>CM062806.1:528897856-529539221 GCA_031772625.1 Pinus tabuliformis
TCCTTGAGGCACCCGGGGAAAATAGCTAGGGTGAAAACCTCTTTGAGGAAGCCTAGGTATTTTTCAAAAAAAAAAGAGAGAGAAAAAGATATAATTGTTATTTGCAGGTGGGAGAGAAAGACAGTCAAGGAGCAGAAAGAGGATCCAAAGGGAACCCTGCCTCACACATATTCATCTCCCCCATTCCTTACCATGCATCCCTCAGCATTCCTATCGTTTTTCCACTCCATTGCTTCAATTTATGTGAAGACAGTGTTTTCTATAGTATCCCCTACAAGATCCCCTAAAAACCTACAGGATGATCATGTAGGAATTACAGTGGCCTGAAAAACCTATAGGAAGCAATCTGGGGGCACATGGTAGGTTTGTTAGGTCCCTAAAATTCATCCTAGGCATGATCTAACACCTCACCTCGTCCACCATCATCATCCCTACACTCACCATTCAAAACAAAAAGAGATCAGTTTCTGCCAGTCATTAAAAAACTAAAACAAAAATAGAGGAGAGTAAGAGCATTACCTGAGTGTCCTTTTCTCTACACGCACTCCTACTCCCTCTATCCATTCATTGCACCATCCTCACAGCCCCAACCAGCAACATGATTAGAGAATTCTGAGGGAGAAGCAGCAACAAGACACCCTGTAGGAAATCTTATAGCATCCTATCCCATAGAATGTCAATCACCAACTACAAGTCTCCACTAGGATGATTGAGGAGCTCCACAGTAGTAGTAGCATTAGATCTTCAGTTACAGATATCTGCAAAAGCCAAGAAACCATCAACAAATAGCAAGAGGAGGAATGAGAATGGCATGCAAAAAATAAATAATGCAGCGCCTATGATCTTCGACAACTGCAGCGTGGCATCAAAACCACGTGTAAGTATCCCTCTCACTCACTCATATGCATCATTTAATCAAAAGTTGTAAGGGTTACGAGATAGTTGGTTTATAAGTGAAAAGGTGACCAGTTAACTTGGTCATCTTCATTCACTCAACACATGCAAAACTGGGTGTCCTCTCACACGTGGCTGCAGTCAACTCAAAGACAGAGGAGGAGTAGGACAAGAAGTGGTTAACTACGGATCTACGAGGTGGGAGCTGATTACGAGGAGTGGGAAATGATGAGGTGATAGTGGGGACCAATGATCCAAAAATGGAAACGTACCTCTGTTGCCAGCACACCACCTCACCCCGAAACACCATAAAGGGAAATAAAACATCGTTTGCATGCATTCATGCATTCCACCTCCTTGAAACTCCCTCACTCAAGTCGCTCTCATAACTCTGTCCACCCACCGAAAGCAAGGATCCATCGTTCTGCACAGGAATTCCTACAGGATACAGTCTACAGTATACAATCTACAGGATAAGTCTACAGGATACACAGAGGTAGTCTATAGGATAGGCAGGGAAGAGTTCAAGAGGGGATATCATGAGAATTGTCCACTGCCACCATTCTAAAGAGGTAGGCTCTAAAACTCCATCCCCATTTACAAGCAAATGAACCAGAAATGCTCTAAAATTTAGTGAATTTAGCAACTTTTAGAGGTGAATTACATACACAGTCAACTCTTTTTTCCTCCTGAATTTAAAATTTTTGTGTCAACCCTCTCATTTTATCCTCAAGCCTCACAAGCAAGATGACACAACGGTTTAATAGGAGAGAACCCACAAACACTGTGAGGATACAACAACACCCCCAAGTGCTTGAAATCTTTACAAGACACAACCGGATGGGGTTTCTTGAAAAATTCACAGGGTATGATGATGAGGTGGCTCAAGAATTTGCTCATTCCCTCACTCCACACAGCAGAATCCATGCCACTATTTTAGTTAGAGGCCTCACTATAGATCTCACCCTAGAACTTATCAGTAGGGTCACCACACTTCCCCTAGGAATTCCATGGAGGAAAGAAGACAAAGGAGACAGTCAGGGGGCAAAAAGGAAATTCTTTTTAGAAGGTGAAGAGTCCACGAAGGATAAAAATGGAGTAAGAAGGGACAGTCTGCCATACCCATGGAGTGAGATGGGTTACCAACTCATCAAATATATCTCATGTGAGGGTAGATATAGTGTTCTTTATGGCTACCATTTTAGGATCCTTGAAGAATTAATATTTGGGGTAGAAACACCAGTTCACCAAAGACTCAACATACCCTATTTCTTGATGCAATCACTGATAGAATCCAACAACAAAGTGAAGGAAGGGAATTCTCAAAAATTGGCTCACCATGCATTTATTAGGATACTCATTGAGGATGCCCTCCAAAACCTTAGAATTCCTATAACATGGTCACTCTTCATAGACTTTCCAGCAGAGGATGACATCAAAACCCTCACTTATGATGTTAGTCCTTCTATTAGTGAGGAGGAATAAAAACAGGAAGAAGAAGATACGGAGTTAGACAAGGATGAGATGGATGAAGAAGAAGCTGACACCAAGGAACATGATGAAGTAGAAGAAGAAGAGGGAGAAGAGAAGGAGGATAATGATGAAATAGAGGAGAAAACTAAGGAAGAAACTGATGGAGATGATGAAGAACCACAAAAGGAAGAAGATAGGAAAAACAGAGGGATAAAGCATTAAAACAGAAAGGGAAGAACACAAGGAGGAGTCACCTAGAGTGTCCCCAGAGACCACTGAGAGGGAGGAAGCAGCTGTCCTCACCACTCTCAGCACCCCATTCAAGGCAGACCTGACTATATTTCAGGACAAGAAAGAGCACAAGAATCAAGAAGCCACAAATATCAACAAAAAATCCTATTGAAATTGAAGATTCCTCTACACCAAGAGACAAAATCCCTTCTCCTAAGTCACCAATCACCTATGTAAGGAGGCCTAGTACTAGATCAACTTCCTCAAAGGGTAAGGCCATCCTACAGGATCCACCGCAAAACCTACAGGAAGCGAAAAAAGTCCTACAAGATACTGCAAAAACTACAAGAAGCACAGAAATTGGAAAGCAAGGTAGGGGAGCATCAAGAAACAAAAGAAGAAGACCCAGAGACAAAGGAACTAAGCCCACATCCTAACCTGGACTTCTACTACCGGTTTATTGAAGGAGGCAGGGTAATACCTAAAAAATTTGCCATCCCATTGCTTTTCAAACTTGAGAAGAAGAGGGCCAGAACCCACCGATGGATGCAAATCACCAACTCAAAAGGGGTAGAAGACATTGGGCGCATGGAAGAGAAGCTCAAAGAAATGGGAAAAGAGCTAAGTGGCTTAAGGGATAGAGAAGAAATAATGAGAGATCAACTTGAGAGGGAAAATGCATGGCTGAGGGTACAGCTGTAGGAAAGAGAGAACCAACTAGCATGTATGGCCAACCTATCCTTGGAGTCCATCTAGTGTAGGATTCCAGCTAAATCCTATGCTCTTTACCTAAAATAACAATGGCTGTAGTTTCATATTAAAACACTAGCACAAAGGGGCACCATTCAATTTCAGGACTACAGGGAGTTTATTGATCTTTGTGATCAAATTACACTAGAGGATAGGGCCAAAATGGCTGAGTTTTACTTGCACAACATGGCCATCATAGACATGAATGTTTGGGATCCTAATGCCAAGCTAGGAGATCTATAATTAATGGCTTTGGCATCATGGATGAACCATGAGGAGTTAAGGGCTGCAGAGATGAAAAGAATATTAGCCAGAGAAAAAAATGAACCTCTTTTCATTAGGGTTGAACGATCAAATCCCATGGCCCTAATCAGCACCCATAATCTGATTGCAAATGATCCTCAACTGGCACTTAGATAACTTGCTACCCAAGAGCAAGCAATTTAACATTTTGAGGATATGTTTAGGCTGCAAAGAGATGATAGTGTACATTCCTGCCTAAGGAGATGGAACACACTGCCACACAACTTGAAGATCAGGGAATATCACTCCCCTCAAAGGTTGAGAGAGGCACTCAACAAGACACCTATGTATAAGAAATCAATGCAAAGGTTGAAGGTCAATTGGATAGGCCTAAAACTTAGTCTGCCACTACTCTTAGGGATGCTAGAAGGGAGAAAAGAAGAAGAGGAAAATAGGCAGTGATAAGTAGTAGAAAAGAAAGCAGGCTTCCATGAACAAGAATAAGAGACCACAGCAGAGGCTTGGGATGTCAAAGAGGCTACCAGAACCATGAAGGACATGGACATTGACTAAGTTGCTCAGAAGATAAGCAAAACTTTCAGTAGGGGGGTGATGATGAGCCTCATCATTGGGTAATTATATAGGCCTTAATTCACCTCCTAGCCTAGTCAAACCAACTGTTCTCACAACTTATTGCATACTTTTGATTATATTTTATTTATGAGATGAGTTAGAGTTGGATATTTTGCTTTGTGGTCTAATGTGCATTTAATTCAGGATTGAAGGATAAAAGCAAGGAATTTTTGCAAAGACCTTGGTCAAAACTCAAATGGGACACGGGAGAGGAATTATAGGAGGTAAATCCTCCTCATTTACTACCCCTCCATTCGAATATTTCTCCATAAGCTCGGAGTGCAAACTGCCAAATCATGAGGACTAGAAGGCAGCCGAGCAAGTGAAAGACAAAGCACCAGTTTATCTTGAGTTTGTCAGCCAAGCCTCCCTATTTTAAGGAAGTCATTGGAGACTTCAGATGTATAAGTAGAGAGGCCTAGGACTTCAGTAGGATTCAAATTTTTTATTGTAAAAATCTACTCTATTTTTTCGAGCTGCAAGACTTGTGACAATTTTTGATGTAATCCATTGTTTTGATAATAAGAATGATTTCTTTTTTTAGCCAGAACTGAGTTAACTCAGAGGGCTGAAGCTCTTGGGTTAAGGCCCAACCCTAACATCCAAGGCTCCTCTTTATTGTACATGTATGCTAGCATATATTCATAGTTTAGTTGTTCATTTGCTTGAGTAGCTGCATTTCCATTACAGCAGTGTAGATTAGATTGGTTGTATGTTAGTTTGCTTCCATTTGTGCCTTATTTCAATTAGCAAGTTAGCAAGGAGAAAAAGGATCACCATAAGGTTGTCAGTAGGTATCTTGGCCTCACTTCTTCCCTTTGGGACCATGAATTGAGGAAGAGACCCTTCAGCAATCCCAAAAACACATATTTCTAGTTCTTGCATGAGCTTTGGAGTTTGTTGTCTTGATTCAGTATTTGGTTCATTTCATTGTCATATTTTTCCATTACTCTATTTTTTCAATAAGATCTCACTCATGCTTCCATTTCCTTCAACACTTCCTTCATGCATAATATGGGTAATTTATTCATGCTTTCCTAGTTTATGAAGATGTATCTTGTTGCATAGTTCTTGGAATACATACATGTTTTAAGCACAACAGGTACTTCAGGAGGAGGCCTAGATTTTATCTCCAGCAACCACCTTCAACCTCACCCACCTTAACCATCTCTTGTTACACCATCACCCTCACTAGTTTTTTTGTCATTTTTTCATTAAAATTCCCCTAGATATATTGAGCGAATCTAGCCACCTTTGAATATTGACTCCTGAGTGTTCCTAGACCTTCCAACACCCTATCCCACTCATCACACACCTTTTCCAAGCTTCCCGACACCTCACAATTAGCTCTTGGCTATATCCTGCAGGTTTCCTCTAATTCCTACAGGATCATCCTATAGGTTTCCTCTAATTCCTACAGGATCATCCTGTAGGTTTCTAGTACATCCTGTAGGTTTTCCTGAAACAACCTATTTTGAGGTCGAATTGATGGGGAACCTCTAGGAAGTCACAAAAATCCTCCTAGGACCCTTCCACACCATCCAACCACTCCATAAGCCTTTTAGCCATCCTCAATCACCTTCCATCCACCTGTCACATCCACAAGAACAATTAATTTGCCTACTTGATTTTGCCAAAAAAAACCAAAAAAGTGAAAATAGATTTAGTTTAGTTTTCTTGCTTACACATTAGTATGGTTTGATGCTCTTTACTTCTATAGCTTAGATAGAAGCATTTGGTTAGTGTTGATTTAGCAATTTTGCTTAGCATAGTTGTTTAAATGGTTAATTAGGATATGGTGTGATTTAGCATTACATGTTTTTTTCTTCATCACTGCAGTAGAGTAGCTCTCTTAGAGTAGATTTTCTCTTATTCCATCAAAAAATCAAGCTTCTTCTAACTCTATAGAAGTCTGGCTTGGAACCCATGGGGTCTCTTGCCAGATGAACGGTGGCAACAAGCAGGACCTTCACTTTTACTTGTGCATATAGCACTGTCACCTCCAAGTTTATGCAAACCCCGGGTTGATAAGTAAAGCTGGTAGCCCAGAAGTTGCAACATCCTTGTTTCAATACTGGCACTCAACAGTAGCTGCCACATCTCTTATCAAAGATAACCTACCATCGCCCTAGCTATTTTATTTCCATTTCTATTTGTAAGCATATTTCAGTATTTTACAGTAATGAAATGAAGTATTATTTCTGCTGCATCTCTATATGTATGGTTATATCTATAATTTGTTGCGTTCCTGTTTAAATCTAGATCAGAGCGGGTTACGATTCCATGGGAATGATGGTTTCATCCATATTTCAGTTTCAAATTTTTGTAGCAATATTCAACAAACTTCAGGCACACACTGCAACCTCCATAGAGCATTTTCTTGGGCCAAGCAGGAAGAATTTTTCTTTTTTCAATTTTTTGCAGGAATTGTTTTTTGGGCGGCGAGTTTGCAGATCAGATCTGAAACATTTGGTGCAATATTTACAAAAGCAAATAATAGATCTAGATTCCTTGTGAAAAAAATACCAAAATAATAATAATAATAATATATATATATATATATATATATATATATATATATATATATATATATATATATATATATATAGATATATATATATATATATATATATATAGATATATATATATATATATATATATATATATATATAATAAAAAAAATCAACCGAATCTGAGTATGGATGAGGGAAATATCACTGATTTAAAATCAGCTATGTTGTAGAATTTTTTTCTGACGACAACTGGTGGACGATGACTCTCCTATCATTTTTTGAAGTTTTTGTGCAGAATTTCAGAAAAAGGATTGTATATCTGAGCTCCTCTTGAAAATCACCCAATTTAAAAAAAAATGGGTCGAATCGGAGTTCAGATGTGGGAGATATTGCTGATTTAAAATCAACTATTTTTTCAGAACTTTTGTGATGGCAGAAAAATTGCAGCACGAATCTGAGATTCTAGAGTGTCCAGATAAGGATTTCCAACACATGGGAAGATGCAAAATGGTCCTTCTGCTTCCAAAAACAGGTTATAATAAATATTCTGAGTTATATTGAATGATTTATGTCCATTGTAATTCTGGAGCAGCATTCAGAGCGGGTTCCTGTTGGAGACGTGCCCTCCCACCCCCACTTTAGTAGGCACCTGCTTCACATTCATCAGTTTTAACATAGCAACATTCGTCTTGGGTTATTTGGAGACGTGCCTTCCCACCCCAGGCTATGTAGGCACTTGCTACTTCATCAACAACTAACATCACGGTTATGGGTCAACCGCACAAAATCCTTGTCATCGAAGTCCATTTGCTAGGCTGCACACTGTTAGTATCACAGTTGGTCACAAGCATTACAGGGTATCTCTATCCTCGGATCTTCGTTTGTCATGGTTATGGGTCATCCACAAACCCACACTTCATCGAAGTCCATTTGCTAGGCCACACATTGTCAGTATCACAGTTCATCACAAGCATTACAAGGTACCTCTATCCTTGGATCTTCGTTCATCATGGTTATGGGTTAACCACATAAAGCCCTTCTCTTCAGTGGCTCTTCATATTCAACAAAGGTTTTGTAGGAGGGAACTTCACGCAATGGGGACCATTGCTTCTTAAGGAGGGAGGAATGATCCGAATCGAAAATGGAATCAACCCATGGTATTCATCTCCCCGTGGAATTTACCCATGGTATTGTAAGTGGCATCCACTCATGGTATTTATCCACCCATGGTATTCTTTCACCCATGGTATTGTGACATCCACCCACGATATTCATTCACCCATGGAATTGACCCGTGGTATTATAGAGCTCTAGTTGAGGGCTCAGCCTTCAATACTACCAAAAGTAAAGGAACAGCAAGCGGCTGTTGTCACAGAAGCAGTTGTGGCAGTGGAGAGTGCAGTAGCAGACTGCGCACAGTTGTTTGAATAATTGTTTGAGGTCCTAACCGGCTTGCAGGAGGACCCAAACATCTAGAGGCTAGAAATGGAAGCGCGCAAACTCCAACAATGCTATGATGAAGTTAAGGGCTCAACGTGATCCGTTGCGCTGACAAAAAGGTTAGCCAAGCTGCAGGAAGCCAAGTAGCTGAAGGAATAGGTGGACGCAGCGTTGCACAAGGAAGCAGTGCTGAAGGTGCAACTAAAGCCCTGGTTGAAGGAAGCTTATGTAGTCACAGGAAACATTGAAGGCAAGCTTGTGACTATGCAAGTGACACAACAACAGCTTCAGGCTGACAGGGCAGGGTTAGTAACCGAGAAGACAGTCAAAGATGCAAATTAGGTAGCAGCTCAGTGCACAGCCGAAGTTGCGGTCATCAGGGTCGAGCTGGATGGGCTTCGCGCAAAGATCTCTGCGCCTACCAAGTGACTCGAGGGTGAGTCATGATGTTTATGTTGGGGGCCTGTTGGGAGAAGGATCCCCCAAGGGCAGTTTTAGGGCTAAAATCCCATGTTTAAGTCATTTTTTTGTAATATTATTGTAAAGACTCCGCATTTTGTGGTTGAGGAGTGTGAAGGTGTTATGTGTCACAAAGGGTAGTCCACCCTTAGTTTTGCAAAGTAAAGTCAGCTGTAAGAGATCTACCCATGGTTCGTTGACCATGGGATTGTATAAAAAGAGCTAAGCTCTAAGTAGTTAGCGCATCGAACATGTAAGAGAGTCATATCTTTAGAGCAAGAAGTCTAAGTATTGGGTTGTAGCGTAGGTAGAGGCTCTACATTTGAGTGCGCAGAGGCCTAGGGTAGAAGTCCGCGCGGGGTGGACAGAGTCTGTAAACACTTGGGAAATATTAATAAAAGGAGTTATTCTGCAATTTTTGTGTATTTGTTCTGTTGATGAGTTTGGATATTTTGTGTATGAATTTCCTTTGTTATGCTTCTATGATGTGCAAATGAATACATTTACATTGAATGATTAAACGTAATTACGAATATCTGATTATGCAGTGATAACTTTGAGTATTCGGCAAGTTAAGCAAGTCACTTAGGATAATTGAGGAATCTGCACAGCGTGCTGCCATAACAGCGCGAAAGTACCTGAGCCACAGGTTAGGACTGCGCGAAGGTCGATCGTATACTTTTGCGAAGGTACTGAAAGCTGGAATAGAGGGTTTGTCTTACAATCCCTAGAGCGAGATCACTCGCGTGAAGGCAGGGATAGGAGAGATCAAACGACATCACAAACTTCTCAAGGTACGAAAACTTGGTTCCATTATCCCCCCATACTGCTTCGGGTGAGACTTCGGTCCGGGCTCCACGGGCTGATGCCAAAAGGGCCATTAGTGTAGTGATTTGTTTGGCTAATTAACGTTGAACCTGGGTCAAGCCCCCTCAAGCCAACAATGGGAAGCACCAGAATCTAAAATACAATTGTATAAAAGATAATCATGAAATTTCAAAGTGACATAAAAAGGAGGTACACGTTCATCAATCATATTTGAACTAGGACAAAAAAAAAATGAAGGTTTTTCATCCTGTAAACTAATGACTTCCCCTTCCACATCAACACTTGAAGATTGAATCCATTTAGAGACTTGATGTTTATAACTTGGATTTTTTGAGAGTTCAGATAATGGAATTGGAATTTTAACTCTCTCTAAATATTTTTCAACATTAAAAACAATTGGAATAGATTTTTCAGAAGTATTATGTTCTTGTAACTGATTATGTGTTTGAATTGATGATGTTTGTGCTTCGGTTTTTTTTTTTCTTGAGGTTCATCAAAGTTAAATTTTTTGACCGGTCTATCAGGTCCTCATCTTGGTTTTAAGTCATACCTTCTATTTAATTCAATAATGAGGAATTCAGAAAAATCTTGATACTTGGAAATTTGGAAGTTTTCTTGATTTTGAATTAAGGGTTGATCTTAACCGATTGGAACAATAGCATTCTAAGATGATGGATCTTCAAAATGATTGATATCATTTGTATTAATAGGAATAGTTTCTTCAGGGTCTTGATCATCAATCATTAGGGGAGGTTGAATTTGCTGATTAATATTTGGTCTATGCGAAATTTGAGGTTGAAAAGGTCTTCTATATTGAACTTGTGGTCCATTTGCAACTTGTTGGGTTACTCTAAGTTGAGTTTCCATCCTTGAGATTCTATTAGACATATTTTTAAGTAGAGAGGTTATTTCATCAATTTTATGTTCTTCATCTTTAGTTTTTTATGATGAGGTGCTTTCCTCTCTAGATTTCATTTTCTTTTCAGCCTTTTTCGCCTTGGCTTTCAATTTACTAGATGCTAACCTATTAGCTACAACTTAAATTGCATTAGTTTGCATGTCTGCTAAAGTTTTAGATTTCCTCTCTCTAAGCATTACAGCAAAATCATCTTCAAATGCTTTGGAAAACCTAACTTTAGTAGCAGTAACTAGAGGTTTACAATCTAGGGGCATCTTGTTATAAATTTTATTGAATCTCTTAATGCAATTAGCAATAGGTTCACCTGGATTCCTTCTCAAATCTTCAAATTTTGTTAAGTAGTAAACATGATCCTTGTTTATTCCCCACTAATTCTTGAATATTTTGATTAGTTAGTCCCATGTCATAATAGAGTTATCTTGTAGTTGTCTGAGACAGATTCTAACATTTCCTTCTAAAGATTGAACAAAAAGCCTTGTGTAAACATCTTCATGCTTGATATTCATGTTGTCAGAAAAATCTAGAAATCCAGTCAATTGATCTTCACCAGATGACCCAATTTCTCCATTAAATCTAGGTAAATGTTTTAAATACCCATTAGAAAAATCATGAAATTGGGTTGTTGGTGGAAGAAATAATGTTGCATACCGTGCTGCCACAATTGGTTGAAAGGCAACCATTTGATGTTGTAATGGAGTTGTCTTTTTTGGAGAAACAACTTTACTAGAAGATGGTTGTGATGAAGGTTTGGGTTTTTGGAAAAATTGAGGATTAATAACCAATTTATGGACTTCAGATAAAACCTTTTCAGGATCTTCAAAAGCTAGAGGATTAGTATAAATACTAAGCTCCTCTTCGGGTTTAAAAAAATTAGAGGGGTAAGTATGTACAACAGAAGATTTAAAGTCAACTTATTTAAATTCAAAAGGAGAAAGTTTAGGATCTTCTTCATTGTCAGAAAGTTCCAAATGGGAATAAGGAAGTTTAAAGGCCTCAAGCTGATGAAATAATAATGCAGTTTGAAGATCTACTCCTCTGGAAAGGAGCTCCAAAACTTTTGGAGGAAGATCTGATAATTCAGTAGGTATTGGAGTTGATTGAGAAGGGTCAGATTGTGAGGGTACTTCAGATAAAACATAGACATAAGCAACAAGAGAGGATTCTAACCTACATCTAATAGATGCAATTCTCACTAATCTCTCTGGATCTGATAAAGGAGAGAAAAGCTCTAGATCTGACTGAGATCTGGTATGCCTATGTGAAGCCATATTTAATATGTAGAGTCGTCAGGTGAAGGATTTTAGCCTGTTGACCTCTTATTGATCATTAAGGAGCAAGTCTGATTGTTGTCCCACAAAAACAACTTCAATCTTCGTTCCCCAACAACAACGCCAATCTAATGTTGTATCTTTGTAGACAGTTCTAGGCTAGGGAACTATGCCAAAGGATCTAAGTAAGGTTTTGATTTAAATGGATGATCAATGCATTAAACCTTTAAACAAATGTAATTTCTAAGTATTTTTGAGAAAACTGAAAGGATCATTTTCATTCATAACAGAATTAATCTTTGAATTGATTTGAAATGCAGAAATAAAAAAGATATATAACTATTAAACATTCATATTGAGCATCTGATTTATCATATACAGTAGATGCGTGTAGAATTTTTCTACATCCAAAACAAAACACATTGAAGAGATGACAAAAGGCAACAATTAAAATATTTAGAGGAATCAACTAAGACAAATTGTTCAGTTAATTAATCTCTTTTAATAATTATAACTTTGTAGGGGCTTTCAGGGAGATTGATATTCAATCTAACCTTTCCCAAACACCTATGTTACCCTGAACATGTGCAGAAATAAATATGAAAAACATAATTGATAACAAGAAAAACTCACATAGATACACAAGTTGTTCAGAATGAATCCAGAATCCTTCAATTATCTTCAAAAAAAGTTTTGAACATTACAAACATGTCACTGGTTCATTACAATGGTTCAACCCTGATTTATTTGAACTACCAAATACTTATAGAATCTAATTACAAAAATATCTTAGATCTAAACCAAAATTTATTACAAAATGAGATAATATCTTAAATTATTTTTTATTTACAAAAATAGAACTAGAAAGTATAGTATTCTAAATTGACTTGAATAATCAGCACACAATTTAAGGGTGTTGTTTGATGACGATTGTCTTTAACTGAATTTGATGTTTTCTGCTCCTCTTTCTCAGCTTACTGCTCCTCCTTTCCTATGACTGGTCATTGAATTCCTGCATCATGTTTTACTCGATGAGTTCAAGTAACTTATCCCATTTTTTTCATCTGGGATAGAAAACTTTGTTACTTTCCTATATGCCTCATCGACTTCTGTGTATTTTTCAAAAGTTCGCCTAATGATTAACAAATGGTTAACTTCATGCTAAATGAAAAGATCATACTTTAGGCCTTATATTAATTCTTTCCCACTGATTATTCCTTTGACTTTGGAAAAATTGGTCCTGTCTGTTGCTATCTGGTGAAATTTGTATTGATAATCTTCTAGTAGAATCAATTGGCCAGTAGAATGTCGTAAGGTTGGAAGTCCCTTTTGATGCAGAATATTGAATTTTCTGTGAAACTTTTTAATCTGTGCATCCAAGTTTTGAAACTTGTTCTCTAACTGTAACATCAAGTTTTTCTTTGTCAAAACTCTTCTTACCTCTAGGACAGTATCAGTTCTTTCCTCAATTCCAAATTCTTCCAGTTCTTCTTTATTTTTGGAATTGAGTACTTTAATTATTTTATTAGCTTCTCTAGGCATGTGCTCCAAATCTTATTTGATTCTTGTGATGACTGCTTTTGACCTTTGCACTAACTCTTCCCGTTCAAAAATGATTTGAATAGAGGTCCAAAGTTCAATCATGGTAGAATTTATATCAATCCCAATGTTCCCCTTGGTCTCTTTAGCTCTTTCTTTGTCATCCTTGGAGTTTCCAACGTTTGACTGGAAACTGGCTCCTCAATCTCTTGCAATGTATTCGCTACCCATTCTTCCTTGTTGGCATATTTCTCAATCTCAGGTTTTGCCACATGCATATATGGTGAAGATTTTTGAGAAATTCTTATTGATTATATTACTCCTAATGGATCATATAACCAACTAAAACTCAACTTAAACATCATTTGTCTCAATAAGTCATTGACCTCTTTTTCTCCAGCTCTAGTGTTGACTATGAATGGACCAACCTGCGCTTTCAATTTAAACTAAGCTTTTTATTTTCTGGAAACAAAATGAACCTCATCCATGTTCATCATTTGTCTAATGTACTCAAGTGAAAAAATCCTCATGGGGAGGAACAATGGCAATTTGTATGGTTGAAGCTCACAACCATAAATCCTGAGTTCAATGAAATTCTAGTATAAATATCAGTCTCCAACCTTAGTCTGCTTACTTAGATGCAAAATTTTCTTGATCTCTATTGAAACCCTGGGGATTGTGTCACTATTTAACAAACAAGTAGCTATATACAATAATTGATTAACAAAATCATTGAAAGAAAACTCTTCAGAGGTTTTTCTCACTAAAGATGTTCAATGTATCACTGCCCAAGGTTTACCTTCAACATCCAACTTTTGTAAAGGAAATTTCAACCTTTCTGGCTCATGATATAAGAACATGTAAACCAAGATCGACTGATGCTTATATGAAACTTCAGTGCTAAACTTCAAAAATTGATCATGAATTATATCAGAAAGACACTGACTATAATTGAACATAATTGAAAGTTTTTTACCAGAAGAAAACATTGATAGAAAGCCCAAAATGACTTCATCAAACCACTGATCACTAGAATATCCTAACAGGCAAGACAGTAAGGAGATAACTTGTCTACACATCTCGAGAAACATTCAAGAGGGATAACGTGGGTTGGTTATGGTTAATTCTGAGTTTTCTAGTAAAAATGACTCAAATATGTGACCTCTCTGTGAGAAGGAAAGTTTATGATAGATTTCTATTAGAGCATCAAAGGAAAAAGGGTGTAAAGAGTCTGGAGGATTTAGCTAGAGGGCTTGGAAAATTGACTCAATTGTTATATGGAAAATAGTTTCATTGTTTTGAGCTATTACAACTCTTTGGATAGGAAGATATTGGGCTCAACACCATGCTACAAATTCTGGAAAATGATGGGTTTGAGGGAAACAAAACTGGGGTAGCAGGGATTCCCAAAAAAATAACTCATCATTGGTGTCTTCGTACTTTTGAAATGCCCAATTGTGAATTTCATACATATCGAATGCACAATCTACCTCTACAATTTTAAATTGGGTGTTAACTAACAGGAGTTCGTCCAAATCAATGACAGAGGGCAAAGAGGGATTATCTACAGGACTTTCAATTTTCCTTTATGGGAAGCCATTGAGGAAAAACAAAATTACTAAGATAATCTAGAGAGAGTTACCTGAAAATGTGGTAGTTGGAGGTCACTGTCTGTTGGGATTCTACTTGCAGTGTCATTTTGTGAATTGCAATGACAGGAAGAATTGGAAAATTTTTGTGAATTACAATGACAGGAAGAATTGGAAAATAACCGATTTGAATAGGACAACAACGTTTATTAGGAGTGAATAACAATTTCTTTGTTAGCTTGACCATTACTGGCGTGAGGGAGTAAATGTAGATGAATGCTAACGGGAGATAGGAATTAGCAACGATCATTTTCTAATTTTAGCAGAAGGGATAACAGTCGCTAAATTTAACAAGATGTTGGTGGGTAGCAAAAAGAACGAGAAATATGATGGTGGGAAAAATGAATGCGACAGAGTGATTTGCGGGGGGGGAAAGGGGAGTAATAGTTAGTGGTATTCAGCAGAGGGGGACCGCAATTGTTGCGGGGCTACCACGTAGAGAAAGTGGGATATATGAAATCTGCTTTGCGGACGCTCCCCCCCTTTTCATTATCGATGTGGGGGTCTTGCTATTAATCAAGAGTAGTTGATCCAACTAGGCCAATCTCATCTGTTGATTATTGCGCCTTTATTAACTTGTAATCGGTCACATCAAATATTTTATTATATAAAAAATACAAAATATAATAAACTATAATGAGCGGCATTTAAACATGCACGCTATCATTGATATTTTTATTTTTATTTCTTTTTCTATCCCTTTATTAATTTATTCTTTTTATTCTCTTTTCTTTTCATTTTTCCATTTTTTAGTTTTTATATATCTTTTTATTTTAAATTTATAAAGAGAGTAAAAATAAGTTACAACACCACACTTCAGTAAATCTAAAATACACAATGCTCCACCCAATCAACCACCACAGAGGTCCATATTCGAGAGGACATCCACCCACTTCACACTTCGGGATTCTAAAGCCCACGGTACCTCCACTTGTCCATTATAGGAATCTAGAGCACAATATATCTCCACCTTACAAGCTCCACAAGGATCTAGAGATCTTGGTCTCCGCCTATTAAACAACACACTAAAGAACTAGTCTCTACCTAATTGACAACACAGAGAAGTCCAAAGAGTGTGTTGTTTCTTTCTGCAAAGTATTAATTGGTGTCTTTTTGTTGTTCTTTTCCCTAACATATTGTCTTTGCACCCTTCCAATAGGATTGCATGTTGACTAGAGCCAGCATCCTCTCACGTGTCCTTTTTCTCAAGCACCAGTATGCAGTTTTAAATGCCTGTACATTTACTTTTTAATTCAATAGGGATATGGATTGAATTAATTACAACATTCAAAGTTTGGTTATTAACTTATTTGTTGGGTATTTTTCAATGGGAAAATACCAAAACCAAACAACCATTAACACCACAGAGGCAGTGCTCTGTTTTCACTGTTCCACGATCTTTGCACAGGGAACCTCTTAAAACAAAATGACTCATAACAGAGTATTACACAGCCATAAAACATTTCTATTGATTAAAATATAAAGCCTGATACAAACTTCATCCTCTTTCACTCAGAGGGATTTACAAAAATTACTTTCACCCATCAAAACAAAACTCTGTCTTTTCTCTCCACCTGAGAGTTCACTGTGCTGGGTTTACTGCTGTAAAACCCATTTTTACATTCACTGCTGTGAAAAACCATTTTTACACTTACTGCTGTAAAATAAATCTACATATGCAGTAAACTTTACATTACATTTACTATTTTAGAAATACTTGAGCACTCTGTTCTTTTGCATTTCCATGCAAATCCAATACATAAAAAAAACTTACTTAAAACACATGTGCTCACTGTTTTTCTTTACAGATAGCACTGCTGTGCATTATCCTCACACTACGCGCTCTTCATTACAATGAGCAACTGATTTTTATGCACTGCTGTGCATACATTTTCACTCTCTCACAATACAATGTCAACTCAAAAAAAATGCATGAGCTCCACCATTTTTCTTTATGCGCAACTGTGCATTCGCTGCTCCTTCCCTTTTTTTCGATGGCCAACACTTAAAAAATTTACAACACACCGAGCGCTACTTCATGCACTGCTGTGCATACTTCAACTCACTTCGGCTCCCGCGCGCTCTCATATTACAAAGATTAAAAAAATGCATATTACAACCCATGAGCATATATGTATTTGGCTCATCATATTAAAAACTTAATTCAATACCTTCAACTACCGTGGGTTTTCTTTAACACATATGGTCAACGTTTCTTTTAAAAACATAACACATATGATATGTGTGCCCATACCACCGTGCATATATAAAAATCATTAACGTGCCCATAACCATTTAAAACGGGCCTCACCAAAACTTACGACCAACCATTAAAGACCATTAATTCTTCCATCGCAGACAGGACGGCAATCAACCAAGCTTTGTCCTCACTCCACGCAAAAATTCTGACTTGACGTGGACGGGCTGCAACTTCGGAGATCGACGGTGGAGAACACGCAACCAGATCGGACGGCGGAGGTTGATATCGGAAGGCAGCTTGTTGCTGAGCTTTACCTCCTGATGGGTCAAAGTTGCCTACGTCAGGCGAGAGCCACGTGTCTTCACCAAATCGCATCGGAGGCCAATATATGGAAACAACTTTTCATGAGAAGGCGGTGCGATGTGCTCTGGGCGGTTTTGTGGTTTTCAATCTGGCGGTTTTGGAGAGCGCAGTACGGCTGCGTTGAAATTACATTTTCAACACTCCCCTTTAATTTCAACTGCTGGGCATTCAATCTTACCCAAGCACTTCCTCACATGGAGGGATTCCCCAACACTGCTGTTACAAAAATATCATCCTCACATAGAGGGATTCACCAACTGCTTCTGATGTAGTTCATAAACAAACAACAAAGTTGTCTTCCTCTTAATAGAGGGATTTACCTTGAAACTGTGCTTAAGAGCACCTTCCTCATGACAGAGGGATTCACCATAACAATGTGTTGAAGAGCACCTTCCTCTTGACAGAGAGATTCACCTGTGACTATGCTGAAGAGCATCATCCTCTTGATAGAGGGATTTACCATGTGTATGCTAAAAAGCATCTTCCTCTCAATTGAGGGATTCACTAATGACAATGTGCTGAAAAGCACCTTCCTCGTTAACAGAGGGTTTTACCAAATGACTGCTTCAAATGCAGTTCCAAAAACAAACAATCATTGCACTGCTGTGTGTGCAAACTCATTACAAAGTTCTTTTATGCTGCTGCATATTCTCTGCTGCACTATTGTGCCATCTTCTTTGCTGCGTCTACCCCACACTGCTGTGTCTACACTTGCACTGCTTGTGCACTTTTCAAAAACAAAATACTCTGTCTTTTCTGGAACAATTACGCTGTCCCAACTTATAAATTTACACTGTTGTGTGTAAACATTTCTTACATTCACTGTTGTTGCATATGTTGCATTTCAATTCAATGAACAACACATTCATTACACATACATTTACTGCTGTAAAGAAAAAATTCTTTTACCTGTGCTGCTGTTCATAACTTCTTGCTGCTGCATTTTTCATATTCACTGCTGTCCATACCCATAACCATAGACTGTCATCCCTGGGTTTTTATTTGCTGCTGCGTTGCCTCTGCAATTTGCACTGTCGCTACCTTTTGTTTCATCATACTGCTGTGCCCATACTCTTGGCACTTCATTCTCCACAAAAAAAATAACACAGGCTGCTACCTTTTCTTATGCACCCTTGCTTCACACAATCTTCAGTTTCATTTTTTTTACACAATGCACTACTGTGCAATTCCTTTGGCTTTCTGCTGCCACACACATTCTTATACATCCAATGTGCATTAAAAATCTGCTGTCCCTGTTTTTCCTTATGCATTTTTTTTGCATGTTGCATTGCATACAAAAAAAAACATTACATTTTTCACTGTTGTGTGAAAAATTTCATTGCATTCTCAGCCACTGGGCATTTACGCTCTGCTGCGTCTTGCCTTCTTCTCATTTTCTTCTTACTGCTTTGCATTTTCATTCCCAATACAAAACATTTCATCTGTTGTGTATTATACTCACTCTGCTGTGAGTATATTCTCTCTCATTACATAGAAGCAAACTACCTTCCATTGCTATGCAAAAATTCAAAACTGCTGTTCATTCTAATCCATGTGCTCCAAAAAAAATTTCCAAACTGCTGTTTTGTATTTTGTCTTCCCACTGCTGTGAGGGTCTTCTTCCTTTGCATTTTTCTGTTATCTGGCTGCTGCTCTTTACATTTCAGCGCTGCCATCTTTTATTCTTTATGCATTTCTGTGCATATTGCATAAAAACAAAGCAAAAACATTGCTGATTTCATCACTGCTGCATATTACCTTTTAGAGGGATTAACAAAGATTTCATTTGCAACTGCTGTGCTGCAATACATCCTCCATCAACAAATGATTGTTAATACAGTTCAGCAAACAAAAATTACAAGCTCCCCTTTTATGTGTGCTTTATCTTCTTTCAACAGACTCTTCTCAAAATAAATTTAGATCTGTTGGGGAGTTCAAGGGATTTTCAGATTGTCTTTCCTTCTTTCTCCATACTTGTGTAACTTTCTTCTTTTGCATGGGTCTAGCTTGTGTAATACCCCATGTCAAGTTACAGTCACGTGCCATATGCCCAATGTTATGACACTTGAAGCATTCAACTTCATTCATGAATAAGAATTCATGATTTCTTCTTGTGAAATTATTTCTTGGAGATTGTCGGGGACCACAACATCTATCTCCATGAAATGCTCTACAGTCTTTTGCCATATGACCAAAGTTTGAACAAGCATAACAATAACCATAAAATGAACTTTGGTACCTGGGAGATGGAGGTTTCCTTGATGTACTTCTGAATCCTTGCTGCCTTGAGATCCTTTGTTGATGACCATTGCATCTTGCCTTTTTGACATTAGCTACATTTTCTCTTGGAGCTGGTTTTCTACTTGGAACAGGATCTCTTCTATTGCAGCCTTCATTTTTCTCCTTGCCTTTGCTGGAACTAGGAGCATCATCATCTCTTTCTGACTTCTTCACATCTCCTTTGCTTAAAGCATCTTCATCCTTGTTTGAGGGTTCACCTACATACCCAAGTCCTGATTTATCAAATGGAGATCTATGATAGCTGAGCATGTCATCCAGAGCTTGAGAGCTCTTCATGATCTTGTTCATCCCTTCAACCTTCTTCCTGAGGAGGACAATCTCTTCTTCCAACTTTTCACATTCATTATTTTTCTTTGCTAGTTGTCCCTCATTTTCTTCCTTGCTACGAGTAGCTTCAGCTGCTACTATTTTGAAGGAGATAATATCTGTCTTCATTTTGGAGATTTCTTCATCTTTTGCTTGACTGCTCTTCATTTTCTTTTCAGCTTCTTGTGCCTGCTTCCTGGCTTCTTGTAGTTCGGACTTAAGGGAGGAGACCTCTACCTTGTACTGTCCAATCTCTTCTACAAGTTTGTTCACTTTCATGTGCCTTTTTTCAAGTTGACTTTTCAAGGCATCTTCCTGCTTCTTTGCTTCATTCAGCTGGTTTGTCATGGATATGACTTCTTCATTATGTTTCCTCTTGCATTGATCAAACTCCTTCTTGAGCTTGGCAAGCTCTTCGTCCCTTTCTTTTACTTGAAGCTTGATGAAGTCAAGCTTTTCATTCTCAGCTTGTATGATGGGTTCTTCTTGACTCATTGTCATGGTCAGTGCTCCCTTTGCATGAAGGTCATGCAGTCTGTCCCATATATCCTTTGCTGATGTGTATTTTCCTAGATTCTTCTTCACTGAATCAGGGAGACCATCCAAGATAGTTTTTGCTGCCTGTGCATCATATTCCATGGATTCTTTATCCATCTTGCTGTCATCAATCACTGACTCCCAGACTTCAATCCCTTCAAACATTAGGAAAGCCCTCATCTTTATTTCCCATACATCAAAGTTTCCATCAAACTTTGGGGTTTCAAATAGAATGTATTCTAATGGATTGCCTTCTAGTTTAGTAGAGGAGGGAGACACATTTTTAGCAGGCTTGGAGGCTTTCTTCTTTGACCTTGCCATTCTTATCTAGGCTTTAAATACTTGACTGTGTTTTCTTTTAATCACTGACTGTTTCTATAACAGTAACACAAAGGAAAGCTTTGAAAAATACCTTAACTCTTTTGGCTGAGTCTTCACACTGCTGGAGAAGTTTGACTGCTGCAACCACACCTTCCTTCAGCTTCTTTGAGTCTTCAAAGAGCCTGGACTAGCTCTGATACCACTGTTGGGTATTTTTCAATGGGAAAATACCAAAACCAAACAACCATTAACACCACAGAGGCAGTGCTCTGTTTTCACTGTTCCACGATCTTTGCACAGGGAACCTCTTAAAACAAAATGACTCATAACAGAGTATTACACAGCCATAAAACATTTCTATTGATTAAAATATAAAGCCTGATACAAACTTCATCCTCTTTCACTCAGAGGGATTTACAAAAATTACTTTCACCCATCAAAACAAAACTCTGTCTTTTCTCTCCACCTGAGAGTTCACTGTGCTAGGTTTACTGCTGTAAAACCCATTTTTACATTCACTGCTGTGAAAAACCATTTTTACACTTACTGCTGTAAAATAAATCTACATATGCAGTAAACTTTACATTACATTTACTATTTCAGAAATACTTGAGCGCTCTGTTCTTTTGCATTTCCATGCAAATCCAATACATAAAAAAAACTTACTTAAAACACATGTGCTCACTGTTTTTCTTTACGGATAGCACTGCTGTGCATTATCCTCACACTACGCGCTCTTCATTACAATGAGCAACTGATTTTTATGCACTGCTGTGCATACATTTTCACTCTCTCACAATACAATGTCAACTCAAAAAAAAATGCATGAGCTCCACCATTTTTCTTTATGCGCAACTGTGCATTCGCTGCTCCTTCCCTTTTTTTCGATGGCCAACACTTAAAAAATTTACAACACACCGAGCGCTACTTCATGCACTGCTGTGCATACTTCAACTCACTTCGGCTCCCGCGCGCTCTCATATTACAAAGATTAAAAAAAATGCATATTACAACCCATGAGCATATATGTATTTGGCTCATCATATTAAAAACTTAATTCAATACCTTCAACTACCGTGGGTTTTCTTTAACACATATGGTCAACGTTTCTTTTAAAAACATAACACATATGATATGTGTGCCCATACCACCGTGCATATATAAAAATCATTAACGTGCCCATAACCATTTAAAACGGGCCTCACCAAAACTTACGACCAACCATTAAAGACCATTAATTCTTCCATCGCAGAAAAAACTTACTTAAAACACATGTGCTCACTGTTTTTCTTTACGGATAGCACTGCTGTGCATTATCCTCACACTACGCGCTCTTCATTACAATGAGCAACTGATTTTTATGCACTGCTGTGCATACATTTTCACTCTCTCATAATACAATGTCAACTCAAAAAAAAATGCATGAGCTCCACCATTTTTCTTTATGCGCAACTGTGCATTCGCTGCTCCTTCCCTTTTTTTCGATGGCCAACACTTAAAAAATTTACAACACACCGAGCGCTACTTCATGCACTGCTGTGCATACTTCAACTCACTTCGGCTCCCGCGCGCTCTCATATTACAAAGATTAAAAAAAATGCATATTACAAACCATGAGCATATATGTATTTGGCTCATCATATTAAAAACTTAATTCAATACCTTCAACCACCGTGGGTTTTCTTTAACACATATGGTCAACGTTTCTTTTAAAAACATAACACATATGATATGTGTGCCCATACCACCGTGCATATATAAAAATCATTAACGTGCCCATAACCATTTAAAACGGGCCTCACCAAAACTTACGACCAACCATTAAAGACCATTAATTCTTCCATCGCAGACAGGACGGCAATCAACCAAGCTTTGTCCTCACTCCACGCAAAAATTCTGACTTGACGTGGACGGGCTGCAACTTCGGAGATCGACGGTGGAGAACACGCAACCAGATCGGACGGCGGAGGTTGATATCGGAAGGCAGCTTGTTGCTGAGCTTTACCTCCCGATGGGTCAAAGTTGCCTACGTCAGGCGAGAGCCACGTGTCTTCACCAAATCGCATCGGAGGCCAATATACGGAAACAACTTTTCATGAGAAGGCGGTGCGATGTGCTCTGGGCGGTTTTGTGGTTTTCAATCTGGCGGTTTTGGAGAGCGCAGTACGGCTGCGTTGAAATTACATTTTCAACATTATTTTCCCCAGCCATTTCCAAACTGTTTCACCTCTACAAACTTTGGATCGGTGTCCACTCTTAGTCCAGTCATCATTTTACAATTTACATCAATTTGCAAAAACAATTCATATAATAATATTTACATACGCGGTGAGAAAAGGGTTTGTTACAAGTAAATTTAAAATTGAACTATCAACACATCCTTATTTAATAAAAAACCATATACATATCTATTAACATAATAAATTAAATTAACAAATACAAATTGTGGAAGAAATATAATTCAACAACTTTGAATTTCCAAAGTAGGAGATTTTTTTTATAGTACATATAGGGTGTCTTAATATGTCTACTGGATGGACTGCTTTTTGCGACCGTTCTTAAATTTGTTTTGTGTAAGACTGGATATATTTAGGCACAAAACAGGCAAGTGTATTCCTGGGCAGGGCAAACAAACCCTAGGTTGAATATAGTGAAGAGAAGAAATAGAAAATGCATTTTATTAGCTCAGTCGTGCTGGCCTAATTTCAGAGTCTGTACATGTATCAGTAAGGAGACTAGTACCCGAAGCATAGAACTGGCTTAGAAGGTAGCACTTAGGTGCGCGTTAGATCAAGGAGACAGGAAATTCCTTCTACTCTATCTAGCTATCTAAATCTTCATCATCTTATTTGTGTGTAGGTCCAACAAACATTCCTCATCACTCATTCGATCCCTCCTCTGCGTGCACTTCCATGGATGCATCTCCCAGCACCAATTCGAATTCCAATTACAATTTCGAGGTGTTTATAAATCACCACGGGAAAGATGTGAAGAATACCTTAGCTAGCCATCTCTATTATCGACTTCGTGACCGCAATTTCAGAGTTTTTCTAGACCGGCCAGAAATGCAGGCGGGAGACGACTTGACTTGTCAAATAAAAGGAGCTATTGGAACAGCCTCTGTTCACATAGCCATATTTTCCCCAAGATATGCCAAATCAAAATGGTGCCTGGATGAACTCGTTCAGATGCACGATCAGATGCAGAAACTAGAAGCTAGTGTTATTCCAATCTTTTATAATGTTAATCCTTGTGATCTACGGATCAGGACGGATGACAGGCAACATGGACTATTGGGTCAAATCTTGAGATTTATTGGGTGCGCCGCGGGCAACAATGGAGTCTATGGTAAAGCCTTGCGAGGTCATGAAAAGAAAAGGAGATACTCACAACAAAGAATTGCAGATTGGAAAAAAGCATTGCTTGAGGTTTCACATTTAAGCGGTTTGGAGCTAAAGGCATATTATGGGTAAGAACTTTTAGTCTCTGTGTCCCTAATAGTTTGATTGTTTTGACAAACGAAGTTTTTCGCACTCATGTTTGGTTTTACTGTGAATAACCAGCGACGAAGGCAAACTCCTGGAGAGCGTAGTTCAATTGGTGGAAGAAAAAATTAGAAAGCCTCAGCTGTTTGTAGCTGAATATCCAACTGGTTTGGACGAAAAGCTACAAGATTTTGAGAAAACAGTGATGCTGCAGCAGCGACACAGCGGGGAGACCAGGGTTGTGGGGATTGTGGGTTCTGGTGGTGTAGGGAAGACAACCTTGGCATTAGAGTTCTTTAACCGCAACAGGTCAGCCTACCGTGGATCTTGTTTTTTGGAAGATGTTAGAGCCGAAACTTCTTTAATTTCTGTGCAAAATAAACTCCTCCAAGGCTTGACTTCACGGGATCTGACAGTAGGTAATATTGTTGAAGGTAAATCAGAACTTTCTCATCGTCTCTTGGGTTATAAAGCCCTCGTAATTTTGGATGATATCAATGATTCCGGGCAGTTAAAAGCATTATTTTCACCTATTAAAGAGATTCTTAGTTCCGATAGCTTAATCCTACTTACATCTCGCAATAGGGATTTTCTTTCAACCAACGGAGTCTCGCTGATTTACAAGCTGTCAGGCCTCGACAGAGAACAGTCACAAAGGCTTTTCTGCATGCATGCCTTTCAGGAGCCTGAACCCCGTGCGGGATTTGAAGAAGTGGTTGCAAAGTTTTTGGATGCGTGTGATGGATTGCCGTTGTCTCTCAGAGTGCTTGGGTCTCATCTTTATAAAAAAGATTTAGACTATTGGGAAGCCCAATTGCTGAAATTATTGGGTTTAGTACTTCCCCCCGAAATACAAAACAGTCTTAGGATTAGTTACGACAGTCTTGACACCCAGGAAAGAGAGATATTCTTAGATATTGCCTGTTTCTTCATAGAAGAAGATAAAGATCTGGCCATAAGCATATGGGACGGATCTGGTTGGGGAGGAAAGCTGAATCTTCAGAACCTAGAGTACAAGTGTATTCTGGAGATCGACTGTCAAAACCGTATAAAAATGCACAATCACCTCAGAGACTTGGGCAGAGATTTCGCTGATAGAGAACTTCCGAGATGTCATCGTCGTCTTTGGCGCCCCACTGACGGCCTTTTTCGTAATGCGGTTATACAACCAAACGTACGTGTTTGAATCAAAATGTTAGGTTCTGAAAAATTTACAAGTTATATATTGTTAATACTGTTTGGATTTACGAGTAAGTCCATATTGTTTTCTAACAGTTTTCAGATAATAATTCAGGTGCGCGGGATAAACAGGGTTCAAGGAATACCTGACCAGTCGTTCCACAACTCTTTGCAGCCTTATGTTGATATGAGCACGTTGCGCCTATTGAGGGCCGAAGGTGATTGTTTGAAAAGCATATCCGAGTTTCTGAAACAAGCGGATCACCTTCTATGGCTTTGCTGGAGTAAGTGTCCGGACACTTTCCTGCCTTCTTGTCTTCGAATCCGGAATTTGAGAGCTTTACAAATGACCGGCGGCGAATTGGAAACATGGTGCCATAGTGAAAGTGTGGTAAACACGTTTTTTTTCCTTTTCTGTTGTTGCCCAGAATACTCAAAATTTACCGTTGCTAATTTTGTAGATGTATTATTAAAGTAAATTGAAAAAGGTTCAAAGATAAGAGAGAAAAAATGTAGCCCCAGGGCCAGTTCAATTCGTTAATAAGTTTGTTGAAACAACACACATTCAGATTCAAATCCCCTATAGTGAGTCGTTTAGGGCGTGAACCCAAGAAGCAACAGGCTGCTGGTACAAAAAGAAAGAAAGAAACAGATAAAAAAAAGTGTATATGCATCTGAAAAAATTTCGCTTGCCAACAAATTGTGGTAGATGTTTCTAATATGCAGATATTTAATAGATCTATGTTAATATAGACATAGGCCTATAATAATTTTAGGATATTGATATGGAGGGCATTGCAGGCACCTTTGTCGGACCTGTCTCCGTGTGTCGATTTGCAGAGGCAGGCAGACTACGGCGGGGATTCAGGAGAAGTTAAGCATATTAGGTTGAATGGTTGTTCAAGGTCCGAATTGTTGCTGTCTTGCCCTCTTAATCTTCTTCAACTGGAACACTTAGATCTGCAGGGGACGAAAATAAAGGAAGTGTCATTTGCTGAAGGCTTTTGTCCAACCCTAAAACATCTCAACATCAGCTTTTGTCGTGAACTAATGGAGGTTGGAGGGTTGCCAAGAGCACTAATATCTTTGAACTTGCAAGGAAGCACTGCGTTGAAGAAAATAAGTGGGCTTCCTGGTCTTGCAAACCTTCGACTACTGGACATCAGCGGGTGTAACGAACTAGAGGAGCTGCCAGGTCATGACACGTTGCCATCGTTAGATGAGGTGAATGGGATATCTGAATGTAAGAAGCTAAAAATACGAATATAGAAAGGGAAGATGTAAGTTTTCATCCAACAAGGAAAGATTTCATTATCCTCATTTATATTTTGCATCATTGTATTTAAAATGGTCATCATTTATATTTTGAAGTCTTCACCATATCCATAATCAAACTTAACTTGTTACTTTGCATTGTCAAAAATGACTGCAATATGGGTCAAAAAAATTCAATAAATTTTGCAGAAACAATGTTTAAATTATGTTTTTATAGTGAAAATAGATTTAACACTATCAAAAACTTTTACAGTACTTAAAATTTTAAAGTCCATAACTTGAATTTACAAAAATCCCAACCTAAAAATTAATGATTTCTTAAAAAACAAACTAATTAAACTACTACATTGACATATATATCCACACAAATATTAAACCTATTTAAACAAAAAAAAACTATCAAATACCCCCAAATATATATATTAAAAACCACACTCCATATTACAAAATTATTTTATGGCATGTATTTTAGTGATAGGCACTTTTTGAATTCCATCCGCAACTTATTAAAACCAGGTGCAAAGGCTGGAGAAGCCTAACCTCTCTACGATTGGATCATTTTTGGTGCTTTGGGCTCGCTTGTAATTTGATAGAGCGTTTGGAGTGATCGTCGATGAAAGGGAAGAAACGAGCGAGAAGGAAGTTGTGTCAGAGAATCATCGTGTGAGGCAAAAGTGGAAAAGCTTTGTATTGATTTCCAAACTTTCTGATGAATTTGTTAATGTTATAATATTATAAATTTTAGATTGTACAAATTATTTGTTTAGATTCCACATCAATGATTAGTAATTTATTAATTGACTTTATAAAATAATGGAAAATAAAAATAAAATAAAAGTGTACGTTATTTATAAATAAATTTAAGATGTATTTTGGGAAATTTCATATGGAGAAATTTCAATTAGAAGATGAAGTTTTGTTTATTGTTTTTTTTATTTTGATATGCAAATATAAAGAAATGTGTATTTACTATGGACTTGATTAGGACATTATACTTTAAATGGTTACTATAAAAAATTATTTTCTTTTTGTTATATGTTCAAATCTCATTCGAAATGTTATATTCATCTATGGAATGAGTATAATGTTGAAAAACGAAACTTTTTTTTTACTAGCGGCTCAATGTTTAACATAGTTCAATAACCATCTAGGGTTAAGGTTTTTGCATCTTTAACTCTCAATTAGTTTTAATGTTTTGAACCTTCTAGAGTTTTTTGAAATTTTGACACATGGCTAGCTTGACATGTATGAGTAATGAGGGTAGAAGTGGCACCCACCCATACCATGGTGGTCAACAAGGTAGGTCAATTTGTGGAAGGCATGATTTTCACATGTGTGCTTCAATTCAAAGATTTTTTGTGTTGTTGCAAAGGTCTTGGTGTGTAGAACAATGAAAAGACATTATGAACTATGTTCTCCAAAAAATTGTCCCCCCCAGAAAATGTCATATAATACCTCAAAATGGTTTGGGAAGGTTAGAGACCCCAAATTTTCAAACTAAGACTTGCCACTAAAATGGGCCCTACTAGAAAATTCTCAAATTTTTCTACCCATAAAGTTTTTTGTTGCATATGAAAAAAAAAATCATATTTTCATTCATAATAAAGAAGGAAAATATATTTTGTATATACGCATTTTACATGTACATTTGTTAAGGATCTGCGGCCCAGATCCTTAAGTGGCAAAAACTGTCAAAATAAAGTTTTTGATGTGTAAAAAGCATACATTTTTGAATCATTAGATAAAAACATTTACCATGAAAATTTTGTTCATGATGAAAAATAGAGTATATATAGTCCTACAAAGATTTGTTTTATATAGACATACAAAATTTGTTGTGCAACAATGATATATGTGATGTGATATATGATAATTTAAGAAGCAATAGCATGAGTTGGCTCATCTCTATATGGCATGTGGAAAAACTAGAAATGATATGCACCATGAAACTCTGTCACCTTCCATAATTCTGGATCCAAAAGCAATCCCTCCTTAGATAGTCCATCGGTGACCCCATTCCTTTCCCTATATACATGGTAGCATGTGAGAGAGGAGAATGAGGTTTTTAATCTTTTTATACACTCCACCATATATGCAAGCAAAATATTTCTACATCTCTGTGACATATTAACCCAGTTGACTACTAACAAAGAGTCACCAAAACACTGAACATGAACACATCCCTTTTCAATAATAAAAGAAATAATGGATTTGCATGTATTGACTTCAACCCAATTACTTGTCCCCCTGCCCAGACCCATTTTTGCATGAAAGTAATGATTCTCTAATAGATGAACAACAAATTCACCACCACAGATGGAGGCATCCCCCTGAGATGGCCCATCAAAATAACCCCAATATATGTTTACATCTAGATTTTCAATGATCAACAATTTGCCAGTCAACGTACTCTTTGATTGTGGATAGTGAGAAATTATTGCCAAAACTTCTGCAACAACCTTCTTAGGATAGGACATAGAGTTCTAGAAATTACCTTGTTTCATGCAAGTCAAATACACCAACACAGAATAAGGGGGGGTGATCCGAATTGGATCCATAAAGAGCTGTCAAAGAACCATGACTGTATCAGGTTAGGACAAATCTCTAAAGAATTCCAAAACAGCGATCAAAAACACCCTTGAACCAGTGGCAATGGTAGCCAGCGTGGAATGACGAGGACCTCGGTCAAAGCGCGCTGACCGAGGCCCATGGAGACTGTGCGAGAGGCCAAAGTAGCCCATGGGAACCTCGGATCGGGAAAATAGGGAGGTTTTTGATGCGTTGGATGAAAAGGACCAAAATGGGGGAAGCCCAAGCACTCGGTCACATCGGGAGCCGAAGAACCGCGGGCGGAAAAGGTAAAAGCGCTAAAAGGACAAGGCGGGACCCGCGCTCTGGAAAACCAGCGGTATTGATCGGGGCACCCTCAAACGGTAAGAGGTTTTGGGAGAAGCGGAGCGATCCCATTCATCGATTGACGCGTGGAAGGCCGAGGAGAGAGAAAACCATCGTCGATCGCGCGTTATCAGTCGAGCAAGTCAACCGCGCAGGACGTGCGTATGACGTTGGATCTGGGAGGCCCACATCGGACGGCTAAGATCGCGCCCAATGGAGGAAGCAAAATCGACCAGGGAATACGCCGCGATGTAGAGGGATTTAGAATCTGTTTGACCACCACGGTGGAGGAAAGACTCATCCACAACGTAACTAAAGAAACAAACTAACAAAGCATGCTAGCGCCGATTAAAGGAGGACAAGTGGCCACTCCCTGAGTGTTCATGATGACGCCGAACAGGGAACTCCAAGCGCAGCTGTGGAAGGTGAAGAGATAGAGGCGGAAGAGAAACCAAACCGGCATTGGTTCGAATGGCTAAAGCCATTAACAGAAGAAGAAGACAAGCAAGTGGAGTAAGTCGGAGGTCCAAGAGACGAAGAAAGACAGAGAAAGGAACCAGAATCCCGAGAGGAGGGCGAAACACAGAGAAAAATAGAGTAAAGCAGAAGGGACAGAGGGCCGAGCTGACCAGCGGCAACATTGAGCACCGGAGAGCTTGAAGACGCAAGCCATCCCATAGAGGAATCTGTCCAGACTGAGCATCACAATTGGCTCTTTCCATTGTAGACCAGAAGATCACTGCGCTGGTAGGAGGAAGAGTCTATGCACTCCAGTGGCTTGGGAAATCAAAGGACCACCCTGCCAAGCGAATACTACTTCAGGTGAACTCACATTGAGTCCCTGTATTGTAATTCTCTGCTTAAGGACACAATAAAACAAGGCCACCACTGAAAGCTGGACCGGAGACGTAGCCTGGAGAATAGGGTGAACTCCTTATTAAAATTGCTTGTGTCTTGTGTTGCTTACTGTATTTCTTTGTTGTCTTTCCATCTTGTTTTCTGTGTATTGGCAATCTGATCGATCCGTTGTTTCAATAACATAGAACACACACCAGCACATGAGTCTGTAACACCTTTGTTTAACAAATTTTTAACTGATGTCACTCATAGGGTGAATATCAGATCAAGTGGTATCAGAGCTTTAGGCTGTAAAGGTTATACAAGCTTGTGTCGGTTTAGCTGTTGAATTCTCACTAGATCAAAGCTCAAATTTGGAGAAGGAGAGTTGGTCGAAACCAATCTTGAAATTGGGAGAGTCTATCCTAAGAAGACAATGTCAGAGGAAGTTTCTGTAGGGCGAGACCCTCAATTCATAGAAAGTTTCCTAGCTATAAAGTCTATGGTAGAAGAGATGTATAGGGACTTTAGAAAGAATAAGGATGAAGATTCATCAGGTTTTAAACAAGATAAAGAAGAAGATGAGCCTCATTCCCATGACCACTCAAAAGGAAAAGGGAAAGAGGAAAGCTTTCTCACACCTCCTAATAGCCCTGTGCATAATAAGAAAGCATCTTTGATTAAGTTAGATGTTAAATTTGATTTGCCTATATATGATGGAGAGCTGAATGCTGAAAACTTGGACAATTGGATTAGACAAATTGATGTGTATTGTAAAGTGCAGAATGTCGACTCAGACAAGAGAAAAATTCAGTTGGCAAGCCTACGCCTAGGAGGCACTGCCTTGGTTTGGTGGGAAGGCAGAACCCAAGATGATATGAAAAGACATGGTAAGACCATCTCTGTCTGGAGTGAATTTGTTTCTGCAATCAAAAAACAGTTCTATCCATTGGCCTACATGCAATAAGCCATGATGAGTTGGCAAACTCTTCGGCAGATGAAAGGGCAAAGTGTGCAAGGGTACACTCAAGAATTCAGAAAGAGAGCATTGATTCTAGGAATCTCATTAGACTCACCAAAGACTTTTTTGAAGTACATTGGTGGTCTACACAGCTATATGAGGCATACTATCCTCATGTTTAATGCCACTAGTATAGATGAGGTATCTGTACAAGCTACTCATCTAGAAGCTAGAGGAAAGAATGGAAATCCAAAAGTTGGGGGACCATCCCAACCCACTGTAAGCAAGAGAAAGGAGAAAAGAAAGCAGAAGTGGAAAGCAAGGAAGGCTAACATTTCACAAAAAGGAAAAGCTTCATGCACTCTCTGTAAAAAGGATGGGCATGATGATGAGCACTGTTGGATTCTGCATCTAGAGCTTAAACCTAAGAAGTCCGAGGGCAAGAGGAAGAAGACTGTTGTAGCTATTCAGAAAGATTTGGGGTCAGACTCGGGAGATGAAACAATTGTTGCAGCCACAGGTATAAAAGGTAAGAATTCTGATGCATCTACTAGTAATTCTGCTCAATCTATTATTGATGAAGAACATGAGAGAAAAATACATGAGCTTTTCCATATTCGATTTGTTTCCAATATCAAAAGATTGATACTTTGTTTGATAGTGGCTCACAAGTAAATTTGATTTCTGAAGCAATTGTAAAGAAATTGGGATTAGCAACCACACCTCATAAGAAACCATACCCATTAGGATGGTTGAGTGATAAAGTACAACTACAAGTGACTAGATAGTGCAAACTCAAGTTTTCTTTTGGGTTAGCATTTGTAGATGAGGTTGAGTTAGACATAATTCCTTTGGATATATGTGGAATTGTTTTAGGGAGTCCTTACTTGTATGATAGAAAAGCTATTTTCTATAGAGCTGAGAACAAGTATATACTTGTAAAAGATGGAATCAAATGCTTTGTAAGAGCTCATAAGCTCAAGAATAATTATACTCTCATAAACTCATGACAGATGAAAAGAATGATAAACTCATGCAAACAATTCTTACTAATGGTTGTAAAGGAAAAGAAACCTGATAAAACCAGTGTATTTGAGGGTTGTAATACTAAGCAGCAAGCTAATATAGAAAAGGTTGTTTTAGATTATGATGTTCTGTTTCAAGAACCTAAAAGTCTGCCACCCAAAAATGAAATAGTACATGATATTATTTTGCAGCAAGATGTTCCATTGCCTAACATTGGGATGTACAGGTTGTCTGCTTTAGAGAATGTTGAAATCAAGAAGCAGGTGTAGGAGTTGCTCGAGAAATGGTTCATTAGGCCTAGCACATCACCATGTGGATCACCAATCATTTTGGTGAGAAAGAAAGATGGCTTGTGGAGAATGTTCATTGACTACCAAGCACCGAATAAGATAACAATAAAAAATCGTTATCCCGTTCCTCGCATAGATGATCTTTTAGATCAATTAAAAGAAGTTGTTTATTTCACCACGCTGGATTTGCACAGTGGATACCACCAGGTCAGAGTTGCAAAGCAAGATGCATGGAAGACTGCTTTCAAAACAAAGCAGGGATTGTATGAGTGGCTGGTTATGCCTTTTGGCTTGACCAATGCTCCTGCTACTTTCATGAGATTAATGAATGATGTACTTAGACCTTTTCTTGATGAATTTGTTATTGTGTATCTGGATGACATTCTGATTTTTAGCAAGACATGGGAAGAACATTTAAAGTATGTTAAGCAGACATTAGATATTTTGAAAAGAGAAAAAAATTATGTTAGGCAAGACATCTTTAAACTATTTGGGTCATATAGTAGGGGGAGGTGAATTGAAAATAGATCCCTCTAAAGTGGTATTCATTGTGAACTGGCCTAAACCCAAGTCTGCTACAGAAGTGAGAAGCTTCTTAGGAGCAGCACAATATTGGAGAAAGTTTATTTCTAACTTTTCCTCAATTACAGCTCCCTTACATGCTTTAACAGGATTGAACAAGGTGTTTCAGTGGGAAGGCAAACATCAGAAAGCCTTCGACACCTTGAAAGAAAAGATTAGTACAACACTTGTACTAGCACTACCTGATCTACAAAGACCATTTGAGATCCAAACTGATGCCAATGACTATGCCATGGGAGCAGTGTTGACACAGCACGGTAAACCCATATGTTATCATTCTCAGACTTTTAATCCTGCAGTAGTCAACTATCCTACATATGATAAAGAATTGTATGCATTAGTTCAGAGTGTGAAAAATTGGAAATATTTCTTAATGGGAAAAGAGATAGTAATACATACTGATCATCAACCACTTCAATATCTACAATCCCAAACTAAATTGCAGCAATCAAGACATTACAGATGGATGGGTTTTCTACAACAGTTTCATTTAGTCATCAAATATAAGAAGGGCATACATAACAAGGTTGCAGACATGTTATCTAGACCCATTATAAATGCATCTACTATACTTAAGCATAATTCTGTGCTACATGAGAGCTACATCAAACAGTATGCTCAAGATATAGATTTTAAAGATGTATATGCAACTTTGAGTCAAGGCAAAAGGGTAGAAGATTGGACTATCATCTGAAGGATCGACTCTTATAACATTGTGGGAAACTCTGCATTCCACAAACAAAGAGAGTAAAGATAATTAGAGAGGCACACACTTCTCTGATATCAGGTCACTTTGGGGTAAGTAAAACAGTTGCACAGCTGCAAAGATTTTGTTTTGGCCGAAAATGAATGAGACAGTTTCTAGATATGTAAGAGGATGTACTATGTGTGCTAAAAGCAAGCCTAGTAACCGAAAACTAGGGTTGCACACTCCATTACTAGTACCTTCTCACCCTTGGGAAAGCATTTCCATGGATTTTGTTGGAGGACTGCCTAAATCTAGGAAAGGTCATGATTATCTGTATGTTATTGTGGATAGGTTCAGCAAAATGTGTATTTGATACCTTGTAATAAACATATTATAGCTGAACAAACTGCAAAACTGTTCTTTGAACATGTATGGGTTCATTTTGGATTACCCACTTCTATTGTATCTGATCGAGACACCTGATTTGTGGGGAAGTTTTGGTCGAGCCTATGGGAACTGATGGACACCAAACTGAAGAAAAGCACAACTTTTCATCCACAAATAGATGGCCAGATAGAAGTAGTTAACAGGACAGTAATCCAGTTACTAAGAGGGTATTGCAGCAAACATCCTAAGCTTTGGGATGAACACTTGTGTTATGTGCAGCATGCTTACAACAGAGCAAAACATTCTTCTACACAGAGATCTCCTTTCGAGACCTGTTTTGGTTTCACACCAAGGTCTCCGTTGGATTTTGTCTTTGGTAAAGATATCGTGGTTGATGGACACAGTGATGTGGACAAGGCAACTAGGTTCATTGAACAAATCTAGGAGATCCACTAGGTAGTACAGGAACAGCTGGAAAAGAGCCAAGCCAAATACAAGGCTAGGCATGACAAGCATCGGATGGAGCATAGTTTCCAAGTTGGTGACCAGGTCTGGCTGTATATCAGCTAGGACAGGATGCAAGGTGAAGGTAAAAGGCTAAAGCCTATTAGGTATGGACCTTTTAGGATACTTGAGAAGATTGGTGAAAATGCTTTTCACCTTGATCTACTAGCTTACATGCACATATACTCAGTCGTAAATGCAGATTTCTTGAGATTGTTTGAACCTTCAATGATTGATTACCCTGAAGAACAGAACCAATTGCCTTCTATTGATGACCTGCTACCTGAATATATGAATGAATTGCAGGAAGACACAGTCTTGGACAGGAAGGTGAGGACGACACGTAGGGGATATGTGAATACCTCGGAGTTGGACTCAAAGGTTCGAAGCTGAGCAGTGCAAGGTGGATTGAGATTGGACAAGTGTGACAACAGTACCCTCACTTAGTCGGTGCTTGAAAGAAAACCAAATTTTGGTGGTTCAAAATCTTTTTCAGTGGGAAGGTTGTGATCCGAATTGGATCCATGAACAACTGTCAAAGAACCATGACTGTATCAAGTCAGGACAAATCTCTAAAGAATTCCAAGACAACGATCAAAAACACCTCTGAACCAGTGGCAATGGTAGCTAGCGTGGAACAACGAGGACCTCGGTCAAAGCGCGTTGACTGAGGCCCATGGAGACTGTACGGGAGGCCAAAGTAGCCCCTGGGAACCCTAGATCGGGAAAATAGGGAGCTTTCTGTTAGCGCGATCACACATCGCTGGACGAAAAGGACCAAAATGGGGGAAGCCCGAGCACTTGGTCACATCGAGAGTTGAAGAACCGCGAGCGGAAAAGGTAAAAGTGCTAAAAGGACAAGGCAAGACCTGCGCTCTGGAAAACCAACGGTATTGATTGGGGCACCCTTAAATGGTAAGAGGTTTTGGGAGAAGCGGAGCGATCCCATTCATTGATCGACGCATGGCAGGCGGAGGAGAGAGGAAATCGCTGTCGATCGCGTGTTATCAGTCGAGCAAGTCAACCGCACGGGACGTGCGTATGACGTTGGATTTGGGAGGCCCAGATCGGACAGCTGAGATCACACCCGATGGAGGAAGCGAAATTGATAAGGGAATACACCATGATTTAGAGGGATTTGGAATCCGTTTGACTGCCACGGTAGAGGAAAGACTCATCCACAACGTAACTAAAGAAACGAACCGACAAAGCATGCTGGTGTCGATTAAAGGAGGACAAGTGGCCACTCCCTGTGCATTCATGATGGCGCCAAACAGGGAACTCCAAGCGCATATGTGGAAGGTGAAGAGACAGAGGCAGAAGAAGAACCAAATCGGCATTTGTTCGAATGGCTAAAGCTATTAACATAAGAAGAAGACAAGCTAGTAGAGTAAGTCGGAGGTCCAAGAGACGAAGAAAGACAGAGAGAGGAACCAGAATCCTGAGAGGAGGACGGAACACATAGAACAGTAGAGTAAAGCAAAAGGGACAGAGGGCTGAGCTGACCAACGGTAGCATCGACCACCAGAGAGCTTGAAGACGCAAGCCATCCCATAGAGGAATCAGTCTGGACTGAGCATCACAATTGGCTCTTTCCACTGTAGACCAAAAGGTCACAGAGCTGGTAGGAAGAAGAGTATGTGCACTCCAGTGGCTTGGGAAATCCAAGGACCACCCTTCCAAGTGAATACTATATTAGGTGAACTCACATTGAGTCCCTGTATTGTAATTCTCTGCTTAAGGACACAATAAAACAAGGCCACCACTAAAATCTGGACCGGAGACGTAGCCCTGGAGAATAGGGTGAACTCCTTATTAAAATTTCTTGTGTCTTGTGTTGCTTACTATATTTATCTACTGTATTTCCATCTTATTTTCTATGTATTGGCAATCTGATCGATCCGTTGTTTCAATAACACAGAACACACACCAGCACATGAGTCTGTAATACCTTTGTTTAACAAATCTTTAACTGATGTCACTCATAAGGTGAATATCAGACATGGGGAGCAAGAAAGGATTTTGTGGCTCTATTTGTAGACTGTCCTTTTCAAATATCTTCAAAAGTGATACCTTCCCACAATAATCCATACCCAAAAAATGACAACATGTATCCCAAGCACACCTGGTGAATGGAAAAAAAACAAATAAGTGATCAATGGATTCCTCACTGCCCTTGCACAAAACACAACAACCTGGTATGATTTTATATCTTCACTACCTAACATCCATATGGGGACTTTCCTCATCATGATGCACTAGACTAGCAATTGGGATTTTTATGGACATTTGAATTTCTAGAGGACCCACCAGCACTAGGCCACATCCACATTTTGGACACAACATTTAGGTGAAGATAGCCCAATCTTGAAATATAGCAACCATGAGGAGTGAAAGCCCATACCAACTCATATTCTCTGTCGATTAATTTGATGTGTGCTAAGCATAGAGAATCAAGGAAATGAGACCACTTCTCCCATAAATTGACCTGAAGTTTTAGATCAACCATATTCATCCAACCTTGTTTCCTAATAGATGAACGAGCCAGATTATTAATATGGAAAAATCTGGTGAAACCTTAGTTGCACAAAAAATCAGTAAGTGCCTGGGAAATCCTATGACAATCCCCACTACCAGGCCATGGGTCATATACTAGATGAACTCTTGAGCCATTCCTTATCTTCCATGTCAGGCCCAAACCCACCAAGTCAAAATAATTTAGTACTTCCCGCCAAACCACTGATTTGTTTTGTCTTGAACTAACTTGAAATCTCACCCAATCTTCTGAATAGTATGGAGCAATATACTTCTGAAAACCACCTTTGTCCAGAGGTTGCGTATAGAAAGGAGCCTCCAACCACATCGGGAAATGAGGGCTTTATTAGAAAACATAAATATATTTTTGATACCCCACCCAACTAACAACTTTGGGACTGCCAATCAACTGCACCTTACCCACGGAAGGACGAAATGATCCCAAGATCCTTCCCATGAAAACTTAAAACAAATTATTTTGGGTTTCTCCAGGTATCCCTTAGGAATCCAATCCAGAGACATCCAGTAAAATGGTACGGCTTCAAGAACATATTTGACCAGAACCAACCTACCAGCTCTAGAAAGCCACCAAAAGCTCTAGCACGATAGTCTTTTTTCCAATTTTGCCAACAACCCAATATTCTTTTTTTACAGCAATTTGGTTTCAAGTAGAAACCTAAATATTTAAGTAGAAGGAATGTTAGAACAAATGTATCTGATCTCCTTCTCTTCAAAATTATGAACAAATATGGAATATTTTCATTCATTTATCACCATACCCATCGATGTCCCAAATAAAGCCAAAATATCTGACAATTTATGCAAATCTCTAATTGAGCCATTGCAGAAAATAAGAATATCATCAACAAATAACAAATGTGTGACTACAAAAAATTGTGCAATCACAACACCTTCAAATCCCTTATTTTGTTGGCTTATTTTTTCATGAGACTAAGACCTTCAGCCACAAGAAGAAAGAGGAGGGTACAAGGGAAATCATTTTCATAATCCTCGTTGGGCATTGAAAAAACTGTGAAGCTTAACCATTAATCAAAACAAAAAAATATGCAAAAGTCAAAAAACTCCTAATCCAATTTATGAAGGGAATATCAAAGCCAAGATGAGTGAGAAGAGGTCTAATAAAAGACTAATTAACAAGATCATATGCCTTTGAGAGGTCAATTTTAAACACAACACCCTTGAGCTTCATGGTTTTGATGTTGGCCTCATGAATTTATCTCATGTCAAGAAACATGAATTGTTCCTGAGAAATAAACTTAGAAAGGATTGATTTGAGTCTTTGAGTTGTTAGAAATTAAATAACATAATGATGGAATAGATAAAATATTATGGAAACACAAACACAAAAAAGCATAAAACAAGAGAGACACAGATATACGTGGTTCACTCGTTCTGGCCTGCATCCATAAAGAAACAATCGGTCCTTCTTTTCATATTATCTAGCAAACTGAAGGGATATAACCTATATTACATTCGTTGTAAATTCCTCTTTTCTCTCAAATAGTCTCCTCTATTTTCCTCTCACAGAATAATACACAACTGCAATACAATTCCTTCATATAAAATGAGGGTTGCCTTCTAGGGAAAAAAACCCTAAACTAGCATAACTTCTACTATCAAATATTTCATCTAATGAATGGCCCATATTGACTAAGAAATTACCATATTTTACAAGGCATTCTTTTCAAAAATTTTCTTCTAAGGGTGTTTCCCCTGAACCCCCTAGGTAGCAGCAATGGTGGGGGGTTGGTGGGTGGGGTTGGGGGGGGGGGGGGGGGGGGTGTGTGTTGGTTGGGGAAAGCCCCCCCACACCCCACCCCTCCCCCCCTCACATAAGGGACTGGGATCCAAACATAACTAAAACAAGACCTTTGAATCAAGAAGATAATTAGGCTCCACACACAACATGAGCAATCACCTTTGTTATGAAATTTAAAACACAATTGAAAAGAGTGATTGGTTGAAAGTCCTCAAAAGAAGTCATATTATCAACCTTAGGAATGAGGGAATTGAATTTCAAATTGAAATATGAGAGGACCTTACCTTCACAATGAGATTCATTAATAACTCATAAAAGATCTTTATCAATAGGGTTAAAATGAGCAGAGAATAATTCAATATCCCAACCATCAGGCCCCATAATCTTGTCTTTTTTAAAACTATAGAGGGTCTCCTTTAATTCCTCTTCACAAAATTCCTCCATCAACTCATGATTCTCACCATCCTCCAAAAAATGTGGAAAGGATTGAGCCACACGAATAATCTCAACAATATTGACCCCCAGAGGTTCCTTGAAGATGTTTTGAAACTGAGTTTGACCCATGGACGCAAGAATGTCAAAATTTGAAACCTCACGACCCTCCTCATCAGCCACACTCTAGATAGTATTAATCAATTTTCTACCTTTTTCATAGCCATGGAATAATTTTGTGTTCTCACCCCCATTGACCAACCATAAGGCCTTGTTTTTTTTTTATGCCATATCCATTCATTATTTGCAAGTCTCTATTTTCTTCTAGCTTCAAATCCTTTGGATTTCCTCGCGTGACTCCTGAGACCAAAATCCATTAGCTCTAGAGTTAGAAAAATGATCGATATTTTATTCAACTCCTCCTCCACCTCCCTTATGTGCTTTTCAAAATCCCAATCTTTAACCAAGGACTTAATATGTTTGATATTTGTCTCAAATTTACTAGTTGTTGATCTCCCAATGTTTCCATCATAAGGGTGCCAGTTATCCCTAACCAAAACATTAAAAATCTCTTCTTTAATATAAATAGAATTCATTTTAAAAGTGTGGGCAAGATTTTGAAAGTGTCCTTTTATCCCTAAAAGGATAGGAGAATTATATGATATCCCACGGAACCAACCCAGTGGGGAAGAAGTGGGAAACTAAGCATCATAGCTTCAGTCACGAGACAATGGTCAAGCCTCTTTGCCACATGATCCTCCCTCACCCTTTGGTTTCTCCAAGTGGGTTTCAGTTGTGTTGGGTCAATATTAATCACGTGACTTTTGGATATCTTATGCATAAAAAAATATGAAAGTGGATTGACCCTAGCACGAGGGCCCTAAGGTTCAACAATACCCACCGTAAAATTTAGGACACCACCTATTAACAAATTCTTAGAACTCAAATAAATTTATCAAAGAAAGAATACCATAAAATAACTCTACTTGAATTTTTCCAATAAATATTGATCAAATAAATAGTCATGCTAGTTCCATCAAAATACCTTCTGGACCCAGGCCTAAAGAAAAACTCCAAAAAAAAAATCTTGTATTTTATGAGCGTCCCAGCCTAGTGCGAAACCCTTGAAGCTATGACAAACATAAAGAGCAATAAAATACCAAGAAGAAAAATAATATTCTAAAACTTTAGTGATATTATCAGCCTCCCCAATGGTTTCTTATTGAAAAATAAAATCTGGATGTTTTGCTAGAATTGGTCTCTTAAAGTCTAGTTTTTTGGAATTACCAGCTAAACCATGCAAATTTAAGGGTAAAATTTTCATCTAGAAATCCCATAAAGGTCTTTAAAGTCTCTAAGTGCCCCATCAATATAAAATCACCTTCCCGCAACCAACTCCTCACAGGCCTTGGATTTTTCCAAAGAAATATTTTATTCTCCCTATTTTTACCAGAAATACCAAACACCAAAAGTTGATCCAACCCTCCAAGAGTGTCGTTGGGACCCAATAACACAAGATGAGACCTCATATTATAAATAGTATCACCTTCTCCCAAATCACCAGAGCTACTCAACAAAACAAATGCCCTGAGGGAAGAGTAACCTAAAGACCCAGAAGGCATAGTACATGGAGCCTTTATAGGGGACAAAAAGAAAGAAAATAGAGAAGGATTTCCAGGACTCAAATCTGCAAAAAAAAATATTAAACCCAACATTCAATGTTTCAGAGAATGAACTAAAATGTAATTGAGCAAAAGAGAGGTTAACTAAATTACTAGGGGGAAAAGTCTCCACAATAGACCGATCATTCAGCACTACTGGGGCCGAAGAAGAGACCTTTGAGAGTGACCTCATTTGAGTAACCAACATAGAATTAGGTAGATATGAAATAGATGTCACCGAGTCCATCACCCATACACTATCCTCCATTGGGTCCTCAAGACTACACCCCGAAACCTCCCCTCAATATTTTGTTTCTTTGATGATTTCGCAACATTTGAACAAAGATTGAAATGAAGGTTGTGATTTATCACTAGGTGATCATTTTTATGACATATTCTACAATGAAAAGGGATCCCATCATAAGATAAGTCTTAAAGTCACATACAACCCTTTCTAATCTCCATAGTAGCATGAAACATTTTCCAGAAGTCTAGGCAAACCCAAACCCTTGCTACCAATTTGTCACACGTCTCTCAAAACGAGTAGTTTGCATTCAAGAAACACCCCAAACTATTCCCCAAATTTTCATAGCTTTAGGGTTTGCACATGTTGGAAGGAATCCTCATAAACAAAACCCATACTGGAATCTCATCCATATTCTCCTTCCTAATGTGAAATTGGGGTGGGGGTTTTTAAAATGACAAGAATTGAGTCATTGGACCAAACCTCCTTCACAACTTTAGGTGTATCCTCGATTGACTTGAAAGAGAGTTGTATCCACCCCTTTTCTAGAAGGAAACTTTTAGGGGAAACTGATACCACAGTGGAAATATGTTGGTCTGCCATGCCTTGAGATGGTCGCTAATACAAATTTCCTACTGCAAGTCCTCCCCCCCAAAGATTTCCATTAGAGAAATTTTGAGGTCTAAAATGGGCCTTGAAACAAAAATGTACAATCAAAATCAACTTTATAAGCACCAATAGGGTTCAATATGATGATGTCAACCATTAGAGATGATTCACCATTTTTGGAATAAAAAATTAAAAAGATTAAAAAATAAAATAAAAATAAAAAAATTACTTTTTCAACTCATATTTTCAACTTATATCCCTATGGTTTTACTGAAATTTTAAGTAGTAGCACTCGTTGGATGCATAATTTAAATACTCATCCAATGAGTACTCATCTTGCATACTTTTGATGGACCCTACTACACAAAAAAACATAAATACCTGAAAAACATGACTATACTAATTTTTTTTCATGTATTTCTCATTTTTTGTGTAGCAAGGTCCATCAAAAGTATGTAACATGGGTACTCCTTGGATGGGGAATTAAATTTTGAATCCAGTGATTGTTCTTGCTCCAAATTTGAGTAAAATCATAGGGAGATAAGTTGAAAATACAAGCTGAAAAAGTAGTTTTTCTTCTTTCCCTCTAAAATTTGATGATGTGATATAATCTTATTTTATTATTTCCACTATTATTTTATATTATTCCTTAGGAGGCCCGTTTTAGACCTCAAAATTTTTCTAATGTTAGTCAAATCAACCATGTTTTCAATCTCCACATCATCTCCCAGCACAAGCTATAGGCCATAGGGGAGTCCTCACATTTTAGAACCCTAAATTTCTTCTTGTAGGTATGAGGGCTCCCCCCTCCTTCTTTCTAAAACCTTAGATTTGAAGCATCCTTCTCTGTTGTCCCTAGACTTATACTAGATTGCATACCTAACATATGCATTTCCTGATTTAGTAATACTTGAGGCTTGAACCAACTGTAGGAGGAATTTTTGATGTATTGTTTGGCATCGTAGGAATAGGCTCCACAACATGTGGGAGAATATTCAAAAGCTGGAAAACTAGGAAAATAGGAACCCGCCACCAAATGATGGAAGAGGAAAACCCACATCGAGAAAACCCCCAAAGAACAACCTTGAAAAATCAAATAAACACTTGTTTGTAATTGAAGGGAATAGAAGAGAGAAACCACCCACCAAAATTGAATATAAAAAGTCCTCCAAAGAGGGGAAAAATATTTCCTATGGTACCACCTGTTATCCATGATAGCACCTAAGAATAATTTTTCAAGTCTGTTGGTCAAATTAATTAGGGTTTTCAAATTTTCTCAAAATAAAGTTCATGACCATAGGGTTTTAGGTCATCATGTCATGATGTGGGGTCCATCTAAGTTCAAATAGGGTCAATCATAAAAGTTAAAATTCCAATCTTTCATGTGTGTCCACTTTCTTTGTTCATAATTGGAATTTGTCAATTTTACAGAAATCCGTAACAACTCTAGTTACATATACTATGTATTTGCTATGAAAGTTCCTGATACTTTTGTAGCGAATTTGTCTTTTTGAATACCTGTCCCACTATGAAATTTCGATGAAGTACAAAATTGTGCTTAACGGTGAAGTAACAGTTCTTTAGGTTTAAAAAGTGTGATTGGTCAATCTTGTGATGGGTCATGATTACACTTTATCGGTATTTTTCCATTTCACCTATATATTAACACCACATAGCTTCTTGCTGCTAAATCTCCATTTCATATTTTACTTTGCAACCATAAGCTTCACACTGTCAAAGAATTGTCTTGTTGTCTCTTGCACCAGCCTAGCTTTCATATAGGTCTTGTTGTCTCTAGGTTAGGGTTCGTTGTTGTTTAGATGTCCCTAGTTTGTTTTGCAGGTGACAAGAAGGAAGCTTACGTGTTGCAGCCATGGCACATAGAAAAAATATAAAGGAGGAATACTTGGCTGCAAGCAGATAAGATAAATTTGCAGAATAGGGTCAAATTATTGGAAGAACTGATTGGGAAGATCAAAGCTAAGCTTTTAAGGAAGAACCTCAAGATTAGAGTTGTAGAGGAGGACACTCATTGAAAGTGGTCAAAGCTGATCAAATCCAGAATTTTTTCTTATTATATCTCTTAACTAACCTTTTTCTGCATTATACATGGTGGAGTAGACTTCTAAATGTGATAAGAAAGGTTAAAAATCAGAAAAAAGTCAATACACAAAAAACTCAGAAATTTCGTAGCAACTCCCCATAATGAAGCAGGAAATTTGCTACGAAATTGTTGTAGCTTTCCATGGAGAGAAATCCCAGCAAAATTTTCAGTTGGGAGAGTTTTGATAGCATGAGTTTAATGAAAAACATTACTAAACACCTCATAATTATCAAAGGCATCAAAATGACAGCATAGGGGTGGTTTTTGAAATTTGCTACCAAAATTCTGGAAATGATTGTTTTAGTAGTCAACTCCGGGCTCACTTTCTGACCAAATGAAACAGAATTTTGGAAATATGAAGGAGGTTTTTATTTAGAACGAGGACTTTGTCAGTTAGAAGAGGAATAAGTATCTTAGATAGTGTATCAGATGTGGCCCAGGTGGCAAGTTGATGTAAAGAGATCTTTTCTCTATAAATAGATAGCTTTTTGACTTTGGGAAGTGTTGATCGAGGATGTGAAGAAGCTACCATATGTAAATTTTCTGAGTTAATATACATTTACTGGCATACTATGTTTTCATTACCTGAGATACAGATTTTGATTTATATGTTTACTTGTTTTGTCTTTTACATTGATATCAGTTTTTAAAGCATTATGATCACTTGGAATTCAGTATTAAGGTTTGCTCCAACTTCCTTCATATGTTTTATCTGTTGTTAAAGGGTTTTATTCACTTCGTTTCTAAGCCAAAAGATGCCTTAGTTTCCTCATAAAATAGTTATGTAAGTAATTGAGTTTCTTGTAATTGACTGCATGCCCAATGGTTGTAGTACTCACTGCCCTTCACCTACATAAAATACAAGAAAAATTAGAGTTAGCCACTTGAAAAACTTTGACTTTTATACAATCAATTTCATAAATATTTTGAGAGAGCCCTCTCAAATTGGAAGGGCTAACTTCCAGTCAAAATTTGGTTTTAAATAGTTACACTTGGTTGGAGATTGGCACAACCCAACCTGTTCTAACCTAGTGATAACATTTTGGTGCATCTGCCAGGAGCCGAAAAGCTCCATTTCCTGGATTTTCTTTGAGTCTCTTCATTCTGATTCCTAAGGGTAACAAGAAATCAGAGTTTTCTGAAGGTTGTGATATTACCCTGGCGACTCCAATTTCAAAAGATACAAAAGATCAAAGCTTCATGGTGACTCCACTACTTGAAGATCAGTAGCTTGAAGAAATTCCAAGATGAGTTCTACTACAAGAAGAAATGCCAGATATGATCCTATGGATTGGTCTCACATATATGGTTTTCCAAATCCTATGCCTTGTGTTGATTGGTCAACCCACCTTTCCATGTTCAAAGATGAAAATAAAGATGATGCTGGTATGCATTTGGTTAGATTCCATATACATGTATGTAGACTAAGGGTTGAGTTTACTAAGGATTTTCTCATGAAGATGTTTATGGCTACCCTAGAAGACAAAGCTAGAGTATGGTATGAAGGGTTTCCATCAGGAAGCTTATCTTCTCTTAAAGATTTCCATAGAATATTTTTTGGACATTATGGGAAGTCTCATCCTTCATCACCATTGTTTCAAGACTGTTGTTATTTTTGGAAAGGTTTCATTCAATATCTCAAAATTATTAATGATGATGTAGAATGTATGGATGATGATGAGATATTAGAGGAACTTTATGAATTTTCTTCACAAGCTAGCTGTCATGATGATCAAGAAATTTTCCAACAAGAAGATGTATTTTCTTTAGTTGAAGATGAAATGGATTAGAAATTTGACATTCAAGTCATATTACATGAAATCCATAACGATTTGCAGCCTTGTCAATCTATATATAGTCAAAGGTATGAGGCAAATCATTCAAATTATTTTTCAACGCATTCCTTTTCTAAGATTTTATGTCAAGAAGAAACTCCCCAAGAATAGGTTGTTGAAAATACATGCATGAAAATTTTGAACAGTGAGATAACATATGATGAAAGTTGTCTACCTAGACAAGAACTTTTTTCCATTAAAAATCATAATGATGTTGTCCCGGTTAAAGTACATGAAAGTTCACTTTTAGGTAAACCCGAGCTACATGAAGAGCTAAATATACAGGTTTTATCTATTCTATTTGGGAATCATCAAAATGGCATGGATGATATGCATAAAGTTGTTTGTATAGGAGTTGTTAGTGTTCAGAATCAAGATGAAAGTCCTCAAGAAAAATTACCAAAGGTCAAATCAAAATTGTTTGATAAGAAAAAGATTAGTTTTGATGCACACAATATGGATGTCATGTTTGAAGATGTTCAAAAATGTATGGATGTTTTTGTTGATTTACATGGAAGGGAAGACAAATCTATTATTTCCTTTTTATTTGATGATGTTCTTGGAATTGAAAACATAGGACAAAATAAGCCATCAGTTATGAATGAATTTATCCCTCATGGTTTTACTCATCAAGAAGAGGTGATTTTTCATGATTATCAAGATCGTTTGGTAATTCTATTACAGTCATTAGTGAAGGTGGAGTTTCTTTCATTTATAACTTCGGGTTATGAATTCAGTTTTTATTCTGAGTTTCCAATAGATGGTCCACTTAAGAACAATCAAGGAGCCCTAGTGTTGGATCATCTCTTTGACTGGTTATACTAGAGGTTTCATATTGCTTGAATTAAGCAAGTGGATTTCAGATGTTAGAGTAGGGTTATTGGTACATAAATAATCTTGTTGCGAAAGCATTTCCTTAAGCTTTATGCTACATTTTGTAGTTGTCAGTTTCAGTTTGTACAACAATTTGATATCACATTGCAACAGTAGTAATTGGTTTCCAGTTGGTTTGCAATGTGCTTTTCAGTTTTCAAATTGGGATCAACCCAATGATCAGGTAACTAGTCAGCTAGTTCTTTGTTGCACCATAGGGGCGCAACATCCCCATTGGAGCCATTGTTATCCATGATAACACCTAAGAATAGTTTGTCAAGTCTGTTGGTCAAATTAATTAGGGTTTTCAAATTTTCTCAAAATAAAGTTCATGATCATAGGGTTTTTGGTCATCATGTCATGATGTGGGGTCCATCTAAGTTCAAATAGGGTCAATCATAAAAGTTCAAATTCCAATCTTTCATGTGTGTTAGGTTTATTTATTCATAATTGGAATTTTTCAGTTTTACAAAAATCATTAGCAACTCCAACTATGTATACCGGGTATTTGCTACAAAAGTTCTTGATACTTTTGTAGAGAATCTATCTTTTCGAATACCTATCCCGCTACAAAATTGCGATGAAGTGCATAGTTGTGCTCAATGCTGCAGTAATGGTTATTTAGGTTTTAAAAGTGTGATTGGTCAGTCTTGTGATGGGTCATGATTACACTTTATCAGTATTTTTCCATTTCACCTATATATTAACACAACATAGCTTCTTGCTGCTAAATTTCCCTTTTGTATTTTACTTTGCAGACATAAGCTTCATGTTGTCAAATAATTGTCTTGTTGTCTCTCGCACCATCCTAGCTTTCATACAGGTCTTATTGTCTCTAGGTTAGGGTTCCAATAAAGGAGGAATACTTGGCTACAATAAGATATGAGAAAGTTCCAGGATAGGGTCAAATTATTGGAAGAACTAATTGGGAATATCAAAGCTGAGCTTTTAAGGAAGAACCTCAATATTATAGCTGTAGAGGAGGACACACATTGAGAGTGGTCAACGCTGATCAAATCCAGAACTTTTTTCTTATTATATCTCTTAACTAACCTTTTTTAGCATTATACATGGAGGAGTAGACTTCTAAAGGTGATAAGAAAGGAAAAAAATCAGGAAAAAGTCAATACACAGTAAACTCATAAATTTCATAGCAACTTCCCATAATGAAGCAGGAGATTTGCTATGAAACTGTTCTAGCTTTCCATGGAGAGAAAATCCAACAAAATTTTCAGTTGGGAGAGTTTTGATAGCATGAGTTTACTGAAAAAATTAATAAACAGCTCAGAATTAGCAAAGGCATAAAAATGACAACATAGGGGTGGTTTTTAAAATTTTCTACCAAAATTTAGTACGGAAATTCTGGAAATTACTATTTTAGTAGTCAACTTAGGGATCACTTTCTAACCAAATGAAAAGGAATTTTTGAAAATAGGAAGGAGTTTTTTTTCCAGAACGAGCTTATCTAAAAAAGCCTTTGTCGGTTTTTACATAGACATCAGGGTTTGGAAGATATGAACTTATCCTTGAGGCCTATTTTACAGAATGTTTCCTAGCCAGAAATTTTGAAATTCGACTTGGTGGAGGTCCAAGTTAGCAAGTCAAACAAGTCAATATCCACGTGGCATGAGACACATCATCACTCCAACAAATTCAGAAAACAGTTGGGCTCGGTTATCTTCATCAACAGAAAGTGGCTAAAGTCTTAAAAGCTAGTAGAGTCGTAGTTGAATTCAAACTATGTAAAACATAAAATCCCTATGAGGACTCTGTTAGTTAGAAGAAAAATAGGAATAAATCTCTTAGATAGTGGATCAAATGTGGCCCAAGTGGCAAGTTGAGGAGATATTTTCTCTATAAATAGATAGCTTTTTGACTTTTGGAAGTGTTGATCAAGGATGTGAAGAATCTACCATATGTAAATTTTCTTAGTTAATATACATTTACTAGCATACTCTGTTTTTATTACCTGAGATATAGATTTTGGTTTATATGTTTTCTTGTTCTATCTTTTACATTGATATCATTTTTTAAAGTATTATGATCACTTGGAATTCAATATTAAGGTCTGCTCCAACTTCCTTCATATGTTTTATCTGTTGTTAAAGGGTTTTATTCACTTCGTTTCTAAGCCAAAAGTTGCCTCAGTTTCCTCATAATATAGTTATGTAAGTAATTGAGTTTCTTGTAATTGACTCCATGTCCAATGGTTATAGTACTCACTCCCTTTCACCTGCATTAAATACAAGAAAAATTAGAGTTAGCCTGCTGAAAAACTTTGAGTTTTTTACAGTCAATTTCATAAATATTTTTAGAGAGCCCTCTCAGATTGGAAGGGCTAACTTCTAATCGAAAGTTGGTTTGAAATAGTTACACTTGCTTGGAGGTTGACGCAGCCCAACCTATTCTATCCTAGTGATAACACCACCAAAGAGAAACCTAGACATATGGTAGAGGATGAAATATTTCCCAAAACCCAGTAGAAGTGTTCCAAGAAAACCCTCCCGCCCAGGTTCAAACAACCAACAGAAAAACCCAAAGATTGTGGGAAATAACCACTAGAGGTAACTACTTCACTAGACTAGGAAAAAATGGAATGTTTGTTGGGGCTCACTGAGTCATAAATGAAAGCATCCACATCATCCATCCTTGAACCATTCCTCACCTTCCAACTCAATAGACCACCAAGAAACTAACCCTAGAACCCCATGCAATGCACATATCGTAATAAACTATGAATGAAGATCCACTGTAAAAACCCAATCCAAGCTGGTCACATGAAGAGACGAAAAAATGAGAAACAATGTTGGCTACCCCATAAATAAATATGATGGAATGCCCAGAACTACCCCAATAGCTAACAACCTAGGAATTCTTGTCGATGGTCTAACTACACATAAATCACCATGAAAAACTCTACTACAACATCCCTTCACCTTAAACTTATGATATTTTCATCTCTACCCATAAAGTATTGATATATATGAACAATTATGTAATTATCCATTTTGGATCATACCTCCCCAATTCGGGAGCCTTTTTGTCCCCAAAATATTTTATTGAATGAGGTGAACATTTTTCCTTTATCTTTTCCTGTATCATTTTTCCTTGCATGAAAGTAGTCATTTCAACCCAATTAAACAAAGGTCATGTTTTCCTTGTCTGGTAGTTATGGACTCCTTTTGAAAAACAACTTCTTCTGCCAACTTTGCCTAAAGCTTCTGGTGTTAAGTCCTCTGTGGTAAGTAGGACTTGTTCCTCAATTTTCTGATTCAATATGGAAGAGTCATAGAATTTCATATTCTCGACATTCACCACTAAGCACATGTGCATATATGGGAGTAGATTGATTTTGTAGATGCTATTAGTCACCTTCTTGAATACCTGAAGAAGGACCTACCAAACAACCTTTGTCTTATTATTAGGACCCTTTAGTCTTTCCTTTTTCAATGGTCACTAAACTCAATCTCCCACTTTCAATACATTTTATGCCATGTGTTGACTATGTCAACCCTTGTACCTTTCTTGTGACTTATTCAACATATCTTGTACTTGCAAATGGATCAACATAATATTTTCAACTAAATTTTCCACTTTCAATGCTTAACCTATGATGTCTTCCCTTACTCCTTGACATGTAAAGGAAACAATAACAAATACCTAAGCAAGTTTCAAAAGGGGACCTTCCAATAGAAGTATCGAATATTCTATGAGAAGAGTATTGAATGCATATCAGATTTTCATCTTAGGTCCTCTTATGGTTCTTATTCTGACCATCCAAAATTTGAACCGAAGTGCTTTTGATTAATCTTGTTTTCACAATTTCCTGTGGTTGAGAATTTCACACCAAAGAGGGTCATCCGAACTTAGCCATCATTATATGCTAGGTAGATTCATGGGTTGAGGGTTTCAAATAAAAGATTTGTAAATCGATGGTTTCGAAAGGATAAGGCCCATATTCAACCCTCATCAAGTGTCACCAAATACTTAGGAGGTGTGACTAGTTGATGAAAGAATTATATGATCAGTTTGAGAGGCTCTGTGCTAAATCTATCACAAGAAGGCAGAGTTGGAAGAACCAAGTACATCAAAGCTAAAGATGTCTTATATAATCCATTGCTGATCTGAGCAATTGGAGTATGGCCAGAGCCACCATATTGCACACCATGAAACCCTAATTTTCAAGATATCCCAAGGAGAGTCACAAATCGAGGGTTTCAAAGACTCATGACCAAGATTTAACCCTAAATTATTGTTATCACATACATAAGAGGTGTAGAAAGGAGTACAATATTGATGCCCTGGATGAGGTGGACTATGGAGACAATGATTGGATATCCCCAATGCCATTTTGGTAGGATGATGAGTTCTTCTAAGTAATAACCTATGTCAGAGACTATACAGTGAGTTTAAGGATTCCCGAAGTTTTAAAAGAGGCATGTGCTCCTAGAGAGAATCCATTGGAAAGTTGTCGTTCTGGATTTGATCATGCTTTTATTAAGAGACTGGATTTAAGTTTTTCGATGGAAAGAGATGATGGGGCTCTGGAAAAGGAGGTGGTGGGTCAAGAGCCTATTGTTGTGAAAGACCTTATGATGAAGATTATTCCCTCTTTGACATCCAAGGTGGCACATGTGGAAGAGTCACTTCTGATAAAACCCTTAACGGAAGAACTAGATAAATAGCTCCAATAAATAAATCTCCTAGTAGAGTAGAGTGAGTTTTTGGAGAAGTGTCATTTTAGACAAAAGAACAGAGGTAAGTGTGTAAAAAATAGGGAGGGGGAATTTAGAGTAGTGTTGGGATATGATATTGTGTAACAACCTTGGTTAAAAATCCATGTAGAAATATATAAGACCACGGTCATGGGACACGTATTCCAAGTTGAATGGTGGGCAAAACATCCTAGTGGTTGTTCATTTAGTTTATTATGGCTAAGGAAATTGGAAAAGGCAATGGATAGGCTTTGGAAAGACATGAGGAATTTATTAGTATTTTATTTATGAAAATAAAGGAAATTAGGAGAAAAGGGAGGTGAAAGGTCACAGGTTGCATGTGAGGAGGAAAATAATGGAAAATGAAGAAAATATAGGCCTCATTGATAAAAAAGTTTCCAAGGATTAGTGGGTAAGTTTGGCCAGTTCAGTTTTGGTGGATCTCTCTTCTATTCTTTCTCTCTCATATTCTTCTATACTTGGATTTTCTTGGAACATTATTGGAGGGTGTGGCATACTTGGAGTTTTGGAGAAATAAGGAAAAGGAAGAGAAAGAAAGCACAAGAAGACATCAGGATCAACAACTACAGTGGTTTTTACTTGTAGGTACCAAGTTGCATGTATGTTTTCCTCACTAGTTTTGGCATGCATGGTACATGCATGTGGTTTCTTTGTTATGATTTATCATTGGCATGGAGGATTTCCTGGATTGACAGTGGATTTGCCTAGCCTTTCCATTTCTTGGATAACCATGGTGTTTTGGGTTCATTTCCTTATTTTTCTAGTTCGTTCTCATGTTTCCTTTAGCTAGGGTTGAGTTATTAGTTTTGTAGCCTTGGTTGGACAAACGCTCATGAAGCCTTATATCAACTTGGGTTGAGTTACTAGTCTTGGAAGCCTTGGTTGGACAAACGCTCTGGAAGCCCTTGGTGGGTTGAGTTACTAGTCCTGGAAGCCCTAGTTGGACAAACACTCTGGAAACCTGGAAAAAGTTGTGGGTTGAGTTACTAGCCCTATCCCCTTAGTTCAACAAACTCTCTAGAGCCCGACAACAATTGTGGGTTGAGGTAATAGTCTTGGAAGTCGGGTTGGAATACACACTCTAGAGCCTTGCAAGCCTTAGGTAGAGACCAATCTGGTAATGGTTCTTGTGATGTCCGACTGTGAGGTGGAATCACTTTTTCATTGGTTGAGGTAGTTGGCCTTTGGAAGCCCTAGATGGTTTTGATTTATGTGTTTTATAGCATCCCACATTCATGCTTGGAATATGGCACGAGGGTGATTGGCTAAAAGAAAGATTTGGTCCAGCCATGTCTATGGTCGGGTGGCACGTGGAAGTCCCGAACCTGGTCGGATTTTGCTATGTCTAATAAAAGCTAAGTTCTCTTGAATTTTTACTTATTTATATGTGGATTTAATGGTTTTTATCTAACTTTAATTTCATGGTTTTATGTTGGTTATAACCATGGTTAATTGACTAGTTCATGTCATGGTTATTTCATGTATTTACTTGTAATTGTTAAAATGATGGATGCAAGACCTAATTGATGTCATAACACTTCAAGGGAGAAGGTGGTGATCCTTATTGTCATGTCTCATAAGAGCTTTTAGTAATTCATGCTCTGTCTTGTATCCTAGACCTATAGATTGCATTGATGCCAAGTGTTTGATAGAATGTCAATCCTAGTTGGGGATAGTCAGGCCTAGTCTTGGAGTTAGTTTTTGGCTCATTAGTCTTGTCATCATGTGTTTAATTTATTTCGAAAGTTACAACAAGTTCTGGGTAGTGGATGAAATTATGGGCTTGAAAAGTGCCTTAAATCCCATGGACTCTAGCATAGGTCTGCTGGAAATATGCCCTCGACATAGGCATGTAGGCTTGTCGGAGCATCCAAAGCTCTCTGGATGTTGGAATTCCCATAGAATGGTAGCGTCCAAAGGTTTAATAGCTTTAAATTTCAGTGGGACCCAGGGGCATGATACCTTAATGGTTGGGATGGCTCCTGGGAGTGTTGCTGATGTGGAAGGTATGTTTGATGTGTTTCCATCAATTCCACTTCCTTAAAGTCACCTAGGAGGTTGAATCATATCATAGTAGCCTCTCATCGCATGTTTACACTAGTTGGCCGGTTACTTGGGTAGATATGGGATGAGGGTGTTACAGAGTGGTATCAGAGCGAGTTCGCTCTCCTTGGATTTAGTTTTTGTTCTCTTTGTGTGATATTTCATACCACAAAATGGTATCAGAGCATGGTTCACCCCTCAGAATGGATGGGCAGTGTGTTAGTCTTGCATCCATATCAGTTGCATATGTGTTTCTTATGTTTGTATTCCATGTGCTTGTTTCATTTGCATGGTGTTGATCATGTTTGTAGTGATGTCACCATGTGAAGGTTGATGGTGTCGTTGTGGGATGTGTTGTCATGAGTGTATAGATGTATATGCATTGTTATGCTTGTCGGTGTCTATATGCATGCATTGTCATGGTTATGGTTATGCATGTATGGTAGGTTAGACATGCATTGTGAGGTCATTGGATGAAATTAGGTCATCATGGTGATATTGGTAGGTTATGATGCTAATGTGTTGGTTGAGATAGAGAAGGAGATGCGTACCATCAAAGCAAAGTTGCAACATTGGACCTCGAGGCAAGAGCATGTCGCCATATAGGTTTGTATGTTGGGCATGTAGCTATGTAGGTTACAGATTGTTATATGAATTATGATTATGTGTATGTCTTTCATTCTATTTATGTTATGGTTTCATACATGATACATGCTAGTTTATTAGTGTAGTCATATGCACATGTTTCAGGTAGTCATGAATGATAGTAACTTGTTGTTATATGCATTGTTTTTGTTGTTCTATGTTAGTTAACTTGTTGATTATGTTATATGTCATTGATGAATATGTTATATGTTAACTTGTAGTTAACTTGATGATTAGGTTATATGTTGTTGATGAGCATGATATATAACTTGGTGTTGTTATATGCTAGTAACTTGATTATTAGGGTTATTACATTAAGATCATGATGTTATATGTATCATACTAAGTTGGATTGGTCTATTCAAATGGTTAGGGTTATGAAATTTAGGTATGAGTTAATATGTTGTGATATTATGTCATACTAATCTAGACTGACTGTGCAGATGTGATTATTATGTATGAAGGATAAATATTTATGAGCTTATGATGTGGACCTCTTAGTTAATGACTATTATGGATAACATGACCTTAGTTATAATTGAGTTGATATGTTGTGAAGTTATATTGTGATAACCTAGCTTGATTGTGTAGATAATATAACCTCCCTTGAGATATATTAAGATATGAGCTTTCTTATGCCATCTACTTTGTGCTTGAATGTTTGATTATGTTGTCTATATGGTGTTTGAGTGTTGGTGTCTATTATGTCGTCTATTTGATTTATCTAACATAGCATGTTTATAGTTTGTTTGAATGTTTGATTAATTGCATGATATGAGTATGTGCCTATAAGATTGCATGAAGAAATGATCTTGTTTTAAGACGATCATACTAACACATATGTGTTGAGGTAGTTGATATGTACTTGAGTGTAAGTAGGTGATAGTTGTAGCATTATGTCTAATGACTATGAGTTGACTATGGATTATGACATGATTTTTAGTAGTGGTAAATATTGATTTAAAATTAGTAGATATGTTGTCTTGATCCTTGGAACATGTGATCGACATGTGTGAAAAGTTTTAGGAAACATGCTTGGTATTAGCATGAAAAGGTAATAGTTGATTTGTTTATATAGTTATCCATTCGGTGATGTGACAGTACATAGTAAGAATCAATTTTAGCAATGTAAAGGTAAAAGAAAGGAATTGGGCAAGAATTCCTTTGGCTATGTTTGGAAACCATAATTCCAAACGAATAAGTGTTTTTCATACAGGAAGCCTTCTTAACCTTGATTTGGTCTGACATTATGTGGATATTTGCTATAGTTATGAACATGTATTTGATAGGTACATCAACTAGTTTCTAGTTATAGCTGGATCTATCAAAGGATTGGAGTCCCTTGAGAGATGGCTTGGACATGTTCAGTTACAAGCAATGTGCTTGTCACAACAAGGTAAGGTAACTAGTGTATTGTTATGTTTATTATGCATTGATAGTTACGTGTTTATGGCAGTATGATGCAGGAGATTGCATGGAAATATACTGCCATGAAATTTGAAAGAAGGCTTAGGTCGAGATTTCCTTTGGAAGCACTGGGAACCATGGGGATTGAGTCATGGTGTATGTTGCTAGTTTTGTGCTTTTGGTATTTGTGATTTGGTTGTGCTTTATTGCATCTTTGTTATGTCTAGTGCAAGGCCCACTTTGTTTGCAATGTCGTATTGTTATTGATTTTCATGGTTTTCTTCTTGTTTTCCATTCTTGTCTTTCCCTTTAAGTTTTGAGTCTTGGGAATTGGCTGGGAAAGAGGAAAGTTAATGGAGCTCAGGGAGAGCTGAATGAAACCTAGCAGGTAATGTAAGAACCAAATGAAGCTCGATGCATGAGTAAGGGAAGTTGAAGGTAAGAGTATGACAGTCATTTGGATTAGTTGGGTCCATTAGTGTAAATGGACGATGGAAGGGTAACCATGAGAAAGGTAACATGAAAGGTGAAGTAAATGGATCTGAGGCATTAGGTGCCTTGGCTATGTTGGGAACTTTTATTCTCGATGTTGTGCATGTGTTGCATGCATTAAGGGAGTTCTCTTAACCTTGACCTTATGATATCTAGTAATTATGTTGTGATCATGATTATGTTGATGTCTATATGTGTACACATGTATGTATGTATCTATGTCATGTCTGACAAGGTCATCATGGATTATGATTATTAATGGTAATATTTATATGTATATATATGTATGTATGTATGTCATTGTCTGACAGATTATTTAATGATAATATTTATATGTATATGTATGTATGACAGGGTCGTTAGGGATCATTGTTGTGGAGGAATGATTTATTATGCAGGTGAATAGCATGAAGAGGTTCCTGGTTTATGAGGAATCAAGTGGGAAGAGTAGTCATGACAAATATATGAGGTCAATATAATGTGGATATGAATTGATATTGTATGCTTGTATTATGCCTATGTTTATGTTATGACAGGTAACATTGAAAGATACATCAATGGAATGAAAACAATGTGCTTTGCAACCTGCTAAGATAAGTCTGGATGGCAGAGAGACACTAGAAGCAAGGTTTATCGGTAAAGATTGTGTGGTTTTCGATGTGTGGTACTATTGTTGTGCATATATTGTATACGTTGAACATGATGCATCTGTGATGTTATGTGCATGCAATGTTGTGCATATATAGTGTGTGTACATGTTTTTTATGCAATGTTATGTACAGGGAAGTACATATAGTGTTGTGTGAATGTTACATATGCAGTGTTGTGCATAGGTGGTGCTATGTACACATGGTGTTGTGTGCATGATTGTACAAGTGGTGTTGTGAGCATGTGGTGTTATGTACATGTCATACATATGGTGTTGTGTGCAGGTGGTCTTATGTACACGTCATGCATATGGTGTTATGTACATGTGGTGTTGTGTACATGCCATCCATGTGGTGTTGTGTACGTCTAGCGTTGTGTACACAATGTACAAGTGGTATGATGTACATATGGCATTATGTACACATTTTGCAGGTGGTGTTGTGTACATGTGATGTTGCGTAAATGTTGTGCAGGTGGTGTTGTGTATATGTGGTATTGTGTACATGTTGTACATGTGGTATTATGTTCATGTCGTACATGTTGTGTTGTGTACATGTGGTACTGTGTATGTGCATTGTGTAGTCGTGGTATCATGACATATGTATTTATTATCTTGTACTATGTGTACATATTTGTGTTGTGTTGTACACTGGGTCTATGTGTATGTGTGGTATGTCAGGTGTAGGTGCATGTATTGCATGGTGTTATATGTCGTGTGTGGTTGTACATGTGCGATGCACACTATGTGTATGTGCACATGTTTGAGAAGAAGGAATTGTGTGTTTTGTGGGTGTGGCAACCAATCCAGAGTGCGTTCGGAATAAGGACAAAGGTAGAAGCTAAGAATTGATTAACGAATAAGTATCAATATTTTATTTTAGTTTTATTATGCATGTGATCTATGATTCTGGTTTATGATGGTTACATGTGATTTATGATTTTTATCTATGATGATTGTGTTTTGAGCTAACCTGATGTGATATGTTTATACATGATGATTTGGTCAAAGATGCTAGTTTGACTTGTTGGGATAGGAAGCAAACATAATTTTAAGTGTACCTTGTTGACAGGTCACCAAAGAGGTACATTTTGAATTTATTTGAATTTATTTTGAATCTAATGGAAATTATGTGCTTGGTATTGGAAAGCATGAAATGCCCAATTGGGTGGTCAAAATTAATGACAAGCATTATCAGTAACAACAAAAAGAATTGGAACAGGCAATAATATCTTGGTAAAGCGTTCAAGAGCAGGGGCATTGTGGGACACTAGTACACAATAATGCCCATTGATTTCCATGAGCATGATATGACTGATACGATATGCCTTTTTTTTATATATTCCAATGCAAGGAATACTTTCCAAGGGATGGACTACCCGGGATGGGGGTGCCAGCAGAACTTGGAAGGTGTGTGACTACATGGAAGGGGGTGACCGGATTACCCAAGGGACTGTGTAGCAGAGAGGGGAAGGTTAGGGATATATTTGTTTTGGTCGTTAGCATTTCCATATGGAACCAAATGCACATTGGGAGTGCGCCCTAGAACAATGAGACAGTAATTGTTCACTGAGAGGACAAGTGGTGTAGGATTATAGCGTTGGAGATTGGATGTAGATTTGACCTTGCAATGGATTCTAGACTTCCTAGGAAGGAGGTGAATATTAGTATTACTTTGAGGGTGGAGTTGTGAGCTTCTGGATTCCCTTGTTGCAGATGCAGGCATCGTATCCTTTTGTTTCCTAGTTGAGCAAATGTGCATATGTGCATATGTGTATATTATTGTAAATACTATATCAAGTTGGATTTATAAAGCTACATAGACAATATGATTATTTGATGGATGAAGTAAATGTGTATGTGTGTATATGTGGTTATTATTGTAAATATCGTAATGATTTTTGTTATAAAGCTCCAGTAAACAATATGTTTTGTATTAGCATATGGTCATTATAAATACTGCAACGAGCTATGTTATAAAGATACATAGGAAGTATGTTTTGTTTTCAGTTGTTTGTTGTTTTGTAGGTGTCATTGAACACCGAGGAAGGTGTTCCCCCAAGGGGGAGGGTTCTGTAATATCACTGCTTAAAAATTCATATAAAAATATATAAGTCCACGGTCATGGGGCACATATTCTAAGTTGAATGGTGGGAAAAACATCCTAGTGGTTGTTCATTCAATTTATTATGGCTAAGGAAATTAACAAAGGCAATGCCTAAGGCTTAGGAAAGGCATGAGGCATTTATTGGCATTTTATTTATGAAAATAAAGGAAATGTGAGGAGGAAAATGAAGGAAAATAATGGAAAATGAATAAAATAGAGGCCTCGTTGATAAAATGGCTTCTGAGGATCAGTGGGTAAGTTTGGTCGGATCAGTTTTGATGGAGCTATCTTCTATTCTCTGTCTCTCATACTCTTGGATACTTAGAGTTTCTTGGAGCACTCTTGGAGGGTGTGGCATACTTGGAGTTTTGGAGCAAGAAGGAAAGGAACAGCAAGAAAGCGCAAGAGGACATCGGGATCAACAGTTACAGTGGGTTTTTCTTGTATGTACCAAGTTGCATGTATGTTTTCCTCACTAGTTTTGGAATGCATCACACATGTATGTGGTTTCTTGGTTATAATCTATCATTGGCATGGAGGATTACCTAGATTGACAGTGGATTTTCCTAGCCTTTCCATTTCATGGATAGCCATGGTATTGTGGGTTCATTTCTTTATTTTTTTGGTTGGTTCTCATGTTTCCTTTAGCTTGGGTTGAGTTATTAGGTCCTGAAGCCTTAGTTGGACAAACGCTCTGAAGCTCTGTAATGGATTGGGTTGAGTTATTACTCCTTGAGGCTTGGTTGGACAAATGATCTAGAAGCCCTGTATTAGCTTGGGATGAGTTACTAGCCATGGAAGCCTTGGTTGGACAAATGCTTTGGAAGCCCTTGGTGGGTTGAGTTACTAGTCTTGGAAGCCATGGTTGGAAAAACACTCTAGAAGCCTAGAAAAAGTTTTGGGTTGAGTTACTAGTCCTGGAACCTTGGTTGGACTTCTCTAGAGCCCGACAACAGTCGTGGGTTGAGTTACTAGTCCTGGAATCCGGGTTGGAAGAAACACAATGGAGCCCTGGAAGGCTTGGGTAGAGACCAATCTTGTGATGGTCCTTGTGATGTCTGATCGTGAGGTGGAATCATTGTTTTATGGGGTTAGGTGGTTGGCCTCTAGAATCCATGGATGGTTTTGATTGACGTGTTTTATGAGATCCCACATTCATGCTTGGAATATGGTGTGGGCATCACTGGCTAAAAGAAATATTTGGTTCAACCATGTCTACGGTTGGGTGGTACCTGGAAGTCCCAAACTTGGTCAAATTTTTCTATGTCTAATAAAATCTAAGTTCTCTTTCTTTTGTACTTATTTATATGTGGATTTAATGGTTGTTATCTCACTGTTATTTTCATGGTTTTACACTGGTTATAAGCATGGTTAATTGATTGGTTCATGTCATGGTTATTTCATGTATTTACTTGTAATTGTTAAAATGTTGTATGCAAGACCTAATTGATGTCACAACAACTCAAGGGAAGAGGTGGTGATCCTTCTTGTCATGTCTCATAATATTTTTCAGTTATTCATGCTTTCTCTTGTATCCTAGACCTGTAGATTACATTGATGCCAAGTGTTTGATAGAATGTTAGTCCTTGTTGGGGATGGTTAGGCCTAGTCCTGGAGTTAGTTTTTGGTTTATTAGTATTAAAATTGTGTGTTTAATGGATTCCGAAAGTTACAACAAGTTCTGAGAAGTGGTCAGAATTTTGGTCTTGAAAAGTGCCTTAAATCGCGCAAACTCTGGCACAGGTCTATTAGAAATAGTCCCTAGATGTAGGCATGAAGGATTGTGGGAGCATCCAGATCCCTCTGGATGCTAGCATGCCCATAGAATGGGAGCATCCAAAGCTTTAATAACTTAAAAACTCAGTGGGACGCAGGGGCATGATACCTAAGTGGTTGGGATGGCACCTGAGAGTGTTGTTGTTGTGGAAGGTATGTTTGTTGTGTTTCCATTGATTCCACTTCCTTAAGGTCACCTAGGAGGTTGAATCATATCATAGTAGCCTCTCATCACATGTTTACCCCGTTTGGTCAGTTGCTTGGGTAGCTGTGGGAGGAGGGTGTTACATGTTGGTATGGATCAGGATTTGATATTTTATGAGACATGTCTGGTAGGAAATTTTATGAGGAAGAAGGTGTCAAAACAAGACTTGGAGGACTGGGTGGAAGAACATTAGGGGAAGAGACTGTTATATTCCTCAACTCTAAATTTTATTGAAGGGTGGGATAAGTGTGGTTATAAATAGTAAATTAAAGTTATAATTTTTGAAGAAAAAAGTGTGGTTTTGGGGTTTGTTAAGTTACTTGCTTAAAATTTGGAACCCTAATTTTAACCCTAAGACTGAACCTTTTGTTGTTCAACATATCTGGGCTTGTTTTCTTGGTTTTCCTAAACAAATTTGGATCGGGGATTTTATGAAAAGGGTGGGGCGAATAGTTGGGAAATTATTTTTCTTTGACAAGAAGGTGTCAAAGTCTACTAGAGTTATCGATATGAAGGTGGAAAAAGTTCCCCTTGAAGCAAACCTAATAAAGGTTTCGTTTTTGAAATAGAGGTAGCCTAGGGTGACTAGGTTTTTAAACAACCCATTGACTACCTAGGAGTCCCCTTCATATGTTCCTAGTGTCATGAGGTAGGGCATTTAAGATGCATTTTTTCTTTCTTTACTTCAACAATTTAAGAAAAGTAGAGGGTGAGGTCAGAGTAGAGTCATGGAGACTTTTCAGTTAGTTAATACTTAGCAACAATAGTACTTCAAGAGGAGGTTGATTCAGCATTAGGGATTATATAAGGAAATCTTGGCACAAGAACTTACCTAAGAAGAAGGTGGTTCGCACTTGTAGAATAAGGAGAAGATTGATCAAAGACAAGTGATACATATTTCCTTTGAATCCTCATATGTGGTAGAAGAGATTCTCCCAGAAGGTCATTTGATTGGATGTTCATTTATTTTAGTCAATGATTCTCAGGAAGGGAAAGAGGTGTCAAATTGTCTTTAGTTGACTCTCTCCCTAAGCAGAAGGCCTTTCAGTAGGTCCCCCTTTATCATTAACCCCTCTCCCTATGTCAAAGTTGTAGTCGACTCAACAGCTTGTAGGTGATGTTGGAGTAGGTGGTGGAGGTGGTAGGACCAATGTGGTGACTTCCTTTAACTATTTTAGGAGGGGAGGATCCGTAGATACCAAGGAAAAAACCTTCTCTTTGAAAAGGGAGGTTTTCAATTTTCTCCAGGAGTCAAGGGTTTTAAAGGATTTTTCCCCAAAAACTATTCTAGTTGTCGAGTTTCCATCACAACTAATTGGTGAAAAACTTATGGGGGGGATCCAGTGTTCAAATGACCTCCAGATATGTTCCAAAAACCTCCATTAAGGTTTCATACCGCTCTAGGGTTTTTTTCCCTGATGATTGACAAAATACTCAGACCTATTTCTAGAGGGGACATAAGGCAAGTGTTTTTGGGTAGTGTGAAAGAATTGGAATCCCAATTGAATGATTGCCCACTAGAGGAAGGGGGTTCGTGCAAAAATTTTGATTATCTTTCAAATCCCCCCACAAGAAATAGACATGAGTAAAGGAAGAGGTGCTCATCAAAGGAAACTAGACCTAACAAAGGGCATTTTATCTAAGTAAAGGATGGGTCTTAGGGGGAGGAATAAAAGGATGAGACAATATTACAATATTTATGCAATTTTTTTCGAGTACTTAGAGATACCAAGATCGGTAGTGGGTTTGCTTGATTTTGGTCCTATTAGTAAACATCAAAGGGGTGGGGATTTCCCCAAATAGTGAGGCCTCAAACAATTGTTATAGTTATATAAGTCGGATGTCCTTTTGTTGTAAGAAACAATCTACGGGAGAGAAATAGTTTTATTTTCTTTGTTTGTTTTTAGTTAGTTAGAATTTTAGTATAGTGGACTCTAGAGGTCTATTTGGAGGTATTTTGATGGTCTGGAGTTTAGGGATACATGATATCTCCACTTCTAGCCAACCATTTGGAATGTTTTTAGAAGGATTCTCCATGTTGGATAAAGTTCATTTCATGTTGCTAAATTGTAACTATGGTCCTTACCAGAATCATTGATTTTTCTTGAAAGAAGCCAAAGGATTAGGTTTGTTGTAAAATCCTTTAGTATTGTGGGAGGAGACCTTAACTTTATCATATTAGACTAGGAACGTTGGGAAGTTCATTAGGAAAGGAAAGTATGTGGTTGATATCCTAAAGAGATTTGAGATGGAGGATTGCAAACCTATGTTGACACCCATAATTACCAACTTGAGGAAGCTTAATTATTTTGAGTATAACTTAGTGGATAACACATTGTATAACCAATTGTGAGAGTGCTTGATGTATATGGTCAAAACTAGGCTAGATATATGTTTTGCTATGAACACTCTGAGCCAGTTTATGGTGGAGACTAGGGGGATACATTGGGGTGGTAGTGAAACATGTGCTTAGGTACTTGAGAGGTACATTAAAATATGGACTCAGTTATGTCAGGGTTGGTGGATTGCAGTTGCATGATTGCATATATTCAAATTGGATTGGGAGTGCAGTGGACAAGAAGAGAACTTCAATTTCTTTCAATTTGGGTCCAGTTATGATCTCATGGTTTAGCAAAAATAAAAAATTCATAGCACTTAGCTCAACATAGGTCGAGTACATGGCTACAACTTTGTCACTTTGTGAGACCATATGGCTTCAAAAAATGCTCATAAGTTTATCTGGTCTTGATATGGGGCCCACAATGATTCACTATGTTGCATCAAGCATTCAAAAAATCTAGTGTTTCTTGACAAGTCCAAACACGTAGAGATCAAATACCACTCCATCATAGATAGGGTCTAGAGTGGTGTTGTAAGGTTGTAGTACATGTCCATGAATGAGCAAGTGGAAAACATTCTCACCAAGCCCTAGTCAAGAGGAAACACTAATGTATTTGTTTTCACAGTTTCAAATTGTAGTTTGACTATACATTATTTTCTAGGTATTAAAAATTGTGAGTAAAATAAATCAGTTTGGTTTTAAAAGTTTAAAATCAACCATGCTTATGGTTCTAGATTTATTTTATGCTTTTGAAGTGGGATGTTTTTAAAGAGCCTAAGGGATCTAGATTGGAAAAAAACATATTTTATTCAATAATGTTGGCCCATCTCTGTGCAAAAGGTAGTGGGGAAAGAAACTTTCAACATCATGATAAAATGTCCATCATATGCATCGATATTTTGTAATGGGAGTGCACCATTTGAGGGTCTAGTATTCTCAAGAATGTTATCAACCAACTTCCTGAACCTATTATTAAATTCCTTTATTGTTTCATTCTCTTTCTTGTTCATTTCATGTAGTTGAGTCAATAACATCCTACCATATTTTATAATGGACAATTTTTCATGTAGACATCATGGAAATATTGCCAACTTCTAACACTAGTAATGGTTAAACCCCCGAACCAAATTTAACCATCTTCTTTCAAATAGAAAAAAAGTTTCAATACCACATGTTCGTGGTCTTGGGAAGCACTAGCTTCACCACCTACATCATAAAATATTCCCAAATAATCCTCAATAATAATTACATTATTACTAGCAAAATTGGAAGCTAATTCCTATATTTCTCGAGCATGTCATGAGGGGATCCATGGATTCTAAACATGCCAAGAGCTCTATACAAGTTCTTCACCAAAGGAGGAGGAGTAGCCATGATTTGTAAATCTATATTTTCAAACAACAACATAAGATCTTCGACTATGTGGTGGAGGTTTAAATTATTTGAAAATTTTCATTTGTTTACCTTTCTTCTAAGATATCTCTAAATCTCTCAATTTGGGAGTAGGATATCTTATACACAACTTGACTCAATAGAATCATGCAAATGAATATGAATATTTTAAAGTGATGGTTTAATAGTCATCAAAGTTTTATGAATTAAAATATTCTAAGCTCCGAAAGAAATGACTTTTTCCCCTAACAATAGCATCAAAACGTAATAATAAAATCTAGCACCACTAAAGTATTAAATCCCAAGCACAATGTGTTAGTTGTATAACTTGGAAAGGCTACCCAAATTAACTCTTCTCTCCTTAGGTTGGTTCTCCAATTCGAGGAGCGTATCCCTAAAGAAAGTCAATCCAATTTTTTTTTCTCCAATTCTAAGGGAGTATCTGTAAAGAAAGTCACTCTAATTTGTTTAAGTCTTTATGAAGTGTTCTTGGACCACTCATTTTGGTTTAATGTGTTTCTAGTGAATGCATGTATGTATAGAGTCTAACTAATTTCAAAGTATGATGTAGGAAAGTGTGTAGATTTCTAGACTTTAGTCAAGATATGTGAGTATAATGATCTTATTTTGAAGTAATGTTTCAAATTTACCATTAAATGGAAATAATTGAAAAAAAAAGAAGAAGTAAAAATGTAATGCTTGAATATGCAATCTAAATTGAACCTCCGCATTTAGATTTAGATGAAAAAAAAAAAATATAAATGAAATTATAAAATGCAATATTTGTGAAATGATTCTAAATTGTGATCTAAAAATCTCATTTTTACATTCAAAACATTCAATTTTCTATAGTAAATTAATGGTTGAAAATAGCAATTAATTAATCATAAAAAAAAATTATAAACAATTTCCAAAATGTTATAATTATGATTTTGTTTAACTTAAGATGCAAAAATAGGTTTCTTATGCAAAACACAATTCTAAAAATACTTTCTTAAAGTGGAATAATGATAAAATTTCATGAAACAAGAATAAAAAATTAAAATATAAACTTCTAGCAAGAAAATAATCTCGAGTGTATGATCAAGTATTCGAGGTCAATATGCTAACTAGAAAATAAATATCAAAGATAAAAATGCATTAAACTCAACAATTTGAATAAAATTTCCAATAAATTAATTAAAGGGTGATTCAATGTAATTTAATATTAACAAATTAATTTTTTTAAATAAAATAATTACTAGAAATTGTTAAATTTCTGAACAAGTAACAAAGAAAGATTATTATTCCAGAAGATAATGCATTGGTTTTTTTGTCAAACCCATATTATTTTGGGTTTGACAAAAAAATTGCAAACTTTTTATATCTTAACATTTCAGATTGAAATTTATTATTTTTTAATAATAATTTAATTTATGTATCCTCAACTTGGTTCACTATCAATTTTCACTTGCTATTACCCATTTCCTTGTTTAAGGAACCCAGAAGTACAACAATCTCATCACACAAACAACCAAAAAATACAAAAATTGATGTCAAATTATATCAATTTATTGTATTTTGTCAACCAATAGAATCACACATTTCTCATCTTCTAAAGTGTGACTATAACAAACTTTGCAGAACCATTAAGACAAATGACACAATAAAACTAAACACAATTGAGATTTTGAATAATCTTGCAAGAACTTCATGAAAACAAAAGCAAAGCAAGAGTGACAGTTTGGAACAACCAAGGCAGATCCAAGTACTAAACATTCAACAAAACGAGAGTGACAGTTTGGAACAACCAAACGTAGAACAAAGAGCACTAAATGTTTTCTAGCAAATGTTTGTGTCAAGATACAAAGTCCAAGTTAATTCAATGTCTTTAGACCTAACACATGCTACCTGTCAGACAACGATAAACACCATGGATTTCTAGTATAATACTAAGTCGTGTGACCTTCAATTTGAAACAAAACTATTTGGATGTGTGTACCGAACTGCAGCAACATTCTTCTCTATGCAGTTCACATACACTTAAAATACCTCAAAAATAAATAATACATTTTTTTTGTGTGACACATTTCATTGTCTTTGATATCTACATTTTAAACCTCAAGATATCGAAAATGGAGGCAAAACCTTCTTAATTCGATGGTTCCCTCGAAATCACTAGTGACTTAATCAGACGCTTAATGTCTATACATTAATTATGTGGGTTTTGGAAATCTCTATAAATTTTTTCATAGCATTATGACTGTTATGCTCAATTCTCGTTCTTTCATGTGTTTCCTTTTTCACTTCTTAATAAAAACAACGCCAAGGATGCTTCTTCACCTTTTAAAAGTGAAATTATAATTTGAGTGAAGATGACTTTTGTAGATTATTTTAACTAACAAATATAGTTAATAATTTTAATTTCCCACCACCCGATCGAGGTGTAGCAACGTGGAGGAGTTGGGTCAGCGAAGATGGGACCGAGAAGTGGCAGGCATTGTCCATACAAGTGCAAGGACAGGAATAAGTTTGGAATGTGGAGGGAGAGTACAGGGGAAGGGCAGGTGGAGGGACAAGGCAGGGAAGGAGCAGACTCTGAGAGTAGGTCAATGGAGCCGGGAAAGGAAGGCAACGAGGATGGCAGAGGGGCCAGCGGGAGTGTGGGTAGGAGGAAGCCAGCAAGTGGCAGGACGATGGAAGAGGACACGCGGCAGGAGCAGTCGGGAGCAAGAGAGAGTTAATGAGAGCTAGCGTGAGAAAGGACGGAGGGTCACCATCCCAAGGTGACAGTGTAGGGAATAGAGCGGTGAGTAAATACGATAGACAGGTGGTAGAGAAGTGTAAGGACAAAATGGGAAGGGGAATAAAACATAAGGGAAAAGAGACAGTAGGTAGTCGCATGCAGTGGGTGAGAATAAGAGAAGGAGAGAAGAAATGCGGTCGAGGAACAATGATGCAGCCTGGGGATAGCAGGGGAGCCAGCTCTGATAGTCGGTATGTTGCTCTTCTGGCCCTAAACCTCATAATACTTAGGATGAATTTCTGTATAATACTAGGGAAAGTGTCTAGGATAGGTAGGGATTCTGTTAGAGATGATTCCAGGAACTCCTGAAACCTTGTCTGTGTGAAGAATATAGATTTATTAAGGAGAGATGATAGAATTAAAACCCTGGTGTCGAAGAAGACGCCCAAAGAGAAAGGAGCAAAGATGAGAAAACCTAGTAAGAATGCTAGGCTAGGGAAGCTCACTCTGGCCAAGTGGTGCCTGAGGCTAGGAGAGGATGGTGTAGGTACCAGGAGTGGAGAGGATTCCACCATGGTAACCTCAAGAAATGAAATTTGAGAAATTGTGGCCCTTGCGACTCCTGCTAGGAACTCCTCGGGTAAAAGAGAGAAAAAAATGGAGAGTTACATAGAATAAAGAGGATAGAGAAAAGAGGAAAAAGAAGGAATTTACCTAGTGCTGTGAAGAACAGGGCCAAGGTCCTGCTATTTAGACCCCCGGATAGGCCCTCCATGGCCAAGCTTCCCTGCGAAGTACAAAATAGTAATTCATATTACCCTGATGGCGGTCTTGTGTGGATGCCTCTGTCGAGCTGTCTGAGCGATGGACGACGAAGAGAGACTAACCCGAGGGTAAAATAAGAGAGAGTTAGCAGAACCCAAAACCATGAGATGGTGGGGAGGAAGCTAAAAGGAACCTCAAAAAATCTTAGGCCGTCTGGCCTTGAGCGGGATACCAAACATGACTTCGTTAAGTGGAAAATTGTTTGGGTGTTAGTCCAACAACAACTTGATACTTTTTATGGTTATGTGATAGGTCTCACCACAAACTATGTCCAATACATAGTGGAGGCTAGAAAAAGGAAATAAGAAAACAGTAACAGCGACGAAGACAACATGGCAAGAGATGGAAAAGATGCGACCAGGAAGGGCAAGAGAGACACAGGAAAAAAGATTGCTGAGGGGGTGAGAGGCCCCAATAGAGAGCAAAGCAAGAGAGGGAGAAAGACAGGATGAGAACACATGAAAACCCTCATCGACACATACATGGCAGGGAACCCACCAGAGGTCAGAGCCCAAATAGCTGGCTGGGAGCGAGAACTAAATGACAACATAAGGAACCAAGACATTCCCATGGAAGAATGGGAGGACATGGTTCATGACCCAGGGAACTCCCGTGGATGGCACACACTCTTCAGACAAATGATCTAGCAATACTGGGTCATGAAGAATGTGGTGGCTTGGGCTATGACCCTCAATAGAGAACAGGCAACAAGCAAAGGTTTGGAGGCAAAGGAGGACACCAAGGAGAAGGATCCCATCAGAGCAGAGCTCCTCAGGGAGATAGCTTATCGAAACAACTTAGCACTAGGGAAAATTGAACAAACATTGCAGGATATGAAGAGGAGCAAGACATTGGGCTCCAGCACCAAAGCACCAGCCCCAGTAATATCCTCGGATGAGGAGTGAACCAGAGGTCCAACTACATTTTGTTGAAGTTCCATGACGAATAGCTTTTACTTGTTAAAATTGAATTGCAGTATAGATAGTATAGATAATGTTGTTAGGATGATAGAGAAAGAGTTATTTAAATTTTGGATAGCTTTTAATGCTGAGAGGTGGCTACCTGGTTTCCTTCGGGCACGTGAGGCCACTTGGAACAAATGGAAAATTTTATTTTGGACAGATAATATAAATAGCGAAAGTACTACCAAATTTACAAAACAAAAAAACATTAATTGCCCATGAAATTTATTTTTAAAATATCATTATGCATCTTGCAAATATACCAAAATTACAAATGTGGTTACATTGAAATTTAAATTTCCATATACCAAAATTATAAATGTAGTTACATTGAAATTTAAACTTCCATACAACAAAATCATAAATGTGGTTACATTGAAATTCAAACTTTGATTTTCATGTGTGCACCTTCTTTAATTTATTATTATATATGAACACTCACAAATTAAGAAGCTATGATATTCTTGTCAGACATTAATGTGGACCATGAGGACCATGTCACATGTCCCTGATGCATGTTCTTCCATGCGTACTATGGAGAAGCCATCACTGATATCCTCACTATGGACAACATTATTGAGCATTTTGGAAAATTAAAAATTCTACACATCCACAACCCATCAACTTCTGACTTAAGGCTATGAAAGCACATTGATTGCTTCAATAACCCTCACACCCTTATTTTCATGTATTTTTATTCTATATTTTGGTTTTAACATTATCATCATATTATTACATAAGGTATACACATAATTTTAGTTATATTTATCATCATATTATTACATAAGGCATATGAAAGAATATTGTATTCCTCCATTATATAGTAATGGAGGATACCCAGTGTCAGTTAAGGATAACTACGACAACTAGGAAGATGCAAGTCCCTATGTGAGCTTACAACTCATCATACTTGACTCATATGGAAATTAATCATGGGAGAAACCAAATCTAACCCCCCCGTTAATCGAAACATAGGGAGTAACTAAAGAAGAAAGAAAACAAAGAATGGGTCGACAACGAGGCATGATTAGGTACCCATGTACAAACTCTCATAAGAGAGAAAAACTTGTAGAAAAAATCTCGCCTCCCCCCTCCCCCCAAAAGAGAGAAAGATTCCAATGCTCAAATTATCATGGAGCTAAAATTTTAGATCCCATAATGATCCATTGAATGGCGAAAACATAGGCCTGCTCCAATTAAGAGGTATGAAATGTTGAAGTACCAAAACTCTGAAGATGAAAGCCATGAAACCTTAATGAGGTTGGTCGATCTTTGAAGTAGGATTGTTGCGGAGGCACAAGGGTGGAAAACACAATCAACTTCACCAAAAAAATCTCTAGAGAAAATAGGCGCTAGTAAAAAAACCAGGACAAAGGCTTCAAACAGAAGCAACATCGTCAACCAACAAACAAACAATGAGGCCTGTAAGTATGGAAAACTCAGCTCAAATGTTGTACAACAACACTCTTGAAGTTGTCTAAACATTGTCACCATCACACTGATCAAACATAAGAAATTACAATAGTCAACAAAGAAACGACAACTATATTTGTCACTATCTAACTGCCCCCCCTAAAACACAGCTATGGAAGGAGCGAGAATGAATGTCTTCATTGTCAGCAAATTTTCCCCTGAAACACAACTAAGGGAACAATTGCAACCAACAATGAACAATTGATGCAACACAACGATATGAATTTTGCAAACATTGATTCAAATGATTCCATGACCATCCATCGATCCATCCACAAACAATCTTGATGATCGACACTAATCCACGGTTCATTCTCTCATGTCTCTTCTGTAACGATCTGAATGCAGGACTACTATGTGACCAAGAATGTTGATGTTTGGGTAATTTCTTTTGATAAGGATGTGCAAATGGCTTAGTTTTTTCCTCTACAGACTCAAAGTTGAGTGCAACAACACTTTCATTCGGAATGACATTTGTAGCCATGTCATCAATCTATTTATCAAAATGAGTAGGAGCATTTTCTTCCAATACATCATTCTGAATTCCTTCGACTAGAAACAACACCTCTCTAACCTCAAAAAAGTTTGATATAGGTGGGGCAACAACATGATCATATCCAAGACCTGCTCTTAATGTCTGCAATGCAGAGTTAATAGGAGCAACAATTCCCTGTCCATTCTTCCCAAGTCCTCTAGTATATCCCATTTTTCTAAGCAATTGAGACCCAGTACTTGTAGTATGTTTTTCCAAATTGGGCATGATAATGGCATGTGATAATCCAAGTGGATATTGGTGGCCACCCGCCTATTCCACTTGGATCCCCACAATTGTTTCTTTCAGTTTTTTAGTTTCCTTATTTGTAGCACAATTTGTTATTTTTGGCAGTGTTTCGAGTCCTAAACTTGCGGAGCCATTTTGAGGCCCTAAATGAATTATTTTTTGGGAAAACTGGGACCAACATGGGTCGTGGACTGATGTTGGTCATTCAAAAGTTGTATTCCTCATATAGATCTTTCTAACGAGGTATTGTGCATGTCGAACAGAGATCGTATGCCAAAGCCACGACCCCGGGAGGTTGATGTACCAATTTACCCAAAGTGGGCCTATAGTTTGGCACTTCATCTCCTAGGGTTAGGTTTTTGGATGTTTAAGGATTTCCATTGTTTCTAAATAATAAATAGGCCTTTGACCCTCATTGTAACACATTTCAGAAGCATGTAGCCGCCACATCTCTTCTCAGATATAAGCTACCATCGCACGAGCTAGTCTTATTTCCATTTTGTTTGTAACCATATTTCAGTATTTGATATTAATGAAATGAAGTTTTATTTCTATTGCATCTTTGTATTTATGGTCTTATATGTAATTTGTTGCATTCATGTTTAATTTTATATTAGTGGTATCAGAACAGTCTGCTCTTTCTCTGTTTTTCTTTACATGTCCCCAACGAGGTCAGGATATAAGGAGTTAGGGCTCGATCTAGTTGAACATTTGCAAGATCATCCTTGCAAACCCCGACAACGACCCATGGGGGAAGAAAAGAAAGATGAGGGGGTAGGAGATCCTATCAAAATATTGCTCGAAGAGGCCCTCGAGAAACAAAGGAACGTGATGATGGATAGCTTTGCCCAGATCCATTGACGGTTTCCCACCGGCGGCGCATCCATATCCAGTGGCCACTCTGGAGGTGCCACTCCTATTAAGATAAAAGTAAACTTTGACATTCCCATATTCAAGGGCCAAATAGATGCAGACAACATAGATAAATGGTTAAATCTGCTAGAAGGCTATTTTTCTTTTCATGATTTTTCCAGTCGAGAAAATATTACTTTTTCTCTTCTCAAATCTGCCCCCCCACGTCAAGGACTGGTGGGAAACCTACTGTGAGTAGAAGGATGAAAGTACGACCTCACTGTTTTCAGTCGCACCCACTTGGAATTCATTCCTGGATGTCATCAAGGAGAAGCACTATCCTATCAAGAGCTATGAGGATAAATGCATAAAGTTGACAACACTACGATAGGGAAGGGACCAAAATGTGTCGGAGTTTACAAATGTTTTTCATACCCTTCACACGAAGTTTGGTATCAAGGATTCTGAGAAACATTTGGTAACCAAGTACCGTGGCTACCTACACAGGTACATCCAGGACGAGATGGAGTTCTTGGACATCTTCTCTCTTAGCACGGCGTACCGATACACTGTCAAGATCGAGCAAAATTTTAAATCGAAGATGTGAGACTTTGGATTTGCAAATTCAAAGCAAGGGGAAGGTGCCCCCAAACCGTAGAACAAAGGGAAAAGGTAAGGCAGGGCATCCCATGACAACTCGCTAAATCCGCAAGCAAAGAAAAACACCTTGAAGCCGAAGAAGGACATGGGAAAGTGGTGTGAGTTCCATAAGAGCTCCACTCACAACACAAGTGAGTGTCGAGCCAAGAAGTCACTGGTGGATGAGATGAAGGCTTCGAAATCAAATGTATGTTCTGAATCTGATTCAGAACCTGATAAGGGGAATGACAAAGGGAAACAGATTATTGATGCAGAGCCCAATGCCACCATTGCCACCACTAAGATCTAGAAGGAGGAACCCGAAGATCTAGAGGAGGAGGAGCTCCTCTTCCACTCCCAAATGTGGGTAAAGGGTTCCCTGCTACAGTTCATTATCGACAGTGGAAGCCAAAAGAACCTCATTTCGGTAGAGTTCGTGAAGTGGTTGGGCTTACTGACCACAACACACCCACAATTGTACACAATTAGGTGGCTTCACCAAGGACGGGATTTTTGCGTGAGCTAGTAGTGTCGCCTTCCATACAACATCAAGCCCTTCATGGATGAGGTATTATGTGACGTTTCTCCCCTTGATGTTTGTGATTTATTATTAGGCCAACCATACTTGTGGAGAGACATGTTGTGTATGAGTTAAGGCCTCGTAATGTTATTGTTACTTTCAGAAATAAGTTGTACAGAATACGGAGGTAACACCGCCTAACACCATCTCTTTGGTTACTACAAAACAATGTAGTAAGCTCATTTCCAAAACCGGGAAATTTATTTTCTTGATGATACGCCCTCAAGGAAAGAAGAAGACAGTGGCCACAACCTCCATACAGGGCCTCTCCGTACAACAACAAAAAATGAACAAGCTCATGGAGGAGTATGAGGACATATTCACCTTCCCCGTAGGGGTGCCTCTGCACTGACAGGTCAAGCCCTCCATCGATATGACCCCAAGTGCGTCATTGCCTAATGAACTAATCTATTGATGCTCCATTTTGGAGAACGAAGAAATCAAGAGGCAAATTCAGGAGCTACTCTAGAAGGGTCACATCTAGCTGAGTTCATCACCCTGTGGGAGCCCAATTATGTTGGTACAAAAGAAGGATGGGACTTGGAGACTCTGTATTGACTATCGAGTGCTAAACAAGATCATTGCCCGGAATAGGTACCCGATCCCATGGATCGATGACCTTTTGGACCAACTCAAGGGGGGGAAATATTTCAACAAGATCGACTTGAAGTTCGGATATCACCAGGTACCAATCTAACCCTCCGATGTGTGGAAAACTACCTTCAAATCCAAGGAGGCATTTTTCGAATGGTTGGTTATGCCTTTCAGGTTGACGAATGCTCCTGCAACCTTCATGAGGCTGATGGATGACATCTTCTGGCTATTCACCAACTCATTTTTAGTGGTATACTTGGATGACATCCTGATCTTCATCCAGATTTGGGAAGAGATCCTCCACCACATCCCACAGGTTTGCCAAACACTACGCAACACAAGTTGTGTGCGAATTTGGAGAAATGCACTTTTGGCATGACCAAGGTTAAGTATCTGGGATACATTATTGATGAACGGGGGGTGCATGTGGATCCAACCAAGATCCAAGTCACTCAAGATTGGCCATCACGAACCACTCTCACAGAGCTCTACAAATTTTTGGGTCTTGCCAATTTCCACTGCAGGTTCATGTTAGGATTCTCTCATATCACTTGGACCTTAAGTTAAGTCACCAAGGGAGGAGCGAAAGAAAATTTCTTTTGGTCTGAATCTCAATAGAAGGCATTCACAGAGTTGAAACATCGCCTCTGCTCTACACCCGTGCTCACATTACCAGACTTGCAACAACCATTTTAGATCGAGATAGATGCCTCTAGGCTCTGACTATCCTATTAGGGCAGTCCTTACTCAACAAGGGCATCGAGTGGCATATCATAGTGAGACACTTTTAAACACAGTCTGGAAGTATCCCACTTATGACAAAGAGATGTATTTGATTGTACATGCCTTCTGACAATGGAAGCATTACATTTTGGGGAAGGAAATGGTCATCTACACAGACCACTAATCTCGGCAGGTCATACAAACGCAAGTGAAGTTGCAAAATGATCGCCATTAGAAGTGGTCCACATACCTACAACAATTCCATTTGAATATAAAGTATAATAAGGGCAACACCAATAATTTTGCAGACTTCCTTAGCCGACCACCGATTATGGCATTAACCACCATGCTCAACTCTTGTGGGAACGAGAATTCTGATTGGTGACTTCTCTATAAAAGCGACCCAGAATTCGGCCACACATATTAGACGCTCTTGGAGAGTCAACAAGTTCCAGATTTTCACCTCTAGGATGCCCTGTTATTCCATTTGGGACACCTTTGTGTTCCTTCAAGCGAGTGTGCCAAGATGATTTGGGAAGCACACTATAGTTAGGTTTTTGGGCATTTCGGGGTTGAGAAAATAGTGGAAGTACTTTAGAAGTATTTCTATTGGTCAAATCTTTGACAGGATGTTGAGAAGTACATCAGATCCTACACTGCCTGTGTCATTGCCATACTGAACATCAAGAAGAAAGGCCTCTATACTCCGCTGCCTATCCCTAGTCGACCTTGGAAATCCATCTCCATGGATTACACGTCGAGCCTTCCTTCTACTAAGCATGGAAACAGCAGTGTTTTTGTGGTCATTAAGAGATTCTTGAATATGGCCATTATGTTAGCCTGCAAGAAGAATATCACAGTAGAATCCACTACTAAACTCTTCTTTGAACAAGTGTCGGTAGACTTTGGGATCCCACAGCCTATAATCTCATATCGGGACAACAAGTTCCTCAGTACATTTTGGTCCAGTCTATGGTCAATGTTGGGCACCCAACTAACTAAGTCCACAACTTTCCTTCCCCAAACTCATGGCTAGACAGAGGTCGTCAACAGGATGGTCGTACACATTATGCACATGTACAACTCAAATCATCCACGCACATGGGATGAGAGTCTCCCTTATGCCCAACACATCTATAACCAATCTCTCCACAGCTAGACTGGCCACAACCATTTTCAGGTGGGCTTCGGATTCCAACCACTATGACCCATTAATGTGGCCATACCATTGGTAGCTACTCAGGTAGATTCGGCTTATGTCCAGTCCGAAGCCGATAAGGTAAAAAAATTCATTGAGAACATCCAGAATATCCACCAACAGGTCCACGACATTATGCAGAAATCAAATGCCAAGTACAAGAAGCGACATGATCAACATCGAGTGCCACACAAGTTTTAGGTGGGTGAAAAAGCTTGGTTTCATTTGCAGAAGGAACGCCTTAACAAAGCCTATTGGAAACTCAAAGCACCCTGATATGATCCTTACACCATTTCCAAGGCTGTGGGAGACAATGCATTTGAGCTCAACACTCCCCCATTCCTTGGCCTACACCCAGTATTCAATGTGGATTGCCTTCAACCAAACTTTCCACCATTACTAATTTTGGGCAGCGGATCCCCCCATAGTATGTTTTTGGGGCTTGAATCCTGAATTTTGGTCAAGTGCAATGTAAAGACCCTGCGAAATGCGGGCGTGGAGCACGAGAGTCTAGGGTTGTCTGCCCTAAAATAATGTAATTTAATGTATGGTATGTTGGCCGATTGTAAAAATAGAGCGAGGCTCTAAGTGTAAAGTCAGTCTTAAGTCTTAGCTTTTGACATGTAACAAATAGATGCGAAGGCATGGTTAGAAGGTGGAAGTAAATCTGAAGTGTATTGGGTTGTAGTGGTAGGTAGAGGCTCTGCAGCTGAGTGCGCAAAGGCCTGGTAGAGTCCGCAGCTGAGTTGGTATTGTACTTGGATAGAGAATTAATAAAAGATAAGTTGATTCTGAAATATTGTGCATCTGCTTGTAGATCTGTATTTCTATGTTCTGGTTATTCTTTATGCATTTATATTATTTTCAAGTATGCGCGCTAATCTGAAAGTTGAACAAGTAATAAGAATATTGGGTCCACACAAACTAAGTTAAGCACTAATATAATAGTAAGGATCAGATCGAATCGGAATAATACGAAGGTGCGCGCGGGTTGCAAAGAATAGGAAGCTGCGTGGAGCAGCGCAATGCACAGATTAGGATCGCGAACCTCTAGAACCCTCATCAAGACATCCCTAGGGTGTGGAAACCTAGTTCCAACACCCTCCCATACTACTTCGGGTGATACCTCAGTTCGCGCTCCACACACTGTTGCCGAAAGTGCCAGTAGTACTAGGATTTGTTTGGCTAAATCACTTCTGGACCTGGGTTAGGCCCCAACAAGCCAACAAATGGTTCCATTGCCGGGACCGGGATCTGCCTAAGAGATGTTTGATTCATTGGAAAAGAATATTCACGAGTTCGTGACATAGGAAAATAGAACTCCGCAGGTATTCGAGAAAAGGTGGCTGGATTTCTACGTGTATACGGAAATCCATGAGAGCTTCTTTGCATCCTTTCCTTCTGAACTGTATGAGTGGATTGTGATGTTAGCCAACAACCAAGGAAGGTATAAGCTTGACCAACTGATAGTGTGGACTCCGGAATTAGTGCGTATACTAGAGGCATCAGACGATAAGATTGCGCGAGCTGTGGTCCGTTGGCTCGACATGATAATACGGGATTTATCACTGAGTTTGCAATAAACACAGCCATGAGCTACAATGAAGCATAACAACGTTTTCTCAAGGGACTGCGAGGTAAGTACATTAAATCTTTAAATACCTGGATTAAGATGTTGTTATGTAAAAAGTGGGTTATGTGAATACATTAATGTTTGGAACGACGCAGAGTGAAAATATCTACAAAGGTAGCGGGGAAGTAGGAAATAGTTCCTTAATTTCACCTTCGCGAGAGAGTTAGGAAGAGCTCACTCAGGTCTCTCCGAGAAGTGTAGTCAGCCTAATAAGACAGCACATTCTGCAGTTACCACCTCCACCCACGCCACCACCCGCTTCACCTCCTTCACCTCCATCTCCACCCACTCCACCTCCAACAACCCCACAATTCAGCATGGCAAGTGCGATCAAGCTACCTCTATTCAGAGGAGTAGGGAATGAGGATCCAAATTAGTTCTGGTTCATGGTAAGAGCGCTGTGGGAAGCGCAAGGGGTCACGGACAACAACATTAAGAAGGCTGCATTAGTGAGCACGCTGCAGGATCGCGCGTTGACATGGTATATCAAGCACTCGAATGACCACTCAAATGCAGGGATAGCAGAGATCCAATGTGTTGAACAAATAATTTAGTCGGCTGAAATCAGAGACACAATCAATCATTGGGTTCAAAGAGATCGCGATGCTTCCGGGTAAGACCCCCTGAGATTTGGATCAGCAATTGAAGAGTACGATCTGCGAGGCTAATATGACGCTAACGAATACGCAGCATCGCGCATGGTTTGTGGCACATTTGACACCACACCTGAGGACGACATTGTCACAACAGAGGCTTTCAATCCAGGCCAAAGCGTTGGAAATGGCGATGAGGTTGCATGAGACACCGATATAGGATCCAGGGTTGTGAGTTCAACAAATCCACGTGCAACTACAAAATCTTTGCCTAGAAATGCAAAGCTTGAAGTAGGATAAGGCACCGCGGCCAGAGGCGCGCGAGGAAGTATGGTGCGTAAAATGCAAAGGCCAGGGCCATGACAAGGACCATTGTCCAGTATTCGCGAACTACTTGGCAGGAGGGGGATCAATGCCACTGAGACTAGAGGCACAGGTAGGGTCGAGTGCGAAACCTGCATTATGGTGCACAATCTGTCAGATAGGAGGTAAACACATGACAGATAACTGTCATTTGTTGCAGAAGTATACACAGACTCCCCAGCAGTTGTTTTGTAATTTCTACAGATCTGTAGGCCACGACGAGTGTACTTATCGCAACTACGAGTTAATGATGGATCGAACCCCAGCATATAGAATGAAGACAGAAACGCGAGGCCTCGACCCAGTTGCGGGGATGGCACGCACTAGATTTCAAGGGCGAGGCCGTGGACGAGGAGGAATGGGGCCAGGAAGGGGCCGCAGATAGTTAGTTTGTTACAATTATGGAGGACCAGGGCACTACGCCCGTGATTGTACCAACCTGACGAGAATATCTTTTTCATATTGTGCTCAACTTGATCATGAAATGATAGATTGTCCTATGTTGATCACACAGATGTGTGAGAAAAGGGTACTCCAGCCTCCTTTGACTCAGAATATCCAAATGATGAGGTCTGAACTATACAAAGAGGACCTAAATGTGAACATGATGCTCAGAAGCGGTGTGACTACATGGGAAGATAAGGGGAAGCAGCCTGAGGAAGATACATGGGTTCGCAAGGCTCCTACAAAGGAACCTGAGTTTGACTTAGAACATGCAAAGGAGACGTTCATGGAAGCTAAGAAGAGCTTCGTGGAGGCCTCTACTTCAGGTAGTAAGGATCAACTAGAGCCAGGGATGGATCCTTCTATGCTTACTACCTTTTTGGAGACATGCATGAAACTGTTGTGTGACAATAAGGTAGTTAAGGGACTACAAGAGTTGATCACTAGGTGCACGGGATCAGGGGAACCGCGCATAGTCCAGAAATTGGGGAAGCATACATTCTGCACCAGGAGGGAAATGAGATTGACAGTGCAGATTGGCGAATATGAAATGGATTAGGTAATCCTAGACCTGGGTTCAGACATGAATGTATTACCGAAACATACATGGGAACGTATGGGCAGGCCCACATTGCAGTGGTCCCCTATTCAATTACGAATGGAAAACCAACAGAAGATTTTTCCCATGGGGTGGTTGCAAGGGGTAACAATTGACATCGAAGGCGCAAGCACAGAGATGGACTTTGAAGTAATAGAGATTATCGATGACAGCAATCCTTATCCCACGTTGCTAGGAATAGACTGGGCCACCGATATGAATGGAGTTATCAACCTGAAGAAGCGGAAGATGATCTTCGAGAACAAGTCCCTACGCGTAGTAGTCCTGCTAGACCCAGCGGAAGGAGTGCGCTACACCAAACCAGTGCGCAACGATGAGCTAGATTGTATTTACCAGATAACGGCACGAGACTAGGATCGGGTGAACCCAACTGTAGATGCGAGAATCTCATGGGAGTGCGACAGTTCCTGTACCTCGGATTCAGAAAAAGAAGTAAAACGCTGGCAAAACCGGTTGCACAAAGTGACAATGCTAAATTGCAACATGATGATTAGATCACTATGTTGCTTGACGACAAAGGCAAGGGAACTGCCAACATATCATGGAGTAACAACGGTGGATGAATTCATGGACAAATTTGAAAATGTAGTACCAGAATAGCAGCAGTACGCTGCGGGGGAATGGGTGCTACGGAAACACCCTCACGATGGTGGAGTACACATCAAAAAGCCATTATAAACTGGCACGAATGTAGAAGATGGATGCGCTTATGATTTGGAAGTCCCCGGTGTCAAACGAGAGCCGAACAGCCAGGGCGAAGTAGCTTGCGCACCCACCTGTGTCGATGGGTGCAGACATGTGTGTCACAGGTAAAAGTGTCTATATAGAACTACTCTATCCCACTAAGGTGTGACAGCTGCCTTAGAAACAAACAGAGAAAAGCTACTTTTGTTTTTCCTTTATGAATTATAGATAGAGAGGAATAGAAAGACCAACCTTTGTCTTGTGCTAATCTCCTGATTTGATCCCTCTCTTCTTTGACAGTCCTCAGCTACCTGCTCCCTTGCACGCCCAGCTTCACAAAGTACCTGTAAGATCACAGAAGCATAGCACTATACAAAGACATGGATCTATAATCATAAAAAATCTAGGATCAGATGTAAATTGACCATACAAATGTAACAAGCATCAATGAGACAAAAGAATGGAGGAAAACTCAAATAGCTTTTATTGATAAACAAGAAAAGAGCCGAGAGGAGTTACAACCAGTTGTTCTAACCCAGCATCAACCTCCCAGCAAAGAAGCCCCTCTTCACCTCAAACAAAGCTTAGATCACCCAACAATCTGATGTTCGTCTCAAGAAACCAACAGCAATTCCTTACAATATGCAAAATTCCAGCCTCTGGATCTCTGGGATGAGGGATCCATATATAGATATTTGTAAGGGGGATGAGTCAGCTTGTGATTTGATTAGTGTCTTATCTCTGATAGTTCTTGCTTCCACTTGGAGACTAATGGCCTCTTACTCATCTTTGGTCGAATTCAGTGAGGCAAGTGTCACAGGAGAAGATTCTGGAAGCTTCCATTGCCTCTCCACCTCGTGGAATGACACTGCCATTTGTCATTTCTCGCCCATCGCACCCCACATAAGGGACTTTTGAAATGCAACGCACCCTCACAGTGTATTTGGGTGAGATGCAACGCACCTAGCCAGTGGAGCAGCTACAATGATTCTGTTTTGACCAATTCTGAGCAGTTTCTCATGGAGAACTTCTGGGAGAAGCTGTAATCTGTTGACCTTGTTCCTTTAGGGGTTAGAACAACACTTTTAGGGACTTAGGAGCCCTTGTTTTATGGACATTTCATGCTTGGGGTTGTAGGGCCCAAAAATGTCTATAACAGTTGCCCCCTAAAGCATGAGGCCGTTAATCTTTTGATGTCGGGTGAAATGCTTTATTATGAGGATCCGAGGTTCTTTCAATGCTGGGAGGAGACCTGTAATAAGATACAATACAATAAATTATCTTCATACTATTTTCATGATCTAGCTGAGGCGGGCATTCCCATGCTCAGCTTTATAAATTCATTTTCATGTACATAGGACAGACAATCGTCTGAATGTAGACTGATGATTCTGATAGAGCCATCATCCTTTTGATAGGATGATTATCTGTGCAGCAATGATGTACATTTGATATCTTTATTTTCCCTGAATATATATCGCAACCCGGATGGATGAAACTAGATCCAGGGTCTTCAATCTCGTCCGATCTTCACTCAAAGTACAAGTCGATCCATGTGAGAAATGTTCTGAAGTCGAACATGGAAAGACATCGCTTGATTACCAGTCAATGATGTAAATTGTTAACAAGCTCGAGATGAATCACCAATAATGATAATGACCCTCAAGGTATTGCAGTACAATTCACGTGGTGTGAATAAAGGACTTGGCGTCGAACACCATGCAAAATCTTTCGGTCGAAGGCCATTGATGTAAACCTGTCACCGGAAGTGAGAAACTTGCCATTGAGGCATGCAAGCTTCAAAGTACTGAATGGGGTGTTCCTAGATCAACTTCTTGGATAATGAGCTGATGTCAACAAGAAGTGATCCGTCACAAGAGGGCCTTAATGAATCCCACATCAATGACACAGAACGGAGCAAATTATTTTAATGGAGGTGAAAACGATATGGTGATATAAGGTTTAGGGTGGCGGTCATGAAAGAATGGAGTATAATGTATGGTAGTGGGTGAGACACAGGTGAACTCTCTGAATGACTTCTCTTGAACATATCGGCAACACTGATGTGATGGATTGGTAGCATTAACCCCAAATGTGGATGGTATGGCGTGACCATGGTGATGTGACCAGTGAATGAAACAACCCAACCCGACTCGGACACGGAGTGGAAGTGTCATGTTCAAGAGCGACTTGCTACCAACAAAGTTTCTTTAAGTTTTCTTCCCAATTTTCCTCAGTCATTGCTGACCAGTACCTCTTTATTTTTGCCAAGCTTGAGGAGGATAACATATGCTTGTTCTATAATTTGCCCTTCGGGCAAACCCATCACTATGTTTTAACGAGCCTAGCAATAGTGAAACTCGTTCTTGTCTATAGACAAGTTTGTCGCTATTAATCTTTTTAACGAGTTTAACGACAAAGATAACTCGGTCCTTTTCAATTTTAGAGAGTCTGAAAAGGAACGTAAAGGTAACTCCAAAATTCCTTTTTCGTCATCTAATCCCTTAAGTCCGAAAAAGTATAAAACAATACAGAAGGGATGAATTTTCGATACTTTTAACGAGCCGAACAAAACAAGCGCTCCATCTTTTTGTGTAATAATCCCTCAGGTCCAAAAATATTAAAATCTAGAGGAGGGATAGCACTTCCTGTCCCTTTAACGAGCTAGAGAGGCCAATGGCTCGGTAATCTTTTCATATTTTACGAGTCAGTTGAAAAGAGCTTAAAGGAGACTCGTCTTTTGAGGAACGAGTGATAAAATGGGTAGCAACTGATTCCAGGTAAGGTTTGGAATTTTCCAATCACGGCAGTGTCACAAGGATGGCTAGTGAAATCACTCTTCGCAGCTGTTCCTAAAAATGGGTAAACAATCAAATGGAGGTGAATGATCGGCCAATGAAAAAGTGGAGGTGACGGTGCAAACACGACCAAGGCTTTAATGGCTGAAGTACTACATTCACTATGGTTATTTACCGGGGAATAGTTCATTTTTTAACGAGCTTAAACGCGGGGATAAACATTTGCTCATGTCTTATGTTTATTTTTTAGCGAGCTTGAACTATGTGCTAAAACTGCTCAACTAATCCAATCGTGTGATAAGAATGTCTCATAAAAACCGGCAATTTTCAGAGTTTTTCCCCACATCCTTTCTTTATGCAAGCTAGGAAACGACCAATCCTACGAGTTTAAAGGGTTAGAGGTCCTATAAATTTAAAAAATAAATAGTCGCTCTTCGCTTGAATGCCCCCAGGTATAAAACAGAGTTTCAAGGTCACCTTCTATTCGAGCTGACAAAACATTTGTTTTATCAGGAAAGGTATACCTCTTTCAGGCTACCCAAAGATTGCTCTATTCACAATGCAAACAAAACATTTCTTCGGCGATGTCTATCGAAATAGCCAAAGGTGAGTGGAGGAAGTTACTCTACTCACGCAACTTTGACAAGAGAATCTTGTTCTAGAATAAGCCCCTCATCCAATCACGGACGGGAGTACAGACTAGTCATATTTTCTCGTGGAAACCTACTCTATACCCGAAGTTCTCCTGCCGAAGCAGACCAGGGTGCATGCCCCCTGGGATTCAGTCATGTCCCCCTGAATCACTCGCGCTCATCGGGTGGACGGACTGGAGATTGAGACATTTCTTGCATGAAAAGACCATTTAGGGATGGTATATGACTATTTGCTATGCGTGATCCGGGAAATGAAAGTTGGTCTACGAGCTTGACCACTCTTCCTTCGTGCGGAAAACACATCACTCTAAAGAGTGATGAGACGATGGCTCTCATGCAATAAATATAGTCTCGTCCAAGGAGTAGATTGTAATCAAGGGGTCCTTGAACTACCATAACGTTCATGTGAACGGTTTTCCCTCTCAATGTTATGGGCACATTGGGAAGGATCCCTAAAGGTCGACTGGTTCCTTTATCAAAACCTGTTAGATTTCTCATCTCAGGCAAAAACAATGGCGAACCAAGCGATTTCCAAGTAGTCGAGGAAAGGATACTCACAGAAGCCCCCTCATCTATGATGGTACCAGCCATAACCATTCTATATATTTGAACAATGATTCAGAATGGTACACTAGCTGGTAAACGGGGTCTGCCTAGTTGATTCCAGTCGAAGGAGACAACTAGGTTGCTTGGAGGTGGGACTGAATAGACGGCCGGTACGACTCTGACGAACTTCCTTCCTGCGGTAAAGGAACGGGTAAATTGCCCCCATGTTCGTTGGAGTCTGTGTTTATGAAAAGAATTTGGACGGTGTCATCCTTGTTCTTTTCAGTGATTGTATCATCTGAAGATGGAACCTCTGAAGGCAAGACCGGGTCAACTGCCGCCTCGACCTTTTGACTTTCGTCTGGTATGGGTTCAGATGGTTTATCTTCAATGACAGATGCTTTGGCCGACCACCTGAGCGGGCCAGCTGGATTTTCAACTAGTGATGGACTCGGCAAGAGTTTTTTATATCCAGGAGGAAGTCGTAACTGTGAAACCAGACGATCATCCAAAACTCTTTTAGCTTCATCTAAGAAGGGACAACGGTGGACGGCATGATCGCCTTCGCACAATTTACAAGGAAATCTATATTTTCCTTTTTGTCCTGGGGCTTCACTTTCACTAGTCGACGGTGTGTTTTCAACATGATCATCAGAGGTTGACGACACCGGGTTGTGCAAACGAGGAGACCAGTCCCTTAAGATCCGAGGGATGCAAGGACAATCTCTATGATAGTGGTCTCCTTTGCAAATGACACATGGCGATTTAGGCCTGGTCGGTGCAGTGTGTGGATTTTCGCTAGACGACACTCGTTTGCCCCCATTCGCTTTTGGCTCCTTCTTCTTCTCTTTCTTCTTCTTTTCCTTCTTCTCCTTAGGTACTTGACTTTTGGCTTTACCAGCTCCATCAAGCGAAGAGGAAGGAGGAGAGGAAGAATTAGAGGAAGTAGAAGGTTGGTGGGTAACTCTGGACTCGTCTAATTCCTGATTCGATTGTTCAGGAATTGTGGTGTTCTGAACGACAGAGGTTGAGAAGAGCCATACAGGCAAACCAATTGTCAACCCTGGAAGCGACAATGTGGCCCTATGGGGTGCACCAACATCTCCCCAAGAGGAGAAGGGACTAGGATTTCCTCCAAGGGGAATTCCTTGGTTGGTGGACTCCATTTTCTCAACCTAAGATCAACGTAGGAAAGGGTAATGAATATTCCGTTTAAAATAAATTTTAGACGCTTTGACACAACTTGTTTTTTCAATTTTTAAGAGTCGAGAAAAAACAAAAGATGACTCTAGTCTCCTTCGATTTTTAATGAGCCTGAAGTGACAAGTGCTCAGATGGACCTTTTCCGTTAAGGAGTCTGAAAAGGAATGAAAGGGACTGCTCTGGAAATCTAGGTAGAGGGATTACCAAACCAATCGCAAAACTGCAAAATACTTTTTATGGTATGGCAGTCAATCTTCCCGATTGCTGTGTTCAGTGCATTGCGATCGATAAGGCGGCAGGCACGGCTTCCTATGGATAAAGGATTAAGCCTATTGGGGTCTCCCAAAATATACTCAACGGTACGTGGGAGCACAAGTCCATACTGGCACTTATCGTCTCAAAGTGGAGAAATCACCCAACCATCAGTGAGAACAACAGTTACCAGGCTTTACGACGCCGGAATACGTCTCTAGCCTAGACTTCTAAATGTTGTGCATTAAGTTCCAAAGCGTTGTTAGATTCATTGAATTTATTTTAAGTTGATCTTGTTTATGAGGTTTGCCTTTCGGGTTCACCACGAGATGTAGATGTAATTCCTAACATGCAATCTAAGATGATAAACAAACTTTTTATCTCCTTTATGCAATGAAAATCCTAGCTACTAGGGAAAAGAAAGATAGAATCTTTTCAGAAAGAGAAAAGAGCACACTCTAAATGCACTTTCCTAAATCAAGCCAATCAGATTGTCTATATGCAAATGCACATGCATGTATTTGTTTTTCGACTTTCTTAGTATATGAATTCTAAAAAGAAAGTTGATGCACAAATCTGAATTTCTTTTCAAGTGACAAATATCAACAAGTTTCTTTTCGAAATAAAAAAATGGAGACGATCACAACACCTTACGATTTTGAAATGAATACTTGTTCTCGACACTAGAAAATTACAAATTTAGACCAAAAGCAATAGTAACAGGATAATCGACCATCAACAACAATTAAACTCTTTCCTACGATTGAAATCGACACTTGCGACAGTTTCAAATCAAAGGACGACAGTACGATTACGCTACTTTTGCAAAGGAGAACTGTAAATGACTCAACAAACACACAAAAACATCTACAGTTCTTTTGTACAAAGGAGGCGGAATAATAGCAAGGAAAAGGGGTTTCAAACAGACATATACTGATCACAGGCAGCAAAATTCAAGAATAGAACTGGAAAGAATGAACCACAAAAGCCACAACTGCACAGAGCTAGTCTGATCAACGCACCTGTAACACAGAGAATCTGAAATGCAGTGCAGGTTGTCCACTCGGGAAGTGCGCTGAAATTCAGAATCTCTGAACAATACCTGTGTTGGGCTAGAAACGAGACTCTGTTCGGGTTCCGGGTCACAGTTTGCAGTTCAGTTCTTGGGTTTTGGCCGAGCAAAAAGCAATCAGTAATGCAACAATCAGGGGTAGATCTAAGGAGGATCTAAGAGCTATCACAAGGGCAATCAGATAGTTTGTGAATCAGTTGCTTAAATCATAAATAGATCCAGTAGATGGATTGAAGTAGCAATTGTCTACTTTGCATTTGTTATGGAAAATGCAGTTCGAATGCTACTTGTAAGTTTATGAAACAAACAACAAAGAATGATAAACAAACAAACTAATTAGTTCCCCAGTGGAGTCGCCATTTTGTTACAGGGAAAAGTGTCTATATAGAACTGCTCTATCCCACTAAGATGTGACAGCTGCCTTAGAAACAAACAGAGAAAAACTACTTTTATTTTTCCTTTATGAATTATAGATAGAGAGGAATAGAAAGACCAACCTTTGTCTTGCGCTAATCTCCTGATTTGATCCCTCTCTTCTTTGACAGTCCTCAGCTACCTGCTCCCTTGCACGCCCAGCTTCACAAAGTACCTGTAAGATCACAGAAGCATAGCACTATACAAAGACATGGATCTATAATAATAAACAATCTAGGATCAGATGTAAATTGACCATACAAATGTAACAAGCATCAATGACACAAAAGCATGGAGGAAAACTCAAATAGCTTTTATTGATAAACAAGAAAAGAGCCGAGAGGAGTTACAACCAGTTGTTCTGACCCAGCATCAACCTCCCAGCAAAGAAGCCCCTCTTCACCTCAAACAAAGCTTAGATCACCCAACAATCTGATGTTTGTCTCAAGAAACCAACAACAATTCCTTACAATATGCAAAATTCCAGCCTCTGGATCTCTGGGATGAGGGATCCATATATAGATATTTGTAAGGGGGATGAGTCAGCTTGTGATTTGATTAGTGTCTTCTCTCTGATAGTTCTTGCTTCCACTTGGAGACTGATGGCCTCTTACTCATCTTTGGTCGAATTCAGTGAGGCAAGTGTCACAGGAGAAGATTCTGGAAGCTTCCATTGCCTCTCCACCTCACGGAATGACACTGCCATTTGTCATTTCTCGCCCATCGCACCCCACAGAAGGGACTTTTGAAATGCAACGCACCCTCACAGTGTATTTGGGTGAGATGCAACACACCTAGCCAGTGGAGCAGCTGCAATGATCCTGTTTTGACCAATTCTAAGTAGTTTATCATGGGGAACTTCTGGGAGAAGCTGTAATCTGTTGACCTTGTTCCTTTAGGGGTTAGAACAACACTTTTAGGGACTTAGGAGCCCTTGGTTTATGGACATTTCATGCTTGGGGTTGTAGGGCCCAAAAATGTCTATAACAATGTGCTATACAAGCACATCTCAGACTAAGGATCGAAAATTAGAACCAAACGTGGCAACAGGAAAAGTGACACACACCACAAATATTCCACGACAGAGCATTCAAAAGGCTATGCGGAATCATGAACAAATTTCACCAGGCAAGACGAACTGACTAGGACCTGCGCGTACCAATGGTTCGATGGGCCTATAGGGCCATAAGAAAAAAACTGGAGTGCAGAAATGACCCCAACACTAATGAGAAGAGATGAAACCATAAGAGCAAAGAAGAATCCCCATACCACAGCTCCCACAATTGGGATAGTACGCATGGACCCGGGTAAAGGAATTATCCAGTTACAAAAAGCCATTCTGCGAGGGAGCTTGAAACTTCGCGAACTCGACGAAGATTGGGTACGGCTGAGAAAGAAGAGCATGAAATTAAACGAAGAAATCAGCAAATTGGAAACCAAAGTCGTGCAAGCACGCTGCACCAAAAAACTAAGCATGATGGGACAAAGTCTAGCAGCAGCCACACTACTACATTAGAAGAAGTTGTGACCCTGCTACCATGGTTGTGACCGCACCTTACTAGACAAAGTAACCAGGGGAGTGCACCATACAAAGAAGAACGCAACGCACTGACGGATGCAAGGGTAAGTGAGGGGTGCCCGCGGCCCAGGCTAGCAAGAAAATTGAAGCCTCACACTGGTGGTGCGACCATTTGACTATCCATAGGAAGCATAGTCTCATCGCTCCAAGAAGTTGAAAGAGAGTGCGGGACTATAAAAGAGTCTATATGGGAGATGCATGAGACGAAGGTTGGGCGTAGGATCGGGACGTCACAAGGGTCGTGGCCGTGCATAAGGGGCTGCGCTGCTGCGTGGGTAGGTTGGGAGGTGACCATTGGTGTCACTGTTCATGACAAGATGTCCAATTTAAGCCAAAGAGGAGCAGACGATGAGCAATTAAGGCACAAAGTTAGAACGAGATTTGGGACTATCTGTTGCCAATCTCGCATTAATGAGACGAATATGGGGGGAACGGTCGAATTTGAATTCAAAAGGGCATATAAATCACAGGTGGCTCTCCAACGAACAACCCTTGGCATTTTGAGAATTCAGTTGTTGCACTATCAATTGGGTATGAACCTAACGAATTTGGAGGTTGTCAGAGCAAGTCCATGGTTTGAAACATTGCCGAAGGAGACACAGGATTCCCTGATCAGAATGATGTCAACAACCAAGGGATTTGCGCAAAGCTCTACGTCGTAGGTAGGGGATGCACCGGAAAGCCCTAAATCTCCTCGGACCCGAGGCCCAAAAAGGATCCACAGGCATCATGATCGGTTTGTATGTCTCCGTGAAATCCGCTGTTCGTTAAATTGACTATGGAAGATAAGGGCAAGAAGGTTAATATTGAGATAGATGATGGGGAGGAGGATCTTCAGGCCTTTGTAGAAGAGATTGAACCAGATGAAGAAGTGGAGGAAGATATTCAGCCAGTGTGCGCTGCAGCAAAACTGCCCAAATATCTCCCCCCACGGAAAGGGAAAGCAAAAGTACCCAAGGACATGGATACTGTTAAGAGCACAATCGAAACCCCACACCTCCCAGATGGAATTCTATTTGAGGGTTCAATCCGGGCCACGTACCCACAATAAAATTTGAAGATTGGGACCTCATGGACAGTGAAAAGTTCCCACATTTGGAGACTAGCCAACTTATGAAACAAAGTAAGGAGGGGGTAGTTATAGCGTTGCAGCCACGGAAATGGCTGCGCGGGGTGGAGGAGGCCGGGCTACTCCACCTACTATGGATTCCATATTTTCACCGAGAACTAATCACGATATTTGTCACCAGGCAACTTCTTTGCCTAGTGCATGAGGGGTACTTGTGGTTGGAGGAGCCGATTCCCATTACGGCGAAGTTGATTCATAGGATTTAAAACCTTCCCTGTACAGGAAGGGACCCCGTGGAAATAGTTGGCCAAAATGGAGACTTGGCACTCGCAGAAGTAATGAAGAAGAAATACAGGTTAGAGAAGAAGCAGAGGGGCTATGTGATTACTAGCATTCAAGACACAGGGGTGTGCATAGCCACTCAGCTGCTGGCACATAAAGTGATGAGAAAATTTCGCGGCAATGAGGTACCAACAACGGTCATCGCACTGGCCGAATAATGCGCCGAGGGGGTACAATTCAACTAGGCACAGTTCCTCTACTAGGAGTTCCAAACGAACTGCAAGGAGGCTCAGGAGCAGGGTAAGACCTTCCACTATGCGTGGTTGCTCTTATCCATCTTGTTGGTTGCAAGGGAATTTCCGGAGGACAATCAGTTTCCTCCCCTTGACCAGGACTTTCCAGAGGCAGCAAAATACGCGTCGCTCTGGGTGACAAGGCACACCACGCGCATCCGCGAGATCAAGATCTTCTGGATACTCATGGAGGCGAGCATACAGATGTGGATCCAAAAACGGTCGTGCCTATCCCCCATGGTATACAACAATCTGTGGAGCTTTGCAGACTTTAAGGCAGATATGCACAATGTGTATATCAAGGCGCGGAAGGATCCAGAGCAGAACTGGACCAAACTCCCATTCATCGCAATTGATGACGCTGTTTTTACAGTGCTCAATTCATGGCCACCTGAATGGCGCGCCTCAGTCTGGTAGTGCACGATGAGGTAGTGATACAAAGACAGAAGGATGCCGTCAAGCTGCTAGCACAACAGAAGCAGAATGAGTAGTTAGCTGAGGAGGTAAGGGCTTCCTGCGAGGTAGCAAAGGCTGCCACAGAACAGACCAAGGCTGTCGAAAAAATAGTAGCAGCTGGGGCCACCACGACACAGGAGGAAAGAGGACCGGACCTGACCACAAGACATGGGACAAACGATACGACGGAAGGCACAGACCCAAGCACCACCTCTACACAATTGAAACGGCCGTGCAGGATGGAACGAACAGGGCCACGGAAGAAGACCAAGGCTTCCAAATTGGATGGGGAGCCTATTACACTGACAAAGGGTGATCTATATGACATCGGTGACACAGTTCGTGAGGTCACCAGGGAGGCGCTCCAAGAAGCAATGACGGAGCAGCAGAATGTGTTGGGGGAACTCAAGGCACAACTGCAAGGACTTTAGGTGCGACTCCGACAAGAAGGAACAATAGCCAGTCACGGTGCCACGAGAGCATCGGCAACAGAGCAGTTGTTGCGGGCCAAAATGGCCAACACCATCACATAGCTAGGAGGAGCACTGACAACGGACAAAATGGAAGATAGAGCCATGGTAGGACGAATCAAGGGACTCAGCCTAAACTTGGCTGCCCTTCTGCAGGATATTTTATACCAACTATAGGATGGAGAAATGACAGAACTCCACACTAAGGAGGGACGCACAGTGCAAATGCTAAGTGAACAAAGAATCAACATTGAACATCTTAGCCTACAACATGATGAAGCAGTGGCTCAGAACCAATAGTTGGAGCAGATTGTAGAGGAAGCATGTCGCCACGTCCCAAAACTGGAAATTGTGATAGATCTGCCAATAGGAATGTGGATCCACAAATTGGCCAGTGGATTCCGCGAGGCGAAGGAGGAAGCTACGAGGATCCAGCTAGACCTCAACCTGCAAATTGCTAAACTATGATTAAAGGCGCAACCCTCCACACCCCCAGAAGTTCGAGATCAGCGCACCGACGATATCCGAAAAGGGTTGGAAGAAATTGAATAGGCAGTGCAGAGCTGCACCACGTTGTTGGAAGAATCCTTCGGGGTCCTCACAACCTTACAAGGGGACCCCACCATACAGCGGTTGGAAACAAAGGCGCGGGAGCTTCAAATGAAATATGATAGCGTGCGCGGGATGGCGTAGACAATGGTCCTAACTCAGTGGCTCACAAGGTTACAATAGGCAAAGGCATTGAAGGAGCAAGTGGACACAGCACGCCAAAAAGAGGCAGTACTTAAAGCACGCGTCCAACCTTGGATTGATGAGGCCTTCCTCATCACGACCGACATCGAAGGAAAACTCATGCAAATGAAAGCGATGCATGACCTGAGACAGGGATTTGACCCTGACAATGAGCATTCAGCCGAGTGAGCAAAACGGATCCAGCAGACGGCAGAGTAGTGCGCTATGGATCTTCGCACAGCACAGGCACAGCTGGATGGACTTCGCGCGAAGATCGTTGCACTAGCAGAGTGACTCAGGACGAGTCACGATGATTGTGTTGGGGGCCTGTTAGGCAGCTTATCCCCCTGTAGTATGTATTTGGGGCTTGAAGCCCGAATTTTGGTCAAGTGCAATGTAAATACCCCGCGAAATGTAGGTGTGGAGCACGAGAGTCTAGGGTTGTCCACCCTAAAATAATGTAATTTAATGTATGGTATGTCGGCCTACCCATGGTCCGCGGACCATGGGATTGTATAAATAGAGTGAGGCTCTAAGTGTAAAGTTATTCTTAAGTCTTAGTTTTTGACAAGTAACAAATAGATGCGAAGGCATGGTTAGAAGGTGGAAGTAAATCTGAAGTGTATTGGGTCGTAGTGGTAGGTAGAGGGTTTGCAGCTGAGTGCATAGAGGCCTAGTAGAGTCCGCAGCTGAGTGCGTAGACCCCTGCAGCTGAGTGTGCAGGGCAGAGTTGGGGTTGTACTTGGACAGAGAATTAATAAAAGATAATTTGATTTTGAAATATTGTGCATCTGCTTGTAGATCTATATTTCTATGTTCTGGTTATTCTTTATGCATTTATATTATTTTCAAGTACGCACACTAATTTGAAAGTTGAATAAGTAATAAGAATATTGGGTCCGCACAAACTAAGTTAAGCACTAATATAATAGTAAGGATAGGATCGAATCGGAATAATACACAGGTGCACGCTGGTTGCAAAGAATAGGACACTGTGCGAAGCAGCGCAACGGGTAGATTAGGATTGCGAACCTCCAGAACCGTCATCAAGACATCCCTAGGGTGCAGAAACCTAGTTCCAGCACCCTCCCATACTACTTCGGGTGAGACCTCAGTCCGCGCTCTGCGGACTGTTGCCGAAAGGGCCAGTAGTACCGGGATTTGTTTGGCTAAATCACTTCTGAACCTGGTTCAGGCCCCAACAAGCCAACAACTAGACACATCCAACATTGCAGAACAACTCACACCAACAGATTTAAATCCAGACTACATGGAACAAGCTGCAACTCATCAGATAATGGACATGTAAATCAAGAACACTCACCAACAGAAGTTCCAACTGTATCTAGTTGTCAAATTCGACCAACTCCTTCACCAAGGACCAAGTTCAGCAGAAGTTTCCTCATCTCATGGAGGAACTCAACACAATGGGGACCATTGTTTCTTAAGGGGGGGAGGAATGATTGAGGTGGATATTGATGGCCCCCCGCCTATTCCACTTGAGTCCCCACCATTGTTTCTTTCAATTTTTAGTTTCCTTATTTGTAGCAAAATTTACTATTTTTGGTAGTTTTTCGGGTCCTGAACTTCCGGAGCCGTATTGAAGCCCTAAACAATGTTTTTTTTGGAAAAACTAGGACCAACATCGATCTTCGATCTTCATAAACTAATGTTGGTCATTCAAAAGTTGTATTCCTCGGATAGATCTTCCTAACGAGGTATTGTGCGCATCAAATGGAGATCATACGCCAAAGTTACGACCCCGAGAAGTTGATGTACCAATTTACCCAAACGGGGCCCATAGTTTGGCGCTTCATCTCCTAAAGTTTGGTTTTTGGATGTTTAGGGTTTTCCATTGTTTCTCAATAATAAATAGGCCTTTGAGCCTCATTTTAACATAGTTCAGAGGCATGTAGCCACCACATCTCTTCTCAAAATTGAGCTACCATCGCATGAGCTAGTCTTATTTCCATTCTGTTTGTAAGCATATTTCAGTGTTTGATATTAATGAAATGAATTGTTATTTCTACTGCATCTTTGTATTTATGGTCATATCTGTAATTTGTTATGTTCCTGATTAAACTTGGATCATGTGATGAATCATGATCGTCAACATAAATTCAACATCATTAAGTGTGGAAGAAGATGAGTCTAGAAGCTCAACATCAACCATCTCCATCTCTGATTTCTGAAGATGACTAACCTCCCATTCAAGTTGTTGCTTAGGTTATTGCAGCTTTTGAATAACTTCATCCTTCTCAATCAACTGTTGAGATAATGCATCATAATCTTGTTTCAAAAGTTGATATTGTTCCAACATTTTTTATTATAAACTGTCAATCTCCATAACATCCTGATTTTTTTTCTCTTCAAATTTTTTAGTTCTTGATTCAGAAAAAGACTCAACTTCCTCCTCCATGTCATCAAGGAGGTCAATCATCCCTTGAAAGTCATTTGCAAGCATCTGGAAATATATTCCCATGGTTGAATCCAAATGGTCAACCTTCTTAATTTTCCCAGTTACTGATGCTTGCAACCTATTCTTAAGAGTTGCATTCTATTCCTGCAATAAAGCTATAACTGACTGCAATTGAATGATCTCTTTACGAATTTCATCATCTACCTTCTTCTCATGAAGCTCTTGCAATCTTTTGCTCATCTTGATAACACCAATCTGGAAAATGTGTTTCAATTAGCCATAAAAGCAAAATTGCAACAAAACAAAGTTGATGATGACAACAAAAGATGCTTTACACTTCCAAGAATGACACAAGTCAAACCAATCCAGCTACAGAAGCAAAACACTTGCTGTAAAAGAAGACTACTGATGATAACAACAATAGCTTTATGCTTCTAATCACCATAGAAATAAGACCAATTCACCTAGTTTTGCATAACTGGCCAACAAGTGTTTCATAACCACCCACAATCAAAGCACCAAATACATTGCATAGACATATGGTTATGATTTTCATAAGAAATAATCCTTGGGACTTTAATGAAAATTAATATCCCTAGTCAAAAGAACTTCTTCAAACCATAGTTAGGAGGCAATGATCCCTTCAAACATGTTTCCCCAATCAAAAGTAAAACTAAAAATTTGACAAAGCATGAATCACCTACTTTGATACCATGTAAGAGTATTCTATTACTCACAATGTTATGTAAAAGTACATAGAAGACCTCCATTGTATAACAATGGAGGAGGTCCAATAAAGGTGACAACTCGAGAGATGCAAGTCCCTATGTAAGCTTACAACTCACGATACTTAACTCATAAGGAAATGAAGCGTTAGAAAAACCAACTTTAACAGTATACACATAATTTTAACTAACACTGATTAATTACTAAAACACAAATTAAAATAATTTACAATAAAATAAATAAAATATAAATAATTTTTAAAACAATTCATAATAAGATAATTACTAAAACACAAATTAAAATAATTTATAATAAAATAAATTAAATTAAATTAATTTTTAAAACCATTCATAATAAAATAAATAAAATAAAAATAGTTCATAGAATATAATTTTGGTTGGAATAGGAAGATCGACTCATGCCTAACATATCCTATAGTTAGTTAATGAAATTATTTAATTTTGAAAATAAATACTTGGCCTAATCTAAATTTAGAATCTTAAAACTTCCTTACCATTCTTGAACTTTATAGGGCTAAAATAGACAAAAACATATTTTTAAAATGATACTTCATAACCCTCTTAACAGCAATAAAATAAATAAATTGATAAGAATAAGAAGAAAAGACACCAAACTGTGTATCCCGAGGAAGATTTTAGTTAATGACCTTTATCAATTAAACTCTGCCACTGGTATATAAGAAATTCATGGATATTGTCGCACTCCATGCAATATGCCTACGGGCCATATTTGATTAAATGGCTATGGCTAACTGTAGTTTCATAAGATTTTTTTAATAATGGACCTTGAAGCATGCTAAAATTATGCTGATGTGGAACTTTGAAATCATGGGGAGGCAGATTCTATGCACTAGCACAGAAAAGGGTTTGTTTTGATGGGCAATCATCCAGCGTCTTCGCGGGCACCTGGCATTGTCTGTGCTTCAGGGAAGAAGTAAATTGTTTGCATAGACACTTTAAGGAATCGTAATGCTATTGGAAACAAAAGCAATTTTAAAATTCTGAGATTACAATCCCCTTCTTACGAAATGATGCAATCTTCGATTGGTAGTAACCTGACGTTATCTATACATAATTGCTGCTCCAATTTCAAATGTTTGCCCGACTCAGTTGCAGAGTTGAAACAGTTGAGAATGGCGATGATATGTTATACAAGAAAAGAGTATTTGCCAGCACAGTTGATTGTTCCCAACATGAAGTGGCAATCGGCAATGTGGAAAAGGATGGAAGAGAAAAAGAGGCATTACCTGATCCGAGAGGGCGCACATTGTTGGACGTACAGGAAAATTCTGCATTGGAGAAAATAAAAGGGCTTCCTGGTCTTGCGAAACTTCGACTATACTGGATATGGACATCAGCCACTGTAACGAAACAAAAGAGCTGACAGTAGTGGTACTTGGATATGGACATCAGGTAATGTAACGAAATAGAAGAGCTGAGCCGACAGTGTAGGATAACAGGTACTCGAAATCATTCCTTTTTCGGCAAAAATGGCTTCTAGAATCCAGTGACCTCCTTTGTAGTTCCATTCAACTTCTCTGCTCATGTTGAAACTTTGAGCTAAGTAGGATTTATGGCACTTTTGAATGCCCCTTGTCAAGGTCCATACACCCGTAGGTTTGTTAGATTGTCGAGCGACTTTGGCAGCGCTCCCAAGAGGGAGCACCCAATCAAGGTCAGGTACCGAAGGCCTGTTAGATTTCCTAGAGAGTCTGGCAGCGCTCGCAACTTGGAACACCGAGACAAGTCAAGGTCCTGGAGGTCTGCTAGATTCCCGACCGAGTCTGGCAGCGCTTGCAATTCGGAACAGTTAGACAAGTCAACCTGCTGGAGGCCTATGAGATTTGCGACCGAGTCTAGCAGCGCTTGCAAGTTGGAGCACCTAGACAAGTTGAGCTGCTGGAGGCCTGTTAGATTCCAGAACGAGTCTGGCAGCGGTTGCAACTGGGAGCACCCCGACAAGTGAAGCTGCTGGAGGCCTGTTAGATTGCCGACGGAGTCTGGCAGCTTTTGCAACTGGAAGCACCAAGACAAGTCAAGCCGCTGGAGGCCTGTTAGATTCCCGACGGAGTCTGGCAGCGCTTGCAAGCTGGAGCAACTAGACAAGTTGAGCTGCTGGAGGCCTGTTAGATTCCCGACGGAGTCTGGCAGCGCTTGCAAGTTGGAGCACCAAGACAAGTCGAGCTGCTGGAGGCCTGTTAGATTCCCGACGCAGTCTGGCAGCTTTCGCAACTGGGAGCACTCAGACAAGTCAAACTGCTGGAGGGCTGTGAGACTCCCAAGCGAGTTTGGCAGCCCTTGCAACTCCTTGCATCCAGACAAGTGAAGATCCCGGAGGTTCATAAGATTACCGAACGACTCTGGCAGCCATCTGAACCTGGAGCAGCCAGTCAAGTCAAGATCACCAAGGTTTGTAAGATTCCCGAACGACTCAGGCAGCGTTAGCGACTTCCCGCTTGCGTACATTCTCAAATGTTTAAGGTAGGTGAGATGAAAAAACACTTCCGGCAATGTTCCATAGTGCATCTCAGTTCAATGTTTTCAAGGTACTCCAATTGCCCAATAGACTTTGGTAGCTGGAAATTTGCTGTTGCCGCATCAATAATCAACTCCCTCAAGTTCAAAGGTGCCTGCAATTCAATGCAATCTAGAATATAAATTTCGGAGATTAGAGTTGATTTGGACTTTCTTCTTCCTAAATTGCAATTTTCATTATTAAAATTTTATTGGTAAAAAGGTATAAACAGATGCCAAGTTCTCAATCTGAAAAATGATAGCTACGATTTTTTTAATTACTAACCAAATTTTAGATATAATAATCTAAATGATAAAAAATCTAAGAAGTTTAAACTAAGCTAAACACGACGGCCCAATACAATGTAAAAAGTTCACAAAACTATCACATACCTCACTTTCATGAAGCCATAATGTTTCCAATTTGCTCCCGGCCACGTGTAAAACTCTCAAATTCCTTGTTGGAATCCAAGAAGGCAGTGAGTAGTCCGGACAATGATTCCATGAAAGCCAAAGAAGATCTGAATGTTCCAGGAGGTTTGATATGCTTTTCAAACAATCACCTTCAGCCTTAAGCAGCTGCAAAGTGCTCATATCGACCTCCACGGCATCGTTTACTGATGAGCCAGATCTTACTTCAACCATGTTGATTCCGCGCACCTAAATTGCCATTTGAAAACTGTTAGAAACTATACTTACTTATTTACAAAGTTCAGAAATCACAACAGGAGATACATATTATCATGTCTAGATCTCCAAGCACCTACAGTTGAGTTTTTCCACGCATTGTCAAAATGGTTTTCATTGGGCCGCCAAAGACGACGGCGAAATCTCGAAGGGTTTTTCTCCGCCAAAACCCTGCCTAAGTCTATGAGATGAGGGTGCATGCTTATACGGCTTTTATTGTCGATATCTACCAAACACTTGTTCACCACGTTCTGAAGATTCAGCCATCCTACCCAGCCGGATGCCTCCCAAATACTTATAACGGTATCCCTGTCCTCTTTTATGAGGAAACATGCATGGTTAAAAATACATCTTTTTCCTGGTCGTCAAGACTGTCATAGCTAATTTTAAGAATGCTTTGTACATCAGCGGGAAGTACTAGCGATATTTTGCGCAGTGGGGTTTTCCAGTACTTCAAATCCTTTTGATAAACGAGCGCCCCCAGCACTTTGAGACATAATGGCAATCCGCCGCACACATCTAGAAATTTTGGAACAACTTCTTTGAATCTGAAGGCGGGAAGATGCTTGTGAAAGGCATGCAAACAAAAAAGCTCTTGAGAATGTTCTCTATCGAGCCCTGGCAGATTGTAAATGTCTGACTCTCTCATTCCTCACTTTTCAAGAACATCTTTATTACGGGATGTTACAAGAATTACGCTACTTGAACCGAAGACATACTTTAGAGGTGAATATAATGCATCCATTTTTAATGTTATTAATGTTTCGCAATGTATCTTTTTTGTTAATCTCCCAATAGTTTAACCACTTGTGTCTTTATGCCACCTCTATTGAGCCTTAGGTGGTTTTGGTTGGAATTTAAAGCTGGCTTAGGAAGTCTATGATCGTCTATGTTATTGTAGTTTAACCAGGCCCTTGTGTCTTTATGCCACCCCTAATTGAGCCTTAGGTGGTTTTGGTTGGAATTTAAAGCTGGCTTAGGAAGTCTATGATCGTCTATGTTATTGAGTTTGTGCTTGTACAACATAAACCTAATCATAGCTAGGCTCTCAATAGGGGAAAGCTCCGCTTCTATAAGGAGAATAGGATAGGGTGTATTACTTTTAATTTTCGAGTTATAAGTTATAAAACACTTCTGGATTTGCTCAATCTTTCTCCATGATTCTCTAGAGACGCTGCAACCCCAAACCTCACAGCGATATAAGATAACAAGAGTGACTAAAGTTTCAAAAAGGAACTTCTTTTTATCCCACATTAAGAGGTTCGTTGTTTTACAATTATTTTCAAGACTAAAATAGGCTTTCCACCCCCCATTGATCCTTTTCTCAATGCTATGGTTCTAGTTGAGCTTGTGATGAATATCAATTCCTAGGTACTTGTAAGAATACACTTCCTCCAAGTTATTATTGTCATAGATAAAATTAGCGTAAGTGTCCTTCTTGGATTTGATAATCATAACTTTTGTTTTGTCAGTGTTAACAATCATACCCATGGTAGAGCAAAAATCCTTAAGAAGCCTGAGTTGCTTACCAAGATTAGATGGGCACCTTGCGAAAAGAACAATATCGTTAGCATAGAGAAAAAGGATGACGACTATCCCAGCTAAGATCGTGCCATCACATCCTGCTTCCTCTAAATAGCCTTCGAGCTTATCGATGTAAATTCCAAATAAGGTAGGGGAGAGGGGGAAACCCTATGAAGATTTTGCTCAATCTCACCTATCACAGGTCAAAGTGGGCCTAGGTACTCTGCAGAGCAGGCTTGAATGGGCCTAAGTGCTTCTCAGCACATTTACCCCTGACCAAGGTTGTGCTTGTTCCTCAAGGAGTCATTTCAGGATGTCTTTAGGCCAGTAAACTCTCAGGAATGATGGCATTCAATGTTATGACTTTTCTAGGGCATGTAGCAACTAAATTAGGGTTTGATGAGTCCTAATAGTACTGATCTTGATCTTGGGAGTGATGTGCCTAGATAGACCTGTAACAGCTTCCCCCTAAAGCATGAATTTGAAAATGATAATGTTGAGTGATATGCTTTACGATGTGATGAGGAGGTTCTGAAGCGGATGGTAACCTACATCAATTACAATACATATTATCATCACATTTTGGATTTTACATGAATCGTTGAGGGAGGGCATACCCATGTTCAGCATACAAACTTTTCATTACATGTACATAAATCAGATAGTCATCTACAGATATAGACCCATGATAGGAGGACCATCTATGTAAAGCCATCGTACATATGATTTAGTAATTTCCTAAAATTGTAGCCTGGATGGATGAAACTAGATCCGGGGTCTTCTATCTCGTCTAATCGTTCGCTCAAGTAAGAGTCTAACCATGTGAAAATGTGATCTGAAGTCGAACTTGGGAAGACACCATCTGATAACCAGCCAATGATGTAAGTTGTTAACAAACGCGGGAGAGATCACTGATAATGATAATGATTCTCAAGGTACTACAGTACATTCTGCATGGTGTGAATAGATGTTTTGATGTCGAACACCATACAAAGTCTTTCGGTTGAAGGCTAGTGATGTCAACCTGCCGCTGGAAGCGAGAAACTTACCATTGATGCATGCAAGCCTCAAGGTATTGGAAGGGTGTTTCTAAGTCAACGTCTTGGATAATGCGCTGATGTAGAAAAGAAGCAACTCATCACAGGAGGGCCTTGATATATCCCCCATCAACGAAACGAAACGAGTGTAATGATTTTGAAGACAGAATGTGACTGACGACACAAGGTTCAGGAATGGAAATCATGAAAATGAAGGTTTATAAATATTGCAAAGGATGACTTTAACTGAGTGACTTCTCTTGAACATGTCGGTGACACTGAATGAATTGGTAGCATTGACCCAAAACCAAAGTAATGAATGGTATGATATACCATAGGTATGATAACCATCAAGCATATAACCCAATCCAAGTAGTCACAGATATGAAGTGAAAGTGTCATGTTCAAGAGTTACCTACTACCATAAAGTGGTTTACCCCTTTTCCCATTTTCCCCAGTCATTGTTGACTAGTACCTCTTTAATTTTTATCAAGCTTGAGGAGGATAACATATGCTTGTTGTATAATTCCACCCTTTGAGTGAATCCATTGCTATGTAATGTTTTAACAAGTCTAGCGAAGGTGAAACTAGGTCTTGTCATGATGGACAAGTTTGTCGCTATTCGATGTTTTAATTAGTTTAACGACAATGAGAACTTGTTCATTTTCATATTTAGAGAGTTTGAAAATGGACAAAAAGAAAACTCCACAAGTTCTTTTTCGTAAGTTTGTCTCTCAAGTCCGAAAAAGCGTAAAATAATACGAGAGAGAACCTACTGACCATGTTTGATCAACGTATTCCTTTTTTGTAAATAATCTATCTCAGTCTGAAAAATGGTTAAACTTATACTGAGTACATGTCGTTTCCAATCCATTTACGAGCTGAAAAGGTCGAGCGCTCAACAATCTTTTCATATTTCGAGTGTCTAAAAAGAGCTTAAATAGGACTCCACTTAGAGGAACGAGTGGTGTCTAGGATAGAAATTGGTTTCGATGATGTTGGAACTTCTCAAAACATGGTGATTTATGTGAAGAGGCTGGCTAATAAGAACACTCAACAGTTCCTCAAAAAGGGTAAAACAACCAAGTGAAAGCGTATGATCGGCCAAGCAGATAGTGACGATGGAAGGAGAAAAACCAAGGCTCATATAACAGAAGAGGCTGATAGAATGGAAATCACAAGGGTTAAAATGGAGATGGGTTCATTTTTACACAAGCTTGAACCATAGGGAACTATGCTTGGATTCAGTTTCATGTTTAGAAAAGCTTGAAATGAAAAACTATGCCTGGATTCAGTTTCATTTTTACACAAACTTGAAATGAAAAACTATGCTTGAGATTGGTTTGCATGCCCCCAACATGATGACTCGATTCTAGGTGCATGCCCCCAAAGCTTCATTACATTCACCTAAGTAGACTACTTGTGGCTATGAGGTAAATGGAATGAAGGTTCATATACGAGATTTTACGAGATCTAATCAAAGAATCGAATTGGAACTTTGCTCTAGGGGACCTTGTTTCATTTTTTAATGAGCTTAACACAAGAAGGGGAACTCTGATCAGATTGCTTGTTTCATATTTTAACGAGCTTGACACAAGACAAGGAACTATGCTCTGGGACCTGTTTCATTTTTTAATGAGGTTGACACAGTAAAAGAACTATCCTCATATTCCTTGTTTCATTTTTTAACGAGCTTGACACAAGACAAGGAACTAAACTTGTACCCTTTGTTTCATTTTTTAACGAGGTTGACAGAAGACTAGGAACTATCCTCATATTCTGTGTTCACAACCCATAATAGGTCATGACTTCCAAGAGGTTCTCATCAGATGGGAGAACAATGCTCTGGAAGGGATATGTAGCAAGGAATTCATTAGAGAGATCTGGTTCCAATGCCCCAATACATAATGTACAACCTCATGGAAATGATCGTCAATTGATGTAGGCATGGAACGAGTTGCCACATAATGGACCTGTGGCGGGGAAGATACCATTGGGACAAAAGGACCATTTAGGAAATACGGTTGACTAGAAGCCATATTTGGACCGGGAAATGAAAGCTGGTCAACAGTGACAATTTTGCCTTCATGCGGGAAACACATCACTCAAAAGAGTGTTGAAACAATAGCTCCCATGTCATAAACATAGTCGTGCCCAAGCAATAAATTGTAATCTAAAGACCCTGGGACTACCATCACATCGAAATAAACAATTTTTCCTCCCAAAGTAATAGGCAACTGAGGAAGGATCCCTAATGGTTGACTAGTTCCTTTGTTAAAAGAAAACATATTCTGGGTAACAGTTACAAGTGGCAACAAACTGAGTGCTTGCCAAGTAGTAGAGGAAAGGATACTCATAGATGCACCTTCATCTATAATAGTGCCAGGTACAATCATATTACAAACCTGTACTATGATCTGGAAAGGCACATAAGAAGGAAGACGTCATCCTGCAAGTTGATTCCAATCAAAGGAAGTGACTAGAATACTTGGAGGGGGTACCATAAGAACGATAGAATTACCCCCTTGAGTTACGAGAACTGGAGGATTTTCCTCCTGTCTTGATGGAACAAGAGGGTTGCCTCCAAGCTCATTGGAATATGAAGAAACAAAAAGAACCTGAGTGGTATCATACTTACTCTCTACAGGAAAAGTATGATTAACTGAAGTTCGAAATCGGGTCAAATGTTATCTCGACTTGTGATGGATCAGGTATAAACTCATGGGATTCACATTCATAGAGAGTGGGTTCGACCAACGATTGATTTGGGTTAGTCACTTTATCAACTAGTGAAGGATTAAGGGATAGTCTCCTGTAACTAGATGGAAGTCGCTGCGGAGAAGCAGGACGGTTATCCAACACTTTTTTGGATTCATCCAGATAGGGACAAAGGTGAATGGGGTGATTCCCTTCACATAATCTACAAGGAAACTTAACTTTAACCTTCTTTCCATGAACTTTACTACCACTAGTTGATGGTGTGTCACCAACATGATCTCGAGAATTTGATGACACAGGATGATGTGAACGAGAAGACTATTCTTCTAATATTTGATGAATATCAGAGCAATTTCGAATAATATGGTCTCCCATACAAAGTTTGCAAGGATATCAAAGTTTGTGAGGCTTTTCAGACAATTTCTCATCAGAAGCTGCATTCAAAGCAATGGTTGCTGGGTTGCCCCCTGCTGAATTTGATTTTTTTTCTTCTTCTTCCCTTTCTTCTTCTTCTTAGCCACCTAGTTACTAGTGCCAATACTTTCACCAGGTGAAGAGGAAGAAGGGGATGAAGAAACAACCGACGAAAAATGCAAAGGGTAAACTTTAGGATCAACTGGAGGTTGATTTTGTCCAGTTGTAGGAATATTCAATTGTAGGGCCAAGAAGGTTGAGAACAACCATACTGGCAATCCGATGGTAAGTCCCAGAAGGGATAATGTAGCCATATATGGAACACCAATATTTCTGAAAGGAGGAAAAGGACTAGGATTCCCATCAAAAGGAATTCCTTGATTGGTGGACTCCAAAGTTGTTGCCATATGTCTCAACCTAAGATCAACTAAGGAGTGATGTGGAGGATGTTATCTGTGGTCAATTAATTTTATTTTAATCAAAGTAACATAACAAAACAAAAGAAGGATAATCTAGGCCAAAGGATTACCAAGCACTTGTGAACTGCAATATACTGCCTCAGTAAACCAAGGACTTAACAAACGTGCACGCAATCTCCCCAAATTTTGTGTTTGGTGTATCACAGTGTACAAGGCGGCTGACTCGGATACCTATGGATGCATAGCAACCTAATGTAGTCCTCGTAAATAAACTCGAAAGTACATGGAGGCCCAATCTGTGTTAGCGTTATCTAATGCGAGACCGCACAGTGAGAGCATTCCTTTATACTTTACGTACTGTAACACCGCTCTATATACCCGAAGGTACGTGGACGAGCTATGATAAACTTATGTGCTTGGAATGAGGTATCACACTCCGAATGTATTTAGCGACAGCTGCTATGTTTAACAATGCCAAAACACGTCTCTAGCCTAGACCTATAAATGTTATGCATTAAGTTACAATGCTCCATTAGGTTAATTGAGATAACTTTTAAGTTGATATTCTTAAGAATTTTCCTTTCAAGGTTCACCACGTGATGTATGTTTGCAATTCCTAGAATGCAACTAACATGAGAAACATTCTTTCATTCAATTACCAATGAAAATCATAGCTAGTAAGGGATAAAGCAATCAAATCTTTGATAAAGAGCAAAGAGCACACCTAATGCAATTTCCCTAGTAATTACTATCAACCATTCACAAACTACAATATGCAAAATGCAAGTTTTTCTTTTCTGTCCCTTTAATGTTTAGATGAACAAAAAGGAACTAAATGCACAAACAAATCAATCAATACTTTTCTTCAAGAAACAAAGACTTTACGAAAATTTATTTTGCAAAGAAATGAAGACTTTACAACACTTCCTTTTCAGGAAAGAATAATCGACATAAACTAACTTTGACGATGAATTGATAATGATAAAGAAAACTTTTAAGAAACATTAAACAATCGAGGTCAAAGTAGGGCTAGGAAAGGAAACACAAATTGATTTCAGGGACACAACAATCATTGATCTTTCAGCAAGAAAAACATAAGGAAATTTGGAAAAAACCAAGCCAAAGGTGGGATTTTTGACCTAAGGAGGATCAGTGCATCCCTAAATGGAAGACAATGCACTTGAGAGCACTGTCATTAAGCCAAGGGTGCTTTTCAAATGCACTGTGTCCAGACCAAGCCTATGTTGGTGCCAGAGAAGCCATCGAAGGGAGATTCAAGCACAATTTTTTTACCAAAAAACACTTCAAAAAGGCTGAAATAAGATCAATGGAGGCAAGTAAAGTCTACTAGAGTGTACTAGGATGAAGATAAACTACCCGGAATGATAATCGTTCCCCAGCAAAGTCACCAATTTATTATGTGGAATTTTGCATCTACAGATAAACACAACTTCCCTAAGTGGGTAGCTACACTCAGAACAATAGAATTAAAGAGTTTAACCTTTTCCTATAGAAGATAAATGAGACAAGGGTCCTACTTTTTATCTTTCGCTTCCCTTTGTCTCCTTTGAATAGCTCACGTCGCTCCTTCTCGAATTGAATCCACTCGATCAGTACCTGCAATCATAAACAGAGGACAAAAACCAATCAAAGCAAGAGATCTATCTACTATAAGAAAATGGAATCGAAAGAATTTACACATATAATCATCATACATAAAGACAAGAATATGGGAAAAAGTGTAAACAACTTTATTAAGTAGAAGGAAGAGTTACAACCAAAGAAGTTCGATCCCATGTCACTCATCCAGGTTGAGTTCCATCCTTCATCATACCAAAAGCACAACACTCTGACAGCATAACAATGCTTATGGTTTCAAACCTCAAACCAATAGTATCTCCTTACAATTCTTCAAAGTCCAGCCCCTGATCACTATGATGAGTGCTCAATTTATAGGGAAATGGAGGTGGTTTTGTCATAAATTGGGCATTGAATGGCTTTCCAATTTGGGAGTTAGTTTCCATGGAGGAAGGGATGAGAGGATATGAGGTTATTTGATTCATTCCCTATCCAATTTTGAGCTCATATGATAGGATAAGAGGTGGGAATCTTCTAGAATGGTCTAGAATGTAGGAATATTCCCAGAACCCTATGAAGATTTCGCTCAATCTCACCCAGCGTAGGTCAAAGTGGGCCTAGGTGCTCTACAGAGTAGGCTTGAATGGGCCTAAGTGCTCTGCAGCGCATTTACCCCTGACCAAGGATGTGATGGTCCCTCAAGGAGTCATTTCAGGATGTCTTCAAGCCAGGAAACTCTCAGGAATGATGGCATTCAATGTGATGACTTTTCTAGGGCATGTAGCAACTGAATTAGGGTTTGATGAGCCCTAATAGTATTAATCTGAATGTTGGGAGTGATGTGCCCAAATAGACCTGTAACAGGGGTATCCTATCTTGATCATTGCTGAGGACATTGAACACGAAGCCTTGACTACTCTTGTTTTGAACAAGCTTCGTGGTGCATTGAAGGTTGGCACTTTGAAAGCTCCTAGATTTGGAGAGTGGAAAAGCCAATATTTGGATGACATTTCTATATTTACTGGAGTTATTTTTCAAGTTTAGCTACATTAAGGACTTACATGCACTAAGAGCTTAAGTACAAAGCTCAGTATGTATATAAGTAGTCTTATATCATTTTTCGTGGAAACAATCTTTATTTGGTAATGGGTTTGCTCTACAAGTACAAATTTTCATGTTAATAGGATAAATTCTCACTGAGTGAGAGGTATTGAGAATAACATATCTTCACCGTGTCTATAGTCACGGCTTTCTAATATCTTACGTAGATATTGTTTTTTTTTATTCTTTCTCTGTGCAGGCACTCTTATCACATATGAAGTTGGATTTGCCCTTGGATAAAGTTGGAAGTAAGGTTCTGGGTACTGCTGTGAAGGTGGTACTTACCAAGGATTCAACAACGATAGTTGGTGATGGGAGCACTTAGGAAGATGTTAATAAAAGAGTGTCTCAAACTAGAATATTGATTGAGGTGTGTTATTTCTCTATAGTTGAAAAATAGGTTGCTTTATCGAAATGGAGGATTGAAGTTATTGTCTTGTTTTCTTTGTATAGCCACCATATATTGTAAAGTGGCCATCACCTTGTGGGGAGGGATCTCATCATTAATATCATTCATGATGATGGTATTAATCTCAAATTTGACTTGTGAGTTGTCAAGACAGGAGTGTAGAAACAAACAATTTTGATGCACGATTTATACTTTGAATATATGTGTCTCTGAAGGAACATGCAACAATAATTACAAACATTAAATTTAAATAACTTAAGGTTGCTTTAATATCATAATATGTTTGACTTGATAGTTAACTTCCCTATCAACCTATTTTATCAAAGGTTTTCACCAATGATATCATTCTCACTTTCTTTGCAAGTTGCAAAACAAGACTACAAAAAAAAAAAGAATTGAATGAAAGAATTACCAAGATTTATGGTGGAGTTGCTATTATCTAGGTAAAGTTTGGCATGGTTGAATTAATGGTAGCTATCTGTAACAATTCCCTGTTATTGGCATTATAGCAATCTGAATCTAGTTGATGGATGTTGGTGACTGCATTTCAATGTATATTTTTTTAAAGTAAGAATGGAGGGTATATGATAGTGTTCATAATTGTTGATAGGTGGGAGCACAAATAAAGACAAAGTTTAAGGAAAATGATTTAAGAGTGGAAGATGCCTTGAATGCAACAAAGATATGCATGTAGAACATTATTCATAATCAATTATGAAATCTGATTCATATTTGCAAAAACATGATGTGAACTGAAATAAAGGTGAATAATGAATGTTAATTGAATCCTTTGATGCATGGAGTTGCTATTAAGGGTATAGGAAATAAGTGCTTGCATCTTGGACTTATTTGGAGTGAGGATTTCCACTGTTGTTTTGTGAGATTGGTGTTTGCAACAGTGTCAAGCTGAGCATCATGTCCAACAACATAAGGATCTAATTTCTAATAATTAATAGTGGTCGGGAGGATGTATTATGTCTCACATTAGTTTGCCTAGTTAAGCACAATGGTGGTCTTTGGAATAGATCTTACATTCCTATTTATGGTCAAAGTATGGTGGAGAGAGGGTCGATTGCCCAAGAAAGAGAGAGGGTTTGGTTTGATTGATTTGGCTACTTGGAACTTGGAAGTGTATCCTTGCTATGAAATCATTTGGAGGGGAATTCCCTTGTAGGGGATATTACAACATCAATTTTCTCTAGTGTAGCATGTTGGCAACGTGTTGGTAGTCTTTTTTCTTCGCACCTGTTCCAGGTCTCTTATTGTTTATCTTCATAAGTGTTTGGACGATAGTCAGCTTGTTTAGATGGAACATGGATGTGAGTAGAGAAGGTTGTGATTTGGTGAGATGTCTTATTTGGAGATGGAGGGCAGGGTAGTTGTATCTCTTTTCAGCTCATCATATAAGTAGACAAGGCATTTAGTGGTTTGATTGTCTCTCGAGTATAAATTGAGAGAAGGATAATAAAAAGAGCTTAAAGATGTTAAGCATAGATGAAACATTATGTAATAGTAACCTCGTTGTTTTGGTTTGCATCCTCATATGATAGTAACCTTCATTCTCTACCCATTCTCTATATTTGACTCCCTATTATCTTTTCTCTATGCTCCTCCTTTATATAATCTCTATATATTTCTAGAACTTGGAGGCCATTTTCTAACTATCGTTGGGTGGTTTGTTTGGAAGTTAGGGCAAATGAAATATTTCATTTTCTTTTTCTTAATTTTATTATCAAATCCAATTACAGATCAATTAATGGGTGGCTTGAATTGCTTGATTGGCCATTTGAGTTTATGGATCGTTTGTTTTGAGGATGTGATTGGCCTCCCAAATGTCAAATGACTTGAACAATAGCTTTCGATCTACTCACATTTATGTTAATTTGGATACTGGAAACTTGAGAGAAACTAGTGAGATGGGAGATTATAATTTGAGGAGTCCCCAACATTGCAATGTTTTTTGAAGTAATATTGCTCAATAATGGCACTCCTTTTAGAAGAGTTGATGATTTTTCCATATTATTGTTTGTTTCACTAATATTCCATATATATTTCAACAATGTTTGTTCCTTTGCAATATATATGACTCTTTGCGAGCTTGAGAGGCCCTAGTTACCTTTTGAGGCCAATGAATGATAATGCATACATCCTTTAGATCCACTTGCTAATATCACTACTTTACAGGTTATTTTGGGATTATTGGTTCTCTTGAGTTGTTCTTGATTTATTATGCATTGATTTTGAGATATTGGTTTAATATTCCAAGTTGATATCCACTTTTTTTCACTTTGAGTTAGATCTCTCCTACAAATTTTATCCGTGCAATTTGTAATGATAGATTATGTTGTCAAATTAATAGTATATTTTAACATGCTTTTCGATGAGACTTCAAATGTTACAAAGTCTTTTAACAAAGTTGAACCCTAGGGGTACTTAGGAAGGTTTTCCATTGTCTCCTTAACAACTCTTCCACTTTAGGCCAATGCTTTTTTTACTTTGAATTATTATGTGAAATGGGCATTTTATATCAATGTCTAGATGGACTATGTTCAATCTGTTTACAGATACTTCATTGTAAATGGGTTGAAATTCAGGTTGCAATTATTATGTAAAATGGGCAATTTAAATCAATATCTTAGGTGATTAGGAAAATTTCATTCACCTGCAACATATAGTATGTTAGCAATATGGAAACAAGGTTGTTACCGAGTTTTGTGGATGATTAATATTATTGGTCCTTTCGTGCTCAAATTCATTCTTGCGTTGATAATATGGCATTGTAGCAATACATTGAATGGACTCCACAAGCTGTGTGAGTCATGTTACAGGGTGTGACATTAAGGTAACTCCCTTGAATTATTTTAGTAAGTTAAAAATATGGTCTACATGATTATAGCTTTTATAAAGATTATAGATCATGTGTCAAACATTTTTTTTTTAAATCAATGGCTATAAATGTAATTTTAAGGATTTCCATAACTCTTCATATAATTCTTTAAAGTGTGCTAGCTCAATGGAGGAGTGTCTGGGTTACAAGCATGAGGTTGGTGGTTTGATTCCACTATGCGCTAACATGAATTAATCAACAATTTTGTAGTTTATTTTTAATTAAATGTGGTTCCATTAAATGTTTTTTATATTGATTTATTTCAATGGTGAAATATTTTTGGATTCATTATTTTATATTGTCTCTAGAGAAACAAAAATAAATTGTTTCGAGAAAGACAAAAATGAAATTGTCTCATAAAAAACAATATTGTTTGTGTTATATATTGTTTTTAGAGATAATTTTTTAAGACAATAATTTTTTAAACACTCATTTAAAAACAATATTTAAAACAATACATAAGCTTTTATTTGTCTCAAATTAAAATAATTTACCCAAAAATTATTTTAAAACCCGGATGTACAATTATGCTTTTTTAGTCCACATTTCACTTACTTTCAAATCTTAAATTATTAGTGTTTAAATAAAAATAATTATAAATAACCTTTTCTCACCTAACCTTCCTCGTGTGTTTAAAAAAAATTCACCTGCATCTCCATTCCAATGACAGTAATTTAACCAAAGTGACTTTTTATCTTTTTCCATAGAAGTCTCACGTTCATCTCCATTGCAATCACAGTTATTTAGCCCAAGAGGCTTTTTATCCTTTTCCACTTTCATATCCATTCCAATCAGTTCTATACTTTTCTGATGAATTTTTTAATATTTTTTTCAAAAAGGATCGTACGAAAAATTTGATTCTTTTAATATACCCTACAAATTTGGAAAAAAATAAAAATAAGTCTATACCCTCCAGTAATTTTCCAGAATGCTCTATAATCTTGAATCAATTTCTTACTAAATATTACATAAAACAATGAATATAAAAATAGTCGTTGTGGCCATAATTTTTAGAAGACCGCAAATTTTCCCCGACTATAACATTTTCAAAAAATTTGGCTGTTGGAGTGTATGAACAGTTTTTATTTTTATTTTTATTTTCTAGAATATTTAAAAATTTGAATTTTAATATAGGTAAGATTATTTGTAAATTTATTCTAAATACCAAAATTCCAGAAACAGAAATTAATAATAAGATTTAAATTTTTAAAAAAATTTACTAAATTTTATCAAAATCTCACTTTGATAACAAATTATAACTTCCTTAAACTAATATATTAAAATATAAAACTGACTATTACTAGCACAACCACATTTACCAATGTAGTTGATAAAGGCCGATAGACCTATATGAAACATATATACAACCACATTTTCCAATGTGGTTGATATACCCCGATAGGCTTATATCACCCACATTAATAATTATTATCGGTATTTTTTTTAATAACTATAAAAATATACAAAGCCCTAACTAAAAGGCAGAGTATTCATAAAAGACAATAGAATATCTTACACCTCTCTAAGGTAGCTCTTAAGAAATTCTAGAAGCAGATTCTAACTAGGAAAACTAAAGATAATAATAAAATTGCTTTACACGATTGGAATTCCTATCTTAAAAAGCTTTATGAATTTCCAAATGTCATGGATAACTTTGTAACCCCGCTCGCTACAAAAGAAGTTTTCTCATTAGAAGACATTGATTTTGGGATTAATAGTTTGGCTAATGGGAAAGCTAAGGACATTGAAGGTTACCAGGTGGAAATCCTAAAAATTGGAGGTCCTATCCTCATCCCCCACATCCACAAGCTTTTCAATCAAGCAATCAAGCAAGGGTTCCCTAAACCATGGACTCAAAGCCTCATTATCCCTATTTTTAAAAGTGGGGATATGAATAACCCCTCTAATTATTGGACAATTATGATCAGCCCTCTCCTAGCCAAGTTATATGGTATTATTTTGGAAAAGAAGTTGAGCATATGGCTTGAAAGTGAAGGTAAGAGGGGTAAAGGCCAAGCGGGTTTTAGAAGGTAGCACTCAACAACAGACCACCTTGTTACGCTTAGGATCATTGTGGAGGAATGCCACAATGATAAATCCAATCTTTTCTGTTGCTTTGTGGACTTTAGAACGGCTTTCGATACGGTTCCTAGAAACAACCTATGGAATAGATTAGAAGAGCTAAAGGTTCTTTTTGAGTTGAGAGTTGCTGCTATAAGGTTATACGAGAATGTAATTGCCAAGTTAAAGAGCAAGGAGGGGTGGTCGAAAGATATTAAGTGTAATATCGGAGTTAAACAAGGTTGCCCCCTCCCCTACCCTATTCGGCATTTACATTGACAAACTAGAAGGTTGTTTACAGGATGCAGGATGTGCTGGCACGATCTTAGTTGGGATAGTCATCATCCTTCTTCTCTATGCTGACGATATCATTCTTCTCGCAAGGTGCCCATCTGATCTTGATAAGCAACTTAGAATGAGAAGAATGATATCGTCAGCAAACCTCGTAATGTGGGTCTATCGAACCTAAATAAACAAATTATTTATTTTGATTTAAGATTTTATTCCTATGCTCAAAAAGCTTGGAGAGAAGCCTCCCGAGCTCACTATAATTTTGACATTGTAAAAGGCTAGGAAGGTCAGTATTGTAACAAAGATTGTGAAACTGAGATCTAATGTGGTTGTACGCGGGGCACTCTAAGAGGAAGCGGTTTTCATCCTCGATGTTCCTATTTTCACATATATGGCAGATGCTTTCCATCCATGGTGTTTTAGGAACTGCCCAACAACCTGTTTCACTATGGAGCTCATGAGAATTCATTCTAATCTTTGCTATATTAATTTTCTTCTTTGAGCTAGTTAAAATAGAGAGATACTTTTGATCTTCTAGGGTGGGGTTGATGACCTTCTTATAATAACTTAATTTTCTTTTAGCCTCTAAATCTTTCTCACACCACATTTTTTCTTTGAACTTAGAAGTAACAATATATTTAATGTTATGAATGTTTTGCAATGCATCATTCTCGTTGATCTCCCAATAGTTTAACCAGGCCCTTGTGTCTTTATGCCACCCCTGATTGAGCCTTAGGTGGTTTTGGCTAGAATTTAAAGCTAGCTTAGGAAGTCTATGATTGTCTATGTTATTGAGTTTGTGCTTGTACAACAGAAACATAATCATAGCTAGGCTCTCAATAGGGTAAAGACCTGCTTCTATAAAGAGAATACGACAAGGAGTATTACTTTTAATTTTCAAGTTATAAGTTATAAAACGCTTCTGGATTTGCTCGATCTTTCTCCATGATTCTCTAGAGATGCTGCAACCCCAAATCTCACAGGCATATAAGATAACAGGAGTGACTAAAGTTTCAAAGACGAAATTCTTGTTATCCTACATTATGAGGTTTCCTGTTTTACAATTATTTTCAAGACCAAAATAAACTTTCCACCCCCCATTAATCATTTTCTCAATGCTATGGTTCTAGTTGAGCTTGTGATGAATATCAATTCCTAGGTACTTGTAAGAATACAGTTCCTCCAAGTTATTATTGTCATACATAAAATTAGCATAAGTGTCCTTCTTGGATTTGATAATCATAACTTTTGTTTTGTCAGTGCTAACAGTCATACCCATGGTAGAGTAGAAATCCTTAAGAAGCTTGAGTTGCTTATCAAGATTAGATGGGCACCTTGCGAAAAGAACAATATCGTCAACATAGAGAAGAAGGATGACGACTATCCCAGCTAAGATCGTGCCATCACATCCTACTTCCTCTAAATAGCTATTATATTAATAATGATAATAATTACTATCATATTATTTTATTATTATATTATTATAACAATAATAATAATAATAATCACAATTATACAGAATTATACTATTTAAAATAAAAGTTATTAAATAGTTAATTCATTTTTTACAGTCTTGGTGAACCTCAACTTATTATAGAGTTTTTGTGATTTTGAAATTTTAATAAAATAAAACAAAAATTATTAAATATTTAATGTTTATGATATTCTATTAATAATTTATATTTATTAGGTTTAATTAACTTATATTTATTTCAAAAAAAATAGGACTATTCTAAATTAAACTTTACAATGAGCTTATTTTCAAATATAATAAATTAATATCTTATAAGTTATGGAGCTTTTGTCATTTTCAAATTTTAATAAAATAAAACAAAAAATAGTAAGTATAAAATGTTTATGATATTTTAATAATAATTTATATTTATTAGGTTTAATTAACTTATATATATATTTTTCTAATTATGTTTATTCAAATTAAAACTTTACAATAAGGTCATTTTCAATTACAATAAATTAATATCTTATAAGTTATAGAGTTTTTGTGATTTTTAAATTTAAACAAAATAAACAAAAAAAAAATTGTTAAATATTTAAGTCATATTTTACAATCGTGGTCAACCTCAACTATAAGTTATAGAGTTTATGTGATTTTTAAATAAAATATAATAAAAATTATTAAATATATAATTTTTATAATATTTTAATAATAATTTATATTTATTAAGTTTAATTACCTCTTTTATATATATATATATATATATATATATATATATATTTTCTAATTAAAAATTTACAGTGGGTCATTTTCAATTATAATAAATTAATATCTCATAAGTTATAGAGTTTTTGTGAATTTATATTTTAATAAAATAAAACAAAAATGATTAAATATTTGATGTTTTTAATATTTTATTAATAATTTGTGTTTATTAGGTTTAATCCTCTCACCTGTATGGATTCATTATTTAACAACATCAAGTCCTACCATGGAAGGGATATTAAAACAAAAATGATTAAACATTTGATGTTTTTAATATTTTATTAATATTTTATGTTTATTAGGTTTAATCCTCTCACCTGTATGGATTCATTATTTAACAACATCAAGTCCTACCATGGAAGGGATATGATGTACAACGCATCAGAATTCGAGAAATTAAGATTATTCAGAGCTAAACCCTAAAAATAGCTCTTGGATAGATAATTAAGATCTGAAGAATATCTATTTACGCATGCCCTGATGATGGACTCACTTGGTAGTCCGAAATGTTGGGTTCACAAAACTCTATAACAAGTCATTCCTCCTCTATCTAAAACTATCGTCTCACCTGTATGGATTCATTATTTAACAACATCAAGTCCTACAATGGAAGGGATATGATGGATAGCGCATCAGAATTCGAGAAATTAAGATTATCCAGAGCTAAACGGTCCTAAACATAGCTCTTGGATAAATCATTAAGATCTGAAGAATATCTATTAACGCATCCCCTGATGATGGACTCACTTGGTAGTCTGAAACGTTGGATTCATAAAACTCTATAGCAGGTCATTCCTCCTCTATCTAAAACTATCCTCTCACCTGTATGGATTCATTATTTAACAGTATAAAGCTAAGCAGGAAAAAGGTAAAGCAGCGCCTGAAGAATATCAAGAGAACCAGAAGGAAAACAGAATAGATCAGCAAGGACAAGGCAAGGGAGGGAAAAAAAAGCAAGGAAAAATCTTAAAGATTCCATCCAACTAATGGGGGAAATGCTGGTGAACACAGGGAGAGTGGTTCCGCTATCAGCGGTGTTTCAAAACCTATCTCAAACCCCTCAATGATTTTGACATCATGGAATATTAGAGGCCTAAACAGCAAAGGGAAGCAGAGACATTTAGCGGCAAGACTAAGGAAAGACAAACCACAAATAATGCTTATTCAGGAAACTAAAATTTCCGGCCAGAAGATGGAGGAAATACTCAATAAAATAAACCCAAGATATGAGAAAGTAACCATAGACGCTAAAGGAAGTGCGGGAGGGATAGCAGTAATTTGGAATCCAGCAAAAGTCCTATCAGACTGGTGGATAGGAATGCCCAGAATCCTGACCAGCAGATTCAGACTCATAGGGCAAAGTGAATGGGTGGCTGTGTCAGCAGTATATGGGCCCCATACCCCGGCAGATCGAGGCCTATTTCTTAGTCATTTGGAAAAAATAAAAAATATGCACCAGGAGCAAAGGTGGATTATCGCAGGAGACTTCAACATGATAACCTCTAAAGAAGAGAAGAAAGGAGGAATCAGCAGGGAAGACCCGGAGATGGAAAGATTCAGAGATGTCCAAACAGACTTAAGGATGGTAGATATACCAACAATCAATGGGAAATTCACCTGGAATAATAGGAGAGGAGGGTACAAACAAATAGCGTCAAGATTAGATAGATTCCTAGTCTCTGAACAAATAATAGGAATGGACATTTTCTACGAAGCCTCTATCCTCCCCTCTATAGGGTCAGATCATTGGCCAATCAAACTGGAAATAGCTATGAATAATCAGAATAAAAAGAGACCTTTTCGTTTTGAGTCCTTTTGGCTAAGAGATCCAGAATTCTTAGACAAAGTAAAAAATTGGTGGCAGGAAAGCAAGATGGGAACGGAAGGTCGGAACAAAATGCACACGTTCCAACTTAGAATCAAAGACATGAAGGGCAAAATTAAAAAATGGAACAGGGAGGAATTTGGCAACATACAACAGGAGAGAGGAAAAATACAGACCAAAATGGAAGGAATACAACAACAAATCATCAAGGAAGGAAGAAGCGAGTAGTTGGTAGAGGAGGAAGGCAGGATAATCAATCAATTGGAGGAAAGACGAAAGCAGGAAGAAATTATGTGGAAACAGAAATCCTATGTCCAATGGTTGAAAGACGGGGAAAAGAACTCCAAATTCTTCCATAAAGAAGTGCTGAACCACAGACATCACAATAGAATTTTCTCACTGAAAGATAGTCAAGGAAACAGAGTGCTGCAACATGAAGAAATGGAGCAGCTCCTGGTGGACTATTTCAAAGGGATCCTAACAGAACCAAACATTAACAGGAAGGAGGAAATCGACAGAGTCTGTCAACACATCCCTAAAAAAGTAACTCGAGAACAAAACCTGGCTCTCCTCAGGGTAATCACAAAGGAAGAAGTAGAGGAAGTGGTTAATAGAATGGCAAAGAATAAGGCCCCGGGACCTGATGGATTTACCATTGAATTTTACCAAGCAGCCTGGAGTTTCATGGGTAACGACCTGTTGGACCTAGTGGAGGAATCAAGGTGTACAAAGCGCATGCATCAGGGTCTGAATGCTACCTTCTTGGCTTTGATTCCAAAGAATGGAAACTCAGACGAACCGCAGGGTTTCAGACCAATATCCCTCTGTAATGTAGTGTACAAAATCTTAGCAACTATTATGGTGAATAGACTCAAGCCAATTCTGCCTGATCTCATAGCTCAGGAACAAACAGGTTTTGTAAAAGGCTAGCAGATAACAGACAGAATTATAGTTGCCCAGGAAGTAATCCACTCCCTGAAAAACTCTCGCAATACAGGCATGCTAATCAAATTAGACCTGGCTAAGGCTTATGACCGCCTGAGTTGGGCGTACCTGGAAGGCATCCTCAAAGCCCACGGTTTTGATGCAAGATGGGTGAAATGGATCCTGTCAATGGTGAGTTCACCGGTAATGTCAGTCCTATTGAATGGAACCCCCACCGAAGCGTTCAACCCCTCGAGAGGGCTAAGACAAGGGGATCCCCTATCTCCGTTTCTCTTCATCCTAGCAGCAGAAGGACTGGGCAGGCTGGTAAAAGCTCAAGTAGCCAGGGACTAGATAAAGGGGCTAAGAATCTGTGGGAATGACCTCCCTGTAACTCACCAGCAATTTGTAGACGATGTAATGATTTATGGTCAGGCCACGCTTAAGGAAGCCCAACAGATTGTTAAAACCTTATCTGAGTTCACTCAAGCATCCGGGACTGAGATCAATAAGGAAAAATCAGAAATATTTTTCTTCAACACATAGCTAGTGGCCCAAAGATTTCTGGCACGAACATTGGGGTTCAGAATTGGAACCTTTCCAACGAAGTACCTCGGTATCATGCTTAATGAGCACCAGTACAGGGTCGCTAACTGGGGACCTCTATTAAATAAAATCAGGAAAAATATGGACAATTGGACCTTCCGGTCGTTGAACACTCCCAGTCGGCTAATTCTCCTAAAAGCAGTTCTGCAAGCTATACCAATTTATTAGATATTGAGCCAAGTTGTCCCCAAGTCCATTAGTCAAAAGTTAGTAGCAATGTTCAAGAAATTTCTATGGCAGGGAACCAGCAAAACCAGAAAATGGGCCTTACTATCTTGGGAGTGGCTAAGCAAGCCAACCAAAGATGGAGGCTTAGGATTGAGGGACCCCTATGTCCTCAACCAAGTGATGGGGGAGAAGCTTTGGTGGAGATGGACTCAGGGCGGCCAAGACCTATGGAAGGCAATCTGGGAAAGGAAATATGAGGCAGCGGAGAGACCAGAAGACAGGATGAGAAGTTAGACAGAGGCAAAAGGCTCCGCAATTTGGAACTTGGTGAGGAACAACAAAGAAATGATAAGAGAATATAGCTTTTGGGAGATTAGAGCAAGGGACAAAGTTAAGTTTTGGGAGGAATCCTGGCAACAACGAGAAAGGCTCATCCATAAGGAAAGCCTTCAAGTCATCCAGGATTTCACCTCCCAGGCAGAGGGGGAAATCGTTGAAAATTTTTGGAAACCAGGTATAGGAGACTATTGGTGTAATTGGAAACAGAAGGAGGATTGGGAAGCGGCCCCCGACTCTGTCAGATGGGATGATTACCACAAAGAAATGGAATCCCGTAAAGTGGCGAGCAAAACAGGGCAAGACATCTTAAGATGGGGAAACTGAATACAAGGAACCTTTTCTATAGCAGAAGGGTATTACTTAAAAGCTAAACAGAATCAACAAACAGAGACGAAGAAATGGAAAAACTTATGGAAAATAAAGCATTGGCCGAAAGTCACTTTATTTTTATGGATTCTGTTACATGGCAGGGCGCTTACCTGGGATCAATTACAGAGGAAAGGGAGGCAGGGACCATCACGATGTGCACTCTGCAATGCATAGGAGGAGTCGATGGAACACCTTATGAACAGATGCATTGTCAGCAACACCCTGTGGGACAACCATTACAAGATGTTTGAGCGTCGTCACAGAAATTACCAAAACATCAATAATACCTTAGAAAACTGGCCGAGGAAACCTTACCAAAACCTGGTGGTAAATCGTGCTTGGCTGCTATCTGTTGGGTTCCTGCTCTGGAACATCTGGAAGGCACGGAACAGTGTGATCTTCAAGGAAGAAAACCACACCCCGACAGACATATGGGACCAAACAATTAGGAACACGAGAGAAACAATTTTAACGGAACGCTGGAAGGAAGAGGACTGGAAGGTGTTACAAACAGAGGTGAAGATCTTGCAGAGGCTAGAATTAACCCAGAGCATGATATGCAGTGACCGAAGAAAAGACCAAGTCAGAGAGGTGGAAGAAATTAAACAGTACAGGCACCCCCCACAGGGATTTGCGAAATTAAATTTCGATGGGGCAGCCAAAAACAACCCGGGAGCAGCAGGAATCGGGGGGTCTTTAGGAATGACAGAGGAAAAACCTTAAGAATCTTCGTGATGGACTACGGGGAGGTGACTAATAAAGAAGCGGAACTTCACGCGCTGAAGCGCAGCCTTGAAATTGCGATTCAGGATAAGGTTAAGAGCCTCCAAATCGAAGGTGACTCAAAATTGGTGGTGGATATGGTAAGGCAGCTGCAACAGAAAAAATCTGCGGAAAAAATAAGTAAGAGTTGGAGAACAGCGTGGCTCATCAGTGAAATTGGGAAGCTACTTACCAAAATCGATTATCTGATCCCCACCCATGTAAGACGCTCGAGCAACCAACTGGCAGACTGGTTAGCGAACTGGGGCAGTCGGAACAGGGGAAAGTTGATAAACAGCGAAGGAATGGAGTTGTTACTCCCGGAGGAGCGCAAACAATTACAACATCTGCTCGACGTTGATAAGGGTGGCCATGGCAACTCCGAGGAGAATGGCCAGGAAATGCTAGTACGTGGCAGATGTGGGGAAAGATCACAGCAGGTGGGGATGGACAGTATAATCGTGAGAACGGATAGGGATGGTACAAGTGACGGAGCAGGGCAGCTGACGGGGCAGGGAAGGATAGGGTCACTTGACGGGGAAGAAGAGAGAATCGAGGAGTCATTAAGAAAGGAATTGGAGGGAGTGTGGGGAGTCAGGACAAGAGGTCGCGTAGGGATGGCAAGTGGCATGTACTAGTTATGACGAGTAAAGTATGTCAGACAGGTAGCGGCAAATCCCGAGGAAGGGATGCGGGGATGAGAGTAGGGAAATCAAAAGGACAGGTGGAGGTAAGGATGGAAGGACGAAGGGGATTATACAAACAAGGGCCTGAGGTGGCAGCAGGAGTTTACATGCAGCATAGCACGAAGCAAGAAGGAACGATGAAAGGTGGCAGCAAGGCGCAACGATCAACCCATAGCTCCGGTTCTGGCGAGGAAAGGTGGTATGTATATTCACTTCCCTTCATTGCAGCTCTCGTGATAGTTAGAGGTCGAAACTTCTGTTATTTCTTAGAGATGTCCAGGAAAAGGAAGTCGATTTCCAGTAGTAGGAAGGGAGAAGGTTATCCCAGAAATGGGAAGAAAAATCGTTACCCCATCAGAGATGATGGTGTTCCAGGCCGAGAGAAACACGGACCTCTGAGGAGGGAAAAACCCAAGTCCAGGAAAAATTGTTGGGTGGGGAGGGTAGCTATGTCGGGAAAGGAAGGGTTCCCTACTAGCCGTAGGAACCACTTACATCTCTGCTACTTAGGCAAATCCCTGAAGGCCAAGAGCAGAACGCCACCAGTTTCCAGGTGGGAAAGTAGTTTACCCCATCAGTCGGGGAGACGAGGCATGATGGCATCTTACAGAGAGAGCCATCACGAGGGTCTTCGAGGAAATTCCAGAGAAGTTGAGAGTGGAGTGAGGATAAGGGGCCGATTGGTAGGGCAAGTCGTGGAGTGGCCCGGGGCCTCGGACCAGAAGAAAAATCGGGAACATCAGTCTATTACAAGGGGGGTAAGTGAGTGGGTTGAAGCAGTAATTCGAATCAGAGGTACTGACTTGTGGTCTGTTGTCTTGATAGGTAGGCAAGACACAATCAACAAAAGGTTCCAAGTAAACAACAAGATGGCTCTGAAGAAAGAAAAACAAATTCGGACCCAGGAAGAAGGATCGAGCAGCAACCCGAAGAGGCGAGGAAGGCAACTAGAGTCAGAGAAAAGAATGTACATGATCAATGCGTATATGGCCGGGAATTCCCCTGAAATTCGAGAACAAATTAATGGGTGGGAACGGGAGCTGAGATCCATTAGCTCGAACAAGGAGATTCCTTGGGGGGAGTGGGAGAACTTGGTTCTAGACCCAGGAAATACTAGGAGCCGCAATTCACTGTTTAACAAGTCGATCCAACATTATTGGATTATGAAGCACGTGGTAGCCCATGCTATGGAAATGAACCAGGCAGTTCGGGAGGAAGAAGAAGAGGAAAGAAAGCAGAGAGAGGAGCAGCTAAGGAGCCAGACACACGAGGAATTGGACAATTTAAAGTCCATATTTCTGAAAGAAATTGTGGCTGTCCAGATATAGGCAGCGAGCAACAATCTGATGCTGGGAAAATTGGAACAAATGATGCAGGAAATGAAATGGGTTATGGAGTAGAAAAATGTGACCCCAGGGTCAAGTACCATGGCGCTCGCCCCGGTTAATTCTTTAGATGAGGATTGATGATGCTAGGTTCTTGGATAGTTTTTTCAACTTTTAAGGATATGAATTGTTTCTGTTTGTTCTGTTATAGACTCATAGATAGAATAGTTAGTAGTATTCAAAAGAATAGATATGACAGTATCAAGGAGAAAAACATTTTCAAATTTTGGTCTGGGTATAATGCTGATAGGTGGTGGCCTGGTTTCCTGCGGGCAGGCTAGCCACCTGAAACAGAAGCTTGCTGTAAGAAATTTGGTTTTCGTAATATAGAAGGAAGTAATGCCTAAGTTCACAAAAAAATATTTATGATATTATATTAATAATTTATGTTTATTAAGTTTAATTAACTTATATTTATTAAAAAAAAAATTATCTCTATTCCTATCAAAATTTTACTATAATTTTACAATAGAATCATTTCAATTATAAAAAATTAATATCTTATAAGTTGTAGAGTTTTTATAATTTTTAAAATTTAATAAAATAAAACAAAATTTATTAAATATTTAATTATTTTTAAGTCAACTTCAACTTATAAGTTAGAAAGTTTTGTATTTTTTAAATTTTAATAAAAAAACAAAATTTATTAAATATTTAATGTTTATGATATTTTATTAACAATTTAGGTTTATTAGGTTTAATTCACTTTTATTTATTTATATATATATATATATATATATATATATATATTCTAATTAAAACTATACTAATTAAACTATACAATGGGGTCATTTTCAATTATAATAACATATATATATATATATATATATTAAAACTATACTAATTAAAACCATACAATATGCTCATTTTCAATTATAATAACTGATATCTTATAAGTTATAGAGTTTTGTGATTTCTAAATTTTAATAAAATAAAACAAAAATGATTATATATTTAATTTTTATGATATTTTATAAATAATTTATGTTTATTAGGTCTATTTATATATTTATTTCAAAAAAGGTTTATGTCTATTTTCATTCAAACAAATAAATTAATATCTTATAATTTATAGAGTTTATGTGATTTTCAAATTTTAATAAAATAAAACAAAAATTATTAAATATTTAATAATTATGATATTTTATTAATAATTTATGTTTATTAACTTTAATTAACTCATATTTATTTAATTTTTTTTGTTTATTTCTATCAAAATTTTACATTGGAATTATTTAATATCTTATAAGTTATAGAGTTTTTATTTTTAAATTTTAATAAAATAAAAAATATATATATATGAAATATTTAATATTTATGATATTTTATTAATAATTTAGGTTTATTAGGTTTAATTAACTTTTATTTATTTAAAAAAAAATTATTTCTATTCTAATTAAAACTTTACAAGGTCATTTTATATTATAATAAATTAATATCATATAAGTTATAGAGTTTTTGTGATTTTTAAATTTTAATAAAATAAAAAAAATATATAATATATTTAATTCATTTTTAGGTCAACTTCAATTTATAATTTATATAGTTTTGGCATTTTTCAAAAAAAAATTATTAAATATTTAATGTTTATAACATTTTATTAATAATTTATATTTATTAAGATTAATTACCTTATATTTATTTTAATTTATTTTTATGCCTTTTCTAATTAAAACTTTTCAACGGGGTCATTTTCAATTATAATAAGTTAATATCTTATAAGTTATAGAGTTTGTGTGACTTTAAATTCTAATAAAATAAAACAAAAAACATTGAAGGTTTAATCTTTATGATATTTTATTAATAATTTATGTTTATTAGCTTTAATTCACTTATATATTTATTAAAAAAATTGTGTTTATTCTAATTAAAACTTTACAATAGGGTCATTTTCAATTATAATAAGTTAATATCTTATAAGTTATAGAGTTTTTACTTTTAAATTTTAATAAAATAAAACAAAAAATATGAAATATTTAAAATATGAAATATTTAATGTTTATGATATTTTATGAATAATTTATATTTATTAAGATTAATTAACTTATATTTATTTAAAAAAGGTTTATGTTTATTCTAATTAAAAATTTACAATGGGTTCAATTTCAATTATAATAACTTAATATCTTATAAGTTATAGAGTTTTTGTGATTTTTAAATTTTAATAAAATAAAACAAAAATTATTAAATATTTAATTCATTTTTTTTGAACCGCAACCTATACGTTATAGAGCTTTTGTGATTTTTAAATTTCGTTATAGAGCTTTTGTGATTTTTAAATTTTAATAAAATAAAACAAAAATTATTAAATATATAATATTTATAATATTTTATTAATAATTTATATTTATTAAATTTAATTACCTTATATTTTTATGTGTTTATTTCTATTTCTATTCTAATTAAAACTTTACAATGGAGTGATTTTCAATTACATTAAATTAATATATTATAAGTTATAGAGTTTTTGTGACTTTAAATTTTAATTAAATAAAATAAAAAGTAGTAAATATTTAATCAGCTCTTTATAATATTGGTCCAACTCAACTTATAAGTTATAGAGTTTTTGTGCTTTTTAAATTTTAATAAAATAAAACAAAAATTATTAAATATTTAATTTATTTTTTACAATTGTGGTGAACCTCAACTTATAAGTAGTTATAGAGTATTTGTAATTTTTAAATTTTAATAAAATAAAACAAAAATTATTAAATGTTTAATATTTATGATATTTTATTAATAATTTATTTTTATTAGGTTTAATTCACTTATATTTATTTAAAAAAAATTATGTCTATTCTAATTAAAACTTTACAATAAGGTCATTTTCAACTATGAGAAATTAATATCTTATAAGCTATAGAGTTTTTATTTTGAAATATTTAATGTTTATGATATTTTATTAATAGTTTATGTTTATTGGGTTTAATTAACTAATATTTATTTTAAAAAAAAATTATTTCTATTCTAATTAAAACTTTACAATAGGGTCATTTTCAATTATAATAAATTAATATATTATAAGTTAGATATCATTTTGGGATTCAACTGCATTAAGTAAGTCATTCACGTATGACCATTTCCACGAGAGGTAGTCATAACTGACCAATTTCTCATGATTTTTTAATAGCACTAGTGAAATGAATCAAATAGTGTCAATCATCACTTCCAGGGCGTTCACTTAGCACTCATTGCATCGGGTGATGCTCACAGGGGCGAAGAAGTGGGATTGAAACTAGTGAAATGAATCACATAGCGTCAATCATCAGTTCCGGGGCTTGCACCCAGTAACCAAGACTTCCCAGGAGGTCACCATCCCAGATCGCCTTTGGCTCAAGCGCGCTTAACTGTGGAGTTTTCCCCACAATCAAGCCCACTTAGCTTTCTACCCCATTTGCAAAACCTTAGCAAGTATTGTGCCTCATGAACCATGCAAGCCCCGAAAGTGAGCATCACCCGATGCAATGAGTGCTAAGTGAACTATTCAAAAATCATGAGAAATTAGTCAGTTATGACTACCTCTCATGGAAATGGTCATACGTGAATGACTTACTTAACGCAGTTGAATCCCAAAATGATATCTAATATAATGCACTACGTAAACCCCCTAATACTTAAATTCAAAAAAGAGTGAAGGGATCTCTTCTTGAATGGTTCATGAGGCACAATACTTGCTAAGGTTTTGCAAATGGGGTAGCAAGCTAAGTGGGCTTGATTGTGGGGAAAGCTCCATAGTTAAGCGCACTTGAGCCAGAGGTGATCTAGGATGGGTGACCTCCCAAGAAGTCCTGGTTACCAGGTGCAAGCTCTGAAAGTGATGATTGACGCTATGTGATTCATCTCACTAGTTTCAATCCCACTTCTTCACCCCTGTGAGCATCACCCGATGCAATGAGTGCTAAGTGAACTATTCAAAAATCATGAGAAATTAGTCAGTTACGACTACCTCTTATGGAAATGGTCATACGTGAATGACTTACTTAATGCAGTTGAATCCCAAAATGATATCTAATATAATGCACTGCATAAACCCCCTAATACTTAAATTCAAGAAAGGGTGAAGGGATCTCTTCTTGAATGGTTCATGAGGCACAATACTTGCTAAGGTTTTGCAAATGGGGTTGAGTGCTAAGTGAACTATTCAAAAATCATGAGAAATTAGTCAGTTACGAGTACCTCTTATGGAAATGGTCATACATGAATGACTTACTTAATGCAGTTAAGTTCCAAAATGATATCTAATATAATGCACTACGTAAACCCCCTAATACTTAAATTCGAAAAAGAGTGAAGGGATCTCTTCTTGAATGGTTCATGAGGCACAATACTTGCTAAGGTTTTACAAATGGGGTAGCAAGTTAAGTGGGCTTGATTTTCGGGAAAACTCCATAGTTAAGTGCACTTGAGCCAGAGGCAATCTAGGATGGGTGACCTCCCAGGAAGTCTTGGTTACCAGGTGCAAGCCTCGGAAGTGATGATTGATGCTATGTGATTCATTTCACTACTTTCAATCCCACTTCTTCACCCTGTGAGCATCACCCGATGCATTGAGTGCTAAGTGTACTTTTCAAAAATCATGAGAAATTAGTCAGTTATGACTACCTCTCATGGAAATGGTCATACGTGAATGACTTACTTAACGCAGTTGAATCCCAAAATGATATCTAATATAATGCACTATGTAAACCCCCTAATACTTAAATTAAAAAAAGAGTGAAGGGATCTATTATTGAATGGTTCATGAGGCACAATACTTGCTAAGGTTTTGCAAATGGGGTAGCAAGCTTAGTGGGCTTGATTGTGGGAAAAATCCACAGTTAAGCACGCTTGAGCCAGAGGCGATCTAGGATGGGTGACCTCCCAGGAATTATTGGTTACTGGGTGCAAGCCCCGGAAGTGATGATTGATGCTATGTGATTCATTTCATTAGTTTCAATCCCACTTCTTCACCCCTGTGAGCATCACCCGATGCAATGAGTGCTAAGTGAACTATTCAAAAATCATGAGAAATTAGTTAATTACGACTACCTCTCATGGAAATGGTCATACGTGAATGACTTACTTAATGCAGTTGAATCCCAAAATGATATCTAATATAATGCTCTACGTAAACCCCCTAATACTTAAATTCAAAAAAGAGTGAAGGGATCTCTTATTGAATGGTTCATGAGGCACAATACTTGCTAAGGTTTTGCAAATGGGGTAGCAAGCTCAGTGGGCTTGATTGTGGGGAAAACTCCACAATTAAGCGCGCTTGAACCAGAGGCGATCTGGGATGGATGACCTCCCGGGAAGCCCTAGTTACCGGGTGCAAGCCCCGGAAGTGATGATTGACGCTATGTGATTCATTTCACTAGCTTCAATCCTACTTCTTCACCCCTGTGAGCATCACCTAATGCAATGAGTGCTAAGTGAACTATTCAAAAGTCATGAGAAATTAGTTAGTTATGACTACCTCTCATGGAAATGGTCATACATGAATGACTTACTTAACGCAGTTGAATCCCAAAATGATATCTAATATAATGCACTGCGTAAACCCCCTAATACTTAAATATTATAAGTCATAAACTTTTTTGTGATTTTTAAATTTTAATAAAATAAAAAAAATGATTAAATATTTAATTCATTTTTTTTAATTGAAGCTCAACTCATAAGTTATAGATTTTTTGTGATTTTTGAATTCTAATAAAATAAAACAAAACTTATTAAATATATAATGTTTATAATATTTTATTAATAATTTATATTTATTAGGTTTAATTACCTTATATTTATTTTAATTTATTTTTACTTCTATTCTAGTTAAAACCTTACAATGGGTCATTTTCAATTATAATAAATTAATATCTTATAAGTTATAGAGTTTTTGTGACTTTAAATTTTAATAAAATAAATTAAAAATTAGTAAATATTTAATTAGCTTTTTATAATATTGGACCAACTCAACTTATAAGTTATAGAGTTTTTGTTCTTTTTAAATTTTAATAAAATAAAACAAAAATTATTAAATATTTAATTTATTTTTTACAATCACGGTGAACCTCAACTTATAAGTTATAGAGTTTTTTTTATTTTTAAATTTTAATAAAATAAAACAAAAATTATTAAATGTTTAGTATTTATGATATTTTATTAATAATTTATTTTTATTAGGTTTAATTCACTTATATTTATTTTAAAAAAATGTGTCTATTCTAATTAAAACTTAAAAAAATATTATATATTTTATGACTGGAAGAGAATTTACTCCCTTTTTTGTCATTCCATTTCTTCCCTCCTTACTGCGATACGTCCCATACATACAGGAAGAAAAGGCTAAGGTACAACAGTTTGTCAGCAACTTTCTATTGTTTATGAAAGAACGCCTTGAGTTTGATAACCCAAAAACCATGGATGAGGTCATATGGAAGGCTCGGGTATGCTATCAGCAAAATAAGCAGAAAGGGGAAGGAGGGAAGAAATGGAATGACAAAAAAGGGAGTAAATTCTCCTCCAGTCATAAAATAAATAAGCTTGTGATCAATAAGACTCCTAGAGGACAGATGAATAGAAATGTGAATACAAATCCACCCAGGTTCAAAATTCCCAGTGAAACCAAGATAAATGAACAATCAATAAAGATTGAAGTGTAAATCGCAGCCATACCACCAGTACAATGCTGGGGATGTGGAGGGCCTCACTATGTTAAAAACTGTCCACATCGCAAGGGAATCGATTAGGTAGCACAGGTTCAAGAGGCATCAACAGTCAGAGAAGTGGCAAGAAGCATGCCGAAAATCAATGTTGCTCTTGAGGACCACCAGGCAGAGTACTAACCGACTATGATAGATTTTGAAGGCAAAATCTTCAACCAAATCGTATCTATTTTAATTGAACCTGGAGCTACCTTAAGTTATGTTATCCCCAAAATAATAGAGCATTGCAATCTACAAATTGTTAACTTTAGGAATTCCTGGTTAGTAAAATTGGCTACAGGGGAAAAAAGAAGAGTGCTGGCCAAGGTCAGTAATTGTCTCCTACAGATAGCAGGACAACCCATTATAGAATACTTAAATGTATTGCCCCTAGGGTCATATGATATCCTAATCGATATGGACTGGTTGGAAAAACATTGGTCTCTCCTCAACTGTAAAGCTAAAACCATTAACTATATGGATGATGACAGGAGGAGGCGGGAAATTCAAGGGATAATAAGACCCTTAAAGCTGAGACCCGTGACAGCTTCCCAATTGGCCTAATGCATCCGGAAAGGGTGCTAGATTTATGCAATACAAGTAGGATATTCTGATTCAAAAGAAAAATCTGTCGCCTTAGAAGATATACCAGTAGTGCAGAATTTCCCAGATGTATTTCCAGAGGAAATCCTGGGACTTCCACCACAAAGAGATATAGATTTTACTATTGAATTAGTGCCAGGAGCTGCACTGATATCTCGAGCCTCTTATCGTATGAGTATACCAAAATTAACAGAGCTGAAAATGCAATTGCAAGAACTTCATGACAAAAAATATATCCAACCAAGTGTATCACCCTAGGGAGCCCCGGTATTTTTTGTTAAAAATAAGGATGGGACCATGCGAATGTGTATGGACTACTGTCAACTAAATAAGTTAACCATAAAAAACAAGTATCCCCTACCTCATATAGATGAATTATTTGACCAAGTGAAGGGGGCAACTATATTTTCCAAGATTGACCTTCGATCGAGCTATCATCAAATTCGAATCAAGGAAGAAGATATAGCGAAAACAACCTTTAGAACACGATATGGGAATTATGAGTTTGTTGTGCTTCCCTTTGGGCTAACCAATGCACCTGCAACCTTCATGTGCCTTATGAACAACACATTCCATCAATATTTGGACAAGTTTGTGTTAATTTTCATTGATGATATCTTAATCTACTCATGGACAGTAGAAGAAAACAAAGAACACCTCCAGATTGTTTTTGCAAGTTTTAAGAGAACACCAACTATATGCCAAATACCGTAAATGCAACTTCTTTAAAGAACAAATTCAATATCTTGGTCATGTCATTACTAAAGATGGAATATCTATGGACCCAGAGAAAATAAAGACCATAATGGAGTGACCAGTACCAAAGGATGTGGCTGATATAAGGTCGTTTATGGGCCTAGCCAGATATTATAGGTGATTCATTGAAGGCTTTTCTAGGGTCCTATTACCTTGCTACAAAAGAAAGGTAGGGCTTTTAAATGGAGTATAGAATGCCAAAACAGTTTTGACCGACTTAAACATTTACTCACCACTGCTCTCATATCAAGCATTACTGATCAAAATAAAGATTATGTGGTGTGTACGGATGCTAGCAAAGAAGGTGTAGGCGGTGTACTAATGCAAGAAGGTAGAGTCGTCGCTTACGAATCTAGAAAGCTTAAGGAGCATGAGCAGACGTACTCAACCTATGATTTGGAGTTGACAACAATTATTCATGCTTTGAAAATGTGGCGACACTACCTATTGGGTAAGAAATTTCTGCTAATGATTGACCATCATAGCTTGACTAATTATTTTAAACAACCCACTTTGAATGCTAGACAAGCTCACTATGTTGATTTTCTGAGCAGATTCGACTTTGAGATTAAGCACCTAAAAGGCAAGGAGAATCATGTCACAGATGCATTAAGCAGAAAAGCTAACTGTTTATATGAAATATCATTCAGTGAATCGCAAAACACATTTAAAGAACAGATTAAGGAGGTAGCAATGCAAGACCCAGAGTACCAAACTTTGTGGCAGCAAACAAAAATTCTGAATAGCAAGGAACAACAACTTAGGTATGAGGTAAATCAAGAAGGTTTGCTGATATATAAAACAAGGATGTATGTACCCAATATAAAATCCATTAAGGATTTAATTTCAGATGAATATCACAAGGTTCCTATGTCGGCCATCTAGGATATTAGAAGTTGATAACGACTCTTAGAAAAGAGTATTTTTGTCCTAGCATGAAGAAGGAGGTGGCTGAATATTTGGCCCACTGTTTGGAATGCCAACAAGTCAAAACAGAGCGCCGTTATCTAGCCGGTTTACTCCACCCATTACCTATTCCGGAATGGAAATGATAAGTTATTTCCGTCGACTTTATAACAGGCCTGCCGAGGTCAAGAAAGTAGAACGATTCAATCATTGTGGTCATGGACAAGCTGAGCAAATTTGTCCACTTCACACCTGTACAATCTACTTATAAAGTAGTACATATTGCTAATATATTTATGTAAACTATTTTCAGGTTCCATGGCATACCGAAGGTTATAATTTCAAATCGTGATGTAAAATTTACATCAACTTTCTGGAAAGACTTGTTTGAAGGACTGGGCACTCAACTACATTTCAGTACTTCCCACCACCCTCAAACAGATGGGCAGACTGAGCGAGTAAACCAGGTGGTGGAGGATATGTTACAGAAATATGTAATGCAGCAAACTTCTAAGTGGGAAGAGTACTTACATCTTGTAGAATTTGTTTATAACAGTAATTATCACACTTCTACACAAATGAGCCCTTTTGAAGTGTTCTATGGATGTAAATGTAAGACTCCCTCAAACTGGGGTGGCCCGGAAGATAAGTTAATGTTGGGGCCTGATATGTTAGTAGAGATGGAAGAAATGGTCAAAGAAGTGCGATCCAATTTGAAGGCCACCCAAGACCAACAAAATAATTTTTCTGGCCGAAAAAGAAGTTTTCAGGAATTTCAAGTGGGGGATCATGTCTACGTTCATGTTCAGGCCAAGAAAATTACACTACAATAGATGGGTTGTGCAAAATTTGCACCCAGATTATGTGGTCCTTTCCAAATTTTAGCATGGATTGGGCCCATAGCTTATCAACTTGCCTTACCAAGCCATATTCGGGTGCACAATGTTTTTCATGTTTCTGTATTAAAGAAATATATTTATGACCCCAAACACATAATAAACTAGCAATAAATATAGGTGAAGGGGGGGAAGTTAAATTTTTCTCATTGAATTATCTTGTACATGCATATGTATGTTTACATAGTAGATTTATATTCTGATTTTACCAAGTAACTAAAGTAATTCTCTTTTACTTTTGACAATACAGGTAGAACTGGAAGGCGAGTTCTTGGTCGAGCCAATGGGTATACTTGATCGGAGAGAAGTAATGCTACGGAGACGAGTTATCACCCAAGTTAAAGTATAGTGGCAACATTTTGGGCCTGACAAGGCTACTTGGGAGGATGAAAGGACCATGAGGGAGATATTCCCAAGGTTATTTCCGACAGAAGAACATCGGGACGATGTTCAATCTTAAGGGGGGGAGATGTGATGTCCCCCATATATATGTAAATATTTAATTTACTGCATTTTTTGGACAAACTGAATACTAGCTAACTTTTATATAAATAGTAATTTTTTTTCAATTGCATAAAAGTGGATTGTTGGAATTATGGCAATAATTAATTGATTTAGCTTAAGTGAGAATAAGTTACCTAAGGATGACAATTTATTCTCAAACAGTTAGGCCGGGTGGTTACCCCAGCCCTAACTACTTCCAAAATAGAATATTTATTCCATGAATCAAGAGGATGGGGGGCATTTGAGACCTGAGGAAAAAAAGAGAACTTTAAGATAAAATTGTGTTGTAGGGACAAACAGTTATACCATGGCTAAATCTGGTTAAGACTAGATAGATCTTACAATTCAAGAACAAGAATTCTTGAAGAGAATACCTTGTGAAGGGTAGTTCGGGGGGAGACTTCAAGTGGAGCAGTGTTGGTCTCAAGGTTGGGAGGAAAAACAGTAAAAAAATCTATTCCAGTACATCTAGAAAGGTGAGACGGATAAGTAAATATGAAACCTTTATTTAATGCTACAAAAGGTATCTTCCAGTAGTATGTGCGCATAGCATCTGTCTTAAGTAAGTAGAATATTAACAAGATTATTATCTTAACTAAGAAAGGTTACAGCTAGAAACAATACATGTTAATAATGTTACTCCTTTCTGAAGAAAAAGAAAAATAGTAAACCTGTAAATTAACTTCATTCCACAACGACAATTCTGGAAGCTATTATAGCAAAGTACTATCACATTTAGAAAACAGTGTTAGAATGAATAGCCTCTAGTTTCAAGAATAGAAAACAACAAAATAATGATTTATTCTTTGGTGAATTTGCAACAGTTAAAAAGTAGAAATAATGACCTACAATTTACTTTTATTTAGTACCACTACAACAAAACAGGCAATTTGCGCCAGATTTAGCACCAGATTCTAGTGCATTTTTTTCTCAATTGGGATGAGCAACCTGGCGCTAAATCTGGCTCTATTGTACAATTTTTAAAACGTCTTTTTTTGCACCAAATTTTGCATCTTTTTTACGCCAAATTTTCCATCATTTTATGCATCATATTTTGCACCAAGATTTTCATTTGGTTTTACAACAGGTTTTGCTTCTAGTTTTGTGCCTTTTTTTGCATCTATTTTGCATCATTTTTTGCTTCCTCTTTTGTGGAATTCTTTGCTTCTATTTTTGTGTCATAATTTGCATCGATTTTTACACCATCTTTGACATTTTATTTAGCGCCTTTTTTTACATCCAATTTGTGACAATTTTTGCATCTAGTCTTATGCTATCTTTTGCTTCTAATTTTGTACTTATTTTTATATCTATTTTTGTGCCAATTTTTCTGCCTTTTTTAACACCATTTTTTCCATCCAATTTTGCACCATATGTTGAATCTGATTTAGTGCCAAATTTCGCATGCATTTTTGCACCATTTTTTGCATCCACTTTTGCATTTTATTTATCTCCCTTTTTTGCATCCTATTTTGCACCATATTTTGCATCATTTGTTGCATCCAATTTAGCATCATTTTTAACACCATTTCTTGCATCCAATTTTTCATCCTTTTGAGCATCTAAATTTGTATCCTATGTTGAACCATATATTGCATCCACCTTTGCATCCCATTTTGTGTCTATTGTTACGTTCACTTTTGAGCCATTTTTTCGTCTACTTTTGCATTTGTTTTTGCACCAAGTTTTGAATGATTTGTTGCATCATTTTATATCCAATGTTTCATCTCAATTTGCATCCAAAATTGAGCCATTTTTATGCCCATTTTTGCACCATTTTTTCTTCTTTTGTGTCCAATTTTGCACCATTTTTTATGTCCAAATTTGCATCCTTTTTGGTATCTAGTTTTTCATCATTTTTGGCTTCCAAATTTGCATCCTTTTTTCTGCCACATTTTGTGTCCACATTTGCATCTCATTTTGCACCTAGATTTTAGTTGGAATTTTCATCTAGTTATGCATCATCTTTGACATCCTTGGTTTCACCATTTTTTAGTCCCATTTTGCATCTTGTTTTGTGTCTTTTCTTACATCCTTTTTGCATCCTAATTTTACACCATTCTTTGCATCCTCATTTTGGTGTCCATTTTTGCATCCTTGTTTGCACCCAATTCGGTATCCTTTCATATGCCCTCTTTTGTTCCCTTCTTTGTGTCTAGTGTTGCACCCTTTTTTAATTTTACTTTAAAAACCTTTTTGTTTCATTGTTTGCATATTGTTTTGATGGCTAGTTTAACATCCAATTCTACTCCCAATTTTTCATCCATGGTTAAATCCACTTTTGGCTTCTTGTTTAGAGTTTTACTTTTATTTCCATTTATGACCACCTCTATGGGTTCATTTTACTAAGTTCATTTACATAGTGAAATATATTAAATTTTCTAAATATCATTTTGTTGTAGGATTTAATGCATGGTTAGATGAAAACAAAACCCTCTCAGTTTATCTCAGAAACCTAGGACAAACCAATTAAGAGAAAGGTTGTTCTAAGGCTTAGGATTCTTAGTAGATCAAGATGTAGAGTATAGATTAAGAAAAAGAGAATGAATTCTTGTGAGTCCTCGCATGCAGGTCTTCTTGGAGTTTTTCGTATAGCCAAGAAGCGCTCCTAGCTAGCTCCAAAGCTTGGTCCTACACATAAGAGAGAGAATAAAGCAACCTTCACAACATAATATCTTAATAATCAAAACTATAAAAAACATATAAATATTATTGAATAAATAAATATAAACCAAAAACCCATGCATACATTAGTTAAATAGAAGAAGTAAAAAATGAATAGAAACATATGGAAGGAAGAACAACTGATCTATATGAATAAAGGAGTTGGAGGAAAGTTATAACAATCAGATATAGTTGCAACATCACCTCCCCCAACTCATAGCTCCAAAACTCTCCCTCTCAAGACAGATCTCAAGAGCGTGACAATACAAAATTCCCATCATTTTTTCAATGGCCAAGCCTCTAATATATAGGAAAGTGGAGGCTATGAAGATTTCCAAAATTCCTCATTAGTTCAATTTGGGAAAAATCTTTTGGGTGAATAATGTTTCCTCATATAAAAAAGGAATTTTCCACTTTTTAGATGCTTTTGTGCTTAGGAAAAAGCTTCCCCATGCTTTATGGCTCTTTCCCACTTTTGTATGCTTTTATTTTTTAGGAAAAAGCTAAAGATGAGGATAAAGAGATTACATTCCACCATATGTTTCCGAAAGTGACCAAGAATGTCAAATTCAAATTCTAGTTTGCTTATGTTTTAGTTTTTTTTTAAATATATATTTAGTTTTAGTATTTTTTTTTTTTTCTAGAAAAATATATTTAGTTTTTGGTATTTTTTCTATAAGAAAAATTATATTTTGTTTTTATAAAAATGGATTTTAAACATTCCATTCATGCTAAATTTGTGATTTTATGATAGGAGTTTAAATTATATATAGTAAAGTAACTTAATGTCATGTGTCGTGTTGCTGAGATGGGTGTTATACATCTCTTTCTTGCTAAGTTATAGAATGTGCTTGGGTTTTCTTAATGCAATAAAACTAATTATGTTCTTCATGATATCTTGAAATGTTCATCTTGAACCAGGCTAATAAAACAATAAAGTTAAAACAGGTTTTCCTTTGTCCTTTATAGATCTTTGTCCCCATTAATCTTGGTCTTAATAGATTAATTGTCTTGTGGTGGCCTTGAGTGGTCACTTCCATTAGTTGCATGCTTTGTAGTTTTCAGTTAGTGACATTTTTTAGGCTTGATAATATGTTATTTAATTTATCAAAATGTGTTATTGTCCATATTATTGTTGAATATTAATATTAAATATGCTGATTTTTAAGCATGTTTTAGCAAAACTTTCCCAAAATGTTTATATTGTATTTTATAATGCAATTATTCTTTGCTTGATGAAATTGTTTTGGATATTTTTTTTAATGATTAATTTATTGATGAAATTGTTATGGATATTTTTTTTAGTATATTAAATTGTATGTGATAAAGTCAAAAATCACCTCTTTTTTAGATTTTCATTGATCAATTTCCCTTAAGGCCATCAAGTTCACCATTTGGTCCTAGGTTAAGGAAATATAGGAGTCATGAAGTGGAATTGTCCAAGCACTTAAATCTTGAGACATGTTTCTTTTTAGTCACTTTATACTTTCTTTCTATGTAAATTTTTGATGAAAATAGCCTTAGAACATGAGGGGCGTCAATAGTAAGAGAAAACAAACTCCTAAAAGAAAAATGGTATGCAAAGCACCCATAAATAATGTTGATATAAGAAGCAAAAATATTAAGTGAGGTTCAACCTCATATAATTAGAAAATGGGGGAGGAATTTCCAAGTAGTAGTGATTGATGCTTAGAGATACTTGGGTGGAATGGTTATTATTTGAAATGATTAAGACATCAAGGTTACCAATATGTTTACCTCTTTTCGCATTATGACAATACAATTTTAGTTAATTGACATTGAGGACTACTACCATGTATCCAATGTCTATGACTCCAATATCGCAAATGGAAAACCTCTATTTTTCAATTCTATTTCTAGCACAAGTAATTTATACTCCCCATCTCCATGGATTGTTGGGAGTGACTTCAATATTAAAAGTGTCTCGAGGAAAAGAAAGAATGAATCGAAATGTTTAACAAGATATTTTGTAAGCTATACCATTAAAGCCACAAAGTAGTCTCCATTAAAGTTGTCAAGAAATGAGTCTCCAACCCACACATGTGGATCAATGAAATGTAATACATGTGTGTGTGGTTACGAACTCAATACACCTCTATAATAACTCCACAAACTTAGGTATTTCACTCTGTCACATAAATTGACAGTAGTGTGACATAAGTAAACCAAGAGTAGACATGAAAGCTTAGGAAACAAACATTCCTTAGATCCTCAATTAGGTGCTTAAATGATGAAGTGAAAATGCAAGGAGAAATGAAGAATTCATGATTTAACCATCACATACATGTGATCAAGTGTGACTAGGAGTGTATATATTCATATATTTTCCAAAGAGGGAGTGAATACATGAGTTACCATTTATTGGCCCTTATTTTTCTTTCTTTTTCATTTTCTTATATATAGGACTTAGGGAATAAGGTTTTCATAAGTTTGGCACAACTCATAGATATAAGATTTACATGAATTTTCACTTCAACCTTAGAGTTTAGACTTAGATAAATCAATATAGTGTATGTTTAATGATTTTGGCTTTCACTTTTTTATTGTATTCCATCACAAATACAAAAGGGGAAATATTTTTCCACAAATCTATGAATGCTTAATCATAAAGTCGTCATGTGATGAAAACAAATTAATGATGTTATTCTCTACAAAAGTGATGGGTATTCTTGAGAAAATCTTATGCTTGTGGATGTTTCCTCCCTGGTTGAGAGGGAGTGAGGGTAGACACCATGTTATCCATGTGTCATGTACTATGGCTAGGATTAACAATCGTAAGCCTAGTAAAGGCACTAGTAGGGATAATGGTGGATTGGATAAACATCTGGGACCAATATTCTTTGAGAATTTGGACATTGACTAGGACTAATCGCCATAAGTCAAGTACATTAATCCAAGATAAGAATAGTCATGAGGATTGACATTTTCTGGTATCAAATATTATGATAGTGGATTAGGAAATGATCATGTGAGGACATACCTGGTAAACATCTTGGTGGGGTAAGTGCCTTGAAAGGCAGTGGTGTCCAAATTTATGCCTCCCAACATTGTGCTCTGATCTAATGGAGAGATAAACTTGTTAGTCAAGGCCTTACTATTTTGAAAATTTTGGCTATGATGATGTAAATCATCATTGATGCTTATCAATCTAGATCCCTTCTTATATGAATATTTCAACTTGAGAGTACTTTTTTGTCTCATTATGAGTACCTTGCTAGTTTAGAGGGAGGGTCATCATCTTCATTATTGCCATCATCACCACCATCAATGTGATCATTATTGTCATCATTTCATTATCATCATAATCACCATTCATGTCTTCTTCATGATCATCATCATCATCATGATTTTGTATATTGTCGTCAATTGTTCATAATTATAGGTATCATAAGAAATATCACCAACCTTAGGACACATGATATATGAAAGAAAAATAACCACTTTATTTTTTAGAAATGATTGATGATCATCAACATCACTACCATTATCATCGTCATTATAATTGTCATCATCCCCATCATCATAACTAATATAAGTTTTATCATAATTTTTGTCATCTTCATCATGAACATCATAAGCATCATTCATGCCATTATTGTCCTTGATTATGACCAAGATGAAAATAATGATAATGATGATCAGATGATGATGACTTGGAAGATGACGCCAAAGATAATTATTATGATTTTTACCATGATAACATTTAAAAATTGGGAGGAATGGCCAGGGTCATTAGCATCATCATCATTGTCATTATAACTCCCATCGTCTTTATCATCATTGTCATTATCATAACAATCGCAATTCATGTCATCGTCATCATCTTCATTATCATCATCGTTATAATTATTGACATTGTCATCAGTTGTTCATAATTTTCAATGTCATAAGAAATATAATCAATGCAAAAGATATGATGTGCGTTGGAAAATGGATGCAAAAGTAAAAAAAAAAATGGGGGTAAAAATAGACATAAATTTGGATGAAGAGTGGACACAACATAAGTAGATGCAGAACAAGACAGAAAAATTGAACAAAAGTGGATGAAAAAGTAGATGCAATAGTTCATACAAACTTGAACACAAAATAGGACTCAAACATGGATGAAAAAGTGGAAGAAAACATGGGCACAATAGTAGGCATAAAACTTAGCATGAATTGTGGTGAAACAAATGTGGATACTCCAATGAATGTAAAAAAAAAAGGGACACAAACTTGAATGCAAAAAGGAGGAAAACTTGGATGAAAAAAGGGATGTAAACATGGGCCAAACATGGGTGCAATAGTGAACACAAAATTAGTTGCAAAACTAGACAAATCAAAAGTGGATGTAAAAGTAAATTCGAAATGGGATGCAAAAAACATAAACAATATTTGATGCAAACTTGGACACAAAAGAGGATGCAAATATGGATGCAATAGTGGAAGAAAATGTGGGTTGCAATGATAGGCATAAGATATGGCACAAATAATAGCACAAAAAAGGTGGATGTAATAATAGACACAAAAAAATATGCAAACTTAGATGCAAGACAAGATGCTATAAGGGATGTAAAAGTGGATGCAAACACGGGTGCAACATGAGAAACAAAATTGGATGCAAAATATGGATGAAATGGAAGTACATGCAAAAGAAGATACAAAATGAGATGCAAAACCCAACACAAAAGTGGATGCAAAAATAGATGAAATATTTTATGCAAAAGAGGATGTGAAGATGGATGCAAAATTGGAAGCAAACGTGGGTACAACAATATGTGCAAAACATGGAACAAATTTTGTCACAACAAAAGTAGATGTAATGATAGATGCAAAAAAAGAAGCAAATGAAGATGAAAAATAGGATGCAAAAAGGGATGTAAAAGTGGGTGTAAACATGGGTGCAACAATGGATGTAAAATAGCTTTTGCAACTTATTTGAAAGAGAAATTTTGTCCCAACAATTAGACTTGTAGCATAAAGAACATGGTTAATACATATGATTCGACCAAAAACTAGTTACTACCAAAATTCAACCAAAAAAAATATTACTGCATAAAAATAGAATTAAAAACAAAAAAAAAATAAAAACAAAAATTTCCCAAATTAAAAATAAATAAATGATAAACTTTTTTTACCAAAATTTAGTGATTTTTTTAGTGCTAATACTAACATCACCAATACAACAAGATATTTTTTTAGTGCTAATACTGCCATTACAACAAGATATAAGAGGGATATAATGCAAAAAGTTTAATAATAATATGTATGTAGAAGATGGTCTTTAGACTGGTGAATTCATGATAATCAATGGGACTACAGTCAAAATAATTGGATGTTATTTACTTTTTTACATAGATTGTCAAAATAATTGCATAAATTGATTTTTTTTAACCAAAATTTAACAAAAACTTTGCTAGTGCTAACATTAGAACCACCATTACAACAAGATATCTTTCTAGTGTTGACAACACCATTATAGTAAGATACCTCAAGAGAGATAGAAAATTTAAAAGTATGATAGTAATATGTATCCAGAAGATGGTAGTGAAACTAGTAATTGTTCATTCTCATTATCATAATCATTGTCATCATCATCACCATCATCCTTGTCATCGTTATTGCCATCATTACATTATCATCATAATCACCATTCATGCCATCATCATCAGCTCCATCATCATCATCATTATGGACATTGTTTGCAGTTGTTTATAATTATAGACGTTGTAAGAAATATCATCAACCCAAAAAATGTGATCAGTGCTAGAAAAGGGTTGTTTAGGACACATTGATATACGTAAGAGAAATAACAACTCTATTTTTGAGAGATGATCGATGATCATCATCATCACCACCATTATCATCGTCATTGTCATTTTTATCATCCCCATCATCATCATTAATGTAATTTCTATCAACATTGTTGTAATCATCATCATCATTCATGCCATTATTGTTTTTGATGATGACTTAGATGAAAATGATGATGATGACACCAAAGATAATGCTTATGATTATGACAATGACAACATCTAAAATTGGGAAGATTCGCCAAGGTCATTAGCATCGTCATCATCATAATCATTGCCATCATCATCATTAATGTCATTGTAACCACTATCGTCTTTATCATCATAATCACAATTCATGTCATCGCCATCATCTTCATTTTCATCATTGTCAATATTATTGACATTGTCATCAATTGTTCATAATTGTCAATGCCATAAGGAATATCATCAATGCAGACAATATGATGAGTGTTGGAAAAGGGATGCAAAAGCGAACATAGAAATGGGGGCAACAATAGAAGTAAAATTGGATGAAAAGTGGATACAACATAAGTAGATGCACAACAACATGAAAAACCTAACACAAAAGTGGATGCAAAAGTAGATGCAGTTGTCAATGCAAACTTGGATGCAAACATGAAGGCAAAAGTGGAAGCAAACATGGGTCCAATGGTAGGTGTAAAACTTGACACAAACTGTGGTGAAATAAATGTGGATGCAACAATGGACACAAAAGTAGATGCAAAAATGGATGAAACAAAAGTGGATACAATAGGGGATGCAAAAACATACACAATATCTGATGCAAACTTGAACACAAAAGAGGATGCAAATGTGGATGCAAACGTGGAAGCAAATGTGGTTGCAATGGTAGGCGCAAGGTATGGTGCAAGAAAAGTGGATGTAACAATAGACAAAAAATATGCAAAATAAGATGCAAAAATGGATGTAAAAGTGGAAGCAAACATTGATGCAATAGGCAAAACAAAATTGGATGAAAAAAATGGATACAATGGAAGTAGATGCAAAAGTAGATACAAAACGAGATGCAAAACCCAATGCATAAACCTGACACAAAAGTGGATGCAAAAATAGATGCAATATTTGATGCAAAAGAGGATGTGAACATGGATGCAAAATTGGAAGCAAACGTGGATACAATAATGAGTGCAAAACATGGTGCAAATTATGGCATAACAAAAGTGGATGTAATGATAAATGAAAAAAAAAAATCAAAGTATGATGCAAATGAAGATGTAAAAAGGGATGCAAAAAGTGAAATTTAAAATGGGTGCAACAGTGGATGCAAAATTGTATGCAAAAGTGGATGCAATAGAAGTCGATGCAAAAGTAGATGCAAAACGAGACACAAAACCCGATGCAAATCCTGGTACAAAATTGGATACAAAAAGGGATGCAAAAATAGAAGTAGTAGTTGATGAAAACCTAGATGCAAATGAGGATGCAAACGTGGATGCAAAATTATAATCAAAAGTGGGTGCAAAAGGAGGTGCCAAACTAGGCGCCAATTGTGGCACAAAAATATTAGATGCAATAGTGGGTACAATAATAGATGCAAAAGAGGATGTAAATATGGATGCCAAACAAGATGGAAAAGTGGATGCAACAAAAGTAGATGCAAAATTATATGCAAAACTAGACACAAAACTCGATGTAAAACTTGGCGCAAAAGTGATGCACAAATGGATGCAAAAGTTGATGCAAGTGTAGGTGAAAAAAGTGGATGAAAATGAGGATGCAAAAGTATGTCAAACAAAAATAGATGCCAAAATTGATGCAAAACCTGGAACAAAACCTGGTGCAAAGGATGACACAAAACTTGGCATAAAATTTGGTGCAAAACCTATCGCAATACCTGGTGCTAAACTTGGTGTAAGATTTGGTGCAAAACTTGATGCAAATTTTGTGTCAAGTTTTGCACCATATTTGATAAATGGATGCAAATAGCACCAAAAATGGGCTCTAGATGCAAAAAAAGAAGTAAGAAGGGACGCTAATCGCTGGTTTTGTTGTAGTGTACTAAGACCCTAAAGAAACTATGATATAGTGAAACCATTATATAAGCTTGCGAAACCATAGAAATCTATTGGAGGCTTGTCTCACTCAAAATTAATTAAGGACAAGCTAAAATTACATAGCAGAACCAACTTCTGTTAGAGATTACAGAAGTAAATAAATGATAAGGAAATAGTAAAAGTGCCTCAACTAAAAGGAAATAGAGATTTTATCCCGTTATCAGAACAAGAAACAAGTCATAACCCTTAAGAAGAATTGACAACAAGGTTTCCATAACCGCTCGAACTTAAAGAACAGATCAAAAGAGACTCAAGTTTTCCACTTAGATAAAGATAAGAAAAACAATTATATAAATTATCAGGCATAGAAACTACCGACAAATACTACTTTATGAGTAAAGAAACTTCACAATATTAAAAGAAATATGAGATTTGTGCAATAGGAAAACAAGTATCGAAATATTATAAACTCAAAATCCGACATATAAAAATGTAGACAGTCATGGCGAAATACAACTTAAATAGAACAAAACCCATATGAAGGTTCCCTCTGTTATACAACATTGTCTCCTAAAAAAAATTACAAATAAGAGTCCTCGACTCTAAACTTGAGAACCATTAAAAACGATAGAGCCAGTATTCCACGCTATTGCAAGGAAGAATATCAAATAGAACAACATCTTAGCTAACCCTGTAAAGCCCACATACCTGGTAGGAAAGTGCTGAGGAACTTGAAAGCACAACCGTGAATCGAAAGGACCCCAAAGGTTCTGCACCTGAGCCGAACAGGTCTGCCAATAAAACCATGGCAACAACAGGATTACAAAACAATATTGATTCCAAAAAAAGGTAAAACAATGAATTAACCATGAAAGGGTAAAACCGGAAAATGGTACCTACTTAAATGTTGAACAATACCAACAAACCCTTCTCGAAGCAAGGAACGAACCAGGTATGAACTGTGACAACCCGAAGATGAATTTCAGCTCCAGAAACAAAACTTGGTCATGCCGGAAGAGTAATTAGCGTTGGCAAGGAGTAAGTGCAAAACGAGAACCATTACCAGAAAGGAGGTTGCCTGACTAGCCCAGAGACTAGACGAGCACTCAACAGAAGCACCAAATTCTTGGAATTTCCTCTCAATCCATACTTCATTCAGAGAAACATTGCCTCAACCATCCGATTTGGAGGTAGCTCGAATGTCGTAGATCTGGCACATCTTCCTGCGCAAAGGATCCAGCTGGAGGCACCACAGCGAATACTCTAGAGCTGGACCGCAACCCTAGGGCATTCAACGACCCTGAGGAATTAAATAACACCATAAGGATTTGGTATGGCCGTAATGCCAAGGCAGGTCTCAATAAATGTAATTAAGGCATGGACGAGACTATAATGCAATGAACAAAAAACATTATGGTATCCTATAGTTAACCCTTAAATCTGTATTAATCATCGCCACGGTGGGTTCAAACATTAGTGCTTACATTAAAAGAAAACTTAATAGTGTATAGTGCAAAGTCCTACCATTTTATCAATGCCAAATCTTTCATGGTAATGAAAACTTTATGATAATAGAGATTTGTGATATATAGAGTTAAAGTTTTTTACTACAGGTTTTACTCTAATTTATGGATGTGTGACAAATTAACTTATATTTATTTTAAAAAAGTTTGTGTCTATTCTGATTAAAATTTTACAATGCAGTCATTTTCAATTATAATAAATTAATATCTTATAAGTCATAGAGTTTTTTTGATTTTTAAATTTTAATAAAATAAAACAAAAATTAAAATATTTAATGTTTATGATATTTTATTAAAAATTTATGTTTATTAGGTTTAATTCGACTTTTTGGAGATTCTGGTGACGGAATCCGGTGGAAAAAATTGAGGTTAAATCTTGATTTGTATTATTTAAAATGGTTTTTTAACTGCATATTTGGATTCAGCACCTTAAAAAACCCCGGGGACGCTTTGATTGTGCAGAAACTAGCTATCAAACTTGCGATTCCAATAAATTGCTGCCGGATTTTGACCAGAAAAACCCACCGGAAAAGCTTCCAAAAAGTCGCTTATGTCTATTCTAATTAAAACTTTTGGGGTCATTTTTAATTATAATAAATTAATATCTTATAAGTTATAAAGTTTTTGTGATTTTTAAATTTTAATAAAATAGAACAAAAATTATTAAATATTTAATCCATTTTTTACAATCATGGTGAATCTCAACTTATAAGTTATAGAATTTTTGTGTTTTTTGAATTTTAATAAAATAAAACAAAAATTATTAAATATTTAATTCATTTTTTACGATCCTTGTGAAGCTCAACTTATAAGTTATAGAATTTTTGTGATTTTTAAATTTTAATAAAATAAAACAAAAATTATTAAATATTTAATGTTTATGATATTTTATTAATAATTTATATTTATTAGGTTTAATTAAATTATATTTTAGATAAATGTCTTTCAGATTAATTACATTATTAGGATTAATCCTAATGATGTGACTAATCCGAAAGATATTTATTTACAATATGGATCACAAAAGTCTTAGATCTAACTTATATTTATTTAAAAAAACATTATGTCTATTTTATTTAAAACTTTACAATGTGGTCTTCCCCAGGTTTTTGGATAGGATGGTGATGGGGTGCTCTGTTAAGGCACTCCTTGATGTGAAGTCACCTGTTCAATTCCTCGCCCCTATAGGGGTGATATATTGGACATGATGAAAATGTAATCCTACCACACTTACAAAAAAAGTCTTTACAATGAGATCATTTTCATTTATAATAAATTAATATCTTATAAGTTATAGAGTTTTTGTGAATTTTAAATTTTAATAAAATAAAACAAAAATTATGAAGTATTTAATTCATTTTTTTACCATCCTAATCAACCTCAACTTATAAGTTATAGAGTTTGTGTGTTTTTAAATTTTAATGAAATAAAACAAAATTATTAAATATTTAATTCATTTTTTACCATCCTAGTGAACCTCAACTTCTAAATTATAAAATTTTTATGATTTTTAAATTTTAACAAAATAAAACAAAAATTATTAAATATTTAATGTTTATGATATTCTATTAATAATTTATATTTATTAGATTTAATTAATTTATACTTATTTTAAAAAATTTATTTCTATTCTAATTAAAACTATATAATGGGATATTTTCAATTATAATAACTTGATATTTTATAAATTATAGAGTTTTTGTGATTTTTAATTTTTAATAGAATAAAACAAAAACTATTAAATATTAAATATTTATGATATTTTATTAATAATTTATGTTTATTAAGTTTAATTAACTTATATTTATTTTAAAAATATATATATTTATTTCTATTAATAATCATTTTTAATTATAATAAATTAATATCTTATAAGTTATAGGGCTTTTGTGATTTTTAAATTTTAATAAAATATAACAAAATTTAATAAATATTTAATGTTTATAATATTTTATTAATAATTTATATTTATTAACTTTAATTAACTTATATTTCTTTTAAAAAATATGTATATTCTAATTAATACTTTTTCTTTTAAAAAATATGTGTATTCTAATTAATACTTTGGGAGATCATTTTCAATTATAATAAATTAATATAGATATTTTATTATTTATAAAATTTAAATAAGTAAAATTAGAAAGTTGTTTTTATTTGTTTTTTTATTATAATTCAAAACAATAAGATCTCCAATTTTAAAGGAAACAAATAAGGAATATATAATTTGATTTTGGCAAATTGAATTCATTTAGATTTGTTAAATGTCACATATCTAATTTCCTACATCAGATGAACATAAGAAATTTATGTACTTCACAAAAGATTTTAATATTATCTCTAGCGAACAAAACCCACATCATATGTCAATGATAAATTTTACAATATCAAAAGAAATACATTAAAGTTTAACCATATTAATTTTGGAAAAGTTATAAGCATTATTATAATTTTTTTATATTAGTTGTAACCCTAACTTACATATTATAGTTTGCATATTGTTGGTGGTTAACAAAGTAATATATCATGATCATTATAAGTTTGAACATCATGGTTTTATTTCAATTTGTACTTTTCATTTGAAAATCTTCAAATTATTACATATGTAATATATATCTCTAAAAAAATATTATTTAATTTTTCAAAATTTATAAATTATTATAAGAATATTTTTCTTATTAAAAAATTTCGTAATTTCTATTGATTATAAATAAAAATTGCATTTTGTGTACATGTAGTGTGTAGGTATCTAAGGCCCAAAATAGAGGATCAAGAAAAGGAGCTAAAAAGGTCTAAGGAGCATTATTAAGGGTCATTATACAAGACACCTCAAATAAAAAGGCAAAACATAGCATAATATGTACAAAAATTATGGCTGACTTGAGCAAAGTTTTTGTCTTTTTCTTTTCCCTTTATGCACTTTTTCCCAACCATTAGGATTTGGTTCAACAAGAACCAAAGAGATTTCTTGGCCCACATGTGGAGCCTCTTTGTCAAACTCTGAACTCTTTGAGACATGTGCTCTTTTGGAGCCGCTAGAAGCGTCCAGTGCCATAGCATCTTCAGGGCCCTTTTCTCCCTGTTACACAATATCAATGTTCTGTTGTACAGAAGTGCCCCCATATTGGACAACATCCTACAGGTTTGTACCATTGGTGACTTCTTGGCATGGCTGGGATTCTTGTTTGTCATCTTCTTCATCCTTAGAGATACATTTTCATGTGAACCACTGCCCTTTTGATCTATTTGTTGGTTTCTTCTTCTTCTTCTTAGGATTCTTCCTTGCGAGGGGACAAGAATGTTGTAGGTGGCCTATTTGATAACATATATGATATCTAAATGCAGTATTTTAATAATCTAAAATTTGTGACCAACAAAGGTTTTGATGCTTCAACTTTATGTGATCGAGAAGTCCTTTGCTGAGATCAATCTCCACACATATTTTGGCATATGTGGCGATAACATTTCTACTATTGCCATATCCATTTTTTTGAAAATGCCCAATATGTTGCAAATATCTTCAAGAACTTTGTGATGCCATAAGGGAAGGGGAAGATTTGGGAGCTTTACCCAAACCAACATAATGGAAACCACCATAGTGTTTGCATCAAACTCAGGAACCAAGGAGTAGTGAAGATCTCAACTCTTCCCGAAAACCAAATCCCTATGCTTAGAGCATAGTCCATATCCTTTTTTTTTTCAAACTAAACTATAAAGAAGCCTTTTGAGCACACAAAAAAGTCAAAATACGGAGTCCATGTTGAGACTATCCATTGAATGAGTTCTTATGGTTTGGGCCAAAAGCCATTAATTATGCATATGACTGCTTTTGATTAAAGAACATAGAACAAGGTGTTGTGGTTTTTTCTAGCACCTGTAGCATAAGTGTTGCAGGAGATATATAAAGCTTCCTAGAGATAGCCTCTAGTTTGATTGTAGACTAGTACCTAGGACATCTTAAGTAGAGGAGTGCATAGAAGATTATCTGTGAGGGGGTTTTTGCAGCACTCCAATTTTCACATAGTTAAAAAATAATAAAAAGGGCTTGGCTCAATAGGCCTTCATTAAGGTAGACTTAAGCCAATACATGGATCCAAATGCGAGGGGTAGATCGGGGAAACCTCAAAGAGAAATGTCTTGTTTTGGTGGCCGACACACAACAATGAGACAACTTAATACTGAAGTTCTAGTAAAGGTGGAGAGGAGGAGAGGAAAGAGGGAAATAAATGTGTAGGGTGGTAAACAAACAGGAACCTCAACAAAAATGTTCTAGCATAAATATGGAAGAGGGAGGAGGTGAAATGGTAAAAACAACGGGGTGCTAATTAAGGTTTCATGCCAGATATAACATGGGTACCATTATTGCTAAACAACATGAGTAAATATGGGCTCACATAGGTACAGTGGGTTAATCAAATAACACAAATAAATATGCAATTACTACAAGTATTGTAGGCTATTGAATAACACAAGTAAATTTGTAATATAACACATGGACTGTTTGCTTATTTAACAACCTAAATAAATCCATGAATCAGGGAGAAACCAGCTGCTTCATTACACTATTTCAGAGAAAGGAAAACACAAATGAAATAAGATTTACAAAGAGGAAACATACTGCACATTGATATGTTTCGAATCACCAGAATAGTTTCATTAATCTTTGGAGGGTCCAAATAACTAGTCCATAACATTCAGTAAACCAATCCATAACATTCAGCAGTGTATTAGCTAAGTCCCCCCATGAACAAATGATGTAGAACCAAGAATGGCATCTCAGAATTCAGACCACCGTGGGTGCGAAATTCAGGAACCTCCTGTAAGTGTTTCTTCCCCCTATTTATAAGAAGAGGGGGAGCTTGGATTACAGTTACAAATATCTTCACTAGAGTTCCAGTTGTCTCGGCCTGCAAGGTCTTGCTGCCCCGAAATGATTACATGAGAATTTGATTCCCTTCTTTAAAATACATAGGAATTACAGAGTAATCAGAACTAGAGAAAAGTTGAAATATAGAGAGGAAAATATCTCTCTGTTGCTCCTATGAAGGGCCTCTCTTTAAGCCATGTCTCTTCCAAGTTGCTCTTCTCCTACTGTTAGGTCGGTTCCTGTAATCTTCACCTTAACTACCTGAGTAGCTCGTTCTCTGCAGTTGGGAGTCGGTCGGTTGTAAGTGCCTATCACAAAGTAGAAATGGTGCATGTGCATGTCTCAACAGTCCTTCGCGGTGTATCAGGGTGGAGCCCCATGCCTCCATTTACTGTCTGAAGTCGTGCGACGAAGTAGTCGAATTTCTTTCAGCAACCCATGTAGTCCTTGGTTTCTTGTTTAAGGGGCTTCTACAAAACTACATTGTATCGCTCTGCTATTGCCCCATACCTCTATTCCAAGTTTCAGTTGCCGACCTGTCCATCTTTAAAGCTCTGTACCTCATTCCCGGGGCGTCCATCTTTAAAGCTCTGTATCAGAAATTTTACACTAAAAGGCGTCACAGAATAGTAGGTCCCGATTGCCTTTGGCCTCTTTGGCTTAGCCGTCATTCTATCTTTCTTTTCATGTGACCACGGGCTATGATTAGGTGCTTAATCCTTGAGTTCTAGGGCCTTTGGACTTCCCTCTGGGGTCTTTTTCCTTTGTTACGTAGAATCCCACACATCGATGATTTATCATGCTTCGCCTTTGATGTCTCCCCTTGACCCTTGCAATCACCGATCTGTGGGGTTGGGCCCACCAAAGGTATCACAATTTAAATACGGGAGAGGGAGACCTTTTACCTCCTTTCATAGCATTGGCTTGTTGTCAGGACATGAAATCCTCATAAGGTATAACACATAAAATATCGCATCAGGGAGGGTCTTCGTATATTATAATCACAAGTCGGAAGGGACTTTGGTGGAGGAGGGACCTTGCCTTGTGTGATCGCTAATCGTTGATTTGCAATGGGTGACGTAATCACTGCCACGTGTCACCATATGAGTAGTGACACATGTCACTCGGAAATGCTTCCTTAGGACCCTGAAAATGCCAAATATGCATGCCACATGTCCTCTGTACCATCACATCATCTTCGTACTACCACATCATGATGATGTCAGCCACTATATCAGTTTATCGGGACCAATAGTATTCTGCCACGTGCCCTATCACAGGAGAGAGAAAAGGTCTGCCTGCCTCATGTTTTTGTGTTAATTTCCTTTGTAAATCAGCCTCTTCCCTCTCCGATGCTTTAACACTAGAGGCCTAAATCTCAGTGATTTCAATATTATCGACCCTCGGTGGCTTGATGACATTTGTATTTCTTTGCACCCTTTGACTCTTGCGATCGCCAATATGTGATATCAGAGTTATTCATCATGAGACACTGATATACTATGCATCAGGGGACTTTGACTGTCGATTGCAATTTGTGATGTGCTCTAAGAGTGCGATCAATGATTGCTGATTTACCCTACCGATATTTCTTGATTGTTGGGACCTTCGACATGCAATTTGGGATATTAGCGATCACTGATCACTGATCTCACTTCCTTCCTTTGTTGCTGCTAGAAACTCCATCCTCCACTTTCGATGAGACTCCCTTGGTCTTTTCTCTTTGTTTTCTAGCTTTCAAAGGGCAACTTAAATTTGATCTAACTTCTGATCCAAAAGTCCATTTTTGGACTTCCATATATCGTTGGAAATATTCTTTCGAGAAATATGCAATGGATAGGGTATAATTAAGCTTTGAGAGCTTATGTGGCCTAGGAAGATGGCTTCAAAATTCACTTCTCTTTTACACTCTTTTCACAGCTGAAAACATATTTAGCAATGAGTGACAACATTGGCTCCAACTGGGGATAGTGCCTTGCTGGCAAGGTGCTGAGAACTTGAAAACCAATATCCTTCACCATTGGGTATGGATTCAAAAATATAATGAATCAATACAACCATAAAATCTCCATGGGACTTTATTTTGCTGGGGGGTACTTTCCTCATCAAACTAAAATGCAAAAAAATAAATTCTATCAACTGGAAAGTAAATGCTCAGCTAGTGAGCTTATTTATATACATTACTACTTATGCACAAGGCTTAATTCACCTAAGTGAGTTTAACCCTCTAATGGAGTTAGGCCAACGTTTAGGTGCTAGACCTAATGCCTTCATGCTGCTGAAATTTAGAAATTAAAACAAACATGCACCACGGAAAGTCTTCAAATAAAGAACCTGATACATTCTCTTGAAACAACCTCTGTTTCTGACTAAATAACGTGCTCATGTAGTCAACGGCAGGGTCATATAACTAACAAGAAAAATTTGCAGCTGCCTTATTTTCATGAACAGTTGATGAGCCTAGGTATTGCAGCAAGAATGCTGCAACTCCCAAGGCTACCAGCTTTACTTATCAACCCGGGGTTCGTACAAACTTGGAGGTGACTGTGCTATATACACAAGTAGAAGTGAAAGTACTTCCTATTGTCACTGCTCATTTGGCAAGAGATGCCAGGGGTTCCAAGCCAGACTTCTATACGGTCGGAAGAAGCTTGATTTTGATGGAAGGAGGTAAAACCTAGTCTACGGGAGAGCTAATATACTACAGAAATGAAGAAAACAACATGCAAACCTAAATCACCATAAACTAATTGATCATAAAAACAACTAGACTAAGAAGAATTGGTAAACAAAACTAATCTAATGCTAGCTATCTAAGTTGCAAAAGTAAAAGGGCATAAAACTATCCTAAGGTGCAGGCAAAGGCAACTAGGCTAAGTCTGGGTTGAAGTGGGAGAAGTGGTCAGAGGTCGAAATGGTGAAAAGAGGATGTAATGGGTAACAGTGCATGAGGACCATTGGATCAGGTGGGTGAAAGGAAAATGAACGGACGAGATCAGATTGCAGGAGGGTACGTAAGAAAATGGGTGGACATGGAGGACTAACAGGACGGACGGCTGGGATTATATCGCGAAGGCAATCGACAGATGAGCGATGGAGATCGACCAAGCCAAGTGGCAATCGGGTGAAGCGATGACCATTGGATCAAAAGATGGATCGATGGTGGAGAGTTCAAGGTGTTAAAGCGATTGGGTGATGCGACAATCATCAAATCTGGCAGGGCAGATCGACAGTGGAGGTTGGAGCGTGAAAAGAAACGTGCAGAAAGGACAAGTGGGTTTGGAGGGCGGTAAGCTGTATCTCATGCACCCTCAAAACCGTAAATGGTATTTTGAGAATTCACATGACTATTATCCTTGGTCGACACATAGCACAGGGAAACCACCCATATCACACGCTCTCAACCCGATAACGACTAGAAGGAAATACATGTGATATGGCGCGAGGGCCATTGGATTTGGCAAGGCAAATCTTTGGTGGAGATGTGATCGAACAGGTTGGTGAGCGGGCACGCGACAACTGTCGGATCTAACAAGGCAGATCAATGGTGGAGATTTAAAGGGTGAAAAGTCAAACGAGAAAAATGGATTTGAGTGATGATTGGACGATTTGGCTTATGAAAGGCGTTTGACGGTTAAAAACCGTTTAAACATGAATTATCAGCTCCTGCACAAGCATTTCAGGCTAAAAGAGAAAGACATGGGAATGTGAGTGAGGCCTGAGATAGAAGGAGAGGGAACAAGCTGATGAACAGTAAAGGGGCAGAGCACTATGAAATGACCTCGGTGACTGTATTAAACGACAAAACTCCATGAAAAATCAAAACCCTATGTTTTTGGGGTTGCTAGAGGGTTTCTTCCTCACACCATAGTCCCAGAGGGGGGAGGTGAGGCCGAGACACCTGTGAACAACCTTGCGGACCTTTCCCTTTGCCAACCTACAACTTAGATGAAATTATGAAGGGAACAAACTAAAACACAACTACTTTGTTCTACCCTGTTGTAATGAAACTGTAACCATTCAGTAAATGAACAAGAAGACCATGAATCTGTGTTGAACCACTACAATGAACATGCATCTACTTAACCAAATGAATAATCAAACCATGCATCTATGCTAGTGCTATAATGGAAATGAATTGCTTAAGTAAATGAACAGAAAGTAGGAATCCATGCTAGAATATAATACAAGAAAGAGGAGCTTTGGCTGCTAGGGTTGGGCCCTAACCCAAGAGCTTCAGCCCTCTGAGTTAACTCAGTGGTGGCTCAAATCAAAACTCATCTTCATTATCAAAGAACATTGTATTACATCAAACTGTTACAAGTCAGAAAGTCCAAATACTTGCTAACTGACTGACTAACTATTGGTTAACTACCTAAAAAAACTGTGGTCCTAAGCCTCTCTATTTATACATCTAAAGTCTTAATGACTTCCATCAAAATTAGGGAGGTACAACTCCCAACTTAATGGTAACTTGTCCTTTCACTTTCACTAGCTCGGCTACCTTCTAGTAGGGAGGTTTCTTGTACTTCCACTTGCTTGGCTGTCTTTTAGTACTCCTAATTTGGCTGTGTGTACTTTTTAGGTTATGGAGGGATATTTGAATGGATGGGTAGTAAATGAAGAGGAATTACCTCCTATAATTCCTCTCCCTTGTCTCATCCAAGTTTTTACCAAGGTATTTTACCATAGTTCCTTGCTTTTACCTTTTATCCCTGCATTACATGCACATTAGACAACAAAGAAAAATATCCAACTCTAACTCATTTCATAAGCAAAATATAATCAAAAGTATGCAATTAGTTGTGAGAATTGTTGGTTTGACTAAGCTAGGAGGTGAATTAAGGCCAATTAAGGCCCAGATAATTACTCAATGATGAGACTCATAATCACCCCCAATTGAAAGTGTTGCTCATCCTCTGAGCAACTTAGTGGCTCGATTAGCTTCTCTGACATCTCATTCTTTTGATATGGTCTTTTCTTCTTGTTTATAGCAACCTACTTTCCTTTCTTCTTCTTCCCACTGATATTCTTTGATCTTCAAGCTATGTGGCAGTGTGTTATCAGTTTTAGCAGGCATGCAAATTATCATTTCTTATCAGCCTAAACATGTCCTCAAAATGTGTACTTTCTTACCCTTGGACAACAAGATAGCTAAGTGTCATTTGATGATTATTTTCAATTAAATTATGGGTGTTGATTAAGGCCATGAGATTTTGATTGTTTAACTACTTATCTATCCCTAAAGCCACTTAGCTCTTTTGTTTCTTGTTGCTTGTTCTTATTTGTTTCAATGCCTTCTTCCTCTTCTGTTTCAGCATCATGTTCCTTTGTATTAGTGTCTTCTTTATCCATCTCATCCCCACCTAGCTCTGTATCTGTTGTTTCTTGCTCTATCTCCTCACTAACAGAAGGACTAATACCATAGATGAAGGTTTGATGTCGTCCTCTGCTAGTAAGTCATTGAAGACTGTCCATGTTATAGGGATCCTAAGGTTTTGGAGGGAATAACCTTTTTAGAGGAAACTGGCCACCTCTTTATTTACAAACCAACTACCTCTTAACCTTTACAACTTTTGATCACATGATGCAAATGAGTGAGTGAGTAGGATACTTACCTGTGGCCTTAATTCCACACTACAAGTTTCAAGGATCAAAGGTGTTGTTGATGGTCATTCTTCTTCCTCCTCTGTTGTCTACTGATGGTTTCTAGACTAGATGTTGTTGCTACTACTGTATGGTCATCTTTCTGCCTCTTCTATTGTCTACTGATGATGTATGTGACTGAAGGTTAGGTGCTGCTACATGTATGGAGGGAGTAGGAGTGTGTGTGAAAGCAGGGATGATGGTAATGGACGAGGTGATGCTGTGGAAAACACAATATTCTCCTAAATTGAAGTAGTGAAGTGAAAAACAATGGAATTTATGGAGGGATGCATGGTAAGGAGTGGGGGAGATGAACATGTGTGAGGCAAGCCCCCCCTTTGGATCTTCTCTTTACTCCTTGATTGTCTCCCCCTCCTACAACCAACAATTATGTACTTTTTTCTTTTTCTTTTATTATATATATATATATATATATATAGGCTACCTCAGAGAGGTTTTCACCCTAGGTACCTGCCCTAGGTGCCTCAAGGAAGGTTTTCACCCAAGGATCTTCTCTTTCTTTCCTTTTTTCTTATCCTTGGGCCGCCTCATGGAGGTTTTCACCTGAATCCTTATTCTGTCTTTTTATTTCTTTTTTCATTGACCTGATGAGGGGTGAGCTGAGACTTGCTCCACCATCATCATTGTCTTATTGATGTTGTTAATGAACTCTTGTTTAGACGAAGGCCTCTTGTATAATTCCAATCTGTGTCCATTAACTAGTAATGGAATGGCTTCTTCATCTATAGTCATGATTCGCACTAAACCATTGTCATGGCATCTTTCCACCACATATGGTCAAAGCCTTATTGTTCTTAGCTTTTCCTTGAAGTCTTTGTACCTTGAATCATATAATAAGGCTCGGTCTCTTTCTTGAAACAACTTCTCCTTAATGTGCTTGTCATGCCAAATCTTCCTCTGAAGCTGAACTATCTCTATGTGAAGAAGGGTTTGCATTCTGAATTCATCTAGGCCATTCAAATGGAACATCATGTCTTTTTGTGCATGATTGAGATATAGATCTAGTTGGGCTACCATCCTCAATGTTTTATATTCAAATTCAATGGAAAAGAAAGCCTTTTTCCCATAGACCATCTCATAGGGTGTGAATCCAATGGTGGTCTTCCATTTTGTATTATAGGCCCAGGTGGCCTCAACTAGTCTCTCAACCCAGTCCTTTCTATTTTTGTTCACTACCTTGGTCAGGATGTTATCCAATGCTCTGTTGGTTCCTCCACTTTCCCATTAGCTTGTGGGTGATAAGGAGTGGAGGTCCTATGTTTGATCTTGTGATTCTTGAGCAGTTCTTCGATCATGCTGGAGGTGAACTGGCTGCCTTGGTCTGTGACTACTTCTCTAGGGTACCCAAATTTATTGAATATGTTCTCCCTTAGGAACTCAACCACCTTTTCTTCTGTTGCTGCCTTGATTGCTTTGGTTTTTGTCCACTTAGTCAAGTAATCAGTGGACACAATAATGTGTTGTTTTTTCTTAGAAAGAGGGTTGATAGATCTAATGAAGTCAATGCCCCACTTGTCAAATGGCTCGAAAGTCACTTGAGGCTGCAGGGGAATTTCATCCCTTGGAGTATTCTTTCCCATCCTCTATCACTGATCACACTGACTAACATATTTCTTCACATCCTGATGAAGAGTAGGCTAATAATAGCCTGCTTGTAACTCCTTGAATGTTGTCCTTCTTGCTGCAAAGTGACCTCCACAAGGCCCATCATGACAGGTCAGAAGGATGTCAAAGACCTCGTCTTCCCCTACACATATTCTCAAGATTTGATCTAGGCCAAGTTTGAACAGATTTCCCCCAACCCAAGTGAAGGGAGCACTTTTATTGATTATCTTACTTTTTTCTATGGAGGGAAGGTTTGTTGGGAACTGTGCTAACACCAGATAGCTTGATATAGCAACAAACCATGGGGATAGCACTAAAATATCAAACAAACTCTCATCTAGGAACTGATCATCCACCATTCCTCCTTCACCTGCAAGCAAATTCATTCTAGACAAAAAGTCAACAACAACATTTTCTTTACCAAGCTTATCAACAATAGTTAAATCAAACTGTTGTAATAAAAGTAACCATCTGATGACTCTAGCATTTACATCTAGTTTGTTCATTAAATACTTAATTGCAACATGATCAATATGCACAAATGCATGATAGCCTCTAATGTAATGCCTAAACTTGTTCAATGAATGCACAACAACCAGGAGTTCTTTTTCTGTCACAGTATAGTTTAGCTCGGCCTTTGATAGGTTTTTGCTGATAAAATAGATGGCATAAGGCAATTTCTCTTCTACATGTCCTAAGGCTGCTCCTATGGCTCTATGTGAGGCATCAGCATGAATGTGAAAATGGAGGGCCCAGTTTGGGCCTCTAAGGATTGGTGAAGTGGTTACCTTATCCTTTAAAATGTCCAAGGCCTCTTGACAGCTCTTTGACCATATAAATTCAGAATCTTTGGCCAATAAACCAAACAAAGGAGAGGCTAGCTTGCTGAAGTCTTTTATGAATCTTCTGTAATATCTAGCTAGCCCTAAGAAACTCCTAACATCTCTCTACTTTTGTGGAGGAGAGACCCTTTGAATGATTGCTACTTTGTTTGGGTCCACTTGCAGTTGTTGCTGGGATATTGAGTGACCTAGCACAATCCTTTTAGTCATTAAGAATTCGCATTTTTCTAGACTGAGGGACAAGTTCATCTCAATGCATTTTCGTAATACTTTGCCTAAGTTAGTCAGGGCCTCTTGGAAATCACAGCGATAAGGTGTAAAATCATCCATGTAGATCTCCACAACGTCATGAACTATTTCAACAAAAATACTTAAGACTGCTGTCTGGAAAGTGGCAAGAGCATTGCACAGGCCGAAAGGAAGGACTCTATAGGAAAAAGTACCCCATGGATAGGTGAAAGTGGTCTTATCCTAGTCTTCTAGGCAGATTTGGATTTGGTTGTACCCACTGAATCCATCTAGGAAAGAAAATAACTTCTTCCTCGTCGGACCATCTAACACTTGGTCAATGAAGGGTAAGGGGAAGTGATCCTTATTTGTGGCCTTGCTCAATTCCCCATAATTGACACAAATCCTCCACTTCCCATTTTTCTTGGCCATTAATACTAAAGGAGAGATCCACTCGCTGTTAGAGATAGGGTAAATGAACCTTGCAACTAAATTTTTTTGCAGTTCTTCTTTGACTATGCCTTTGAGGGCTGGATTCATTCTCCTTTGTGGTTGTTTGACTCACTTGCAACCTTCCTTGATGTATATGTGGTGAGTACACATTGAGGGGTGTACTCCCTACATTTCCTTGTAGTTCCAAGCAAAGGCTTCTAGGTTCTCCCTCAACAAGTTGCATAGATGTTCCTCTTCTGAAGTAGAGAGATGAATTAATCTTCAAGGTTTTTTCTGGGCCAAGTTTTATGGCTTTGACTCAAATTGGGTTGGAATCGGCCAAGCATAAGTCAATTTGAAGATTGTTTAGTGTTTCCTTTACTTCTTCTTCTATGGGTAATAACCTAGGAGCCAGACTTTGGAGCAGGTGTTCAATTAAATCATCTTCATCTTGTTGTCCTCCTCTTATGATGGCTTCCCGAGTATAAAGTTCTGCAGAATAAATCTCATCTTCTTCCTCCTCCTCCAACCATAAAGGTAAGTCATGTTCTAGGGAGGGTTGAGCAGGAGGTTATAAGACTAATTTTTTGGACATATGCCCATTCTTGATGGTCATATTCCCAGCTCTGTAGCTAATGTAGGCATTAATTGTGGCTAGCCATGGCCTCCCAAGGATGAGAGGGTAACCGGTAAGCTTAGCCTTGGGCTGGAGTACTAGGAAATCTTCAGGGTACTCCCAGGAATCAATGGAGACCATCACATCCTCCATAATTCCCTGAGGCGTGACTGTGGAACTGTCTGCAAGTTGTAGCACTGTTGTGGTCTTCCTTAATGGCCCTTGGAGGTTAAGCTTGAGCATGGTGTCCTTGGTCATCACATTAATGGTAGCCCCAAGATCAATCAAAGTGTGAGGGACAATGGTGACATTGATGTGGACATCAACTACTAGGCTTCTAGGGTCTAAGTATTTTGGACATATTTCCTGCCCCAACATTAAGTCAAATAATTTCCCAATAACATTAATGGTAGGGGCATCCATTTTTCTTCTTCCTGGATGCTTAAAACACTTCTCCTTAATCAGTTTATTATAAATAGGAACATCTTTGATTGCCTAGAGAAGGGGGATCTTTACATATAGGTTTTCCAGTTCTCATAGAAGTCCAATTTCTTCTGGGGTAGGCTGGTGTGGTCGGGCTAATCTTTCAGGAAAGGGTGGATTTTATTTAAGGTTGCTTTCCTCTCTTTTCTCCTCAACCTCCTTGTGTGGAGAGAGAGGTTGGTTATCTGGGAGAATTCTCCCAGATCTCAGGTTGATCTCTTGAATTTCAACAACATACGTTGGGTATGATGTCTCTCCACTATATGTTTGTTGGGCCTGCCTATTGTTTGGGTTTGGATTTGGCTAGGTAGGCATTTGGGGTTGCCTAGGTGGAGAAGAGTGCAGGAGTTGCGGTTAGGTAGGTGATGGAGGCAATAGAGCTGGAACATTGTTGAACTGGGGCCTCCACCCCTGGGGTGGGGTATTCCACTGATGTTGTGGTTGATTGTAAGGTTGAAATGACTAGTTGGGTGGCTAGGAATGATATTGAGATGCATAGGACCAAGGAGGGGGTGTAGACCTGGAAGGATTGGAAAGGGGTCCCCAAGAAGGTGTAGTTGTGTTTTGGTTGGGTCTGTAATATGCATGGGATGATACTTGCATACCCTACTGGTATGGTCTAGGCACATAAGGTCTCCTTTGGTTAATGTAGCAAAGCTGCTCGATGACCCCTTCATCTCCTTGGTATACATCTTTGAGTCAAGGTAAGGAAGGGCACTTGTCTATGGAGTGGTTTTCTTCATAGACTGAGCAAACCTCAATACAGTTTAATGGGCATTCATTCCTAGGATGCCTTCTGGTGCATCTAGGATAGAAGATGGCCAGGGCTCTCTCTGCTTGCTCTTGATTTCTTCTGATATTCATGGTATCCAATTGTAAGGCAACGGTTTGCAACATCTCAATTTTGAAGTCCTACAACATATTTCCAATTTCACCCTCGATGGATGAGTTGGAGGACGATGTATTGGCCATAGCTTGACTACTTCTACCCTTTTTTATGGCTTCCCTAGAATGGTTTCTAAAGACAGTCTTGATGTCCTCATAAGGTAGTTGGTAGATATCTCCTCCTGATAACATATGTAAGGTGTCTAAGATATCCTCCCTCACTCCTCTAAGCAAGACCAACTTCAGTGACTCAGCGTCAAGTGTGCACTTGGCCCTTTTGTAACTGAGCCATAATCTTTCTTCATAGTCTTCTACGGATTCATCAGGGCCTATGATCATCTTGAAAATTTCATCTTTAGTGTCCTTTGACCTACAGTAGTCCCTATATTTTTTGTTAAAGGCCTGCTGCATCTGAGCCCAAGTTGTTATGTTGTCTCCAGGTAAACCCATGAACCAGCACAATGCTACCTCCTTAAGGGTAGATGGAAACAGTTTCAACTTCTACTCATCATTTGTGTAGTCATAGGTTCGGCAGACAACATCAAAATCAAATAGGAAAGTGTCAAAGTCCTCTGTGTTCAAGCCATGGAAATGAGGTAGAGTAGAGGGGCTTCTATTCTTCATTTTAGTGTCCCCATTGGTTTCCCTAATGGGGAAGGCACTCACAATTCTCCCTCTATCTCCTCTGTCATTTAAGTGTTCAACCATTGGTTCAGTAGGAATGGGTTCTTCCTCTTCTTATTCCCCTATAGGTTCTTCAAATATGTCAGTTTGCTCAACCAAAGGGGCTTCCAATTCACTGTCAGTGAAGAAGAAAGGAGGTTCACTGTTGGATGAGGTGGGGGTGTTTGGCAAGAATTTTCCTGAAGTATCCCTAATCTTATGAGGCATGAAAGGAAATGTTTTAGGGTTTTTGTGAGATTTTTCTTGAAAGCTGGGAAGTAATTGAAGAAAGGAAATTGCCGATAAGATGAAAGACAACTAGCAGAATGAAAACTACTTGGAGAATGAAATTTTTGTACTAAATGAAAACCACTAACAAAAGAAACCTATTTGCTGAATTGAAATTATTGAATGAAAGACTACTGACAGAAAGAGAACTACTTACTGAATTTAAATTCTATTTGTAGGAAAGGAAACTAGATTAACTTGCAGAATGGAAAAGAAAGCAGATATATGAAAAAAAGTAAGAAACTAGATTACTTTTGTAGAAATAAACTAATGGAAGAAAGTTGGAAACAAGAAAATAGAATAAAAGGGCAGTAAGCACTACTACTCTGACACCTCACTGGCAACAACGCTAAAAAGTGATGAGCCTAGGTATTGCAGCAAGAATGTTACAACTCCAAGGGCTATCAAATTTACTTATCAACCCGGGGTTCGTACAAACTTGGAGGCGACTGTGTTATATACACAAGTAGAAGTGAAAGTATTGCCTGTTGTCACTGCTCATCTGGCAAGAGACCCCAAGGGTTCCAAGCAAACTTCTATAAGGTCAGAAGAAGCTTGCTTTTGATGGAAGGAGGGAAAACATAGTCTAGGGGAGAGCTAATCTACTGTAGAAATGAAGAAAACAACATGAAAACCTAAATCACCATAACCTAATTGATCATGAAAATAGCTAGTCTAAGAATAATTGCTAAACAACACTGATCCAATGCTAACTATCTAAGTTGCAGAAGTAAAAGGGCATAAAGCTATCCTAAGGTGCACACAAAGGCAACTAGGCTAAGTCTAGGTTGAAGAAGGAGAAGCAGTCAGAGGTCGAAGTGGTGAAAAGAGGACGTAATGGGTAACAATGCATGAGGACTGTTGGATCAGGCGAGTGAAAGGCAAACAAACAGATGAGATTGGATTGCAAGAGGGTACATAGAAAAATGGTTGGAGATGGAGGACTAATAGGACAGACGGATGGGATTATATTGTGGAGGTGATTGGCAGATGAGTGGCGGAGATCGACCAAGCCAAGTGGTGATTGGGTGAGGCGACATCGGATCAAAAGATGGATCGACGGTGGAGAGTTCAAGGCGTTAAAGCGATCGGGTGATGCGACAGCCAGCAAATCTGATAGGGCAGATCGACGATGGAGGTTGGAGCACGAAAAGAAACTTGCGGAAAGGATGAGCGGGTTGGAGGGCGGTAAGTTATATCTCACGCACCCTCAAAACCATAAATGGTATTTTGAGAATTCACGCGACTAGCCTCCCAGCCGACAGGTAGCATGGGGAAACTACCCATATCGCACGCTCTCATCCTGATAATGGTCAGAAGGAAATCCACGTGATATGGCGCGAGGGTCGTTGGATCTGGTAAGGCAGATCTTTGGCGGAGATGTGATTGAGTAGGTTGGTGAGCGGGCACATGACAGCTGTCGAATCTGAAAAGGCAGATCGACGGTGGATATTTAAAGGGTGAAAAGTCAAATGCAAAAAATGGATTTGAGTGGTGATTGGATGATTTGGCTTCTGAAAGGCATTTGACGGTTAAAAACCGTTTAAACATGAATTATCAGCTCCTGCACAAGCATTTCAGGCTGAAAGAGAAAGACATGGGAATGTGAGTGAGGCTTAAGACATAAGGAGAGTGAACAAGATGATGACCAGTAAAGGGGCAAAGCACTATGAAATGACCTTGGTGACTGTATTAAATGCCAAAACTCCATGAAAAATCAAAACCTTGTGTTTTTGGGGTTGCTGTAGGGTTTCTTCCTCACACGATAGTCCCAGAGAGAGGAGGTGAGGCTGAGACACTTGTGAACAACCTTGCAGACATTTTTCTTTGCCAACCTACTGCTTAGATGAAAGTATGAAGGGAACAAACTAAAACACAACTACTCTGTTCTACCCTACTGTAATGAAACTGCAACCACTCAGTAAATGAATAGGAAAGCCATGAATCTATGTTGAACCACTACAATGAATATGCATCTACTTAACCAAATGAATAATCAAACCATACATCTATGCTAGTACTATAATGGAAATGAATCGCTTAAGTAAATGAACAGAAAGCAGGAATCTATGCTAGAATACAATACAAGAAAGAGGAGTTTTGGCTGCTAGGGTTGGGCCCTAACCCAAGAGCTTCAGCCCTCTGAGTTAACTCAGTGTTGGATCAAATCAAAACTCATCTTCATTATCAAAGAATATTGTATTACATCAAACTATTACAAGGTAGAAGGTCTAAATACTTGCTAACTGATTCACTGACTATTGGTTAACTGCCTAAAAAAACTGAGGTCCTAAGCCTCTCTATTTATACATATGAAATCTAAACAACTTCACTCAAAATTAGGGAGGTACAACTCCCAACTTAATGGTAACTTGTCCATTCACTTTCACTAGCTCGATTGCCTTCTAATAGGGAGGCTGCTTGTACTTCCACTTGCTTGGCTGTCTTTTAGTACTCTTGATTTGGTTGTGTGTACTTTTAACTGATGGAGGGATATTCGAATGGATGGGAAGTAAATGAGGAGGATTTACCTCCTGTAATTCCTCTCCCTTGTCTCATCCAAGGTTTTACCATAGTTCCTTGCATTTACCTTTTATCCCTGCATTACATGCACATTAGAACACAAAGCAAAATATCCAACTCTAACTCATTTCATAAGCAAAATATAATTAAAAGTATGCAATTAGTTGTGAGAATAGTTGGTTTGACTAAGCTAGGAGGTGAATTAAGGCCAATTAAGGCCCAGATAATTACTCAACGATGAGAATCATCAACAGTCCACTGAAAAATATCTTCTTGGTCAGGGCAGCCACAAATATTGTTCAACTCCGCAACTTTAGATTTTTCAATAAAAACTTGTTGCTGATCTTTTGCTACCCATTTTTCAATGGGCCAACCCTCTTGGAAATTTGCAATAGATATTTCATTGCCTGAATTGTAAGAGTCATATATTGGATAATATACTGAGAATTCATGGCAGGAATCTTTCTGCAACAGGCAGTCATGGACTCTGCTTGGTCCATCGACTTTGGGCTCTTCTTGAAAAACTTGTTGTTGGGAGCTTTCTCCCCACTTGCTGGTAAACAAGTCCTTCTGAACTTCTGCAACCATCTCATCCTCCTCTGAATGATGTGAATCATAAATCGGAGGAGGCTCTTGATCTTGTTTTCGAGGTGAAGGGTGTGCATTGTGAACTGGAGCCTCTATGTTAACCTCCTGGTAGGCCTCTTCTTCTTGTGAAGCTTACCATGACTGTGATTTTGGTGGTTGGGCATCACTTGAATCTCCATAAGAGTCATATACATCATAAGAAGGAGGAGCATCAGATTCAGCTGAATAAGATCTCTAAAAGTTTATTTGTAGCTTGATGATGTTTCCTTCTTTGCTTTCTTGACCACTTCGTAATGCTTCTTGATGTGAGTAGATATCTTCTTGGAATGGAGTCTCACACACATCTTCAGCAGGATCATTAACCTCAAGAATATTTTCAACATTAAAATGTGTGCAACAGTCTTCAAATAGAGAATTCAGTGGATATAGTCTTTTGCAATAGTGATTGAATTTTATATGAAAACTTTTTAAGGAATATATGTTGCCATGAGGTATTTTTTTGTACCAAACTTTGGCACCCTCATCTAAAGAATACTTGAACAATTTCATTTGTGCGTCTTCAAGAAAAATACCCAATTGTTCAATGCATTTGTGAAAATCTTTGAGGTGCTAGTTAGGCCTTCTCTATAGGTTCCCACTGAATCTATGAAAATAGGTAATCCATTCATGAAACGAAGGGACATGATTAGGATAACTAGTAATGGAAGAAAAATCCAGTGGTACAAATTGGTTTGCCAGGAATGCATGAATGGCCATTTCGAAAACCTTCTTAGATGAGTGATCCCTAGTTCAAAGGTATGGAAAGCTTTCGACTGCTTTAGTATTAGAGTGAGTATGAGGCTGCTTAAAAGCTAGGATGATCAAATAGAGAAATGAACAGTGGAGTCCCTAGGATGTTTACCATAAAATTGAAACAGTGGAGTCGCCAAGGTGAGATATCTTCAACCCACATTTCCCTTGCTCACCTAACAAAGGGAATGTAAAACTTTGTTGTACCCAAGGAAAAATATTCTAATTCGTTCCCCGACAACGACGCCATAAAGATGTTGTGGATTTTTCTAGCACCTATAGCACAAGTGCTGCAGGAGATATAGAAAGCTTCCTAGAGACAACCTCTGGGTTGATTGTAGACCAGTGCCTAGGATATCTTAAGTAGAGGAGTGCATGGAAGATTATCTGTGAGGGGGATTTTGCAGCACTCAAATTGTCACGTAGTTAAAAGATAATAAAAAGGGCTTGGTTCAATAAGCCTTCATTCAGGCAGACTCAAGCCAATATATGGATCCAAATGTGGGGGGTAGATCGGGGCAACCTCAAAGAGAAATATCTTGTTCTGGTGGCCAACACACAACAAGTAAAGTTGTAGTAAAGGTGGAGAGGAGGAGAGGAAGGAGGGAAATAAATGCGTAGGGTTGTAAACAAACAAAATCATTAGCAACAATGTTCCAGCAGAACTATGCAAGAGGGAGGAGGTGAAATGGTAGAAACAGTGGAGTGCTAATTAAGATTTCATGCCAGATATAACATGGGTACCATGATTGCCAAACAACATGACTAAAAGTGGGCTCACACAGGTACTGCGGGTTAATCTAATAACACAAAAAAATATGCAATTATTGCAGGTATTGTAGACTATTGAATAACACAAGCAAATATATAATATAATGTAGAGACTGTTTGCTTATTTAGCAGCCTAGATAAATCCATGAATCGGGGAGAAACCAACTGCTTCATTACACTATTTCAGAGAAAATAAAACACAAAAGAAATGAGATTTACAAATAGGAAACACACTACACATTGATCTGCTTGGAATTACCAGAATAGTTTCATTAATCTTTGGAGGGTCCAAATAACCAGTCCATAACATTCAACAGTGTATCAGCTAAGTCCCCCCATGAACAAACAATGTCGAACCACGAATGGCATCTCATAATTCAAACCCCCATAGGTGCGGAATTCCAGAACCTGTTGTAAGTGTTTCTTCCCCCTATTTATAAGAAGAGGGGGAGCTTGGATTATAGTTACAAATATCTTCGCTAGAGTTTCAGCTGTCTCATAGACCAGTTGCCTCGGCGTGGAAAGTCTTGCTGCCCCAAAATGATTACATCAAGATTTGATTGCCTTATTTAAAATACATAGGAATTATAGAGTAATCAGAACTAAAGAAAAGTTGAAAGATGGAGAGGAAAATATCTCTCCGCTTCTCCTGTGAAGGGCCTCCCTTTAAGCCACGTCTCTGCCACTCTACTCTTCTCCTGTTGTTAGGCCGGTTCCTGTCAACTTCGCCTTAACTGCCCAAGTAGCTTGTTCTCTAATGTTGGGAGTGGGTCGATTGTAAGTGCTTGTCGCGGAGTAGAAATGGAACATGTCCTAGCAGTCTTTCATTGTGTACCAAGGTGGAGCCTCATGCCTCCATTTACTATTTGAAGTCGTGCAGCGAAGCAATCGTATTTGTTTCAATGGACCGTGTAGTCCTTGGTTTCTTGTTGCAGGGGCTTCTATAGGATTAGCCCGTACCTCTCTGCCATTGCCCCATACCTCTATTCAAAGTTTCATATGCCGATCTGTTCATCTTTAAAGCTTTGTACCTCGCTCTCGAGGCCTCGCTGTATCAAAAATTTTGCACTAAAAGGCATCACAGAACAACAGGTCCCAATCGCCTTTGGCCCCCTTTGGCTTAGTCCTCATTCTACCTTTCTTTTCATGTGGCCGGGGGCTATGATCAAGTGCTTAATCCTTTGGTGCTAGGGCCTTTTGACTTCCCTCCGAGGTCTTTTTCCTTTGTTACGTAGAATCCCTAACATTGACGATTTATCATCCTTCGCTTTTGATTTCTCCCATTCACTCTTGTGATCGCCGATTTGCGGGGTTGGGCCCACCAAAGGTATCGCAATCGCAATACGGGAGAGGAAGACATTTTACCTCCTTTCATAGAATTGGTCGATTGTCCGGACGTGAAATCCTCATAAGGTATAACACATAAAATATCGCATCAGGGAGGGTCTTCACATATTGCAATCGCAAGTCTGAAGGGACTTTGGTGGAGGAGAGACCATGCCTTGTGTGATTGCTGATCATCAATTTGTGATGGGTGACATCATCATTGCCACGTGTCACCTTATGAGTGGTGACACATGTCACTCGGAAATGCCCCCTTAGGATCCTGAAAATGCCAAATATGCGTGCCATATGTCCTCCGTACCGCCACATCATCTCTGTACTATCACATCATGATGATGTCAACCACCACGTTAGCTTATTGGGACCAATAATATTCTGCCACATGGCCTGTCAAAGGAGAGAGAAAAGGTCCACCTCCCTCATGTTTTTGTGTTAATTTCCTTTGTAAATGACCTCTTCCCTCCTCGGTGCTTTAACACTAGAGGCCTGAATCTCAGTGATTTCAATATTATTGGCCTTCGGCAGCTTGATGACATTTGTATTTCTTTGCACCCTTTGACCCTTGCGATCGCCGATATGTGATATCAGAGTTCTGCTTCATGAGATGCTGATATACTATGTGTCATGGGCCTTTGACTGTCGATTGCAATTTGTGATACGCTCTCAAAGTGCGATCGATGATTGCTGATTTACCCTACCAATATTTCTTGACTGTTGGGACCTCCGATATGCGATTTGCAATATTGGCGATCACTAATCACTGATCTCACTGCCCTCCTCTGTTGTTGCTAGAAACTCCGTCCTCCACTTTCGATGAGACTCCCTTGGTCTTTTCTCTTTGTTTTCTAGCTTTCAAAGGGAAACTTAAATATGATCTAACTTCTGATCCAAAAGTCCATTTTTGGACTTCCATATATCGTTGGAAATCTTATTCTGAGAACTATGTAATGGATAGGGTATAATTAAGCTTTGAGAGCTTATGTGGCCTAGGAAGATGGCTTCAAAATTCACTTCTCTTTCGCACTCTTTTTATAGCTAAAAACATATTTAGCAATGAACGACAACAAAAGGAGCTTTTTCATTTGTTTAGCTATATAGGGCCCAAAGTATTTTGGGACTATTTTGCAGGTTTTGTAGCCTTCTTTTGAGCAGCTTCTTTGAAAGAGACGGGAAGCCCTTTAGTGGAGTTTGAGCCAAGAGTACCTCCTTGAAGTCTAAAGTTCTGAATGATTATGTCTTTGGAGATGTTGTAGTCTTCCAACTTGGAAGAGTTTGATAAAACCTTCTCATTTAATAGAAGATGTTGATGATAGGATGGAATTCCCCAACTAGATTCAATGGATTGTTTAATAGAAAATACAGAGGAAGAGCTTTTTAGCCAAATGAGATTAGATTCTCCACTGTAGTTTTTAATAAAAATATGAAAGAGGGGCTCCCTTCTGAAGCCAGATAGACGTGAATATATCTTGGATTGGACCACATATTGGGGAGCCACCAGTTTGGAAACCACTTGTGAAGTCTTAGAGAGTGGAGCCGCCCCCAATTTAGCAAAGGGTGTGTCCATGCCGTTTGACAAAACAAGAGTAAAAAAAAAACATATGTCATCAAATGCGTCAAAAGAAAAAATAATCATGTAATAAATTGAAGCCTCCATGCACCAATATAACATTTTATAGAAAAAACAATGAAGGAGAACAACACAAGAATAATACCATGACAAGAGAAAGACATTGGAATAGGGAAGGGCCACAGTTTCTCGCTAAGCGCAGTGTTCCAAGAAATATTGTGCCCCCGCATACTCTTATGAAGAAATCTACTACCAAAATGTTTCAGTTACATCCACTAAAAAATGCTCTATCACCACATGAATCCATTGTAGTAGCATTTGAGAAGAGGCCTTGACTTGAGACCTTGTGGCGACGCCATGAGCAAAAGCATAAAAAATGTGAACACTAACTACTAACCTGCGTACCATCCTTCCCTACTATCCCCAAAACATTTTTTCAGATCAAAAAGCATAATTGTATTATATTACTATCCCAAAACATATTAATAATAAATACAAAATATATATATATATATATATATATATATATATATATATATATATATATATATATATATATATATTTTATAAAACATAAAACTAATAAATATAAAATCTTCTTCATAACAATATTTAAAACCTCCGTCCCTTATACGGATTGAAAGGGTTGTTATTATAAGCCTTACGCATTTTTTTTTTTTTATAAATAATCATAAAAATTATTATTTAATAAAATTATATAAGTGATCCAATTGCTCCGACTAACTGGTGTTTGTGTATTGCGTAAGTAGTGGTCAAAGAAAACCCTATAGAATTAACTTATTTACTGATTTCTCTATATACAAAAATAGATGGGTGTAAGATATCATTATTTTAAAGAATTAATGTTAAAAAAATATTATTAAAAATTATAAATTATAAAAGACAAGTATTAAATTTGAATATAAAATTAGCATATTTTTTAAGTTTATGAATGGAAATGTCGAAGTAGTTAGAAATAAGTTTTCAATTAACGTATATCAATGTGATATATATATGTTTTAATAAATTGGAATAAGTGACAGTAAAATTGTTTGGAAAATATTTTATTTTTCAAAAATATAATTATTATGATTAAAATGTTTTGGTTACTATAAACTAAAATCAATATTTAAAATTTAAAAAATGTCTAAAATTTTGTGTGAAAGGCCTGAAATATGAACTAATTATATAAATATTGTTACTTTTCTTGCTGGAGAGTGTCAAAGGTTTCACTAGAGTTGTGAGTCAAGTTTAAAGGGCAAGAATAGATTGTATTTAGGTAAAATAATGAATTTGAATAGAATTTTGGAAATAGTTTCACTTTTATATGATTTTTTTTATGGATTTAATCAATCGATTTATTTAATTGCTTTTTTATAAATTTTGTTTTATTTAAATTATATTATTTTTTATAAAAAATATTTGTTTTATTTAAATTATATTATTTTTTATAAAATTTTAAATTAATTTATTAAACTATGAGATGAAAATTGTTATAAATTTAACTTATTTTATTAACTCATTTTACCTCACAAATATTTTTTAAGTAATATTTATAATAAAAAATTGGAGAATAAAAGAAATGCTGAAAGCATATTTCTTTGCAATATATTATGTGTTACATTAATCCATTTTTAATATATATTTTGGTTAGTAAATACTATTATTTAATTTTTAAAATTAAAATGCAAAACACATGTTTTTCACATTAGTGTTTTTCATATCGATTTCCATAATTATTCATGCTTTCGATGAAAGGTAAAAAAATATATGAAAAGTTAAAAAAAACCCACTAATAACCAATTTATTGTGAGCCTAGTACGTATTCTCTAATTGCTTGGGGTTAAAGGCCAAATCTTTATTGATTATTTATTTTGAGGGACGTTTTCATTGTTTATGATTTTTTTTCCCCTAATATTCTTAATTTTTTGGGTGAGGTTGATAAAATTATTTTCCAAGTCTTTTCAACTAAATGGTTTTAATGGTGTTGGAAATATTAATAATCCCCTTTGTTATAAGGTTTAACTTTCTTTTTTATGACTTTAAAGAAAATTTTATATGAAGACTGTACAATTTATTGTTCGTCTTTTGTACATGAATGGTCAATTCACCACATCATATAGGAATGAATGGTTAGTTTCACTAAAAAAGCTTATTATAACTTTATTTATGCTTGTTTGCTCATTTCATCTAAGTGTATTCACACGTATAGGAGCATAAGTATATTGAGGAAAAGTGAAAGAAGAGAGGCAGAAAGGTAAAGAGAAACAATAAGAGATCACGCAAAAGAAACACAAAGAGGAAAGAGACCTACAACAAAATTGAGTGAGCTTGGATCTTGTAAATTTCCTTTCTAATAATATCAAAATTAGTGTGTGATATCGTATATTTGACTAAATCTATTGTGCTTGATTATACACTGAGCTTTTAGTATACAATGTTTGTTTTCGCAGGTTGACCAAGCGAGCACATAGTAGCTGAGGTTCAAGTTTAAGTGCTAAAAGTTATACAAGCAAAACTTAGAAAAATTCTACTTTTCTCGACATTGCTATGAGTTGACATTGATGAATGCCTTTCCAGTCAACTTTTTCGTCTATCGACCATTGGGCTATTATAGATAACATTTGGTTCTTGATAAAACCTTTGCTAGTTCAATTTGACAAGCATAGGGTTGATCGCATAAGCTGACAGACCTTATGGACAAGCTATTTCATGATACATATATTTTATGTTCATTGATATCAGATTAACAGGAAAGTGTAGAACATTGTGGGGAGTCTAATAGGCCTTGCACCTTTGGTTGTGGGTCCTTAGTGACAACATTGTTCCTATGGACCATTCTACTTAGCACCTAGGAGCTAAGAAAATTTGGGGTTGTCAAAAGTTGGGCCATCAGAGGAATTTTGATGTCTAAAATGGGCTTCCTAAGGAATATTATGAAATAATAGTGGAAATAATAAAATAATATTAGATTACATCATCAAAATTTAGAGGGAAAAAACCAACTCGCATTTTCAACTTATCTCCCTACGATTTTACTCAAATTTCGAGCGGGAGCATTCGTTGGATGCATAATTTAATTCCTCATCCAGGGAGTACCCATGTTTCATGCTTTCAATGGACCCCGTTACATGAAAAATGAGAAATACATGAAAAACGTGATTGCAATCACATTTTTCATGTATTTCTCATTTTTTCATGTAGCAGGGTCCATTGAAAGTATGCAACATAGGCACTCCTTGGATGAGGAATTAAATTATGCATCCAACGAGTACTCCAACCTGAAATTTGAGTAAGCCCGTAGGGAGATAAGTTGAAAATACGAGTTGAAAAAGTTGTTTTTTTTTTACTTTTTTATCTTTTTACTTTTTTACTCCAAAAACAATGAATCATCCCCCGTGATTGATATCATCATCACGAATCTTATTGGTTCTTATATAGTTAATTTTTTTTTGGGTGCAATCAAGTCTGGTGAAATTTACAGACAAGTGGGACATATCAACATTAGATTGGTATTAGAGCACAAGAAAAAAATGGCAAATTGATGAGAAACAACTAGAGGAGTAGCTCAAGGGAGGCATATAGGAAATTTTTCCTTGAAAACAAAGGTAAAACACCTTCAGGAAAGATTGGAAGCCATGGAGGCTGCACAAAGAAGAGGAGCTAACACAAGAGATGGTGAAGAAGCAACAAAAGAGAAAATACTGAAAATGATGGTTGATATCACTGCTAGACAAAAAATGGAGGTACCAATGTATGAAGGTAACTTGAATGTTGATGAGCTAATGGATTAAATCAATGCTTTAGATAAGTATTTTTATTATGAAGATGTTGATAAAGATAAAAGAGTAAAGTATGCAGTGACAAGACTAAAAATCCATGCAACCCTATGGTAAGATAAAGTGCAAGCAAACATAAGGAGTAACGCAAGTCAAAAATCCCAAGATCTGATAGATTGGTGGCAAAATTTAAAGGTAAGTTTTTACCAAAATATTATCAGCTAAATATTTTTAAACGGATACTGAATTTTAGACAAAAGTTTATGACAATAAAAAAATACACGGAGAAGTTTTACAAATCGAACATTATAGCTAGTCATAATGAGGAAGATGTTGAAAAGGTGACTAGATATATTAATTTTCTGGTATATGAGATCTAATATGAGATTGGCATGTTGTCCTTAAGAGAAATTGAGTATGCATACCAAGTTTCCCTAAAGGTAAAAGAGAAGTTTGATGAAAAGTAGAGCCAAGGAGGTAGAGGAAGATGTCTTGCAAGGGGGAAAGGATATCAGAGTGGAAGATGGAAAGTCCAATCTTTCAAAGAGGAAGGGGGAGGTCCTAGAAAATAATCACTAAGAGGAGGTGATTTGAGAGGGAGGAGATCATTTCAGAGGCAGAGGTCAAGGTAGAGACTATCAACTAAAATGCTATAGAGGTGGAAAACTAGGACACATGTCTTGGGAATGTCCTAAAAATGCACCCACAAACCAAAACATTTCCCATATAGTAGAAGCAAAGTAGAAGATTGCAAATTCAACTACAACTGAAGAAGTCTTAAAGCAAGGGACTCTCTATTGATTTAAAGAGTGTTGATCAAGTCTTTGAAGGAATTTAACAAACTAGATCAGAGGAAGAGTTTGTTCAAGACCGTGTGCAAATCTAAAGGCAAGATTTGTAAAGTTGTAATTCATAGTGGTAGCATAGACAATTTAGTTTCCAATGAAATGGTATAGAAGCTAGATTTGAAAAGAAATGTCACCGTAATCCTTACTATGGATCATGGTAGCAAAAAGGCCATCAAGTTCTAGTTAATAATCAATGAATAATATAATTTCATATTGGGAGATACAAAGATGAGTTTATATGTGATGTGATGCCAATGGATGTTCACCATATTTTGTTGGGAAGGCCATGGAAATATGATAGAAAATATATCCACGATGGTAGAAGAAACATATATACTCTTGGGAAAGATGGTCAGGAAAATACCTTGCTTCCCTTGCCAGATGAAGGATCCAAAGATGAAGGTGATCCAAGTGTATGACTAATGAGTGGAAAAGAACTACTACAAGAGATTAAGAAAAAAGAGGTATAGTTTGCTTTGATTAGGAAGCCTCGAGTATTACTTACAAGCATAAGTCTAGATTATTTACCTTAAGAAATTAGAATTATGTTGGATGAGTTTGTTGATATAATTTTTTGATGGGTTACCAAATAGTTTTCTTACTGCTAGAAGTATTAGCCATCACAGATAATTAATCCCAGGATCAAGTCTTTAAAACAAAGCAACATATAGGATGATTCCACAATAAAATGAGGAAGTAAAGAGGAAAGTTCAAGAGTTATTGGATAAGCGTCTTATCAAAGGAAGTTTGAGTCCTTGTGTTGTACCAATAGTAATTAGTATAAAGAAGGATGATTAATGGAGGATGTGCATTGATTCATGGGCCATTAACAAGGTAAAAATAAAATATGGATTTCCACTTCTAATAATTGATTACTTAATTCATTTTCAGAGTGCTGCTAAATACTTCTCTAAAATTGATCTAAACAACGGGTATCGCTATATCATAATTAAAGAAGGGGATGAATGGAAAATAACCTTCGAAACAAATCATGGACTATATGAATGATTAGGGATGCCTTTTTGTTTCACTAATGCTCCTAGTACTTTTATGAGGTTAATGAATGAAGTTTTGAAGGAGTTCACTGGAAAAGTTGTTATTGTGTATCTAGATGATATTTTGGTGTATTGTCAAAACAAGGAAGAACATTTGAGGCATCTTAGGTTAGTTTTGAGCACTCTGCAATAGGAGAAATTGTTGATAATCTAAATAAATGTAGTTTCATGAAGAAAGAGTTGGTATATTTAGGCTTTGTAATTTCTGAAGGTGGGATGAAGATAGATTAGGACAAAGTGAAGGTAGTTATTAATTGGCCTTTTTGAAAGAATATTTTTGAGGTAAGAAGATTCCATGGTGTTGCAAGTTTCTACAAAAAATGTATTAAGAACTTTAGCTATATTTGTGCTCCCATTGCAGAAACTATTAAGGAAAGTAAAAAACCTTTTAGATGGACTATGGTAGCTGATAGCAATTTTAAATTGTTGAAGAAAACATCATCAAGCAATTAATTTTAACCCTACTAGATTTCAATAAATATTTTTAAGTTGAAGAAGATACAAGTAGAGCTGCCATTGGAGTTTTTTTGAGTCAGGAAGGAAAACCAATTGCTTACTTTAGTGAAAAGCTTAATGAAGCAAAGAAAAAATATTTTTCTCATGAAAAAGAATTTTATGCTATTATTCAAGCTTTGAAAAAGTGGAGGCATTACTGTTATGTAGAATTCTTCTTGATTGTGTATGAAAAGAAACTACTTTAGGCTGTGGATGACAAAAAACCCTAACAATAAAAATGGATGTTAAACAATTTCGATCTACAACCAATGATAGAAGAAAAACCCGCCAAATCCCTGATCTATGCAACAAACATAGTTAAACAACAAAATGGAATAGTAAGATAAGCGCAAATAACTCCAATAATCCAATGGAAACCAAATATATAAAGAATATATTTTATTAAAAAACACCTGTGAAGGGAACAAATAATGTTACCAGTCCCCCTCTATGGGATGGGTTCTTGGCTATCCTCAATGTCTTCAATTTTTGTAGTCTCTCTCTCTTCTATAATGTGCAAAACCCAGCAAAAAAAATGTTTGAGCTCAATGAGAACTCAAATGAAAGAGAAGATGGTGTGCGACAATGATAATAATCAGAGCTACAACAGTGAGTGCAACAATGAAAATGATCAAAAGTAAAGAATGAATGGAAAACCCTTCTATTTATAAGAAAATATTAGGTTATCCTCGAATAATGAGTAGTAATAAAATATTATTAACCTCATTCTAGAATTAACCATTTGGAATATTTTATTATATTTGGTTTGGAGGGAAAAAGTATTTAAACTTTTATTTAGAAATAATAAATAAATAAATGATTTATTTATCATCTCAAGAAATATGGTTAAGGAATAATAAACAAATAATGATTTATTTAATTATTCCTAAGGGATTTACTCAAACTTGAGAAGGAATAATAACTAATTAGCGATTAATTAATTATTCCTAGAGAAAAATAAGATAATTAATGATTTATCTATTTATTTCTCATAATTGGGTCAAATGTGACGAGGAATATTAATTAAACAATGGTTTAATTAATTATTCCTAGAAGATAATTAAATAAATAGTTATTTATTTAATTATTCTTCATGGGTTTAATTATAAATGACTTAACAAATATGGTTTATTAAGTAATTTCTCACAATGAAAACAATTTTACTATGGTAAAATTGGCCCTACATGGTGTACTTCGATCCATCTAGTAAATTAAGGCGAGATGATCAATTTTTTGTGATAATAGATTTCCCCCCAATTTGCGAGTGTTAGGATAAAAATGTATGACCAAAGTATGTTGTAAGGACATAATCACTAGACAACGAAGTGGAGAGAGAGAGAGAGAAGCCAATGGAGTTGAAGCGAAAGAGGATAGTGATAGAGGGGGCGAGACCATGCAAGTCTCCTTTTATGTTGTGGTACTAGATCTCAGTGAGCTGGGGGAAGCATACCTATACCCATCGAGATAACTTAGTACAAAAATAATGATGTGCCCAGAAACATGAAACTGAGAAATAAAATACATGCTGAATGGTACATGACATGCTGGCATAAATGAGCCAGAAAATAATACAATGTGTCCCACATACTGTTATGAAACCAGCTCACAAAAAGATAGAAAAGCTAGATCAACGGTTTAGAATTCAGCCTCTTCGAGGGGGAAAGCTCCTTTACATTACACAAATGAATGATTCGTTGATGATTCAAATGACAAAACCTCCTTTCTATATATAGGAGTCTAAGGAGTCACAATATAACCCAACCGACCTAACAATAATAATATAAAGGCACAAAAATAACGATAGAGGGATTCTATGGGGCATGGTAATAACAATATGGGAACAATAGCGGCACAACAATATTAATAAGGGATACAACTACAATAGTAATGGGGTAATAACTAGTATTATAGGGACCTAACATTCCCTTCTCCTTCAGAAAAGTGTTGTTCTCAATGCTTGAGTAGTTCTGGATGCTTCTGTATAAAATTTTCATCCTCCCATGTGGAATCTTTAGCGGATAAGTTCTTCCACTTGATGAGATACTCCGAAATTGATCGATTTTGTAGTTGTTGACTTCTTGTTTCTGTGACTGCTTCCGGTTCCAATATAATTTTTCCTTCCTCGTCAACTTCTGGCAATATTGTTTGAATTGGGAGCTTATCGCCTATAACCTTCTTTAAACATGAAACATGGAAAACTGGGTGCACTCGAGAAGCTGCAGGAAGCTCCAATTTGTATGCCATAGTACCAATCTTTTGCAACACCTTGTACGGACCATAATACTTTGGTGATAATTTATTATCCTTCTTAGCTTGTGTTAAACACACATGGACAGCAAACAATGTGAAAGATAAAACATGCAATGCATTTTTTATTAACATGAGATATACATTTATAGTACAACATATGACTCTTGGGTTTCAGATCCCAAGGTCTCTTGGACCGCTTTGGTCTATTCGGCTTCCACACTAACCCATTAGGATTAGGTGTCCAACATTCCCCCCCTTAATCCGAAGGGTTATGTATGAGTCCAAGAAGAGAGCTGTAATACAAAATGTGCAAATAATGCATGGCAGCACTAGGCTGAATGTGCTCTATGAAATTTTGGTATAAAGGGCAGTGGTTTAAGGATGACCACCAACACTGGAACGCTTAGTGCAGTTCCCGGAACTCTTCCAAAACTGGCAAGAAACTGAAGTTTTCTGCTAGAGGAAGTGATCCTATTGTTTTAAAGAGGGAAACCATCAACCATAAAAGGGAGGTCTCACCCCGCATAAAAGGTAAAACTTCAACCTGAAAAGGGAAGTCTCAACCTGTGATGGTTTAAGGATAACCAACAACTCTGGAATGCTTAATGCAATTCCTGGAACTCTTCCAAAACTAGCAAGAAGCTGGTGTCTTCTGCTAGAGGAAGTGTTCTCAATTTTGTTCACGGGCATCTTTGTCTCTGGCTACAACTCTGAAACTGGTGTGGCAGGTTGTGGCTCAGGCTCGCTTGATGTGACTTTGAAGCTTGTAGATGACCATCATTTCCCCCCCTGTCAGATACAAGGTGAGATGATGGAGAAAACTCAACTGCAAGACTGTTCAATACTCTGGAACAAGTTCTGATATGTGTTTGGAATACCTTCTTGGCTGTTGATGCCCATTGCCAAGAAGCGATCCATCCAAGATGAATCTTTGTTCTTGCAGGACGTTTGTTTCTGAAGCATCTGTGTGAAGAATGGATGGTTTTATGACAGTGCTTACATGGATGAAGATCAAAACAATGATCTTTTAGATGGCCAACTCGGTCACAGTGTTGGAATTTCACGATCTGTTGTTGTTGTTGTTGTTGGTGTTGCTATGGAAGAGGGGCAGAGTCAGGAACAACTGAAGCTGAACTGTCACGAGGAGCAGGTGAACTGTCATAAATGAATCCAGCACTCTGAAACTGAATGGGCTTGGCGTAGTCTGGAATATGAAAGGACAAGTCCTTGTCATATCCAAGACCAGTTCTGTGCTTGTTGTGGACAAGCTGTTCCCAAGGTCTGATGATGGGCTTGGGAAGTGCAGACTGAGTTTCTGCATCTGCATGTACAATTGCTGCTTTATTGGGCACTGGATCTGAATGAACTTCAGCAATATTGTTTTGCTGTTTATGGGAGTCTGTTTCATTGTTCTGAATAGAAACACGTTCAGAATGATGACTCCACTGCTATAATTCTTCTTGTTGTAGCTTTGTCTCCAACTGCAAAAACTCAATATTTTCCTGTGCATTTTGTAGACATGTCTGAATTTCTGAGAGAAAATCCTTACTGATTCTGACTGTCCCATCAACAGTGGAAAAGATTAGACTATTTAGTAACTGTAATGCATCATCAATTTGCTCCATTTAATGACAATGTTGCACAAATATCTCATACAATGCCAAATAACCGCAACTTTAAAGAATATAAATAGCCCCCAATGCTTATGAACATTGAACTCTGTCGTTCCAATTAATCCTCCAATTGATGAGAATGACAGGCTCTTCGTACAATGGTCCAGGCTGCCTGTTCTGTTTCAGTAATAATAATAGCAGTAACGTTCATATGGCTGTTTTAATGCTGCTGTGTATGTCCAAAGCCAGAGTGATGCAATGGTGACAGTGAACAGATGTGCTACTGTCGAATAAGAAGAAACAGGAACACAGACCGCACCTTGGAGGGGGCAAGCGGAATCGATGATTGAATATATTAGTATTATAACAACGAGAGAAAATGACTGAATATATTAGTGTTATAACAGCAAGTGGAATCGATGACTGAATATAGGTCCAGGTATCTAGAGCCGCTGACGGAATGCACTGTTGGCATTTGAATCTCTGATATGTCTCTGTTAACGTCGGATATGGTGCCCCAGCAAAGAAAGTTGGTGGGGATCAAACTTGGCACGCAGAGGCTCTTCTCGTCTGTTCCTATGCCAACTCGTTCCACAAATCTGAGCTTCCTTCCCCACTGTATCCACGTTCAGTCACCGAAAGCCACGAAATTGCTAGAAAAGTCTGTGACCCATATTTAGAACTGGCTGGAGAGGATTTTCTTTCATCCAGAAATTTTAGAAGAAATTACAAATTCTAATGAGCTTCATCTACCACGCGTATAACTGAGGAGTAATCTGACGTGGTTGATTATAAGTCTTGCCCAAGCCTTTCGTGAGTTTCCGGATCCAAATCCTGTCAAACTTGCGTGGGGAAACTCGGAAACTGGCCCTATTGCCCTGTGCGGGTAGTATGTAAATCGAATGTGCTGGAAGAGTCCAATGGAATAGTCCGTTAGTGTTTTTCTTGGCAAGATTACTTTAAGGGACCACCGGACTTACAATCTATTGAGGCACATCAACCCTCTATAGAGAAATCCCGCGACCTCGACTGTTTCACGCAGTATGGCTTTGGTCAAAGGTGTGCTGCTCAACTGAAACAACCACATAAAATACAAGTTTGTAGCCTTGGGGCTAGATAATTCTTTATGCTCATATGCTGCCCACAGTTTGATAGTATGCTTCGAATTTTTCAGGGAGAATACAGCTCAGCAACTGGTTCTTTAGTGCTAAACAAAACGGTGGCAAAAGATTGCTTTAAAGATCTTACCAGTGTCTTGATCAGCAGTGGTGCAAATGGTTCAATCTCATCCCTTTGCTCGATAAAATCATCTAATCTTACAGGGGATTCTTGTCCCATAAAGACTCTGGTGGACTTTGAGCAAACAATGAATACAAGCAAATTGTTGGATGCATGCACGACTGTTGATCCTCTGAAAGAATGTTACAGACCAGTTTGTCAGCCTATTATTGCTGAAGCTTCTCATCACCTTAGAACTCCATTGCTGTTCTGTCACGCTATCTGATATACATACGCCCAGAAGACTTTCTACACCCAGCCAATTTGCTGCATCTGAACCAGAATCACTAGATCAGTCGGCGCTTGAGCAGTTACAAGTTTTTTTTCTTTCACAGGCTCCACTAAAAGGCGACTTCAAGATGACGTTGTTGATGAAGACATTGTTTCAAATCTGAACCTTTCCTCTCTGCTCTGTGCTTGATCGACAATGTTTCCAGCGTGAAGATCTCACCAGTGCTCCAAAATTCTTATCACATGACCGAGGTAAGCATATATGTGTGGAGAGCCAACGATGCGTATTGGAGAGCCAATGGTGTAAGCGAAGGCGAGAGATGTTGACTGCGAATTAAAGCAGAGATAGCAACGTATATTGGGAGCAACGTACAATGTATTGGGAGCAACGTGGAGAGGCATGAGCAACCGGAGGTCTGGCAATGAAGGTATGCGTATTGGAGCAGGTATTCCAAGCGTTACCCATTATCACACAGAGCACAGATTGCTAAGCAGATTCAGAATGGCAGAGACAGCGCAGGACAGAGCAGCGCAGCGCTCTGGACAGAGGCGTTAATTATGGACAGAGCCCAATTTGCAGAGAATATGAAAGCGGTTTTGAAGTCTGAGCGTATTTAACTGAACAGGGCGCAGGAATTATAAATAGAATTTGTCAGGGCAGCGCAGGTGTGGCAAACAGACATCTCAGAACCGCTTGGACAGTGCTGGCAGTGTCAGGAGCAGCTAAAATTTAGCTGAAGTAATATTCATGAGAAAATATTCCTGAGATGCAGAATTGATGGCAGAAATGACTGCACAGAAAGGCCATAAGACAAATGGCTCAATTTAATTATGTAGGGCAGGAATACGCCTGCTCTGATACCATGTTAAACACACATGGACAACAAACAATGTGAAAGATAAAACATGCAATGCATTTTTTATTAACATGAGATATACATTTATAGTACAACATATGACTCTTGGGTTTCAGATCCCAAGGTCTCTTGGACTGCTTTGGTCTATTCGGCTTCCACACTAACCCATTAGGATTAGGTGTCCAACAGCTTGCTTGAGGGACATTTTTTTATATGGTTGTAGCCGTAGGAATACCCAATCACCTACATCAAAAATTCTTTTGCTGTGATGTTGATCTACCTGTTGTTTCATTCTATTCTGCGCCAACACGAGGTTATCCTTTAAGAGTTGGAGGACTTGTTGTTGATGCTTGATGTGGGGGTAAATGGGGTCATTTTTGTTTCTGTATGGAAGGAAGTGTTATACCACCATTCAGCGAGAGGCAACCATTTGACCCATTGTGTCTGTTTATCAGATACAAAGCAACGAAGATATCCTTCCGAACATTTATTTACTATCTCAGTCTACCCATCAGATTGAGGATGATAAGATGAGCTATGAGCTAACTGAGTACCGAGAGAAGAAAATAATTATTTCCAAAAATTTCCAGTGAAAATGGGATCTCTGTCACTTACAATAATCTTTGGGTTTCCATGTAGCTTTTGAATTGTTTCCATAAATGCAATAGAAACTGTACTGGCTTTAAATGGATGTGATAATGCAAAAAAGTGTGCATACTTGGCAAGTCTATCAACTACCACCATGATGACACTCTTTCCCTCAGACTTGGGTAAACCTATGATAAAATCCATTGAAACCTCCTCCCAACGTTGGCTTGGAATGGATAAAGGTTGTAATAGACCCGGGGTCTTAATTGTTTCAAATTTATTTTGTTGGTAAACCAAACATTCCACCACAAACTTTTGAATATCCAATTTAAGGCCATCCCAAAAAAAATCCTTCTTAACCCTGTAGTAAGTTTTTAAAAATCCTGAGTGCCCTCCTAAGGGAGAAGTGTGCAATTCCATAAGAATCTTTTGTTTGAGTTGGGAATTCTTACAGAGGTATAAGCGATCTTTGTACCATAATGAATCATTTTTCCAGCTAAATGTATCAGATGTACTGGAATCTTGTTGTAACTTTCGAATAAGTGCCCACTTTTCTTCATCATTCTTCCATTCCTCCTTTGCTTCGTTTATCCAATCTGGTTGGATAATAGAAATGGTGCACAACAATGCTTCCACATCGTCATCCTTTCTTGAGAGTGCATTTGCCACCACATTTTGCTTCCATTTTTTGTAGATGATTTCAAAGTCATAACCCAACATACTTGTGACCCACTTTTGTTGCTCTTCAGAGGATAATATTTGTTCTAAAAAGTATTTAAGGCTATCATGATCCGTTTTTACCTTGAAGTGTCTTCCCATTAGGTAGGGTTTCCATTTCTTAAGTGCATGTAGTATTGCCAACATTTCCTTCTCATAAATAGCTTTGTGTAAAAACTTTCCCTTGATTGTACGACTTTCAAAAGAAATGGGTCTTTCATCTTGCATTAAAACAGCACCAATTCCATTTCCTGAAGCATCACATTCCACAATAAATGTTTTTGTGAAGTCTGGTGTAGCTAAGATTGGTGCCTGGCACATTGCCTCTTTAAGATGTTCGAAGGCCTTTTTTGCTTTTGGAGTCCATGAAAATGCATCTTTCTTCAATAATGTTGTTAGATGTGCTGCTATTCTCCCATAATTCTTAACAAACTTGCGATAATACCTTGTCAACCTGAGAAATCCTCGCAGATGCTTTATGGATGTGGGGATTTTCCATTCCTTAATGGCTTTAGTTTTGATAGTGTCTACCTTAACTCCTTCATGAGATACAATAAGACCCAAATATTCCACCTCTTGTACTCCAAAGAAACATTTGGATCTTTTTGCATATAATTGTTTCTCCTCCAATAGTTGTAGCACCTTGTCAACATATTCAACATGATCCTTCCAAGACTTGTTGTAGACTAGTATATCATCAAAATATACTAACACAAATTTTCTAAGGAAGGGTTTGAAAATGGAATTCATCAAACCTTGAAATGTAGAAGGTGCATTGGCAAGGCCAAAAGGCATGACCAAAAATTCATAATGACCCTCATGAGTTCTAAATGTTGTTTTCGGAATGTATTCAGTCTTAATTCTGATTTGAGGATATCCTGAACGAAGATCCAACTTGGTGAAGTAAATTGATCCATGCAATTCATCCAGTAATTCATCAATGACAGGAATGGGAAACTTATCTTTAATAGTGAGCTTGTTGAGCTCCCTATAATCCGGTCACATGCACCACGATCCATCCTTCCTGTGCACCAATACTACTGGAGCAGAGAAAGAACTTCGACTAGGTTGAATTATACCAGCCTCTAGCATTTCCACAACCATACGTTCAATTTCACTCTTTTGGGCATAGGGATATCTGTATGGCCTAATGTTTGGAGGAACACTTCCTGGAATCAGATGAATATCATGATCATGATCACAAATAGGTGGGAGACCTTTGGGAGTCTCAAATACCTTGGAATGATTGTCCAAGACTTTTGGAGAAATGGATGATTTCGATGTGGAAACATCTAGCGAACATAATTGTGCAATTACACCTCTTTGTTCCTTTTTTAGAAGCTTTGTCATACCGTTAGAGCTTATTATCTTTCCTGGTTTCCTTGCAATACCCCTTAATTCAACTTCCTTTCCTTCATGCAAAGTTCTTGAAAATTAAAAGCTATTGTACCCAAGGATTGTAACCATTGGACTCCTAGTATAACATCAACACCTCCCATTGGAATGGAAAGCATTGGGCTAGTCAATACATATTCTCCCATGGATAGCTTGATATTATGGCACTTTGCAGAGCAATTTATTGTTCCTCCATTTGCAACCATCACTTGACACTCTGGTGCTGGATATAGGAAGCAATTCAATTATTTTGCTACGTTACAATGAATAAAATTGTGGGTACTTCTTGAATCAATCAAGACTATTACCTTTTTCTTCTTAATTTGTCCTTTTATTTTGATGGTCTGAGGAGTGGTAATTCCAGCCAATGCATTACAAGATATGGTTGGATTCATTTCTTCTTTATATAAGCTTTGTTCCTGGATTATATCCTCTTCTTTTGACCTTTCTTGCTCCTTTTCTGGTTCCTCTTCACAACCAATGTAGAATAATTTCTTATCAGCACACTTATGACCTTTAGTGTATTTGCTATCACAACTGTAACAAAGCCCTTTTTCTCTTTTTTCTTCCAATTGTTGTGGTGTCAACCTTATAGTTTGTGGAAGAATAGGGGCAACAACACTTCCATCTTTATAGTTGTGATTGGTATGCTTCCTAGTTGCCATAATTTTTCTTTCCATTTTTCTTGCTAACTTGAATGCCTTCTCTAATAATCAGGTTCCCAAAGGCGAACATCATGTTGGATATTATCCTCTAAAGTCCCTATGAACACATCAATCCTATGCTCCTCTGGAATATTTTTTACCCTTATGTTCAATTTTTTGGAACTCCTCAATGTGCTCCATTATTGAACCCTTTTGTTTGAGACTTATCAATTGGCTAAAAAAAGTGTTGCTTTTTGTATCCTCATAATGTGCTGTCAATTCTTCTATAAAAATTTCCCAAGTGATAATTTGTTTATGAGAACAAAGCCATTGATACCATACAAACTGATTTGGTTCCAAATATAAAGTTGCAATACGTACCTTTTGTGTGTTTTGCACATTGTTGAGATTGAAAAATTGCTCCATCTGTAATATCCTTGTTGCGGGATCCTTGCCATCAAACTTCCTCATATTGAATTTTGGAATATGGTGGGTCTTCGATCCAACATTAGAGTCTATGAAATCATGATTAACATTTCTTTTGTTCGCATCATGAGTTTCCTTTACTACCCTTTCACCATTAGTAAGTATTTCTTGTAGAAAATTTGTCAAATCTATCTTCAAATCTGCCATGCCTATCTTCAAATCTATCTTCAAATCGTCCATATTAGCTTCCACGCCATTCATCTTAGCTTCCAAATCCTTTTATCTTGATCACACACCATTTATCTTAACTTCTATTAGCTTTTGTGAGAGTGACATTTGTTGCACTTGGTCTTGTAATTTTGATATATCATGTAGCATTTCTTCCTCTTCTTCATGAGTCATGCTAGAGCTTTCAGGTTGCTTACTAGGTGTTTGCATTTTCTTTCCTCGGGGCATCAATTACTGATAATAATGCTCTACTATGTCCTTTTAATTCCTTAAAAATAATTTTCAAACCAAGCTTAAGCAAAAATTTAAAAAAATCTAAACACCTTTTTTCACTTTGTAGGAGCTCAATATTGCCTTTGATGTATCTCTTTAATTTCAGATCATCTAGTTCAGGAATTGTGACTTGCAGTAGCCCTTTGTGTCCTCTTCCAAATGCCACTAGTCTGATCCAAATTGGATTCTCCAAAGAAGAGTTATGCCAAACATCCCACAGTGACCTAATTATAGACTAGTTCAGTGGAGCAAACTTGTATGAAGTGCCACGTGTCCCTCTTTAGACCTTTAGCTCTAAAAAATATATACAAGAAACTACAGTATGTCCTCTTTTTGTACCTTATTATGAAATTTCAATCTGATGCTCAGAGAGAAAGTTATGACGATTTTCCCCAGGTCACTTGTTTGGAATGTAATTCAGGAGTCTGCAAAAAGACCAACTTCCTCATATCATATCTCCGCAAATATAGCACGAACAGCTCTGAAATTTGGACCCGAGGTTTAGTGAGATTTCCTCTCAAATGGGTTTTTTTCTCTTCTGAAACGTCGCAGAAAAAAAGTTATAGCGCAAATGCCACGATGACCTGTTTGGAGCAATGAAACCCTAGAATTCAAAGCTCTGATACCAAATGTTATGAAACCAGCTCACAAAAATATAGAAAAGATAGATCAACACCTTAGAATTCAGCTTCTTCGAGGGGGGAACCTCCTTTAAATTACACAAATTAATGATTCTTTGATGATTCAAATGACAAAACTTCCTTTCTATATATAGGAGTCTAAGGAGTCACAATATAACCCAGCCAACCTAACAATAATAATATAAAGGCACAAAAATAACAATAGAGGGATTCTATGGGTCACAATAATAACAATATGGGGACAATAGGGGAACAACAATATTAATAAGGGATACAACTACAATAGTAATGGGGTAATCACTAGTATTATAGGGACCTAACATATACATAATACGCCTGGAAAAACATGAGCCAAGACTGAATACAATAACATCTGAGTACATGAGATATAATGGTACTTTCCTCAAAAAAGGGGTGGGAATGAGGGTATAACAACCAAAGAAGCCCAGATGAATAGGAAAAGAGCTCTGCAAAACTGAATGGATCATCTAAAGGAGACATGCATGCTATGAGCACTGGAAGCGGGGGGGATTGAACCTATCAAATATGCAAAACTACATCTAAGGTTGTAGCATAATATGAAGTCCCCTGGGCATGTGGGGGGATACTTGAAGGGCCACACCCTCATGAGGTCCGAAACATCTCACACACACCTGAGAATCATTGGTACGATATGTCACATCATTGGACCATCAAGTGTATGAATCAGGAGCATGAAACAATCACGTCAAAGGGCAATGATGATTCCCTTTGCTTGGTTCGAGGCACCGAACAAGGGTGGAAGCTGGAACCAAGATACACTGCCCTCTAAGCCATTCTTATGGAATAAATGTGTTGATGTCGACATAATAGGGCCTGCCATAGGTGAGGCAATGAGGATCCTCAACTAAGGCATGAGGGAGAATAGTAATGTGACTGATGGACTGACACCAAGGACAATAGGGAAAATAGTACCAAGGGACAAACAAACGACTTCCCTTGTGAGAGCATAAAGTGCATGGTTGACCTGGCAGCGACTGACTTGACTCCAGGGGGGGATGGTGGACAGTATGACTGATGGCCAAAATGGGCAACACGATATGAATGGTATGAAAATATGGATGGAATAATATGACATGATATAATGGGACGCAAAATAGACTCCATGGATGCAAAGGTGACTCATCGCGCATGCTTTGAACAAGGTTGACTCGATGATGCTGCCACACAAAATAGGACGGGTGGGGACCATGAAAGCATGAACAAATGATGGTTGATCATGACGAAAATTGACACGTGAGATGAAAAATGATAAGGGAAGGTGGCCTCCAAAGTACAAGCATCGCATATGAAGAAATTCGAATTTTAGAGGCGACAAAGTGGCCCTTCTTGAAAAATTTCTTTCCTAGTGAAGTGTCAAATCATCAAATGAATGATGAAAACTACCTAAATGCATGATAGAAATAAATACATGTAAATCAATGGGATATTCTATGGGTAAAATTTCTTGAGGTCGAGTGCATTACGAGGATCAGGAAGGAGTTGGCCTTCAAAATCGTCCAGGAGATATGCCCCCTTGCCTAAGTCTGTATGAATGATGTAAGGTACTAGCCATAATGTTCGAATTTTCCATGTCCTAGGGTGTCATGGGCCTGGTCACATAGCAAAACAAGATCACCTTCATGGAAGGCAGGAGGGTTGAATTTTCGGTCATACTGGACTTTGGTGTGCTTTTTGGACGCTTCAATGGTCTGCAAAGAAACATGATAGTCTTAAAAAGCGCATTCAAGCATGATAAGTCTTTGTTCTAATGGTTGGGTGTCAAGGAGAAGTTCGACATATAGGTGAAGGGAAGGGATCTCACACTTGATTGGTAAGACTACCTCCTTTCCAAAAACAAGATGGAAAGGAGTAAACCTAGTTGTGGTTTTGATAGAAGTTATATAGGCCCACAAAGATGGGAAGAGCATAAGGTGCTAGTTGGTCTTGTACTTATTCACCATCTGCTGAAGCATTGTTTTGAGAATCTTGTTGACTTCTTCAACCTCTCCATTACCTTAGGGGTAATAAGATGATGAATACTGGTGCTGGAAGCCAAATAGTGAGGATAACTCACGCCATACCTCATCTTCAAAATGTCGGCCATGGTCAGAGACCAATTGTTTCGGAACCCTGAATCGAGTGATAACATGGTGAAAAAAGAAAAGGGCAATGGTATCCATTTTGTTGGTGAACGTTGGCATGGCCTAAGCCCATTTGGTAAAATAGTCAACCGCCATGATAATATACTTATGGTTATTAACATATGGTGGTTGACACTCCATAAAATCAATGGCCCATGTAAAAAAAGGACCAGTTGTGATGACAGGATGGAGGGGAGCTGGTGGGGCTCTTGCTTTTGGGGAAAAATGTTGGCAGTTGGGGCAGTGTTTGATTGCCTCAATACAATCACTAAAGAGAGAAGGTTGAAATTAACCAATGCACATGAATTTCTAGGCAGTGGCCATACTGGAGAGGTGACCACCACAAGTGCCACTGTGACAGGAGTTTAGCACTTGATCTGCTTTAGGAAGAAGTCTAAGAAACCCATGCGCGGTGGTCGCATAGTCAGGTACAAACCCGCGAAGGAAATTGGCTTTGCCTTGAAGGCTTTGTAACTGGCGCAAGGTACAAGGACGTGGTAGCTTGAGAATGGCTTGAACTTTCAGGGGGTTAAGAGTGAGACCATCCTTCAACACAATTAAGCCTAACAGACGGCTGATAGGAATACAAAAGAAGCATTTCAACGAATTAAGGTGGATGTTATACTTGCGACATCAAAGGGAAATGGTGTGAAAATAATGAATATGTTGTGCCTGAGACCTAAAGCGAGTGGTGAGATCGTCAAGGTAAGCAAGGATAAGGTGTGCCAAGTCATAAAAACAGTATGACATGGCCCATTGAAATGTGGCTTCAGCGTTCTTTAAGCTGAATGGCATGAACCTATATGCAAAGGTTCCCCATGGACTAATGAATGTAGTTTTTAACTGGTCAACACGATAGATACTGATCTGGTTACACCCAAAGAATTCATCCATAAAGGATAGAATTTCATGCCCCACACAGTCATCAATGATCTTATCAATAAAGGGTGTGGTAAAGTTGTCTTTGGGACAAGTTTTGTTCAGGTCACGAAAATCCGTGCAGACACGAATGGTGCCTTGCTTCTTGAGAACAGGAACTGGGTTGGATACCCAGGTGGTATACTCAATGGGATAGATGAAATCAAACTAATTGAGCTTGTCGATCTCTGCTTTTATTTCCTCACGACGAGAAGAGTGAATTGGTCTTAACTTCTGACAGACGGGAGTGGCATTAGGCCATGTGTCGATATGGTGCTCAATAATGGCGAGATCAATTTTGGGCATCTCTAAGTAACACCAGGCGAAAAAATCACGGAGTTGTTTGAAGAGCTTGGTGTAAGATTTGATTTCTTCCAGGGTGTGATCTTCCCCCAAGATAATGTTTTCTTCGATCCCTGGTTTATCGGAAATGTTGATTTTGATAGTAGGACAGATGTTGGCCATATTCCCTTCTTTGAAAGCATCTCGGGTAGGTATGGGATGTCGAAACCAATCGACTTCACCATGGATGAAGTCTTTTGATTCCACATCATATTGGTCATGAGACTACTACAGCAAGAAGTATGCATGATGGTGCATATCATCCCAAGGGTAATCAGGGCTAGACATAGCTTCCATGATATCCTCATGGGAGTGGAAGATGGGAGAAGATGAGGAGGACTGACTACATGATGTGACGACAGTACCTGGCGCATCATCATGAGAAAGAAGGTTCACATATGCACCATCTAGGATGGTAGATGACGAGATAGTAGATGGAAAATCTACTGATGTTGAGACCTGGATTTCAAATGAAGGAGGTTCGATAGAAGCGCGCGTAGAACCCTCAGAGAGGTTTTCCTGCGAGGAACTCAAGGATGACAACAAGTAAAGGATATGGACCGTGGAGTTCGTCATCTCGACATCGGGGGGAGGGATCACGATGGTGGGACCAGAGTCTCCCTATTCTGGTGTACTAGTGGTACCAAAATCCACAAGTAGAGGAGTAGGTGATCCACTACGAGTGGCCTTGTACTTGCACAATGCTTGAAGGCAATCACAAAATTCGTCAAGACGAGGGAAATAATGGGAATAGTGACCATAATGATCGTAAAAGGCACAAGGGTGATTTGTGTGCAACGTTTTGAGTTTCTTGGCTAGTCCCGGTAAGGTAACTTGGACCTCAGGGATATTTGACTCAGGGACGTTTCATGAACCAAAGGTTTGAGATGAGGAAGCTCATGACTGTTATTGGTGGGATGCCCAACAACCTCACATAAAGCACACAGAGGTGTCAGATTTGGAGCTTTGGGAGTGTAAGGTGCTTGGGGAGCCTTGTCCTTAGGTTCCTTCTTCTTGGCTTTTCCCCCTTTTTCATATGCTTTCACAACATGAGTAGGTTCCTGTTGAGGTTGCAGTGGAACTAGAGAAATGACATGGGTCGTAGGGACCAGTTGAACCAGGGTCAAAGCATGATATGGTCTGAGCTGACCAGGCAGAGTGTTCGCTTGGGGGTCAACGTACCACACTCGAATCCCCAAAGTCATATTAGGGAGAGTCAACGAAGCCATGACAGGGACATAAAAGATTCAAGGAGGAGGAAATAAGAAAGGTATCCGTTCTGCAAGATAATGTCCCAATGGAACAACTCTTGGGTAGTTAAGATCTCGAGGAAAATTTCTTAGTGGGAACAAACGAAGTCCTGGGGGGGTGAATCTGGATGGCTCAGCTGAGATGGTAACAACAAGGTGCTGAGGAGATGGTTGTTGATCATATGTACCAGATTTCTTGTGAGAATCTTGTGATGCTTGTAACATGCAAACTCTCAAAGAGCTAGGCTTAGAGATGGGGGGGGGGGCGGCGCACTAGGAAAAGCACCCAAAAATGAGGAACCTTTATAGACTTCGGGTGAAACAACGGTGAGAGGGGTAGAAGACTTCTTGCCAGGCATCAACGAGATAATGCATTTAGGGTAGGTCAAGGATGATGACTTGTAGTATGTCAACTGATCGATAGTGACAATCTTCCCTTCATGGGGGAATCATATCTTGCGAAAAACCATAGATGCGATGGCTGACATGGAATAAGTGTAAATACAACCTGAGAGAATGTTGTAATCTAGAGGGGCATCAATAAACTCAATGTCTACATCAACAATCTTGCCCGCAAGAGTCACTGGAAAATTGTGATACATGCCAACAGGCTGGGAGGAGTGACCATCCCAAGCACGCAAAGTGATGGTGGATGGGGACAGTTTAGCTGACTTGAGTTTCTTCCAAATGACAACATACATCACGCAGGTGGATGCACCTTCGTTAATAATGCATCGGGAGATGATGGCATTACATCTGCGAACTGATATATGGAAAGCAAAGGATGAAGGTAATGGAGGATGTTCTAACGTATCAACATGAAAGACAATCAAATGATCATCTAAAGAATCTACTGCACCCAAAGCAGTTAGTAGAGATTTCTTTTGAGATGGGCACAACTAGAGGACTTCCATCATCGACATGGCAATAAGGGATTGTGCCAAGTCGTCTACGATACTGTATGTATGGGTAGCTCAGTTAGAAGCCACGTGACGTAATGGTCCCTTGGGGATCTTGGGAATTGACTCAAATTTAGATAGAGGGATTTGTAGCGAACCATTTGGTGTCATAAGTGGCTAAGTAGATGCTTTGGTTTTGGACTCAGTGGAAAAATAAGTCGATGGCTTGTCATATTAACGCGATTGAGTTTGCAAGTTGATATCAAAGGTATTGACCTCGTCAGAATTCATCATGAGGATATGGTAGTCACCAGGATCAGAAGGTTGGGGAGGGTGGGCTGCTTGACCTTTGTGAGGTTGGGAAACAACAAATCCTTGCTGAAGGAAAAGATTTGTGAGCACGGCCAGGTGAGATGGCGCAGGATTCTGAGGCGATTGCTGCATGGGCGGTTGACCTCTAGAAGCTACTTGGGCTTCCCACATTTGGTGCATTTGGGGTAAGAGGGGGCACTCATGAGTATAATGGACATGTACACCACAACATGCACAAGATTTTTTCATACGAATAGCCTTGTTTTTCTTGGGTTGGTCGCCCTATTGCTGGTTGTTGGTGTTAGGCTAGTTCCCTTAGGGTTCATTAGGTTGATTACCTTGGTTACCCTCGTTACCCTTGTTACCTTTCCCCGTATTCTTTTTCTTCGAATTTTGGGGATTGGTCACACTCTACTCTCTAAACACTTGACCTTGAGGGGCGGTGGCTGTTGGGGTTGAGAATGCATGGGAGGTTGCGGCGCTAATGCTTAAGGGGCTGGAGTGGTCGGCGGTGCATAGGTATAAGATGGTGAAGGGGAAACAGTTTGGTAGATAGGTTGCACACTAGTTGGTCCTCACATTTGATGATATGGTTGGGTAAATGCATAAGATCCACTTTGTCTTGAATATACGTTGCTGGTAGGAGGGTCATAAGTGTTGGAGGAATTGGTGCCCCCCTGCGGATAGCCATAACTCTGCTAAGTATATGGTGAAGGATGTGAAATAGCTCCAACGATACTGTCAACGACGTGAGATGCCCCTGGTGCATTGGCACCACCAGGATGGAGGATGTCTAGTATAACGGTATAGACATAAGCATATTGAGCATAAATCAAGGCATATCTCATAACGGTTTGGAGAGCCTCTTCCTCTGTCTAAGGAAAATGAGACGCGAAATCTTTGGCAATAGGCTCTAAAAGAGTCCTAAGAAACCAATCGAGGTAGACACGGTCTTCGAAGGGCGGAGCAAGGCACATGCTCCTCCTTCTACGACATTCTTGGACATGATCGAAAAGACGGGGGGCAGAGGACTGGAGGAATGCAGTCAAGAGCTCCGTACCAGTGTCATATCAGAGAGGTAACTGAAAATATGAAAGGAATGCTTTAGCAAGCATCGCGAAAGTGGAATGAGAGGTGATGGCCTGGTTGACATACCACTTCGCAACATCTCCAATGAGCATGCGTTGGAACAACCGAAGACAAATGCAATCATCGATGATGGAATTGGATGAACACCACATATGGAAGGAGCGGACGTGATTGGTATGGTCCTCTCCAGAATTACCCTCAAACTTGGGGATGTCGGAGGGAAGCTTAGTCGGCATAGCTAGCCAACCAGCATTGTGGTGTATAGGGTCATTAATCAACTGGCTAAAATCCGGGAGGCTTAACCCAACCATGAAAGGTAGCATTGGAGCTGCCAGAACGGTTCATGTAATGGTTCCACTAGATGTGACTACTGGGGTAGAACCAAAGCCAACACCAGGTTGGTTTCCTGGACCTGTAGTGAGTTCTGACATGATGATGGTATGTGGTGAAGAAGGCTCGAAATTGGATGTGGAATTAGATAAACTAGAGGAAGAGTCCGTATGGGGACTCAAGGGACTAGGAACTCAAACCCTGGGGGAGAAGTAATATGCCCAAATGGAAACTACGAATGAAGGCCTAAGAGTCTTTGCGACAAATGCCTTGGTGGTGTAATGGTTGTAAGACACAAGTGACACGGAAATGGTGAAGGGAGATAAACAAGATGTTTTTGTATTTGAGTGGGGAGATAAATTAATTAAGTTAAGTATTGGCTTGGCGGTGTAAACCAAGTGCCCTTCGCTTAAGGTGTGCTTGTGTGTGCAAGTGTATTTATTATTAAGCCTAGATCGTGTTTGAAAAAAGGAAAAGATTGCTGAAATAAACTGAAATTGAAAATAGAAAATAAATAACAAATCAACTATCTAAACCCCACCCAAACTGGGTTTGCAAACACTGTGCTGGTTGGTGGTGAAATTAATTGAAAACACCCAAAAAAGGCCAAGATATCTAAGCATCAGTGTGATTGGGATCAAATGACATTATGCTGTTGGAAAGTGGTGTAGCAACAACAACAAACTAGTGAGGAAAATCGCTGCAAAAGATAGGGAGATGGGTGTGAAACCTAGGGAAAATAGTGGCACCCTAAGGAAAATGACCAAACAAGGTTCAAGAGGGAAATTTGGATGGAAACAACCTATATTTGAATATCTGAAACAGGAAGGTACAAATCTGGAAAATATGGTTGAAAGCTCTGCAAAAACTTGGACTTCTTACTCAGTTAAACTCCTCCTATAAAGGTGGAAGCGTACTAGAAACCCTAAGGGGATAAATTCCACTTTGACGAGAGAAACAAAGTAGATCAAGGCCTAAGAATGCTAAGACAGTGGTCAACCAACCAAGCAGACAACTCTTGGAAAAATCCAAAAACAGATCAGAAAAAAATCCCAAAAACCCCAAAATCGCAGGTACTGACCTGTTTAGGGGGATATTGCACTTTTTGGGCTAGAAAGTGTGCTCTGGACCTCTAGATCACACTTTTGGGGCAGAAAAGTGTGATTTTTTCTCCTTAGTTCTCAGGCGGCGAGTATCGAAATATTTTTCCATCTTTGTCGTAGGGTTCCTGTGACGGAAATGGCCAAAAAACTTATGGAAGTTAGAAATTTCACTGATATAGGGTTAGAATGCTAGTAAACAACATTAAGAGACTAAAAAAATAAAAACCCTAAGCTGAAAACTGAAGGTCACCCAGGTTTCCGAATCAGAATTAAAAACGAAGTGGAGTCGCCAATTGGTTATGTAGAATTCTTCTTGATTGTGTACGAAAAGAAACTACTTTAGGTTGTGGATGACAGATAACCCTAACAATAAAAATGGTTGTTAAACAATGTAGATTTACAAGAAATTATAGAAACAAAACTTGCCAAAGCCCTGATCTATGCAACAGACATAGTTAAACATCAAAATGGAATTGTAAAATAAGCACAAATAACTCCAATAATCCAATGGAAACCAGATATATAAAGAATATATTTTATTAAACAAAACCTGTGAAGGGAACAAATAATTTTACTAGTCCCCCTCTATGGGATGGGTTCTTGGCTATCCTCAATGTCTTCAGCTTTTGTAGAGTCTCTCTCTTCTATAATGTGTAAAACCCAGCAAACAAAATGTTTGAGCTCAATGAGAACTCAAATGAAAAGGAAAATGATGTGTGACAATGATAATAATCAGAGCTACAACAGTGAGTGCAACAATGAAAATGATCAAAAGTGAAGAATGAATGGAAAACCTTTCTATTTATAACAAAATATTAGGTTATCCTCAAATAATGAGCAATAATAAAATATTATTAACCCCATTCTAAAATTAACCATTTGGAATATTTTATTATATTTGGTTTGGAGGGAAAAAGTATATAAACTTTTATTTAGAAATAATAAATAAATAAATGATTTATTTATCATCTCAAGAAATATGGTTAAGGAATAATAAATAAATAGTGATTTATTTAATTATTCTTCATGGGTTTAATTATAAATGACTTAACAAATGTGGTTTATTAAGTAATTCCTCACAGTGAAAACAATTTTACTATGGTAAAATTGGCCCTACATGGTGTACTTCAATTCATCTAGTAAATTAAGGCTAGATGATCAATTTTTTGTGATAATAATTACCTTATGCACAAAGAGTATACTTTATTTACTAATAATCATACTCTACATGTCATAAGCAACCAACCAAAGTTGAATCAAAGACGTGGCGAATGGGTTGAATTTATGCAGAACTTTACTTTTTTTATTAAACATATTGGTAGGCCATTGAATAAATTAGTTGATGCTTTGAGTATAATTAAATTAATTCTACAAGAGCTTCAAATTGGTGTCTTGGGATTTGATGAACTCAAGCAAATGTATAAGAGTGATGAAAACTTCAAAGAAGCATGCGCAACATGTGAACACCCATTTAACATGAATGCAACTCCATGCTCAAGTTATTGAGTGAGGAATGTTTGTTGTTCAAGGATAGTAAGCTTTGCGTACTAAGGTGTTACATGAATGGAAACTTAATAAAGAAGAAGCAAAGTGGAGGATTAGTATGGCACTTTGAAGCTGATAAAAACTTTCATATATTAAATTCTTTCTATTTTTTTCCATGTATGCAAGCTAATGTAAACAAATTGGGGAAATATGTATATTATGTCAACATGAAAAAGGGAGAAGCTAAAAAGTAGGATTTCACTAACCACTGCCAATTCTTAGCAAGCCTTGGGACTCTATTAGCATGGATTTTGTTTTGAGCTTACCCTGAACATAGAGAGGTAATGGTTCTATTTTTTGTTGTACATTTCCCAAGATGACACATTTTATTTATTTTATAAGAACTATCGATGCAACCAATGTTGCAAATCTATTTTTTAAAGAAATTGTAATGTTTCATTGCTTGCCTAGAAATGTTGTATTAGTTAGGGATACAAGATTTGTATGCCACTTTCTTGGAAAACCTTGTGGAAGAAATTGGGCACTAATTTGAACTTCATTTTAACTTACCATACATAAATATATGGACAAATAGATATGGTAAATAGAATTTCAGGAAACATTTTTAAGACTCTGGTGAATGAACATCCTAAACAACATGATCATATACTTGCTCAAGCTCGGTTTGCTTACAATGAATCACGTAACATAAGTATAGGAATGAGTCCATTCCAAATATTGTATGGAATATACCCCAGGGGAGTATATGAACTAAGAAATTTGGGAAAGCAAAAGCTCAAGAGTGTAGATGGTGAATATTTTGCAGTGAGCATGTAAGATTTGTAGGAAAATTTCAAGCAACAATTGCAAGCGAATAACAATAAGTACAAACAAATAACATACATTGTTGGGATAGGGTCCCCTAGAGTCAATTTTGGGGTTAAAAGCCCAAGTTTTGGGGCGAAAAGCCCAAGTTTTTGTATTTAAAGTGTAAAGTCTTTGTAAATTACGGTTGCTGAGCGCATAGATGTAAAGTGTCAAAAATGGTTTTTACCCTTCTTCTTTGTAAGTTGTGTCGGCTTTAGTATGTTAGGCCCCTATACTACTAGTGTAACCCTTTATTTTTATTAGTACAACCCACTTATTATATTGATGTACCCATGCAGTGCCCATATTGTTACTATTGTGCCCCATAGAAGCCCACTATTTTTATTATTGTGCCCTTACATTATTATTGTTATGTCGGCTCTGATTATGTTATGACCCCTTAGACTCCTATATATAGAAAGGAGGTCTTTTCATTTGTATCATCCAAGAATTGTTCATTTGTGTAATGTAAAGGAGGTTCCCCCCTCGAAGAGGCTGAATTCTAAGGTGTTGATCTCTCTATTCTATCTTTTTGTGAGCTAGTTTCATAACATTTAGTATCAAAGCTTTGGATTCTAGGGTTTCGCTGCTCCAAATAGGTCATCGTGGAATTTTCGCTATAACTTTTTTTCTGCGACGTTTAAGAAGCTAAAAAAAGAGCCCATTTGAGAAGAAATCACACTGAACCTCGGGTCCGAATTTCAGAGCTTTTTGCGCTATATTTGTGGAGATATGATCTGAGGAAGTTGGTCTTTTTGAAGAGTCCTGAATTAAATTCCAAACAGGTGACCTGAGGAAAATCGTCCTAACTTTCTCTCTGAGCATCGGATTGAGATTTTGTAAGAAGGAACAGAAAGAGGACGGACTTTAATTTCTTGTATATATTTTCCAGTGCCAAAGGTCGAAACAGTGACAAGTGGCACTTCATACAAGTTCGCTCTTCTGGAAAGGTCTATAATCAGGTCATCTTGAGAGATTGTGCATCTCTTTCTTGGAGAATCCAATTTGGATCAGACTGGTGGCATTGGAAAGAGGACATAGAGGGCTACTGCAGGTTGCAATTTCAGAACTTGAAGATCTGAAAGTACAGAGTTACAGTCGTTTCAAGATCGAGCTCCTAAAATCAAGAAAAATCAAGATGAGGAAGTTTGATGGCAAGGATCCGGTAAAGTGGATACTTCAAATGGAGCAATATTTTGATCTACATGGTGTACCACTATTACAAAAGTTATGTATTGCATCTTCATATTTATAACTGGATCAATTTTTATGGTATGAAGGGCTTTGTTCTCGTAAACAACTTGTTACGTGGTCAATTTTCACGGAGAAAATGATAGCACATTATGAGGATACAAAGAGCAACATCTTCTTTAGAGCAACACCACAACAATTGGAAAGAGTAAAAGGGCTTTATGACATAGTGGAAAGCAAAATTATGGAAACCGGGAAGCATATCCCTCACAACTATAAAGATGGAAGTGTTGTTTCTCCTAGCCTTCCACAACCTACAAGGGTTACACCACAACAATTGGAAGAAAAAAGAGAAAAAGGGCTTTGTTACAATTGTGATAGCAAATGCACTAAAGGTCATAAGTGTGCTGAGAAGAAATTATTTTACATAGAATATGAAAAGGAGGAAGAAAAGGATCAAGAAACATCAAAAGAAGAAAATATACGACAGGACCCCACCCCAGAGAAAGAAGAAATGAATCAGACCATATCTTGTAAAGCATTGGCAAGAATTACCACTCCTCAAACTATCAAGATAGACGGACATATCAAGAAGAAAAAAGTGCAAGAAGTGAAAGATCACATCGAGAAAAAGGAAATGAATCCAACCATATCTTGTAATTCGTTGGTCAAAATTATTACTCCTTGAACTATCAAGATAGAAGGACATATCAAGAAGAAAAATGTTCAAGAAGTGAAAGATCACATCGAGCATCAAGAAATGAATCCGACCATATCTTGTAAAGGATTGGAAGAAATTACCACTCCTCAAACTCTAGAGATAGAAGGACATATCAAGAAGAAAAAGGTTCAAGCAGTGAAAGATCACATCGAGCATCAACAACAAGTTCTCCAACTTTTAAAGGATAACGCCACTTCGGTGAAAAATCAAACGAAACAACAGGTATATCATCATCGTAGTGAAAAATGTTTTGATGTAGGTGATTGGGTATTTTTACTGCTACATCTCAAGCAAGCTATTTATGAGAAGGAAATGTTGGCAATACTACATGCACTTAAAAAATGGCGACCTTACCGAATGGGAAGACGCTTCAAGGATGAGGATGTGGAAGCATTGTTTTGTGCTATTTCTATTATCCAACCAGATTGGATAAACGAAGCAAGGGATGAATGGAAGAAGGATGAAGAAGTATGGACACTTATTCAAAAGTTGCAAAATATCCCAATTCAAACAATATTGCCAGAAATTGAAGAGGAAGGAAAAATCATATTGGAACCTGGAGCAGTCACAGAAACAAGAACCCAACAGCTACGAAATCGATCAATTTTAGAGTATCTCATCAAGTGGAAGAACTTACCCACTGAAGATTCCACATGGGAGGACAAGAATTTTATACAGAAGCATCAAGAACTACTCAAGCGTTGAGGACAACGCTTTTTGAAGGAGAGAGGCATGTTAGGCCCCTATACTACTAGTGTAACCCCTTATTGTTATTAGTACAACCCACTTATTATATTGATGTACCCATGTAGTGCCCATATTGTTACTATTGTGCCCCATAGAAGCCCACTATTATTATTAGTGTGCCCTTACATTATTATTGTTATGTCGGCTCTGATTATGTTATGACCCCTCGAAGAGGTTGAATTCTAAGGCGGTTATCTCTCTATTCTATCTTTTTGTGAGCTGGTTTCATAACATAGTAGATCTACCCATGGTTCGTGGACCATGGGATTGTATAAAAAAGAGAGTCTTAGAAGAGTCTAAGGCAGCTCTAAGTTTTGATAGTTGATGATATGGATGTAATGGGTCAGTAAGAGCTGAGAGCGAAGAGTCTTTAGAGTAGAAGAGAGGCTCTACAGCTAAGTGCACAGAGTTCTAGAGTAGAGTTTGTAGCTAAGTGCACAAAACCCTACAACTGAGTGCGCAAGGTGAATGCACTTATGTTATGATGAATATTAGGTTTATGTTTTAATACTGTATTAATGTGCAAATCTGCATGTTTTACATTATTATATGAACGCAAGCTATAATATCTGTTTACGCGAAGAATATCTTAATATAGGCTAAAGTTATTAGTTACTTGAGCTGATCTACGTAAATACAGAAGTAGGAGTAGTTATAGAGGCACGTAAGTGGCTGATTGACCTATTTAAGGTCCACGAAGGACATTCGTAGGCCTTCGCAAAGGTCTAAGGGTTGATTAAGGGAAGTATATCGATAAGCCCTAAAGGCTTATCGATCTGCGTGAGGGTAGAGTTATGGCATAAAATGACATCATAATCATCTTTGGGTGCAGAAACTTGGTTCCAACATCCCCCCATACTGCTTTGGGGGAGACTTCAGTTTGCGCTCTGTGGATTAATGCCGAAAGGTCCAGTAGTGTAGGGATTTGTTTGGCTAAACTTAACGTTGAACCTGGGTCAGGGCCCACCAAGCCAAAAAATGGTTCCATTGCCAGGACCAGGATCTACATAAAGATATGTGTGATGTCGCATCACTGGAATCCAACTAAGAAGGAAATTGAGGATTGGTTGGATAGAAAGATCCACGAATTTGCAACGCAAGAAAACAAAAATCTGCGATTGACGAAAGAACAGTGGTTGGATAGGTATCTATACAAAGAGATACACGACATTTTCTTTTGTTCCTTCCTAGTTGAATTCATTAGGGGATTTTTGAGGTCTAAAATGGGCCTCCTAAGGAAATTATAAAATAATAACGGAAATAATAAAATAAGATTACATTACATCATTAAATTTTAGAGCGAAAAAAAAAAAAAAAAAACAAAAAAAAAAAACAAAAAAAAAACAAAAACTATTTTTTCAAATCATATTTTCAACTTATCTCCTTATGGGTTTACTCAAATCTAAAGCGGTAACACTCATTGGATGTAAAATTTGATTCCTCATCCAAAGAGTACCCATGCTTCATACTTTCAATGCACCCTTCTACACGAAACATGAGAAATACATGAAAAATGTGATTGCAATCACATTTTTCCATGTATTTTTAATTTTTCATGTAGCAGGATCCATCAAAAGTATGCAACATGGGTACTCCTTGGATGAGGAATTAAATTTTGCATCAAACGAGTAATCCCACTTGAAATTTGTGTAAAACCTTAGGGAGATAAGTTGAAAATATGAGTTGAAAAAGTAGTTTTATTTTTATTATTTTTTTTATTTTTTTACCTTTTTACTCCAAAAATGGTGAATCATCCCCCATGGTTGACATCATCATCTTGAATCCTATTAGTTATTATAAATTTTATTTTGGTTGTACATTTTTCTTAGGAGGCCCATTTTAGAACTCAAAATTCCCTTGATGATATGAGTGGATCGCTAAATTGGCAGACGACCAAGGAAGGTGGAGGCTTTACAGTCTGATACTGTGGACCCCGGAATTAGTGCGGAGATTGGAAGCCTCTGAAGATAAGATCACATGCGTCATCAATCACTGGCTTGATCGTATCATAGGAAGATTTGTGATAGAGTTCACAGTCGATACTTTGGTAAGTTACAATGAAGCAGAGCGTCGTTTCTTCAAGGGACCGTGAGGTAAGTATTTAAGATCTTTAAATACTTGGATTAAGATGATCTTGTGTGAAAAGAAGGTTATGCACTTACCTTGATGTTTGGAACTACATGAAGTGGGAAGATCTTTAGGGATAGAGAGAGAACAGGCCCTGAAAATAGCCCACTTATTGGACCTCCTCTAAGTGACAACGAGGAAGTAGCACAAGCTTCTTCGCAGAGCTCTGTCAAGTTAATACGACAAGGATTTCTATGAATACCCCATCCTCCCACTCCACCTCCACATTCACCTCTGCAACATACACCTTCACCCACACCTCCACCACCTCTGCCACCGTTCAGTATGGAAAATGCAATGAAGTTGCCCGTTTTCAAGGGTTTGGGAAATGAGGATCCAGACCAGTTTTGGTTCATCACAAACGTTGTATGGGAAGCTCAGGGTATTATAAATGATCATATGAAGAAATCAACATTGGTTACTACTTTACAGGAGCGTGCACTAACGTGGTACATTAAGTATTGTAGTGATAGCCTGACGACCGCGTTAGCAGACATTCAGACTGCGTTGAAAAAGGAATTTAGTAGGCCCAAGTTTGAAGTGAAATCAATCGTTGGATTCAAGAAATTATGATAAAGCCTAGCAAGACACCTTGGGAGTTGGATTGGAGATTGAAATGGAAAATCCACGAAGATAACATGAATCTCATGGATGGGCAACACCGCGAATGGTTTGTAGCTTTGCTCTTGCCTCATTTAAGAATTTCTTTGTCACAACAAAATATTGGGACCTAGGCAGAAGCCCTTGAAATTGCGATGAGATTGCATGAGATGCCAATTCAAGATGCTACTTTAGGAGTTCAGTAGATTCATGCGGAGTTGTAGAATCTTTTCCTAGAGTTTCAAAGTCTGAAGAAGGATAGAATAGTTTGGCCAGAGGTGCGCGAAGAAGTTTGGTGCCTGAAATGCAAGAGTCAGGGACATGACAAAGATCACTATCTAGTCTTTGCGAGTTATGTTGCAGGGGGAGGGTCGATGCCCTTGAGGCTAGAAGCTCAAGCAGGACCAAGTGCAGGACCTGCATTGTGGTGTGCTATCCATCAGGTAGCTGGAAAACATGTGACAGACAATTGTCACCTGCTACAGAAATTTGTACATACACCACAACAACTCTTCTACAACTTTTGTAAATTAGTGGGTCATGACGAGCGTAATTGCCGTAGCTATGAGATAATTATGGATAGAATGCCTGCATATCAAGTACAGGTATAAACTTTGCCTCTGGACCAAGGAATTGGGGGAGTGCGAGGAGGATATCAAGGACACAGATGAGGCCGAGGTAGAGGAGGACTTGGTAGGGATCGAGAACAGGTTACTTTCTACAACTATGGGGGACTAGGCCACTACGCATGAGAATTTATGAACCCGATGCATTTGTTGTGCCGATATTGTACTCAGTTTGACCACGTGATTGAAGATTTCCCTATATTACTAGCTAAGATACGTGAAAAGGGAGCGCAACCTCAGCAGCCGACTCAAAACCTACAGATGATGAGGGTTGAATCTCGCGAAGGAGATCCTAATGTGAACATTCTGCTGCGAAGCAGAATGACGACTGGTGAAGATAAAGGAAAGAAGCCTAAATAAAATGAGTGGGTCCACAAAGCTTGAGAGAAGGACGATGGGTTTGATCTGGAGCATGCGAAAGCAACATTCAAGGAAGAAAAGAAAAGCTTCGCTGAGGCTTCTACCTCTGGAAGTCAGGATAATTCATTTGAAGAAATGGACCCCTCCATGCTTACTACATTCTTGGAGACCTATATGAAGCTGCTACATGTTGTGAAAGGATTACAGGAGCTGATAAGTAAATGTGCCGAAAAATAAAACGCCCCTGAGGGACCGCGAGGAAGATTGGTAAGAATAGGACATGAGATGAGGCTCATTGATCAGATAGGAGAATATGAGATGGATCAAGTTATTCTGGATCTGGGGTTAGATGCGAATGCTTTTCCTAAACAAACACGGGAAAGAATGGGGATACCTGTGCTATAGTGGTCTATGATTCAATTGAGGATGGAAAATCAACAGAAGATTATCCCCATGGGAAGATTGTAGGGAGTGACAGTAGATATTGAAGGTGTGAGCATGTTAACCGATTTTGAAGTGATAGAGATCGTGGATGACAACAATCTCTACCCTACGCTACTTGGGATTGATTGGGTCATTAACATGAATGGGGTGATCAATTTGAAGAAGCGGACAATGTCATTTGAGAGGAATTAGCTCCACGTGGTGGTACCTTTAGACCTTGTCAAAGGACCAAGCTATATTGAACCTATCCGTGATTATGAAACCAACAATGATTTGGACCAGATTTATAAGATAACGGCGCGAGATCAAGATTGGGTGAATCTAATAGATGATTGATGTATTTCATGGGAATGTGAAAATTCCTGCACATTGGATTTAGATGAGGAGTTGGAACACTGGCAGAACCGATTGCATGAAGTGTCTACGATACACTGTAATATGATGACTAAATCATTGCGCTATGTCTCGTTGGAGGTAAGGAGTCAGCCTTATTATGATGGTTTAACTAATGTTGATAAATTTTTGGATGCATTTGAAAGGGAACTGCCAGAGAAACATCGCTTCCAAGCCTTGGATTTGATGCTTCATGCTACTCTCGCAAGATGGGGGTATGTATAAGGAGAATTTTGATGACTAGCATGTGTACATAAAAATGATGAGATTTCGGTTTGCTCGCTCGTAAATTTGATTAATGGAGAAACATGATGGAAGGAATGATCCGCACGATCATTTGGAAAAATGGACTGAGGTCTGTGGAGGAGAGCCACAACCTGAATGGGTTCATTTGTTCTGTCATACTTTGGATGTAATGCCGATGACTTGGTACTTGGAAACAGAGCTTTGCTATGGCATTGAAGAATCGGATGTTCTGCGACATGGATTCTTAATGACATTCAGTTTCGAGTATGGATTTGAATGTATTGATGAGGCATTGCAGGGGTTCAAGGCAGCAATCTTCAGAATACCGCAGGATCTGTTGGATTTGATTCAACCCGATTGGACCACCCAGCTATGCCATGCGTTGGAATGCTACAATGTGACCACTGAAGAAGAAGACGAGGATCCCAGGGACATTAATATCCCTACGGTGGAGGGTCGCTGCAAAGTGGAGGGACTGCAAATAGAGAATCTAGGTATAACCGCGCCACTAAAGACTAGACAAGTGAACATTGGCACAGATGTGGAGCCGAAATTTGCAAAAATTGGGGACTATTGGGATGATGCCACGGTAGATAAGGTCGTTGAGTTGCTCCGCGAGTACCAGGTTTTGTTCCCTACAAAGTTTTTAGACTTGAAAGGAATAATAGGGGACCTAGGAGTTATGAAAATTACGTTGAAACCAGATGCGAAGCCAATTAAGCAAAGGCCTTATCACCTCAATCCGAAGTATAAAGAAAAGGTCTGCTTAGAGCTGGATAAGATGCTTGCAGCAGGTATTATTGAACTGGTAGAATAATCTGATTGGGTGAGCCCAATGGTAGTTCAGGAAAAGAAGCAGAAGGATGAAATTAGGATATGCGTAGATCTTAGAAAGTTGAATGATGCTTTCATGCATGATCCCTTTCCAACTTCGTTCACTTATGAAGTGCTGGATAATGTTGGCAGACAAGAAGCATATTCATTCACTGATGGCTTCTTTGGGTACCATCAGATCAAGATCGTGCCTGAATATAGAAGTAAGACAACCTTCATGACTGAATGGGGATGCTTTGAGTATACTGTAATGCCTTTTGGATTGAAGAACGCGCCAAAGATCTTTTCGTGTGTAGTCATCGCGGCGTTCAAAGACTTCATTCACAAGTTTACAGAGGTATGATTTGATGATTGGATGGTGTTTGGGATGGTAAAGCGCCATGTGGTTAGTCTTCACTTAATGTTGGATACATGCTAGAGTTATCAGATTGTGTTAAATTTAAAGAAATGTTTGTTCTGTGTTCCTTTCGGAATCTTGTTGGGTCATGTGGTAAGCAGACAAGGACTAATGGTGGATTTTGTTAAGATCATGGTTATAATCAATTTGGAGGCACCACGAAGTGTGAAATAGTTCCCCGTAACGTTGGGGCATACTGGATATTATAGGAAGTTCATCAAGAGTTATGCCTAGATTACCGTGCCGATGGAAAAACTGCTAAAGAAGGATGCTACATTCTGTTGGGACAAGTGGAGTTTGGATATATCGAAGGAAAAAATGGTCACCGCGCCGATCGTAGCCTTCCCAGATTCGAAGAAGGAATTGCATGTGCATGTGGATGCGTCATGTATTGCACTGGGAGCAGTCCTAACACATGCCGGTGAGGGAGAGTTGGATCACCCTATTGCGTTTGCAAGTAGGAAGTTGTCTAAGGCTGAGAGGAATTATTTGATGACGGAGCGCGAAGATTTGGCTATGGTATACATGCTCCAGAATTTCAGACACTACTTTCTAGGTGGACACTTTAAGATGTACACAGACAATTCTGCATTAAAATACTTGGTCAACAAGCCTGTGTTGGGGGGGAAGATATGAAAATGGTTGTTGTTGTTTCAGGAGTACGATTTTGAAGTAATTGTGAATCCAGGACGATTGAACAAGCCATATCATCTGTCGTGCATTGAAACAGGAGAGGAGCCTACCAATTTATAGGAGGGGTTGCCTAACACGCATCTCTTTGCAGTACATGTCATGGACAATCACTTTACAGCCATTATACACTTCCTGACTACAGGAACAACTCTAGAAGGGTACACTAGTCAACAAAAAAAGGAGTTAGTGGTGCGTGCAAAAGAATTGTCTGTCATTACAGGACATTTGTATAAAATGGGGTCAGATGAAGTACTGCAATGTTATGTGCCTAAGTTTGAATGAAACAACATCCTCTTTGAAGCTCATGGAGAAGCTGCGGGAGGCCACTATGTAGGAAAAACAACAACGCAGAAGATTTTACATGCTGGGTTGTGGTGGCCAACATTGCATAAGGATACGAAAGCGTATTGTAGGGCGTGTGATGCATGTCAGAGAACCAGTAGGCCATCGCGAAGGGATGAGCTGCCTATGAACCCACAGGTATCATTGCAGGCATTTGAGAAATGGGCGATTGATTTTGTAGGGCTGATTTAGCCTCCGGGAAGGAAGACAGGTGCATGGTATGTCATCACCGCGATCAAATATTTGACCAGATGGGTGGAGGTGCAGTCTGTAAAGGATTGTATAGGGGCAAAAATAGTGAAATTCCTATTTGAGTATGTGCTGACCAGGTTCAGTTTCCTGAAGATTTTGATGAGTGATTGCGGTACACATTTCCTTAGTGAAACGATCAGCATGATGATGGAGGAATTCCAAGTATATCATCAGAAGAGTACGCCATATCACCCTCAGGCCAATGGGATAGTTGAATCGTTCAATAAGATATTTGAGAATGTGCTAACAAAGGTTTGCATCATGCAAAGTAATGATTGGGATTTGCACGTACCAGTAGTGTTATGGGCTTATAGAACTACTTGTAAGAAGATGACTGGGAAAACACCTTTCAGGCTGGTCTATGGCATAGAAGTTGTGATGCCGATGGAATACATTGTACCTAGCCTATGCATAGCGGCATTCACAGGGATGGCAGACCATGGAGGCTTAGAAGAGAGGCTCACGCAGCTGACAAAATTTAAAGAAGACAAATTTTTGGCTGGATTCCATCAACAAGTTCAGAAGGAGCGCGAAAAGGCATGGCACGATCAACACATCAAACTGTGCACCTTCAAGGTAAATGATTTAATGTTATTATATGACAACAAGTTTGATAAATTTCCAGGAAAATTTCAGATGCATTGGCTGGGACCATATGTTATCAAGGAGACTACCGATGGTGGAGAAGTTCAGCTTGTGAAATTGAATGGAGATCCATTTCCCGGGAAGGTAAATGGTAGCCAATTGAACCCATACACCGGGATTTGGCCAGGTGACTATATGATGGTTGCACAGTCTTAGCACTCCAGGTAGCTGCAAGGAGTCGCGAGACTATAAACTACACTGCCTGGGTTGTAGAGTTACACAACATGGGGACTGCGCGGAATGGAAGAGTGTCGCAGCATCAGCAGAAGCGCGAAGGGAGTTGCGCTATAGAAGGAGAGACCACATAGGGCAGCCAAAAAGTGACCGTTACTGTCACTGTTCATGATTTGACAAGTGAGAAAATAGCTAAGAGGAGTAGGGGGTGGAATTTAAGGCTGAATTTAAGAGCTAGATCTTTGAAAATCTGTCGCCAATCTAGCATTTATGAGCAGATTTTGGGGGGAACGGTTGGATTTGAATTCGAATTTTCCTATAAATTACGCATAACTACCCAATAAGAAACACTTTTCCTTTTGAGAGTTTCTAGCTTGTGCTGTCTGTTACGCATGAACCCTAAGGTCTTTGAGTATTTAATTGCTAGTTCTGTCTTTGAGAGATTGCCTAAGGAAACCCAGCAGCTCCTTAACAGCATCATGTCTGCACCAACTGAAACCACAAGTTCAGAATACGCTATTTCCTCTGAGGGGGGTTTCCCTAAGGTTGTGGGTATGGAGGTGCCTGCAGTAGTGCCGAAATCACCGAGATCACCTAGGCCAAAGCCTACACCGACAAGAGAGGTTCCCAAGATGAAGAAAGATAAACAGAAGAAGACCTTGTCGGTGCGCGAGTCACCAAGAAAACATTAGAGAAAAAAGAAGCCACCATGTAGGAGAAGGGAAAAGTGGTAGATCTAGAGGCCGAGAAGGGTGCAGAGGACATTAATATTGAGGGGGTAGACTCGATTTCAAAGCTGCTAGAATACATTCCTCCGCACTAGGGCAAGGTGAAGGTCCCAAAGGACCCAGATGAGGGAAAATTCCCCCTTAATACACCCCTTCTACCTGAACATGTCACGTTTGAAGGTTCGTACTTGGCGCATGTCCCACATCTAAAGTTAGAGGATTGGGACTTGGGGGACACTAAGTGGTTCCCCGACCTGGCTACTAATACCTTTATGAAGCGCGTGTTCTACGAGGAGTCTGGTGTCACCGCACTAGAGCGGGCGAAGTGGATTCGGGGGGTGGAAAAGGCAGGATTTTTGAATATTCTATGGCTACCAAATTACCACCACACCCTGATAAATTTGATTGTTATCAAATAATAGTTGTGCCTAGTGCATAACAGCTACCTATGGTTGGGAGAGTCGATACCAATCACAGATATGCTGATCCATTGGATCACCTTGTTACCTCACTCTGGGCTGCATCCGACCAAAGCATTTTTGCGGAAAAATAGGCGAGCGCGACCTCGCCGAGAGGATGAAGGACAAGTTTAAGCTTGTCAAGAAGCCATGAAGGTATTCAATTTCGAGAATTAATGACCCTGTGGTGAAGGCGGGCACCCAAATCTTGGTTGGAAAGGTGATGAGGAAGTGTCATGTAGATGAGGTGCCGGCACCAATATTTTCACTAGTGGCCTAATGTGCAAGGGCGTACAATTCATCTGGGCATGCTACCTGTGCAACAAGTTCCTTGCGAACTATAGGGAGGCATAGGATCACAACAAAATATTTCACTATTCATGGCTACTCCTTTCAATTGTGCTGGTTGCATAGGAGTTACCGGAGGATAGCCAATTTCCTCCAATCGCGACAGACTTTCTTGAAGCAGCAAAGTTCGCTTCGCTATGGGTGACAAAGGATGCTGAGCGGGTCCAGGAAAGAAAAATATTTTAGGTGCTGATGGAGTCAAGCATCCATGCGGCCATCAACCAAAAGCCACGGTTGTCACCAACCATATTTGAGCAATTGTTTGGATACGCGGAGTTCAAAGAAGACTTCCATTGTATCTCCATCCGGACGCATAAGGACCCAGAACAAAAGTGATATGATTTACCATACCTAGTGACGGATGATTCCATTTCAGTGGTCCTTGAGAATTGGCCAACAGATTGGCACACATAATCAGATTTGTCCATCGGGTCTAGTAAGTCCACAGAAAAGTAGAAAAAGGAAGCAGACTAGTTGAAGGTTCAGTAGCTGGCTGAAAAGAGAAAGAAGGAGACAGAGGAGCAAGCCCATGCAGAAGCAAAATGTGCCGCAAAAGAAAAATTAGAATAGGAAGAGCGTGGCTCTGATAGGAGCCATAAATCCCCTTCACTGCTGACAAAGGAAGAAGAGCAACTAGAACAGGGTGGTGGAGATCTAGAAAGCACTCCCTTTCGGGTGAAGCGAACCCGAGAACAGGAAAAATAAGAATCGAGGAAGAAGACCAAGGCCTCCAAGTCATCGCTAGACCCTTTCACCTTGATGGAGGGCGACTTGGATGACATTGGGGACAAGGTAAGGGATACAACTGCCAAACTACTGTAGCAGTTTGAGAAGCAACAAAATCAAGCACTGGTCACCATCCAATCGGGTCTGCGCGAGCTGTAGATCCAAACAAATAGACTGCAGGCAGGTGCGAGGTAGAGCAGCACAACCACCACTAGTTAGATGACAGAAACCATTCAAGCAACTGAGTTTGTTCGATCTTTGGATCTCAGGGAATTCGCTCTACTGAATGGAGCTCTGAGCATGGAAGCTAACAATGATAAGGCCACTGTCAGCGCATTGAAGAATGTTGGGCTAAACTTGGCTGCGCTCCCAAGAAAATTCCTTCACACTATGCAAGCATGTGTGATTGCAGAACTTACAACTAGAGAGCAGCGCGCGTTGAACTTGATCAGCGAGCAGAAGGTAAAAAATGAACAAATGTTCATGCATAAGAAAATGGTGATGGATGTATGAAAAAATGTTCTGGAGCAGAATGAGTGTACTACAGCTGTCATCGTCGAAACGTGCAGAACAGTTCCAGAACTGCACATCCCAGAAGAAGCACTAGTAGAGGCCAAGATCCAAAAACTGGCTGCAATAGTGCGTGACATGAAGATCAAGATGGAAAAGGTTCATTTTGAGCTGAACCTCAAGATCATAGAGCTTTAGTTGAAGGATTAGCCTTCCAATCCACCAGAGGTCAGGGAACAACACGAGGCTGCTGTCAAGGATGCAGTTGTTGCAGTAGATGCCGCGGTGGCAGAATGCACTCCACTCTTCGAACAATCGTTGGAGATACTCACAAGTTTTCCGGAAGATCGTAGAGGTTCAATACCGAGGCAAGATAATTGCAATAGCAGTATGATGAAGCTCGAGTGACGACGCGCACCGTCGTTATCACGCAGAGATTGGCAAAGCTGCAGGAGGCAAAGAAACTGAAAGAGAAGGTGGAAGCACCGCAGAAAAATAGGTAGTCCTCAAGGCCAGATTGGGGTCTTGGCTAGATGAGGCCTATGTGCTCTCCACCACCACTGGGAACAGGTTGGCTAGCCTACAGAAAGCACAACAGAAGATCCAGGTAGATAGCGTAGGACCAGCAACGGAGTAGTTGGTGGAATAGGTCAAGCAGGCAGCTATGCAGTGCAAAGCTGAAGTTGCAGTGATGCAAGTGGAGTTGGGAGGTCTTCGTAGTAATATCTCCACACTAGCAGAGTGACTTGGGGGCAAGTCACCATATTTGTGTTGGGGGCCTGTTGGGACAGGGTCCCCTAGAGTCAATTTTGGGGTTAAAAGCCCAAGTTTTTGGGCAGAAAGCCCAAGTTTTTGTATGTAAAGTGTAAAGTCTCCACAAATTGTGGTTGCGGAGCGTGTAGATGTAAAGTGTCAAAAAGGGTTTTTACCCTTCTTCTATGTGAGTTCTGTTGACTTTAGTAGATATACCCATGGTCTGTTGACTTTAGTAGATATACCCATGGTCCGAGGACCATGGGATTGTATAAAAAGGAGAGTCTTAGAAGAGTCTAAAGCAGCTCTGAGTTTTGATAGTTGATGATATGGATGTAATGGGCTAGTAAGAGCTAAGAGCGAAGAGTCTTAGAGTAGAATAGAGGCTCTGCAACTAAGTTCGCAAAGGCCTAGAGTAGAGTCTGCAGCTGAGTGCGTGGACTCCTGCAGCTGAGTGCGCAGGGTAGTTTGAGTCTGTAAGAAGATCTGAAGCATTAGTAAAGAAGATTACTCTGGAAATATCTGTGTTTGATCTATTTACTTCTATTATGAATGAATGCACTTATGTTATGATGAATATTGGATTTATGTTTTAATACTGTATTAATGCGTGAATCTGCATGTTTTACATTATTATATGATTGCAAGCTATAATATCTATTTATGTGAAGAATATCTTTATATATGCTAAAGTTATAAGTTACTTGAGCCGATCTGGGTAAATACAGAAGTAGGAGTAGTTACAGAGGTGCGTAAGTGGCTGATTGACTTATTTAGGGTCTGTGAAGGACAGTCGTCGGCCTCGCGAAGGTCTAAGGGTTGATTAAGGGAAGTATATCGATAAGCCCTAAAGGCTTATCGATCTATGTGAGGGTCGAGTTAGGGCATAAAATGACATCATAATCATCTCTCGGTCCGGAAACTTGGTTCCAACATTCCCCCATATTGCTTTGGGTGAGACTTCAGTCCGCGCTCCGTGGATTGATGCCGAAAGGGCCAGTAGTGTATGGATTTGTTTGGCTAAACTTAACATTGAACCTAGGTCAGGGCCCCCCAAGCCAACATACATGAAAATAAGATAGTTGGAATTTAAAGTTGGTGACCCATTAATGGCACACTTGAGAAAGGATAGGTTTCCTATAGGGATACACAACAAACTTAAGATCAAGAAAATTGGTCCATGAAAATTTTGATGAATTATTCTTCTAATTCCTAGGACTTAGAACACCCTAAGGACATTAGAATCTCCCCAATTTTCAATGTATCAGAACTACACCCTTTAAAGGAATCATACAATACTATAGTAGATGCACATATAAGTGATGAAGATCATACCCAAAAGTGGAATAATCACATTCCCAAATCAACTTAGAAATAAGTTGAAGCAATATTAGGTTAGAAAGTAGTCAAGAAAACCAAATATAAATAGTATCTTCAGTATCTAGTTAAATGGAAACAATAACCAACATAAGATGATACATGGATGACAACATAAAATATTACCAAGTATGGAATAAGTGTTGAGAATCTATTAGCTTTGACATAGAGTCTATGGTGGAAGATGCTCGATGTCGAAGAGGATGCAGCCACAGCTGGCGCGCCCATGGCCTGACATGAGGTAGGCCATCCAACTGTACACCTGGGGCCTAGGTGCAAACGCAGACCATATTCCATCGCAGTCTTGGCCGTAACCTGCCTGGGAACCCCATTACTCTCGACCACCAGCTCACCCCCGACGACTTGAGATTGTGAATGCGGTTTTGAGGTTTTGCATTTGTAGGATTTCGGTTCAGCCTGTGTCAGTTACTCTGGTTCATGATGGAAGCTGGCGTAAACTCCAAAGAAACATGGAGGGCAACCTAATAGACTATTCAAAGGACCCCCTTGAGGGCATCTCCATCTTAGGCAGACCATCTAATAGTGATGTGCACTTTTCATTCAGCAGTGAGCTCTCAGAGGTAATTGCCCCTCTTCCGTCACTTTTGGGACAACCCAGCTCTGTGATCAACCTTTCAGAGTTACCTGTGACTTAGCCATCTCTCTCCACACCTTCCCTAACATCGTCCTCCCATTTCACTGACCCCGACCCCTCTGAATCTGTACAAGCAGTTGAATCCTTTGGCCTATCCTCCCTCCACACCCCTGTGGATATTCACTACCCTCCCCGTTCCCCGCTTGGTGAAGCCCTCCCTTCGCATTCCTTCCCTCCCCAAGAGCTGACTCAGTCGTCTAGAAGTTACACCACCGTTCCACCCCTCCTCGACACCTACCCTCCTGAATCTGAATAGTTTCCTCCAAAACCTAACCCTAACCCTAACCCTAATCCACAAAACCCTCGCCCAGAAGATCACCTTGAACAAGCAAAGATTGTGGAGCCGTCGGGGGAAAGAAGCAAAGGTGTGTTAAGACTAAGACACATGATGTTTTTATTGACTAGGAAGAGGATTTCCAGTAGAAGGACACCATGGATATGGCAACGATGGTCCTAGTAGGTAGAGTTAGAGGAAGGACCTACTTCGCAACTAGACTGAAACAATGGGTAGCTGAAATATGGGGCCATCACTTGGCAGACCTACCTATTGTCCAAACTTTTGTCCGTGGCTGGTTTGCTCTCAAATTTGTGTGAGCTAACCACACAAACTGGGTTCTATCATCCTACTGGCACATCAAACAAGCCCCGGTCATGCTAAGGAGATGGAGCCCGTTGTTTGACCCTGACAGAGATCAGCTCGGGGCAGGGCCAATCTGGGTTAGACTACCTGGTCTGCCCTTACACTTCTGGACCAAGGAAATCTTTAGAAGAATTGGCAATACCCTAGGAACATACCTAGATTATGACAGATCCTACCTTTCCACAAGAGTCATGGCCTATGCGAGACTGTTGGTGCACCAAGATATCAGAGGAGGCTTGCAAGAAAAAGTTACCCTTCGCTGGAGAAATTATGATCGGACACAGATTCTGGACTATGAAGGGGTTCCCTTCCGCTGCAGACTATGTCACAAAGTTGGACATCTCTACAAGGACTGCCCTCTCCTTTCAAAAATAAAATCATCGTCCAGAGAGAAACCCACAACTGTTGAGGGAGCTCAGACATGGAAGGACCAATCGGATGAAGTCGAAATGATCAACGTTGAGCTGGATGGATGCAAGCCTAACCCAGAGACGTCGAAGAAGTGAGGGACTGCACCCCTTCGGCCACCTTCACCTCCACTGACCAAGTCCAAGGCAGCCACTGGCGGACCGCTTTCTTTAGGTATGTCTTGTCCTTCCTTATTCTCTGCATCCATTAAATTTTCATCTACACTTTCATTTGTTCCTCTACATCCTGGGACAATCCCTGACTCTATCCACTGCTCAAACCTCTGGATCAGCCCCCTCATTTCTCAGTTGGATCCCCCTCCCCTTGTTGAGCCTCCATCTAATCCCTCGACGCATGAGATCCCCATCCCTGGGACTGCCCCTGAACCTCATCGCTACCATCTTCTCTCTCACACCCGAGCATCTATGACGGATGCCATTGGCCTTTGCATTTCTCCATTCTCCTCTGCCCTGAAGCCCACCCGAGGTAGACCATCCTCTCTATCCAAAGAAAAACAGAAGGCAGGTTTGGAGGTGGTTTCTGGGAAACAACTTTCTCTAGATAGGGTCCTTAGAGCACAGAGCCCTCCTCCGGTGTTCCCCCCATGAAGGTTATTTCCTTCAATTGCAGAGGGATAGCTAGTCCTGACAAAAAACTAGCGCTAAGGAGACTCCTTCGAAAGGAGCCAGGTGATTTAGTTCTTCTTCAGGAAACCTTGGGTGCAGCTACTATCATAACACCTCTTCTGGAGTCCATGCTCCCAGGTTGGCAATTCCATGCCTTGGATTTAAATGGACGATCAGGAGGCATAGCCCTAGGTTACAACCCTCGCTCTATCAAGCTGTTGGGAGCTTGGGGAGGCATAGGGTTCTTAGGGGCTGACATATACTCGTCAGAGCTGGGAGCAGAGATTAGAATGTTGAACATTTATGGACCCTGCCACCATATAGAGATCTTCTGGGAACCAACATTTTATAGGCAGACAATCTTATCATTGGGGGAGATCTAAATTTTTCCCTAGATTTCTTAGAATCCTCTGGTCTTCAATCACAGGTCGTCCCCCTAGCGGGATATTTTGAGCAACTCCTCGACTCTCATTAGCCCATCGATATCCCTACAGAAAAACTAACCCCAACTTGGAGAAACAAAATAATGGGGGAGGCCAGCCTTGCGAGGAGACTAGACCGATTCCTCATCAAGGAACGTATTTTGGAGCAAGGGTACACTTATCACCAATGGGTGGGATCCGGTGGACTCTCAGACCATTTGCCTATTCATCTTGAAATCTGTGGCATCATCAACAAACCTAGAGTCCCCTTCCAATTCAACTCCTCATGGTTGAATTACATGTATTACACCAATCTTGTGACAGACTTTTGGAAGACCCATCCACTGGGCAGAAACAGACACATCATTGAGGGATTCGTGACCAATCTGAAGGAAATAAAGAAGATTTCCAAGATTTGGGTTCATAATAAGAGATGTGATGATGAACATCAAGTGAATGAAATTGAAAATGAGATAACCAACCTTGAAGAAGATAGTAGGGGCACCTTCCCTTCACCCGAGCTCAGGGACAAACTTGTGGAGCTAACAGCGCTAAGAGGGAAAATTCTCAAGGACAAAGAGGAAACATGGCGACTGAGAAGTTGGGCTATTTGGCTGATAGAAGGGGATGAAAATACAAAGTTTTACCATAAATTCAGAAACGAAAGAAGGGCCTATAATACCATTTGGAACCTAACAAATGATCAAGGAGTTGTGGTTGACACTTTCCCCCATCTGGCCTCATTAGCCACCTCACACTTTAAGCAAGTATAGTAGAACCCTCCTAATGCTATCCTTGTTGAGGTCATCAGAGTAGTGCAACAGTTCCCTCGTTTCACTGATATGGAGGAATATGAGCATCTTAATAGGGAAGTTACCATGGGGGAGCTTGAGGCCACTCTAAAATGGTTCAAAAGGGATAAAAGCCCAGGTCCAGATGGTTGGTCAGTCGAATTCTACCTAGCTTTCTTTGAGGTTCTAGGGAATGACCTACTGAAGGTCATAGAGGAATGCAGGAAATTTAGGAGCATGCATAGGGCCATGTTGGCTTGAAGGGGCCTGAACTAGGTTCATAAGTGTTTTAGCCAAAAAAATCCTGACACTACTGGCCCTTTTGGCAACAGTCCACTGAACGCGGACTGAGGTCTCACCCAAGGTAGTATGGGAGGGTGTTGGAACCAGGTTTCTGCACCCTAGGGATGTCTTGATGAGGTCTGGAGGGGTCGTGAACCGTCTTGTGACCTCGCGCTACCCTGCCCAACTGTCTGGCCTTTGCGTAGTTTGCGACGAGGCACTTCCTAGATTCCTTATTATTATTGTGGTTATTATAGATCTGATCTAATTCTTAAGGTCTTTAATCAAACTTTCAACAATTATAACCAGCGCGTGTAACCATAAATCTTAAAGATATGCATAAAACCATAACATAAGAATAAACATATAGATCTATGACCCAATGCACAATAATTTTAGAAACACTTATCTTTATTAATCTTCTATTCAGTACAATCTAGTTCCACCCTACGCACTCAGCTGTAGGGGTCCATGCACACAGCTACAGACTCTACCAGACCTCTGCGCACACAGCTGCAGACTCTACCAGACCTCTGTGCACACAGCTGCAAAGCCTCTATCTCCTACTACAACCCACGACTTCGACTCACAGACTCAGAACAATATTGCATTCACAAACCCATAATACTTAGATATTTCTCCCAAAAAGCTACCTTCTATCCTTAGAGCCTCACTCTATTTATACATTCCCATGGTCCACAGACCATTGGTAGGCTGACATATTCTCTATTATCTTTACATTATTTTCAGGTGGACAACCCTTTGACTTGACTCATTACAATTCACGCTCCATGCACTTCGCAGAGTTTTTACAATGCTTTTACCCAAAATTGTGGACTTTCAGCCCCAAAACCATTACGCGAGGCCTCCCTTTCTCAACAGGCCATAAACGCCACCTTCATAGCCCTCATTCCCAAGTCTGACAACCCCTCATCCTATAATGACTTCCATCCCATCTCCCTTTGTAACTGTCTTTATAAAATCATTTCCAAAATCATAGCCAATTGAATCCACCCCATCCTATCTGCCCACATGTCCCCTGAAAAATTTTCTTTCCTAAAATATAGACAGATTCATGAAGCTATCAGATCAACTCAGGAGGTGATGCACTCAATACAATCCAAAAAGATCAAAGGCATGATCCTTAAAGCTGATCTCTCCAAATATTTCGACAGGGTAAGCTGGTTATATCTCAGAATACTCCTTACCCATCTAGGCTTTTCTGTTGGATTTATCAAATGGATTATGTGTTGCATCACCAATGTATCCTTTAGTGTATTGGTCAATGGGGAAGCCTTGGTCAATGGGGAAGCCTCACCTTTCTTTGGCTCTGAAAGGGGCCTCAGACAAGGATGCCCCCTATCGCCTCTACTCTTTCTCCTTGTCATGGAAGGCCTTAGTAGACTAATCAAGGACATGCATCAGAGAGGTAGACTCTCTGGTATCAGAATAACAGAGGATTGTACTATAACTCACCTTCTCTTTGTGGATGATGTTCTTAGGTTTCTAAACGGGGGAATAGGTGACCTCACTACCATCTAGAACACTATCAACCTCTTCAAAACGGCTTCAGGCATCGCCATCAACAATTCTAAATCCACTATAACTGTCTCTGAATGCTCCCCCCATGAAATAAACTTTGTGTTACAAAGGTTTCCTTTCACTCTGAATCACATATTTGGGATACAGACTGAAACTGCATGCATACAAGATTGCAGATTGGATATAGTTAACTACCAAGCTGGAGAAAAGACTCCATATCTGGTACCACAAATAGCTCTCCAAAGTCAGCCAGCTGGTGCTCATCAAAGCAGTTCTTGAGGCCACCCCAGTCTACTGGATGTCTTTTGTATGTATACCTAGAGGCATCCTTAATTGAATATAGAATCTTTGTAGTAGATTCCTTTGGAAAGGTAATCAACCTGGGAGAATATTTTCTTGGGCTAGATGGGACCACCTATCTATACCCAAGAAATGGGGTGGATGGGGCATAAAAAAATTGGAGGACTTTTCCACTGTGTTGGTGGCCAAGCTAGGGTGGCATCTACTTACCTCCACCAGTCTCTGGACCAAAATTGCTGCTACAAAATATATCGCCCCGCTCAGGCCATTGGAGTGGCTGAGACAGCCTAGCTGGAACAAATTAGGGATCTCTAATATCTGGAAAGTGGTTTTGAATGCAATACCCCTTATACAGGATGGTCTAACTTGGAGAATATATGATGGGGCTTCTGTCCAAATTGGCCGAGACCCTTGGATAGGATGCGGTAATGCACATCAGCTCCCCCTAGAATTACTACAGATCCTCACTAAGAAAGGAATCATGCATATAAATCATGTAATGGACCCATAGAAATCATCCTTCCTCCATCAAGCATGGAAGACAGCCCACAGCTTTCTCCTCCCCTGACAATGGCATCAAGCATGGCACACCTACACTTCTGCCCTACAGGAATGCCACATCAGGCTCAGAGAAGGGGAGGATGAGATTATATGGGCCATTGCTAAGAGTGGTCGGTACTCCCCAAAAGAGGGGTACCTACTATTGGCAAATAACCACAAGCCTCAGCTCATTAAATCATGGTGGAAAGACATGTGGAAACTGAAAGCACATCCCCGTACTAGACTACTCCTATGGTCTATCCTAAACAACAAGGTGCTGACTAGGGAAAACATGATTAAGATAGGGAAATATGGCCCTTATTGGTGTTGTTTCTACAAGAACATTTCCGAATACCTGGATCATCTATTTTTTTCTTCTTCAGTCACTATCGGCCAATGGACCTCCAACCTTACCCACCTTCACCTGCCTATTATTTGGGGGGGACAGACTACCAAGGAAGCTTCAGCAAATTGGTGGACATCTACTACATCGCCCAAAACTAGAAACCTCCCCCTTCTCATCTGTTGGGAAATATGGATAGCCAGAAATCACTACATCTTCCTTGAAACTGCCCCTCATTGGACTTCCATCTCAGCTAGAATTATAGCCGACTACAACTCTCTCCCTGAGGACTTGGCCGCCACACCTCCCTGGAATATCATTCTTGAATCCATAGATCACTCAAAGCCCTGGGCATATTTTGATGGCTCCGCACAAGCTACAGGATGTGGTGGTGGGGCTATATTACACATTTTGGAAACCATTATTATCATATTCAAATGGGACTTGGGAATGAACCAATAACTTTTCTAAACTCTCCACGGCATACTACCTAATCAAATTTGCTATAGAGAAAGACTGTCATAATCGGTAAATCTTCGGTGATTCCAAAATTGTTTGTGACTAGGTAAACAAAACCACAACCTGTCGCACATTCACATTGGGACATATATTGGTTGAAATTCATAGATGCATCTTACATTTTGACAGTTTTGTTTGTCATCACATCTACAGGGAACGAAACACCATCGCTGACCAACTTTCCAAAACGGCAGTGATCAGGCCACGCAACATCTAGTTGATACAGGAGCAGCGGGGAGAAGAACATTTCCAGTACTACCACCGACCGTATATGGACCATGCAAACCAGGCCCAATAGGAGCCTGAACTTATGAAAATCAAGTCTCTCTTATTTTGTCTATTTTGAACTATGTATATACATAACAGTACATGTTTTTAGGAATACTCTCTGCATAGAGTATGTTTAATTTTGACTCAATTATGAAGTACTATTTAAAAGATTGTCTCCTTGCGTGGAGATCTTATTTTGGGATCTAAAAATTTTGAACTAGCACATAGCCACATCTTATGCATATGCACTTTGCATCTACAACATGTAATTTTCTTATATTTAATGAAAATTACGATTTTTCCAAGGGGAAAAATGTGTTGAGAATCTGATGAAAATATATTTTCTTCCCCAAGAGTTTGATGCAAGGGAATCTGCAAGCCAAGATCATTCTTGACCCATTTGTGTTAAAACTCATTTACAAAGGGATTTGGTTCCCTAATTGTTTTACGAAGGGAATTAGGGTTCCTTAAGCCATATAAATTGTAATCTTTTAGTCATAGCCGAGAAGGAATCTTTGTAGTTAGGAGGGATGTTATCAAATTCCTATGTAATATGGAAATCTAGCTAATTTAGGGAGATTTTTAGAAGTTATCTTTGGAGCTCGTTGAATATTGTTTTACGAGAAATTTTCTTCCATTTAATGAAATAGATGAGAAATAAATTTCTTAGGAACAAAGGTAGGATTGCATAAATAAAGAGCAAGATATTGCACAAAAGAAGGGCAAAGAGGAGAGAGACTTGAAACAGATTTGAGCAAGCTCAGATATTGTAAATTTTATTTCTAATAATATCAATATCAATTTTTGTTTCCATACATATGATTGAATCTATCATGATTGAATACAGGGCAAGCTTGCAATACGAAATGTGTGTCTTTGAAACTCAACCAGGTGAGTGTATAGTGGCTAAGGTCCAAGTCTCAACGTTAAAATCTATACAAGAAAATCTGAGAAAAATTCTACTTTTTTCAATAGTTCCATGAGTTGACAATGACGAAAGCCTTTCCCATCATTTTTTTTTTTATCAACCATCACGCTTAATTGGAGATAACATTCATTTCCCAATAAAACCTTTGTCAATATGATCTAGCAAGTATCAAGTCTATCCCATCAGCTAACAGGCCCAATAAACAGGTTAATTGACGATAATTGTAGTTTATGTTCATCACTATTGGCCTAATGCAAAAGTGTAGAAGGTTGTGGGTATTATGATAGGCCTAATACCTTTTTATTTGGGCTCTTGGTCATAACATTGGTCATGTATTGTTCCAATTATCACCTAGGAGCTAAGGAAATTTGTGGTTCCCAAAAAGTGGGTTTTGGGATTTTTTCAAAGGAAAGAAAGGGTATGTTCAAATGTGGTGTTGCGTGCATGTGGTGTTTTGTACACGTTGTGCAAATGGTGTTCTGTACATGTGTTGTTTTGGAAATGTGGTGTTTTGTACACGTTTTGCAGGTGGTGTTGTGTACATGTTGTATAGGTGGTTTTGTATACATGTGGTGTTGTTGTTGAATGTGATTCTGCATTTGACACTCTCAAAGAGAAGCTCGTAAGTGCATCCATTTTGGTTTATCTCTATTGGAATAAAGAATTCCATGTTCATATAGATGCATCTGAGTTTGCGTTAGGGGTTATTTTGATGCAACTGGGAGAAGGAAACTTGGATCATCTCATTTATTTCACTAGTAGAAAACTTTCTACTATGGGGAAGAATTATCCTACTACAAAAAGGGAAGCTCTTTCTATGGTGTACTCACTCCAGAAGTTCCAACACTATCTATTTGGGGGTTCATTTAATTTTTTTATAAACCATTCGAATCTGAAGTACTTAGTTAATAAACTTGTGCTTGAAGGGAGAATATATCATTGGCTTTTTCTATTCCAAGTATTTACCATTAAAGTCATTATCAAGCCAGAAAGATCGAATGTGGGTCCAGATCATCGATCTCACCTTGAACTAGGCGGATCAAGAGGTTCAGTTGACGACCAATAACTTGATGAACACTTATTTCAAATTGAAGTAGTTCCCAATTACTTGGAAGATATTTCATTATTCCTCACAACAAGTCTGTGTCCTAATGAATATACATTCACTCAAAAGTGGCATATTGTAGTTCATGCTGCGAGATATCAATTGATCGTGGGACAATTATACAAAATGGGACTTGATCATATTCTGAGAAGATGTGTCTTGGATCATGAGAGAGAGGATGTTCTATGGGAATGTCATGCGGGCGTTGTAGGAGGCCATGTTGGAGGAAAATCTATTGCTCATAAAATTTTACATGCTGATTTATAGTGGCTGGCCTTATTCAATGATGCCAAGGAATACGCAAAGAAGTGTGATTTTTGACAATGGATTGGTCGACCATCTCGGTGGGATGAACTACCTTTGGATCCAGTTCGGAAAATTTAGGCATTAAAAAAATAGGTGGTTGATTTTGACGGACATATCAGTCCACCTGATTTTCATTCCCATGAAAGATATGTCATTACTGCAACATATTATCTAACACATTGGGAAGAGGCATCTCATGTTAAAGACTGCATTGCTGATACAAGTGCATGATTCATCTTCAAGAACATCAGCACTAGGTTTGGTTGTTCTAAAATCCTTACTAGTGATCAAGGTTTTCACTTCATTAATGATACGTTTCAAGTGCTGCTATAGAATTTCATGATCCAACATTAGAAGAGAAACCCTTATCACCCACAAGAAAATCGAACTGTCGAGGCATAGAAAATGGAACTATTGAGGCTTTTAATAAGATCTTAGAGAAATTTCTTACTAAAATATGTTCTACGAATAGGGATGACTGGGATGAAATAATTCCAACAAAGTTATGGTCTTATCGCGCTACAACTAAGTGTTTGTATAAGTATACACATTTTCAATTGATTTATGGAAGAGAAGTAGTGGTTCCAGCATAATTCATAGTCCCTAATATTTTTATTGCTCATGCTACCAAGATGTCGAAAGATGAATCTATCTTGAAGAGATTGCAGGAGTTGTGGCGACTGGATGAACAATGCTTCCTTGTATATTTCCATCAAAACTGTTGAAAAAGAGAGACAAGAGGCTTGGCATGACCAACATATTAAGAAGAGGTCATTTTCCTTTGGAGATTGCGTCTTAATTTATGACAACAAATATCTGAAGCATCCTGGTAAGCTACAAATGCATTAGGTTGGCCTGTTTTATGTTGCGGAGATTCGAGACTCAGGAGTTGTTAAAATTTCTTAGTTGGATGGTATCCTTTTACCTGGTTGGGTGAATGAAACACACTTAAAGCCCTACTATGGCCCATAAACTTCCTTTTTAAACACTCTCTGAAAAGGGAGTATTAGTTAGGTTTTTAGGATAGTTGTGTCACTTTTTAGTTTGAGTTTGTTATTTTTGTCAATTGCGTCAACTTTAATTAGAGTCGGTCTCCTTTGTTTATCATGTCAATAAAATGTTTTTGTTGCGACCTACTACAATTAATTGTAGTCGAGGAGGTCTTGTTGTGCAATGTCATTTCATTTAACATTAATACTTGTCTTTCTAGCCATTAAGTCCAGTCTTGTCATAGTTGATTCACAATATGATTTTGTCGTATTTCCATACGGTTTTTAGTTAATTCTTGATTTTGTTCGTCAATCATTTAAGTCTTTAGAGAAATTTGAGGGGTTTTGACATAATCATGGGGGATTTTGGGTCCGTAGCGAATTTATGGGGTAACGGTTAAGTCATTTGAAACTTATGCTGCACATTTCTATATAACCCTCCATATTTGTCCTTTTCATGTCATTCCACCTGAAAGATTCTCGAGTATTTCATCACGGCTTTTGTGTCATCCTCCTATGAGTTTCCACCTTGTTTTCTCGCCCCAGTACACTTTGTTTACAGTCATCATTGTGTGGCATGGATCCCCCAAGGCAATTTTGGGGCATAAAGCCCCAGTTTTGACTAAGTCCAATGTAAAGACTCCGCAATTTATGGGTGCAGAGCACGAAGGTTGTAATTGAGTCATAGGGTTGTCCGCCCTTACTTTTGTAATGTAATATCAGCTTGAGAGTTCTACCCATGGTATGCAGACCATGGGATTGCATAAATAGAGTGAGGCTCTAATTTGTAAAAATATAGAATAGAATGGACAGATGATTTTGATGGAATAAAAGTCTAAGTGAAAAGTCGAGTCTTTGGGTCATAGGGTAGGAGAAGGCTCTACAGCTGAGTGTGCAGAGGCCTAGTAGTCTACAACTAAGCGTGTGGACCCCTACAGCTGAGTGCGTAGGGTGAGTTGAGTAATTCACTAACATTTGTTGTAACATAACACTGTGAATTATTATAACCTTCAAGTTTAATTGAATGTCCGTCATTTCTAGCAAGGGTGTGACAATCTACTAAGTACATTGCGGGAATTAACAAAGAACGAACCATAGTAGTGTAGTATGTCTCTAAAACCATTTGGCTTTTATAGGTCTCTAAGACCATTTGGCAAGAGTCGAAGACTAATTTTCCCCATAGAAATACTATTTTGCTGGAAGGTATTATGTTGTTGTCTGCTGGAAGGTATTATGTTGTTCAAGGTGATCAGTAAACAACAAAGGTATTATGTTGTTGTCTGGAAGGTATTATGTTGTTCAAGGTGATCAGTCAACAACGATGAACGATACGATGAACGAAACGAACGATACGATGAACGATGTGTGCTTCAAAATATCCATTAAGATCTCACATTTGGAAACCAATGTACAAATGCATTCCTTGTCCAATTTAAAAAACCTTTAGAATTTTTCTAATTTAAAAAACATCCATTAAGCTCTCAGCTCTCACACTTGGAAACCAAAACCAATGTACAAATGTGTTCCTTGTCCAATTTAAAAAACCTCTACAATTTTTCCAATTTAAAAAACAAAACCAATGTACAAATGCGTTCCTTGTCCAATTTAAAAAACAACCTATCGGTATGTTTTGCACTTTTTGGGGCAAGGGCAATTGCAGGTGATAATTAGTTAGGCTGGTCTACCTTTTTATTGCTGGTTACGTCTGTCATTGTCATTGTTGTGTTGTGCTGGTTACATCTGTCATTATCATTGTTGTGCTGTGCTGGTTACATCTGTCAATCATTGTTGTGCTGGTTACATCTTTCAGTTCATCATGTACTTAAAACAATCAATTATTATAATATAATGGATTAATTTCAATTAAAATTTTCTATTTTATATTTATTATATTTGATGAAAAAAAAAACATTTTTATAACTTATAATTATAATGGATTAATTTCAATTAAAATTAACAATTTTATATGTAAATTTTAATTTATTATATTTGATGAAAAAACACATTTTTTAAATAAAATTATAGATTAATATATAATTATAAAAATAAATATCATATAATTCAAAAAAAAAAAAAAATCTTAAATATTTCTTAAAAAATATAATATATTTAAATTAATTTGAAATACACATTATTATATATAATACTAACATGAAGGATAATGAAGGCAAAGAAGTGAGGAATTTAGTTTTGGGGCAGAGAGAAGAGGTAGGGTTTGTAGGCATCTGCAGGTGCAGAAATCCATGGAAGGGTGCAAAGGGGGGAGCTCCACTCCCTCCTTCAAATAGGAAGTAGCCAGCCGAGGCAAGAAACCATTAGAGAGTGTCAGAGGTCCTTCAGGAGAAGGGATAAGGAATACGGAGAAGGATCAAGAATCTAATAAGTCAAGAATAAGACAAGGAACAGGGAGCAAAAAACAAAGCACATAAGGGACCATGTAAACCCAAAGCTGAGGTCACACCCAAAGTAGTTTTAAATGACCCGGCTCTGCAGGCAGACAGGGAACACATGGGGACATATGCCATCATTTGTAAATTCATGGGATTATGGCCCACTAAAAAGGCTTTACAGACATGGATTAAATGCCACTGGAAACCAAAAGGAAGCATTGACCTACATCTTGGGTCAAAGGGTTTCTTCACTGTGGTCTTCACAAATATTGAGGATAAAGATAGAGTGTTTGAAGGAGGGCCCTACTTCTATGCAACAACAGGCCTGTACATGTGACCGTGGATGATGAATTTTGTCCCTGAGCGAGAAACTTTCACTTCGGTCCCAGTCTGGGTAAGACTCTACTCTCTTCCCCTTGATTACTGGCAACCATAATCGTTATCTGCCATAGGAAAAAAATTAGGGTGTTTTGTCAAAACTTCTGAGGCCACCAAAAGGGGTAAGTACACTTCCTTTGCACGAATATGTGTGGAGATGGATCTCTTTGGAGCTCTACCAGATGAGGTCATCTTGGAAGTTTTTGATGAAGAATGGGTGCAAACAGTAGACTATGAACATATTCCTTTCAGATGTCGAAGATTCCATGAGCATGTGCACCTATTTAGAGACTGCCCTCTTAGTAGAATAGAGAACAGAAGTAAAGCGACCACAATGAAAGATACTGAAGGCTTTCACAAAGTGGTTCATAGAGGAAAAGGGGGCAAGAAGGGGCCAAAGCAACAACAAACATAAGGGAAACAGGCTAATCTGAATAAGTTCCAAGTACTCGAAGAAGAAGAAGAAACAACAAAAGAAGATCAGGTAATGGAAGGAAGCCCAATGGAGAAGGAGAAAGAAGAAGACAGAGTACAAACACAGGATATTAACAATTAGAAAGAGGCTATGCTAAGCAATGTAGAACCAGAGATGGACCAAGAAATGACCCAAAGTGAGATGGAAATGGAGGATCATGAACTACAGGAGATTCTTGACAGGGAACACTTAGATCTGGAAGGGTTCTTGAAACAGGGAACCATGAGGGGGGTAGACTCTTTACCGCTAGAAGATTTCAATAGAGTACAACAGTTGTTCCTATGGAAAACTTAGGACAAAGGGCTGGACAGGCAAGGAAAAAATGAAAGGCAGGGTAACGAAGGTGTGAAAACTATGAAGATCACACCTGGATTATCACCCAGAAACCCAGGTAAGAAGAGAGGAAGGAAAAAGTAGAACGAGTTATTGATGGAATGTGGAAAGCTAATGATAGATTCAAGTAAGATGAAAGATCTAACCAGCTACTCCTTTACGAATCTTTAATAATGAAGTTTACATCTTGGAATATCAGAGGTCTAGGTAGTAAAAGGAAACAAAGAATTCTTAGTAATAGAATGAAACAAGAAGCTCCAGATATGATCTTTATCTAGGAAACTAAATGTTCCATTCAGAAAATAAAAGAAATACACAACAAATGGCTCAATAGATTTGAGTTTCTAGAAGTTAAATTAGATAACTCAGCAGGGGGCATTCTCACTCTTTGGAACCCCCAAAAGATTGGCACAATAGATGCTGAAGCATCTAAAAATTATTTGTCAGTGGTTATACAGCCGGTGGGAGATAGGGAGACCTATCTGGTCACGAATGTATATGGCCCTCAAAGAATGGATGATAAACTCAGGTTTCTAGATTCCCTTATAGAGCTTAGAGGCAGACATATAGATGTACCATGGATCTTGTGTGGGGACTTCAACATGATCAAATCACTTTCAGAGAAAAAGGGGGAACCAGAACATTAAATAGAGACTCCACAACTTTTCAAACTTTTATAGATAATATGAAGCTTGTTGATACTGACATGAGTAATGGTCTCTTCACTTGGAACAATAAAAGAGGAGGAGATTCTCAAGTAGCCTCAAAGTTAGACAGATTCATAATCTCAGAGGACCTTATGCTCAGCAACAAGGAAATGATAGTGAGAATTCTCCCCTTTGGAGGTTTGGACCATTGGCCTGTTCAACTGGAGGTTCAGGGCATTGGTACCCCCAAGAACAGACCTTTCAGATTTGAGAATATCTAGCTCACACACCCCGACTTCGTCAGTAACATTACAAATTGGTGGACATAATATTTGTGTATTCAGGGCACAAGTATGTTCCAACTACACAAAAGACTAAAGCACATCAAGCTAAGACTTAAAGATTGGAACAAGAATGAATTTGGCAATATTTTTGCAGCTAAAAAAGTTGTTGAAGATAAAGTGAGGGAACTCAATCAAACCCTTATCTCAGAGGGCTTTGATAAAGTTAGAAATGACCAAGTCACCAAATATCATCAAGATTGGGAGAATTTATGTAAACAACAGGAAATATTTTGGAGGAAAAAATCCAAAGTTCAATGGTTGAAAGAAGGGGAGCATAACACTAGATTTTTCCACAAATCAACCATTACAAATAGATCTCATAATAGGATCTCTTTGATCAAGGATGAGGACGGTCATCTTCTTAATTCCCATGAAGATATAGAAAACATGTTAGTACAACACTTTCATGGAATAGCTCAGGAAACCATTTCAGATAGAGAGCTTTTTATCAGGGATATAACTGGACATATTCCTAGACTGGTTACTAGAGAGGATAATTTCAATCTCAATAGGCCAGTGACAGAAGAGGAGGTTAGTGAAGTCATCAAAGAAATGTAGAATGGTAAAGTGCCAGGCCCTGATGGTTTCAATGTGGCTTTAAGGCTTGCTGGAATATAGTTGAACAGGATATTCTAAAATTAGTGGAAGATTCCAGGTTGAATAGAACTATTTTGAAGGTGCTCAATACTTCCTTCATCTCCCTCATCCCCAAACAGGACAATGCTCAGACTCCAGACAGGTTTATATCCATAGCCTTGTGCAATGTGGTTTACAAGATCATATCCAAGGTTGTTGCTAATAGACTCAAACCACTTCTTCCTACTCTAGTGTTTGTAGAGCAATCTGGTTATGTGGAAGGTAGACAAGTTCTCAATAACATCATTCAAGCGCATGAGGTGGTGCACTCATTGACAAGCAATAAGAAGGCTGGTATGATTATGCAATTGGACATAGCCAAAGCTTATGATAAGCTGAATTGGTCCTACATTAGGAGGGCCCTTATTGCTTTTGGGTTTGATCATAACTAGGTTAGATGGGTAATGGCACTGGTAACTTCTTCCAGCTTTTCAATTCTAGTTAATGGTTCTCCTTCCAAGACTTTCACTCCATCTAGAGGCCTCAGGCAGGGTGATCTGCTCTCTCCCTTTCTCTTCATCCTCATGATGGAAGGTCTGGGCAAGTCTATCAAGTATGTGAAAGAAGTTGGTACTATCAAAGGACTCCAACTTTCAGAGACTGGTCAGGCTTTGACCCATCAACAATTTGTTGATGATACCATGCTGCAGGGAATCCCCATGGTCAAAGAAGCTCTAGCGTACAAACATATCCTCTCTAACTTTTCCATGGCTATAGGTATGAAAGTTAATCTCTCCAAATCTAAGATTTTTTTCTTTAATGCCAATATAGCTATTCAGAAAAATATCTCCAGGATTCTAGGCTTTCAAAGGGATGTCCTTCCCTCCAAATATTTGGGAGTTCCTCTTACAGATAAGCCTTTGCACAAAGGCATTTGGGAGCCAGTGATTAATAAGATGCAGGATAAAATCAGGAAATGGACCTTTAGATCTTTAAACCTGGCTGGTCGGTTAGTGCTTACAAAAGCTGTTCTCCAATCAATCCCCATCTTCATGTTATCAGCCCTTCCAGCTCCAAAAGGAGTTTTACAACTCTTTAGAAACATTCAAAGAGACTTTCTTTGGGGTAAGGGGGAGGAAAGAAAGAAATGGGCCTTGGTAGCTTGGGACAAGATATGAAAACCCAAAAGTCATGGGGGTCTTGGACTGGATGATCCAGAAATACTAAGTAAAGTCTTAGGGGCGAAATTATGGTGGCGTTGGGTGAAAGACCCAAAGGCACAGTGGGCTAGAATCTGGAAAGAAAAATATGCCAGCAATTGGCTAGATAATGATCTAATGAGGATGTCTGGTAGTATAAAGGACTCACACATCTGGAATAAGGCCTGGGGGAACAGAGGATTAGTTCAAAAAAACATCTTCTGGGAAATCATAGAGGGTGATCTTGCTTTGTTTTGGGAGGACAAATGGCAGCAAGAACCTACACTGTTAAGAGAGGACCTTCTGGACCTCAAGAAAGAAACAAATACCAAAAGGTGATTCAAGGTAAAAGATTTCTAGGATCAATCCAACAGTGAAGGAAAATGGAGAACTTAGAAGAATTTGGGTCACAGGGAAGACAACCCACTGAAAGCCAAAGCTGAGGCACTTCTAAGAATATTGGAACAAAGGAAAATTTTAGTGATAGAGGGGCATGACCAACTTAGATGGGGCAACAACAAGGCAGACACCTTCAATCTTAAGGAGGCAAAACACATACTTCTTGAGCTGGTCTCCAATGATTTGGACAGGGTTTGGCAGAACATATGGAAACATCAAGGATGGATGAAGATTAAACTCTTCCTGTGGTTGGTGCATCATAGGAAAATATTGACTTGGGATAACATTCGGAGGAGGGGTGTTCTGGGCCCTTCCAGATGCCAGCTCTGTGAAGCCCAAGAGGAAGCAATGGAGCACCTTCTCAATGATTGCATTTTTACCTCTTGGTTGTGGGATACATTTGCCACTATCTTCCAGCAGATAGATAGGGATAAAGGCAGGATTATCAATACCCTAATCAATTGGAGAATCAACTTCTCTGATTTTGAACTTCTAAGCTCTACCTGGGCTTTAACACCAAGCTTCATAATTTGGACTGTCTGGAAGGAAAGGAACAACAGAATCTTCAAGAATGTAAAATGTTCCTCCCAACGCCTTTTTGAGAAAATATTAAGACAACTTAAGGAGATGGTAAGTACCATAGTGCGAAATTTCCCTAAAAATCCACCCTCAAAAGTTGAAACATAGATTCTTTGCAAGTTAGGCATTCAGGGGCTTATTCCACAGAGCCTAGATAGGAAGGTTTTGAAAATGGATACTAAGCAAGACTATTGGCATCGCCCCCCTCAGGGTTTTTTGAAGTACAACATTGATGGGGCATCCAAAAATAACCTGGGTATTTCTGGCTGTGGAGGGGTGTTAAGAGATGAAAATGGCAGTCCCCTTTTTATTTTTCATTGCCATTTGGGAAGAGCCACTAACAATATGGTAGAGTTAATGGCTCTGGAGCAATGTTTGGAATTCCTAAAGCAGGATAATCTCCAGAATGTTATTGTAGAAGCTGATTCAGAATTAATTATTAACTCGGTCAAAAGAATCAACTATGGCACGGAGCCGGAAAAAGTCTCAAAACAATGGAGGCTGCTCTAGATCTTTCAGAGAATTTAGCTTCATCTTCGTGGTCTTCACACTGTGAGTTTCAACCATGTGCGAAGAACCGCAAACAAACTGGCGGACATCTTGGCCAATCAAGGTGTTCTCTGTAATAATAGCAGGGTTGCGATGAATTGGCATGATATGCCTCTGAATAGATTAAAGGTGCAATGTCACGACCAGGCGGATGAGGATATAATGGTGTTTCGAAGCAGAGACACAAAGGCGGGGTCGAGTTGATTTTGATTCTTTATGCAGGGTTTTTGTGGAAGCAATAGTATTTTGGGGATTCAAGGCACTGTCGGCCCCCCCAACCCTCGATAGTATGAATACAAAAGTTTCAAATCGGAGTTGCTGAGCAGATACAGTTCTGCGGATATTCGGCCGAAAAGAGGGATTTTCACTCTACAAGGGTACATGCGATCGGGGAGAAGTGATGGTAAGTGGGGCCGGAATTCCAGCTTTCCCGGTAGCCTAAAAATCCCCGTCTTCCTTTTTGTGGATGAAATACCACTCGGGAGGTGGTTTATTGTCCATTGCAAGCCTTTCTCGCGGGAAGCGGTTTTGCGGAGTTGGGAGCGATTCCATTCACCAATCAACACGTGGCAATGGTCGATGAAGGAATACCGCCCTCATCGCACGCTAATCTTCGGAATGTTAGGCCCACGCGATATGCACCTCGGCCATCGAATCATACAATATAGATCAACGGTTAGGAACGATCGAGCATGTTGGTGGGTCCTGTTATCACCCCAAGAAACTCTCCTAGGTTGTATCTCAGAGATGCTCGGGAACATTACAAACTCAACAAAAATGTTGGAAATAAATGGATGAATGGAAGGAATGATGCATATTCAAGCCAGATAACCACTTCTACTATGCTTAACCCCAGACATGGGTGAACACCCCCAGACTACAAGGCTTTAGACCACCAATTACTCATAGCTTGAGGATTAATTGGACATGGAGAATATTGACCACACCAGCAAATGCACAAGACCATGTGATGGCCGGCTGCAACCAGTAAAGAGGTCTGCAAATATATTTCCTAATGCACAGATAGGATGGCAGCTCTCTGGAACCAAGCAAACAGAAACCTGCATAGCATATTCAATGATACATCCTAGATTCTAACACAGAGGTGGGATGACAGCCCCTCTAATGTTAAACATCAAGAGCACATGAAAAATGTATAACAGGCACAGCCTAGAATATAGCAGAAATGGAAAGTGAGCAATTAACGGAAAAAGAAGCTTGTATTAGATGAAAATGAAGACCAGATGCTATAGGTATCACAGTAGTTACAGTCTCCAGAAGTTGAACCTTACATCAAAACTACAACCACCAACCCTCATTACATCTGTTTGCTGGGTCTATATAGATTTTGTTTACAAAAATGCTCTGTTGCTCAGTGCGTGGAGGGGTCATCATGGACCACCAACCATATTAACTATCTCAAATGGGCCTCTGCTACGATCTGCTGGCTTTAATGACTAAATTTGACATTCTCTGGTACTTTGTTGTACTCCTCGAGCAGGTGGAGTGTTGTATGAATAAATTTCCATAACTGCTGAAGGCGTTGAATTGCTCGAGGATTGTCCTTTCTTTCTCGGCCATGCTGCTCTTTGAATGCGGTTGCTGAGGAGTAATGGTGCAGGGTACCAGATTCTTGCCTCCTTCTTCCTTCGGAAACATGGTAGAGGTCGGGGGCACAAAGACTGCATGGCGGATGCATGGGCACGACGGGAATCAATATCAGCCATTAGATCAAACAAACGAGCGGCGGAGATCTTCCGGCGGGAGGTATCGGATAGGAACGGGAGGCGAACAGATGAGGGCCGTTGGATCGCGGGCGGGCAGATCCAACGGTGATCGGGGGCGGGAGCTGCGCGGATGATAACGAGTGGGGGAACGGGTGGGACGACGGTAAGTGGTTTCCCCGCACCGCTTATGGAGCTGCGGCGGTATTCGTACATCGGCGCGCGATGAGAATAATCGGCCGACATGTGGCAGATGGGACCGGCGGCAAACCGCTTTCCCCGCTGGTTAACAAGCATGCAGGTTACGGGAGCGGGAAGCGCGAATGCCGTCGAATCGCGGCGGGGGGTTGATCGGACAACGCGGCCTAAATGCAAACATTTATGACTGATGTGACAGGGAAACGACAAGTTATGGTGCATGGTCATATGAATATGGTTACATGATGGTATAAACTCGGCGCCCGGGAGCTAAAGAAAATGGTTTATGCTGGGCTTTGGAAGAAAACAGGGGTAACGGGGGTTATGGGAGTGAAGGAAAAAATGAAGGAAGAGGAGGAAAACGGACTGCTGCGGGCTCCCTGCTTGCTAAAAACACACGACCAGACCTGTTTTCAATCCACCAAAAACTTCGTCTTATAGCAGAGCTAACAGGTCCAGGATGTCTATCGCGTGGCCAATCAAGGTGGTCTCTGTAACAATAGCAGGGTTGCGATGAATTGGCGTGATATGCCTCTGAATAGAGGTCACAACCAGGCGGATGAGGATATCATGGTGTCTCGAAGCAGAGACACAGAGGCGGGGTCAAGTTATTTTGGATTCTTTATGCAGGGTTTTTGTGGAAGCAAGAATATTGTCGACCTCCCCAACCCTCGACAGTATGAACACAAAAGTTTCAAATCGGAGTTGCTGAGCAGATACAGTTCTGCAGATATTCGAAAGAAAAGATGGATCTTCACTTTGCAAGGGCACCAGCGATCGTGGAAAAGTGATGGTAAGTGGCGGAGAAGTGATGGTAAGTGGGGTCGGAACTCCAGCTTTCCCGGCAGACTAAAAACACCCATCTTCCTTTTTGTGGAGGCAATACCGCTCGAGTGGTGGTTTATCGTCCATCACAAGCCTTGCACGTGGGAAGTGGTTTTGCGGAGTTGGGAGCGATTCCACTCACCAATCAACACGCGGCATTGGTTGGTGAAGGAATACCGCCCTCATCGCGCGCTAATCTTCGGAATGTTAGGCTCGCACGATATGCACCTCGACCGTCAGATCATACAAGACAGATCAACGGTCAAGAACAATTGTGCATGTTGGTGGGCCGAGAATGTCTTTCGTGTGGCTAATTGCTGGGCTACTTGGTATTGCGATTTTATCCTCCGCCATTGGATCGGGCACGAAGGATTGACGGTCAAGGGTAATGGACCCGAAATCCTTTTAGTGGTATCCCTATTTCCTCTTTGGGTCTGTTTCTAATTTTTAAATGGTTTGTTGTCTCCGGCTCGAATGGTTTTGGCTTGGTAGTTTTCTTGTTTTCTTGTTTTGGGGACCGAGGCTCAGTGTTTATGCCTGGATTGTGAGTGAATAGTTTTCTTTGGCCCTTTATTCCTTTTGGAAGGCCGTAAATTATGTAATTTGTTTATAGTTATAATGAAATAGAAGGTTCGACTCTTGCTTCAGCAATATATATATATATATATACTAAGATAATAATAATATCTAAAAATATATTATAAAAATATAATAACATTTATTATATTCCAACATTTATTTATTTATTTTTTTAAATGGATAGTTCAACCTATGATTTTCAATTTAAAATTAAAGATTTTAATTTCATACAATGAAATGCAAATGTTTGAGTTCATGTTTTATTGATGATGATGATGGTTAACCTTCACTGAAACCAAACTTTCCATTACACACCTCGCAAATGCCACTTACAGTAATGAGGATGTTAAACTTTAAGCTTCTCAATATTGTCAACTAACATCTCCCATGCCACATCTTATGTAATCTCCCATGCCGCATCTTATGTATAAAGCATGGCCGGCTAATTAATTCTATGTTTTTCATTTGATTTGGTTGTGTTGCTGGTTTTTTTTTAAAGTAAGATGTTCAGGAAAAGTAGGGTTTTTTTTTTAGGTTATTTTTTTAATTTTATTTAACATGTCTCTAAAATTAGATTCTTATTTTTATATAGTTTATTAAAAAAATTTATTTAAATTTAAAAATATATAAATGATATTAATATTTTCTTTTCTTTTATTTATTTATAAATATTAATATAAAAAAAATTAATTTGATATATCAATTTGAATAGTTAAATATTATAAATTATAAATAAAATCTTCCACTGTTTAGCAAGTTCTTTTCCCTTTGATATTTCCAAAGTTTGATTTATTATTAAAAAATAATTTTAATTTGGGTGAAAAAAATGTGTTCCTATTATGCTAAAATTTCCACGGCTTAATCATAAATAGTAATTTTTAATTTTAGTGGCTTTGGATTTATTTAAATCAATTACAATTTTTTACTTATTTTTTTTGTAACATATAAATATACTTTTTTATTGGGTTATACATATATATTCCCAAGTAATTTTGATTAGTTGGGATTTAATTTGGGAAATTTATTGATTTGATTTATTTTGAATGATTGATTGGATTTTATTATATAAATAATTGAGAGAAACCAAGAATAATAATTTGTATAATTTTAATTAAAGGTTATTTTATTTTGGGCAATTTATTGATTAGGTTTAGTTTGAATGATTGAATTATTATAACATTTATTATTTTAAACCAAAATAGAATTCTTTCAATTTAACATTTCTATCGGCCTATCTTTGCACATTTTGGGGCAATTGCTAGTTTATATCGATCTATGTACCATAAGGAAGAAGGACCAACGAATGGATAAAGTATAATATATTCAATAATTTTAAATTAAGTATAATATTTTCAATAATTTCAAATTATAAGAAGAGCTTCGGCGTAATTCACATAATGAAAGACTTTTGTCGACTCGTTTTGAGCCAGCAAGTGTGGCTCTTCTTATAATTTCAAATTATAAGAAGAGCTTTGGCGTAATTCACATAATGAAAGACTTTTGTCCTGACGATGAGCCACACTTCTGGCTCGAAACGCGTCGACAAAAGTCTTTCATTAATTGAATTACGCCGAAGCTCTTCTTATAATTATTATGGATCACAGAAGTCTCAATTCAACAATTTCAAATTAGTTATGGTTAGTTTATTTAGGGTTGATATTACAATTTAATGTACTAAAAATATTTAAATTAAATATTTTGATTTTGATTTTTATATAAGGTAATATAATTTTATATTAATTTTAAGAAAAAAGATAAAATAATTAGAAAAATAAGAATAAGTGTGAATAAAATGTTTAAACTTTATACTTTTCAAAACTATTTTAATGAGTTTAAATAAACTATTTGAATATCTATATTATCTAATTTATACCAATATTAACTTCACATATATTTATATAGAATGAAAATATTAAAAAAATATTTTAATGTTGTATATAATAAATATTCAATGTCCAAAGAAAAAAGTTATAGGTTAAAAAATAAAGTAAAAAATATCAAGTATTTACTAATAAGAATAATAAGAGGGAGATGTGTAATTTTCCAATTCCTAATATAAAATTAATATGTAACATTTAAAATTCATAATAATAAAAAAATTCAATGTGGGTCATCAATAAAATATTTTAATATACACGATACATTGGCAAAAGGATTTAACAATACAAAAACTAAAAGAGGCAGAATCAAAAGTGCTAGCATAATGAGACTACATCCAAAAGCCATTATGTATGTGATGAAGTTATATAAACAATTTTTTTTATAGCAACGCAGGAGACAACGGGGTTTGAACTCACAATGAGTTTGTTTCTCCATATGGGCCATATGACCCTCCATGTGGTCCAGTTTCTCTTGCAATCTATCTTGCATGTACCATTGATTTCTTTGTAGATCATTTGGAAAAGAGATAATTGCATTTTTTTCGCCATGTCTATCCTTGGTGACTTGAATCACAAGCAATTTGAGTTTCTTAATCGGATCCCCAATGTCCACCCTGCTAGGCTCGTGCTCAGGAGAATTAGGCTTGTGCTGTAAAACCATAATTTCAATGCCTATGAAGAAAAAGTGTTATGCTGTAGAATGAATGTGTAGAAGACTTTGTCTTTTTTAATTATTATTTAGCAACATTTTTCAGAATTACAAAAGTAGTTATATGAAGGTGGTTGTGCGAAGCTAACTCTTTGGAGGTATCATGTGCAGAGTTTCAAATGTTAGTTAAGGGCATTATTGAGTGCGGAAGTAGTTGTGCAGATGAAGTTGTGTGGAGGTTGTTGTGTGTGTGCAAATGTTATGTGAAAGTTTTGTGCAAAGTTTACTAAGATAATAAATATACAAATATCCTTTTTAATTCTTATTTAGGGACCTATTTCACAATGTATAATCATTAATTAATATCAGTTTCAAAGCTATTTGTTTGGAGGTATTGTGTGTGGATTTTTGAATGTCAATTAAGTGCGTTATTGAGTGCAGAAGTAATTGTATGGATGAAGTTGGACAAAGGTTGTTGTGCATGGAAATGTTATGTGAAAGTTTTGTGCAAAGTTTACTAAGATAATAAATATACAAATCTCTTTTTAATTCTTATTTAGGGATGTATTTAACAATGGATAATCATTAATTAATATCAGTTTCAAAGGTCAATGACTGAGGGTGTTACCCAGTGTGGAAGTAGTTGTGTAGAGATGGTTGTGCCCAGTGTGGAAGTAGTTGTGTGGAGATGGTTGTGCGTGTGCTGAAGTTATGCGAAGAACAAATGCATGTGCATAATCTTTGAAAAATGAGGGAAGTGCAGAGGCGTCTTTTAATTATAACGTGTTTTTATATTATTTTTATTATTAATAGAATTTGTGGGATGTGGAAGTGCATATAATGAAAGCTTGAAAGATTTTTGCACACAATGGACTGTGTTGTTCAAAGGTATCGTGTGCGGAGGATAAATGCTTCATGTCCACCATATTTGGGTCTCACATTTATTAATATTAGTTTCAAATGTTGATAAGTGATAGAAGGGCATTGTTGAGTCAGGAGGTGGTTTTGCCTAAGAGAATTCTTTGCATAAATGCTTCCTGTCCACGATATTTAGGTCTCATATTTATTAATATTAGTTTCAAATGTTGATAAGTGATAGAAGGGCATTGTTGAGTCAGGAGGTGGTTTTGTCTAAGAGAATTCTTTGCAGTTTCGCACATGTGCATTTGTGTAATGTCAAAAGTGTATCAAAATTTATCGGTGAATTGAATGTTGAGATGACTTGTATTTATCTGCAGATTTGTTTTCTATTAATAAGAGGGTGGACATTGGGACAATGAAAAATATGGATGGCGGTTTTATCTTTGTATTGTGTTTCAGGTGGTGATTTCTAGAGAAACCAGACTGCAAATATTCGAAATAGCTAAAATAGTAAGGGGAAAAACACTATTTACAGTAATAAAAAAAACAATAAAAAGTGTAGCATTTTTTTTTCACAAATTACATTTAAGAATTTGGAATATTGTCTAAGCTTTTGTTTTCTTAAAAAGAAATGTTATTTGTGAAATTGTGTTTGAACAATAGTAGTAGACCAAAGATACAATAGTTATACAATTATAAAATTGATGTACCAGTGATTGAAGCAACTCATTTAATTGTAAGCAATCAATTCTATTAAAATAACACATATAACACATGTAGCAAAGATAACCAAAAGATCGTGGTAAAAGAGAACTAGAAGATACAAATCTATAATAAAAAGAAAATAACCTAATGAATCATTGTAAGGTTAAACATTATAGATGAGACATCAATAATAATGAAGAAAGCGTGAACAAAAAGATCTACAGAAAGATATTAATATAACATTTTATATAACATGGAAAAACATAAGCGAAATAATCATATTGCATAATAAATAATATTGTAAACCAAATTTATTAATATATTAGTCAAAATATATTATATTTTTTAATTAGTAATAGTAAAAAACATTTATAATCAACCATACAATTATATAATTAAAAATAATTAATATATATTAATTGATTAGATCCATTTTTCTTAAAAAAAATTAATTATAATCATATTACTTGTTTTTAATTTAATTATAATTAAAATCATTGGTGAAATATATCCACTTTCCAGATTTTAAAATTAAAGCTCGACTAGCATATATCTAATACCTTTAAATTTAATTATATAGTTATATTAAAAACAAAAACAAACGACATTTTAAAGCTATTATCAAATGTATGAGCTAATACATGACATCATTTTGAATGGCAAGGTTTTATAATATTGGATAAAAAGCATTGACATTTCAACCTCGACCGTGATATTTCATTAGAAGTACAGTGCCTAGATAAGACGCGTTGACCAAGTACAGTTTCCTCTCTCAAGAAGCTGCTAGATTTTCAGAGATTTCTCACTCGAAGATTTTGAAATATTAGCAATTTTAATCGTAGATTTTGAAATATTTTGTAATTTGATAGATAGAAAATATAAGAGTTAGTTGTATTTATTCATAAATTTTAAAATATTTTTAGATTAGATAATTTAATTAAATTAAATTAATCATCATAAATAATATGAATAGAGATCGAATTTTTTTACATGTAAATTTTTTATGAGGCGATATTATTTAAATATTTTGTATGGTTATTTAATTTTTATTTTTTTTAATATTTTAAAATTTTCAATTTTGATGACGAACAAATTTCTCAAAATCTTCAATGTAAATAAGTTAAAGCAACGCAACATCCTCAACATAAAAGTATAAATAATTGACATAATTGACTCTTCTTTTATTCATTAAGGCAACCAATATATATTATATCATTGATCCATTAATACTTAAATCTAAAAATAAATATATACAGTGTCACATATACCCACTTTTAAATAATATACTGATGAACCTATACAACCTACCCATTAATAAATCAATAACACAATACATACATACACATATATATATTGGTTGCTATCAATCAAATTTAAAAAATTTGCCCAAAGATTGATAACTATGATGAACTGGATACAGCTGACGACGTGCTGCAGGTCATCCTGAGCAGATTGTACATTCGGATCACCAGAAGCACAAAGTCACTGGTTGACTTTGTGGGTTGGCCATGAAATAACTTCAATCTTCAATCAATCGGGTCAGGGACTACAACGGCGGTTGGGCTGCCTCTGTATTTGACTCTTTCCACCATCTAGAATCGTTCAATTTCTGTTGAATTGTGTGGAGATTTTTGGGTGTATCGGTGGCAATCATAATGAAAATGTTTTAGTATAGGACCCGAGGGATTTCAGCCTTAGAGCCATTAGATTGCAAGAGATACATCTTGTTGATCCGAGTATGATGAACCAGCAGCTTGAAAACAAATTGCAGACCATTCAGCCCACAACAGTCTGCAAATATGTCATAGTAGCATGTGTCTGGATATTCACAATGGTGCTTGCACTGCAATATTACTATAACCCACTTGGAGTGAGCAATGGCCGAAATTTTTTCAACTCGTCGACAAACCATGTAGGTTGGGCTTTGTGAATATATTAATTTTTCATGCATTCGATTTTTTGTAACCCACACAGCAATCTGTGTAAATTCGGATTGAAAAGTTAACGTTTAAATATTGGAAAGGTCAAACTTTGTTTAACACACATTTAAGGAAATGCCTGCTATTCCCACAGTCTGGTATTATTGTAGATTCCAAAAATATGTTAAAATTTGAAGCTTTATATCAATTGTAGATTCCAAAAATATCTTAGAATTTGAAGATCGGCTTAAAAAACCTTTCTTCTGACCATGGGATGAAGTTCGGGGAAGTACAGGGAAGGTCTGGTTGTGGTTATTTTTACTTCAGAGAAATTTGAAATTAACATGATTACTCTTTGCTTTGATAATTTTGAAGTCAACATTTATACATACATTAATTTTGGGCAGAATAATCCTCTCCAATAAATAGATTTTCATGACTATTACTGTTTTTCTGTATCAACTTGCAGAGTTCAGAGTTGGATTTAGGCAGACTTCTAGAAAAGGTTTCAATGCCAAACAAGACTCTGATAATCACAACGATAAACGCAGCTTGGGCCGAACACAACAGTTTACTGGACTTGTATCTCCAGAGCTTTCAAATCGGTGAAGGCACACGACAGCTAATGAAAAATCTCCTCCTCGTTGCTGTCGACCAGAAGGCATTCGAGCGTTGCCAACAGATTCATCCGCACTGCTATCTTTTGCTAAACGAAGGATCTGATTTTTCAGGCGAGAAGGTTTTTATGACCCAAGACTACTTGGATCTGATGTGGGCTAGAATACTATTTCTGAAACATGTGTTGGTGTTGGGTTACAACTTTGTTTTCTCAGTAAGTGTATTTCAATTCCATAGACCTGAGAGATTAATACCGATAAGAATAGAAAAACTGGTTCAAATCCTAATCAAATGGCATGTGGAGATATGTAAACTTCTAATATAGATATATTTAAGCCTGGTTCAAGTAAGGTGTGTAATGAAGTAAATTAGTTGACTTTATGCTTGTTAATAAATTTTCAATTTTCAAGAATATTTTGGAATATAATAATCATTGAATAAGGAAATTTTATGTATATTATTTGCCTTAGATTTGCAGCTTAAATCAGAAGTATCAGAATTGTCAAATTATTAAAGCCATAATTTATTTTTATAAAAAAAATAAAAAAAAAATTGTAATGTGTTTTTTTTGTTAAGCTTGGTAGGTTTTTTTTTTCCATTCATTTATAAGAAAATTTCCACCACATAGATTGACGAGATGGCCTCAACTTGCCCATTGGGAAATCAAATCTGTTCACCACCTATCCTCATTGTATGCCATCAAAAAAAAAGTTTCAGTCTTTCTATCCAAGCTATATAAGTCTCTGTTTCATGACCATACTCTGGATTTTTATCTATACATATTCTTTCATAAGGAAAAGTAAAAGCTATCCGCATATAAACCAAAATTAAACAAAGGAGATTATCTAGTTATTTTGTTCCTCCTAGGCCAATTCCACAGGCGTGGGGGTCTTTGACATTTGATCCCAACATCTCAGACAGTTCCAAGATGCGTGGGATATGCTTTTCAATTCTGCCAAGCCTGATATCTTGCTTATGGAGTTGACATTAAACTTTCTGGGATTCATGTTTGTAGCTCGGCATGCCTTGGACAGAAACAACCATGCCTACCAAGATTTGCTCCATGGCCTTGCCCAATAGGATTTTCATCAGCCAATAAAGGTGTAAGGTCTACTTAAATTGCGTTACCCTACCTCTAGTGGTACCAGGGTCCGGGACAAGGATCCTCCAGTCATCCATGTCTTCCTTAGCCTCGCTGCCCTGCTCAACTTCTACTTCCCATTCCTCTAAATTTTTTTGAATACCTTCATTAGTGCCCTCGCGATATGCCTTGACAGCCTCACTGATAAGCCTTTCCACCGATTTTCTACCCCTGCGAAGCTCAGACATGCTCGGTTCCTTTTCGTTTCTGGGCACCTGGTTCCGTCTTCCACGACCACGACTTTTCGCAGGTTGAGCCATGACAGATATGCCCCAAACATGTTCAGAGCAACAATTTGTTAACCAAAAACAATTCATCGTGATATAACAATGCTCTCGTCTATGAGTTGGATTACCACTGATAACCGCCCCACCTTGCTCCTCCCCTTTCCCTTTCGTATCAGTGTCAGGGCCTTCGTGGTCATAGGTCCATTCCCCAGGAGGGATCGGCCTACTGCTACCAACAATGAGACCCCGTCGCCACATCGAACTCCTCACTACCGCAGTCCGGTTCTCTTTCCCTTGCCAATTCCAAGTTGGTGAGCGTTGCCGCTTGCTAGAGTTAGGCCAGCCATGGTTAGCAGACCCCTTCCCTTCTGCCCAAGACACCAACATATAGCCTCTTATATTTTCATGCCCAACTTCCCGCCCGTGATTCCTAGCAGTTCCCTGTTTGCATTAGTTTCTATCTACTTCCCATCAACTACATTGGTGTCGACAACAGTGGTCCGCACCTAGGCAGTCGCTTAACTAACACCCGCGGCCCTCCGCACCAAGCTCACGACTCCTACCTGCAAAACCCCTACAGGTATCCCCACTCAACCCTCGGCCCACAGTTCCCAACATCCCCATGCGTGACAGTAAGATTTCAAACCAGAGAGAAATTGCTGCAATACCTGGCAGTGGCAAAATATAGACACAGGACAAAGCCAACACAACCAGGCGCCAACCCCAATTCCACCAAGATTCTTAACTTCCCAATTATCCTTCCTAATTTTCCGCCCCTCCCTCCTGCAGAAACCCAAACAGGTCAATATTGCAATGGAAGAGAGATACCAGAAAACATACCCGTTGATATTTGCAGGGTCGACAGGCTTGAAGCTAAGGATGGCGTCACCAAACTTGTCCAGTGCACCAGCTCCTCCATCCACAAACAAACTCACCAACATCATCCACTTGCCTACCCTTTCTCCCATTAAAACCTTCTCCTCCACCATCCTCGTGCGAGCTTTCCCACCTCCCTTCATGCAATTATGCCAAGGGCCACATCACCCATTGCCTCGAGTGTGTGGGCGGTGGTGGTATATTACTCATGTGTACTGTGGTATATTACTCATGTGTACTCAACGTTAATCTCCGTTCGTTGTCCCAACCAACGGTTTGCACCCCCATCGAGGTGAAAAATCTGTAATTTTATTTTTACTTTTAAAAAAAGTTAAAAAAAAAATTACATTTTGTAAATGCTCTCAGTAGCCAATATTTATATGCCTAAAAAAATTTGAAAATATAAAAAAAAAACCTTAGAAGTTGCCTGATAGTAATTACTTAACTTTTTTTCTTTTTCTTTTTCCTCTAGATTTTCTGCCACCCGGAATCCAACCATCCTCAAATGGCTCATGGTTATCTTTCGTGGGTGTTCCTTGTTTGAATTTTAACTTTCTGGAACATGAACTCTCTTTGTGGCCACCATCTCATCCTCTTTGTGTGGTGCATTTTTCTATTGTTCTAGTTCATGGGTAGATTCTGATTCTGTGTCATTCTGTCTGTGAATTGCATTGCTAAATATGATCCAATAGTTAGTAGAGAAATTTAGTCCCAACAGATATTATGTTCTCATCAAAAGCAAGACTATTTATGCATTCCAAACATTATTTTTTCAATTGAAAAAGAAAATTATCATTAATTCATCCTTAGCTTAATTACATATTCAAAATATATCCAAAAATAAAACCGTGAGGCCCTCGCTCCTATCCATCAGATTCTCAGATGGATATAAGTTGAAAGTATTATTTGCGGACAACATATGCCAATTCAATGTACGGAAATCCCAGTAAAGTAGCAAATATATCTTTTTATATGATTTTTTTTTTTTTTTTTTTCCATTTTAGTATGTTACCATTAAAACTTGAAATTTAATTCTCTCAATGCTATGTTTAAGCATTAATTGGTTCTGGATGATTTCTTGAACAGGATACGGATATAATGTGGTTCCGGAATCCGTTCCAATTATTTGATGAAAACGCCGATTTTCAGATTGCCTGCGATAATTACGTCGGCGATCCTCACAACATGTCGAATGCGGTCAACGGAGGTTTCAACTTCGTTCGATCCAATGACAGAAGTATTGAGTTTTATGAATGGTGGTATGACTCCAGAAGTTCCTACCCCAACATGCACGATCAGGGCGTTTTGAACGAGATCAAATCAGAGAAGCGCATGTCTGAAATAGGGTTGAAGATGCTGTTTCTTGATACCAAGTATTTTAGTGGGTTCTGTCAGCAGAGAGCAAGTCTGAGGGATGTGGTCACAATGCATGCCAATTGCTGTATAGGCATGAATGCTAAGCTTGCTGATTTGACTTTAATTCTGCAGGATTGGGCATCCTTCCGCTCTCCCAACGCCAGTCTAACAACCCAAGTCCACTGGAGAGCTCCCAATTCCTGTTTCCACTGATGGTTCTGCAGGGCTAATTGTTTTTTTCTTTCTTTCTTTCTTTTGCCTGAGATTGGTATTTTCTGAAATATTGATGTACAGAAAATAACAAATTAGAATAAGTTGAAATGAGATAAAATTTTTATATTAATTGTAAATTTTGAAAATGGAAAAAATATTTATTTAACCTAGTATCAAATTTGAGATATTCTTAAAATTTTCAATTTAAAATATAAATCTAACAAGCTTGAAACAATATGGAAAGTGATTTAATTTAATAAATTTAGTTTCAGAAAATACTTGCATTGCTTCCTACTATTGACATCCAGAAAGTGATTTAACTAAATGATTTTAGTTTTCATTTGGCATTAGACTTGTACTGGACTATTCAGAAACAAATTTTTCCATTTTCGATAATGGATATACTAACAGCCTAATAAATATATCGTCTATCACTCCTGCAAATCATTTAACAGCCTAATAAATAGATTGTCTATCACTCCTGTAAATCATATAAATACATTAGAATAAGCTTGGACTGCTTCCCAAACATGGACAACCATAAGATGACTTAATTTTAAACAAAAGTAAAATTTCCCATAATATCATTACGGCTACTATATACAATTTTAATGCTTTGACCCAGTGTTGTCACAGAGGGCAGCATTCAGTTATTGCACTCTTACGAATCAATTGAATAACTTAGTATAAGTTTGTATTATTTTTGCACTCTTACGAATCAATTGAATAACTTAGTATAAGTTTGTATTATTTTTAACATATTAGGTGATTACTTGAATAGTTTTAACATTGGAAGGTGATTTAATTGAATGATTTTAGTTTTAATTAGGTTGATATTTTTTTGGAAGGTGATTTAAAAGAGGAAACACTCTTTAAAAGAGCACATAAAAAAATTCGATCTAAGATATGCAAAAGTAATAAATTTGTATTACTCTTAACATTAACACGAGAAAGTGATTTACTTAAATGGTTTAAAATGAAAAATTGATTTACTTAGTGATTTTAGTTTTAATTATGTTGATATTTTTTTTATAAATAGAATAATTATTTTTTAATTTAAAAATTTTATTTTATGTTCATAGTTTTCTTTATACAATAGATAGAATTATAAATTTTTCATTATTAATTTCTTTACAGCACATAAACAGTAAATGGATGAAATATTTTGATTCCACATCATATTGGTCATGAGACTGCTGCAGCAAGAAGTATGCACGATGGTGCATATCATCCCAAGGGTAATCAAGGCTAGACATAGCTTCCATGATATCCTCATCGGAATGGAAGATGGGCGAAGATGAGGAAGATTGACTACATGATGCAACGGTAGTACCTAGTGCATCATCATGAGAAATAAGGTTCACATATGCACCATTTGGGATGGTAGACGACGAGATAGTAGATGGAAAATCTACTGATGTTGAGACCTGGATTTTGAATGAAGGAGGTTCGATAGAAGCACACGTAGAACCCTCAGAGAGGTTTCCCTGCGAGGAACTCAAGGATGATGACAAGTAAAGGATATGGACCGTGGAGTCTGTCATCTCGACATCGGGGGGAGGGATCACGATGGTGGGACCAGAGTCTCCCTATTTTGGTGTACTAGTGGTACCAAAATCCACAAGTAGAGGAGTAGGTGATCCACTACGAGTGGCCTCGTACTTGCACAACGCTTGAAGGCAATCATGAAATTCGTCAAGACTAGGGAAATAATGGGAATAGTGACCATAATGATTGCACAAGGCACAAGGGTGATTTGTGCGCAACGTTTTGAGTTTCTTGGCTGGTCCCGGTAAGGTAACTTGGACCTTAGGGATATTTGACTTAGGGAACGTTTCATGAACCAAAGGTTTGAGACGAGGAAGCTCATGACAGTTATTGGTGGCATGCTCAACAACCTCACATAAAGTACATAGAAGTGTCGGCTTTGGAGCTTTGGGAGCGGAAGGTGCTTGGGGAGCCTTGTCCTTAGGTTCCTTCTTCTTGGCTTTTCCCCCTTGTTCAAATGCTTTCACAACATGAGTAGGTTCATGTTGAGGTTGCGGTGGAACTGAAGCAATGACATGGGTCATAGGGACCAGTTGAACCAGGGTCAAAGCATGATATGGTCTGAGCTGACCAGGCAAAGTATTCGCTTGGGGGTCAATGTACCACACTCGGATCCCCAAAGTCATATTAGGGAGAGTCAACAAAGCCATGACAGGGACATAAAAGATTCCAGGAGGAGGAAATAAGAAAGGTATCTGTTTTGCAGGATAATGTCCCTGTGGAACAACTCCTGGGTAGTTAAGGCCTCGAGGAATAATTCCTGGTGGGAACAAAGGAAGTCCTGGGGGGGTGAATCCAAATGGCTCAACTAAGATGGTAACAATAGGGTGCTGAGGAGATGGTTGTTGATCATATGCACCAGATTTCTTGTGAGAAGCCCGTGACGCTTGTAACATGCAAACACTCAAAGAGCTAGGCTTAGAGATGGGGGGAGACTAGGAAAAGCACCCAACAATGAGGAACCTTTATAGACTTCGGGTGAAACAATGGTGAGAGGGGTAGAAGACTTCTTGCCAGACATCGACGAGATAATGCATTCAGGGGAGGTCAAGGATGACGGCTCGTAGTATGTCAACTGATCGATAGTGACAATCTTCTCTTCATTGGGGAATCATATCTTGCAAAAAACCACAGATGTGATGGCTGACATGGAATAAGTGTAACTACGACCCAAGAGAATGTTGTAATCTAGAGGGGCATCAATAAACTTGATGTCTACATGAACAATCTTGCCCACAAGAGTCACTGGAAAATTGTGATACATGCCGAGAGGCTGGGAGGAGTGACCATCCCAAGCATGCAAAGTGATGGTGGATGGGGACAGTTTAGGTGACTTGAGTTTCTTCCAAATGACAACGGACATCACGCAGGTGGATGCACCTTCATCAATAATGCATCAGGAGATGATGGCATTACAGCCGCAGACTGATATATGGAAAGCAAAGGATGGAGGTAATGGAGGATGTTCTAACGTATCAACATGAAAGACAATCAAACAATCATCTAAAGGATCTACTGCACCCAAAGTATTAAAGATTTCTTTTGAGATGGGCACAACTAGAGGACTTCCATCATCGACATGGCAACAAGGGATTGTGCCAAGTCGTCTATGATACTATATGTATGGGTAGCTCAGTTAGAAGCCACGTGACGATGTAATGGTCCCTTGGGGATCTTGGGAATTGACTCAACTTTAGGTTGAGGGATTTGTAGCGGACCATTTGGTATCATAAGAGGCTAAGTAGATGCTTTGGTTTTGGACTCAGTGGCGAAAGAAGTCGATGGATTGTCATATTAACGCGACTATTTGCAAGTTGATATCAAAGGTATTGACCTTGTCAGAATTCATCATGAGGATCTGGCAGTCACCAGGATCAAAAGGTTGGGGAGGGTGGGTTGTTTGACCTTTCTGAGGTTGGGCAACAACAAATCCTTGCTGAAGGAAAAGATTTGTGAGCATGGCCAGATGAGATGGCGCAGGATTCTGAGGTGATTGCTGCATGGGTGGTTGACCTCTAGAAGCTACTTGGGCTTCCCACATTTGGTGTATTTAGGGTAAGAGGGGGCACTCATGAGTATAATGGACGTGTACACCACAACATGCACAAGATTTTTTCATATGAATAGCCTTGTTTTGCTTGGGTTGGTCGCCCTGTTATTGGTTGTTGGTGTTAGGCTAGTTCCCCAGGGTTCATTAGGTTGATTACCTTGGTTACCCTCGTTACCCTTGTTACCTTTTCCCGTATTCTTTTTCTTCGAATTTTGGGGATTGATCACACTCTACTATCTAAACACTTGACCCTGAGGGGGCGGTGGCTGTTGGGGCTGAGAATGCATGGGAGGCTGCGGAGCTAATGCCTAAGGGGCTGGAGTGGTCGACGGTGCATAGGTATAAGATGGTGAAGGGGAAACAGTCTGGTAGATAGGTTGCACACTAGCTGGTCCTCACATTTGATGATATGGTTGGGTAAATGCATAAGAGCCACTTTGTCTTGAATATACGTTGCTGGCAGGAGGGTCATAAGTGTTGGAGGAATTGGTGCCCCCTGCAGATAGCCATAACTCTGCTGAGTATATGGTGAAGGATGTGAAATAGCTCTAATGATACCGTCAGCGGTGTGAGATGCCCCTGGTGCATTGGCACCACCAGGATGGGGGAGGTCTGGTATAACGGTATAGATATAACCAGATTGAGCATAAATCAAGTCATATCTCATAACGGTTTGGAGAGCCTCTTCCTCTGTCTGAGGAAAATGAGACGTGAAATCTTTGGCAATAGGCTCTAAAAGAGTCCTAAGAAACCAATCGAGGTAGACACGGTCTTCAAAGGGTGGAGCAAGGCACATGCTCCTCCTTCTACGACATTCTTGGACATGATCGAAAAGACGGGGGCCAGAGGACTAGAGGAATGCAGTCAAGAGCTCTGTACCAGTGTCGTATCGGAGAGGTAACTGAAAATATGAAAGGAATGCTTTAGCAAGCATCATGAAAGTGGAATGAGAGGCGACATCCTGGTCGACATACCACTTCGTAACATCTCCAATGAGCATGCGTTGGAACAATCGAAGACAAATGCAATCATCGATGATGGAATTGGATGAACACCACATATGGAAGGAGCAGACGTGATTGGTATGGTCCTCTCCAAAATTACCCTCAAACTTGGGGATGCCGGAGGGAAGCTTAGTCAGCATAGCTAGCCAACCAACATTGTGGTGTATAGGGTCATTAATCAACTGGCTAAAATCTGGGAGGCTTAACCCAACCATGAAAGGTAGCATTGGAGCTGCCAGAACGATTCTTGTAATGGTTCCGCTAGATGTGACTACCGGGGTAGAACCAGAGCCAACACCAGGTTGGTTTCCTGCACCTGTAGTGAGTTCTGACATGATGATGGTATGTGGTGAAGAAGGCTCGGAATTGGATGAGGAATCAGATGAACTAGAAGAAGAGTCTGTATGGGGACTCGAGGGACTATGAACTCGAACCCTGCGGGGAGGAGTAATATGCCCAAATGGAAACTAGGAATGAAGGCCTAAGAGTCTCTGCGACAAACGCCTTGGTGGCACAATGGTTGTAAGACACAAGTGACACAGAAATGGTGAAGGGAGATAAACAATATGTTTTTGTCTTTGAGTGGGGAGATAAATTAATTAAGTTAAGTCTTGGCTTGGCGGTGTAAACCAAGTGCCCTTCGCTTAAGGTGTGCTTATGTGTGCAAGTGTATTTATTATTAATCCCAGATCGTGTTTGAAAAAATGAAAAGATTCCTGAAACAAACTGAAATTGAAAATAGAAAATAAATAACAAATCAACTATCTAAACCCCACCCAAACTGGGTTTGCAAACACTGTGCTAGTTGGTGGTGAAATTAACTGAAAACACCCAAAAAAGGCCAAGAGATCTAAGCATCAGTGTGATTGGGATCAAATGAAATTATGCTGTTGGAAAGTGGTGTAGCAACAACAAAAAACCAATGAGGAAAATCGTTGCAAAAGATAGGGAGATGGGTGTGAAACCTAGGGAAAACAGTGGCACCCTAATGAAAATGACCAAACAAGGTTCAAGAGGGAACTTTGGATGGAAACAACCTATATTTCAATATTTGAAACAGGAAGGTACAAATTTGGAAAATATGGTTGAAAGCTCTGCAAAAACTCGGACTTCTTACTCAGTTAAACTCCTCCTATAAAGGTGGAAGCGTACTAGAAACCCTAAGGGGATAAATTCCACTTTGACGAGAGAAACAAAGTAGATCAAGGCCTAATAAGGCTACGACATTAGTCAAACAACTGAGCAGACAACTCTTGGCAAAATCCAGAAACAGATCAGGAAAAAATCCCAGAAACCCCAAAATCGCAGGTACTGACCTGTTTAGGGGGATATCACACTTTTTGGGCTAGAAAGTGCGCTTTAGACCTCTAGATCTCACTTTTGGGGCAGAAAAGGGTGATTTTTTCTCCTTAGTTCTCGGGCGGAAAGTCTCGGAAAATTTTTCCATCTCTGTCGCAGCTGGTTCCTGTGACTTGCGGAAATGGCCAAAAAACTTACGGAAGTTAGAAATTTGATTGATCTAGGGTTAGAATGCTAGTAAACAACATTAAGAGACTGAAAAGAGAAAAACCCTAAGCTGAAAACTGAAGGTCACCCAAGTTTCCAAATCAGAATTAAAAACGAAGTGGAGTCACCAATTGGTTATGTAGAATTCTCCCTGATTGTGTACGAAAAGAAACTACTTTAGGCTGTGGATGAAAAATAACCCTAACAATAAAAATGGTTGTTAAATAGTCTGATTGTGTACGAAAAGAAACTACTTTAGGCTGTGGATGAAAAATAACCCTAACAATAAAAATGGTTGTTAAATAGTGTAGATCTGCAGGAAATTATAGAAACAAAACCTACCAAAGCCCTGATCTATGCAACAGACATAGTTAAGCATCAAAATGAAATAGTAAAATAGGCGTAAATAACTCCAATAATCCAATGGAAACCCAAAATTTTAGTAAAAGATCTGAATAATTACATAGTTGTGAACTGTAAGGATGTTACATTTGACTTCCTTCCAATGTTCTCTTTCAGGATTAGTTTTTATTTCTTCATTTTTGCCCTGCCCTGTTGCTCGGACGGTTTTATTTGGTTACAGGATTCTGAATTTCTGTGAAGGAGTTGCTTCACTGTCTTACTCTTAACCATTTTTTAATTTATCAGTTGTTCCAGGGTGATGTTGAGGGGTTGTAAATGTTGCAATACGTATAGTTATTCCATGTAAAGATGCTTTGCTTTGAATTTCTTTGGCACTTATTGTGTATTTGTTTCTTCTTTTTAACCCTCTTTTGTTGCCCGGCCAGTTTTATTTTGTAGCAGGGTTTTGGACTGTGTGAAGCGAACCAGTTGAGTGAACGAGTTACTTCACTGCCTTACTCCAACCGTTTGTTAATTCATTGGTTTTTTGAGAGTGAAATTGCGGAAAATTGCAAGGGTTTTTAACGTTGAAGTAGATATACCATTATTCCAACTAAAGGTGGTTTGCTTTTAAATTCTGTTAGTTATTAAGGTGGTTTGCTTTTAAATTCTGTTAGTTATTGCGCAATTTAATGGAATTTCATGATTATTGGTTAATTATTTGAGATAAACTCATATTTGCAAATATGCAACAGGTTTAAAAAGGGTCAGGTAGAAGAAGGCTCACAACCGCATAGTGGGTTGTTTATCATTTATTTAAATCTAATTAAAAATCCGCATATGATACTATATCTTATCTATTACCAGCTTGCTTATAAAGTTCAAATGGAACAACGATCATGGCTATCACATTTTTTAAGTCTTTAGTGGTCTAGTTAAACAACCATTCAAAATTCAGTAACATGTCTTGCTCAACCACAAGACTCTTGTCTTAAACTTTGTAATCAGTCCAGTATGCCTTCAGAATGTCTTCTTCTTTGTCATTTTTAAGAACAAGTCAGTATATCTTCCGAATTAAAGCGTGCCCATGTAGAGGCAGCTGCATTTGGTGGCTCCGATGGGTGGAGAAGATGAATGGCACAGAAAACATTACGTCCATTTCACATTAAACTTATAAACTCTACTCTAAATCATTTTGATTTCTTCTTTTGGTTTTTAATTTTTTTATAGCAAAAGTATGTGAATTTTGGAACCATTTTCTCTCATACTTAGAGCCAGATTAAGATAAATAAAGGAAGTGCCTATCTTCATTGCACTCAAAGGCCAGATTTAAACCTTGCAAATGGAGTCCATAAGTTTGACATGAACCTATTTTAAATCGTGACCAACCTAATTATGATAAAACTAGATAGTACAAATTATCTTCACATCTATTAATCAAATATCATATTATATATATACAGGAGTATTGTCTCAAGATAGGAAAACTGTCTTGGACATACAATCTATTGGTTGAGAGAATATCTCAACCACACACCAAATTAGGGAAACTACTCCTATAGAATAGGAATAGACTCTTTACATTGAATATATCAATCTGCAAAGTCTAGTTGTGGTTAAAGGTAAAAGAATATGTTGATGTCCATATAAAGGAGCAACCATCCACCGGAATGCATGGGTGCCAACCGCTGGCATATATGGTTCTGTCAACCATTATAACTGCATACATGTATTTGTAACTGTAAATTTCCCTCCAATATCATCATGGGTTTTATCGGATTACCGGTAACCATACTCTAGCCCTTGGGTTTTATCGGATCACCCTCAACCATGCCACCAAGGGCTCTTAGCCACCAAGGCTAAACTCAGCCATGAAGGCTCAACACAGCGACTTTAGGCCACAACCTTGCTACCAGGGCACTCCAGCCACTCTGGGCTACAAACCTGCCACTAAGGCACTCCACAGACCAGACTCAACCAGGGCGAGGGTTTTCTCGGCTAACCCTAAACCATGCCAACAGGAATCTCTGTCCCACTTCACTCTTACATGTGGTTTTTGGCTTACCACAAACCGACACTGCAAAAACAAAGTGATTTTTAGATTAACACGAACTGTATGGGGATACACATGCCTTACAAAGCTTACAACACAACTCCTACTTTTGGAGTTACCAAGTACATACATTTACAAAGACCACTACAAAACATTCTAGACTTGCTTGCTAATGTATGTGACATATACCATGATTTTGCTTTATTTCAACGTACAATATTTTACCTTGTTTGTCAAATATTGCTACATCAACCAACTTTTTCTAGAATCATACTTAGTGCTTTCATCTTGCTGGAATGATCAATTCTAACCAATTGTATTTACATGTTGAGTTGATCACTCTCAACATGTTTCACTTAAAAAGCTTAAAATTTAAGAATAATAGTATGCAGCATTGTGGAAAAGTTGGTTTTTCTATCTTCACCCAGGTAGAATGAGTTTTCCTCTTTAATTCTTCAGCCCTCATAAGTTACTTCTGAAACTATGAGCTGTCCTGCGGTGGGAGCACCGGATGTTATAGTATTGAATTTAAAAAAATTACAAGTTACCTGTAACAGCAGCGACCCATCCATAGGGAACTGAATCACGACCAACAACGGTCTTCAATACACAATTCTGAAAAAAAATGTTGCTCCCACTTATGGCTCGATCTACTCATTGGTTCGGCGTTGACCCCTGAACCACTACTCTTATGCACTGTCGCTAAACCTCTGCTCTTCTCCTGTTGGAGCTCCACCATTTCCATGTCGATGTCCAGAGATTTTTTCCCGGACAATCTCTGCCGCTTTCTCAAGGTCGTAGGTTCCAATCGCATAATAATCATTCTTGTCGTCATTGAAACTGGCCTTGAGCACATGTTTCACGCCCACCCCATTCGCAGAAGTGTCCAAACCCGTAATTCTGGAGACGGCCACGGGAAAGAAATCCACGCATTCCCACATTCCCGTGCCTTACGCTGGTCTCTAGTTTGGTTCCTATGATACAGTCAAGCGATGGATTATGACATGGAATAAAACTATTTCAATATAAACAGGCGATGAGGGTGAAGAGAGCCTATCAAGTTTGCAGCTATTTCTTTGTGGGGGGACACCAGAGGCATTGATGGGAGCCCAACATTCAGGAGGTAGAAACTCCAGCGCTGACACCAAAGTATGTGAGGCCAGTGCATAGAATTAGTGAGCTCAGGCCTTCTCTCTCATGTAGAAGGAAACTGGTGGCTCCTCTGTCACCAATTAGCGCAACCAATTGACTGCTTACCATGCTTCTCGAGTTAACTGTCATAGGCTAGACCGCCGCTGAGACTCTGTTCAAAGCCATGGGAATTTAACTGGATGGCCGGCTCCATGCAGGCGGTTCTCCAATGTACAAGCAGCACTCAGCGTGCCACAATTGGCTCTCCAACGTCGATTGATTTAATTCACAAAATGAATGACAGGCTCTCAAATCAGCAGCCACATCAAGATTCACTGTCTCGGCTCTCAACTGAGGTGAAACTCACACAACAGAGCACAACAGCCTCCACGACTGGATACACAGATCTGTACCCGAGATCAGATGCAATTTGGGGATCAGACTCCCACACAACTCTTGCCTTAAAAAACACAGATCCCTCAAAAGAAACCGCAGATTGCTCCAACACCACCGTTGTCAACAAATCACAGCTGCTCTCCACGCCCTACGACTAGATCCTATAATTTTTCCACACTCTGTTGAGCATTGTTGCAGCGTCTTCGAAAAAAGGAGGATGGACAGATTTAGAAAAACTTAAACAAAATATCTTCTCACTTTTATTTTCCTCTGCACATTTCCCTTAGCCCAGGAAGTGCCAATCCCAAAAGGGCCAGGCTCTGGGGGCTTTGGTATCATGATAAAACTAGATAGTACAAATTATCTTCACATTTATTAATCAAATATCATATTACATATATATAAGAGTATTCTCTCAAGATAGGAAGACTATCTTTGACATACAATGTGTTGGTTAAGAAGATATCTCAACCACAGACCAAATTAGGGAAACCACTCCTATAGAATAGGAACAGACTCTTTACATAGAGTCTCACAACTGAAACAAGTAGAAATTAATATTCCAACAAATTCCACTTGAGATGGAGATTTTTACAAGCAGAACCGTTGAAATTTACAACTTCAATTGTAATATAATTCAATTTTTGGCATATCATTGCTGGGAATATGGTGAGTAACCCAAACTGTTAGTATTTCTTTCAAAATCATCTATATGAACAATACCATTACTCTTTGATCTATATAAAAAATCTTATATTAGTTTCTTTTCTAAGAGAGTTCTCAAAGCAATCTTGATTATGGTTCTATGACTCCCTTCATCCATGTTTTGATTATGGTTCTATGACTCCCTTCATCCATGTTTCTATAGATTCTTCATGAAATATGATGAGTTGTTTGTAAATTTTCCAAGGTGACTTTTTTTTTTTTACGATTATATATTTAAACTATTTTTTTTATTTGGCTTATTTCAAGAAAAAGAATTTATAGAGTTGTTATTTAAATATTTGTTTTAAATGCCATTTTAATATGCACTTAAATCGTCATATTATAACAAGAATTAAAAATTATTTTTCAAAAGTACTCTAACTTTGTATGGTTATTTAGGCTCTTTCCTATTCAATAAACTTTTTCTTTAAACTTTTTCTTTTACCTTCTCATATTAGCCTATAATTCATACCCAGTAGAATCTATTGATTCTATTAACAAACCTAGTTACCTGACCAACCTCAGGTATTTCTCTTAATTACAAGTTTGAAATGTGCTACCAACACCCATTTAATAAAATTAATGTAGTAAAGGATCTGGTGCCTTCTTTTTTTTCATTAAAGTTTTTCGGTGGCCACTCTCATTGGTGGGCTCATATACTCTTTGTTTATGGGGTTAAACTCTTATCCTTTGCCATTACTTTGATTTTTACTTTTTTTATGAATCCCTACCCTTTATTTCCTAGGAATTTTATGAATATGTGCAACACTCCATGCAATTCAAGAAGTGCGGGAATATCAGCCCTTAGTTTGTCGCTCTCTATCATGAACATAGCATGATATTAGGTCTTTACTTCTTTGTGTAATTTATTTTAGTGTACTTACTATTTGGATTATTTGTTGCTATAAGTTGGATACTCATCCAACTTTCATAAAGCAATTAAGAGTTAGATAATTTGGTTCATTAGTGGTAGCAACTATGGTTTTACCATTTAGGGCATGTTTTTTGGATGTGGGGACAAAATGTATCATAAAAAAATTGACCTTTCATAGTTTTTTTCCATGTGTGGTTCATGGACCCCAAAGATCAGTGAGCATCCACGAAAAATTTGTACAAGGTAGATCCACCCAAAATGATCACTTCTTGCTAGCTCAATCACTAAGCCTAACTTCGAGAGTGTCGAGAAAATTGAACCCGCGACCTCTCAATAGAAAAGGTGCTTAAACGACGGGGACTCCACTAATTGAGCTAATCCTTGGGGCTAACTTGACATTTCATGTTACTCTACCTTATGATGGTTTTTTAAAAGGGGTACCAACCTTGCATGGTGATCCATTCTCTTTTTCCCATCTCTTTTTCAACTTTGAATTTAATTTAGTTAATTGGTCTCCACCTTTGTAGTAGGGCCTTACCAACAGTAACTTATGACATGAAAACACTCGTCATTCTAGTGCTACTCTTACCATAAGCCTTTATTAAATGGCACTAGGCAGGGCTATGATAAGGCCAACAAAGAGTGTTGACCCGACCAAAAAAAAGTGTTGACTTTGACTAGTTTTTATTGTGTAGGTAATGTCCTTTCAATCAAAGTAGTCCAATGGAGGGTCCCTTGACTTCAATTAGGTTTAATCATTACGAATGGACCCTCACCTTGGTTGGTTCTATGTGTCTTTTTCTTCTCTCGGGAGTCAAACCCCATCTTTTAATTTATGTCCTAGCCTCTCCTGATTTAGAATTTGACCCTTTGCTTCCTTTCATGTTTGTAGAACCATAGACATTATGCATGGTTTTTCCTACTAGTGAGATTCTCTTTCGTTGATCTACAACAATTTGCTAGTTCCATACATAATAGAGAGCTGGTTAGCTTTTTCTATTTGGAATCCCCCCCACCCCCGCTTTCGTTGATTTTATTGTTTGTAAATTGATAGAGTTTAGGCACAATTTTTCCGATGGAGTTTCTCTTTTATTGGTCAACGACAATTTGCTAGTTTCACACATAATAAAGAGTTGGTTGTGGCTCCCTCTTGTTGAAATGGTCACACTACCCATTTAGCTGTATGTACTTTTGCCTAAATCTCATTGGTTTTCCCTTACACAATTTACTTTCTAGTTTTATATAAAGTTTGTCTGTTTTTAGTTGAAGATTCGTTTGCCTCATTTCAAATCTTCACTTTCCCTATCTTGAAGAGAGAGTTCATAAGGGGTGGTAATCAAAAGAGAGTTCAAGGGTAAAGGATTAAGATTTAAAACATTGTGATCCTATAGAATATTTTCAATAAGAACATGAGGAGACAAAGGTAGATTATATGGATCCTCTCCTTCTTGAGCCAAATTTAAGAATTGGTTTTGAAGAAGGGTATTGACAATTGCCTTATAGACCTTATTTGATACCTTTGGGACTACACCAAATGGGAAGACCTTATTCGATACGTTTGGGACTACACCAGATGGGATATTTTTTTATTTTTTTTAAACGAGTTATTTATAGACATGACCATATTGTAGGTGACTTTTACAAGGGATATTTTGATAAATGAAGATAGTGGAAAGTTCATACATTATAGTAAGATGCTTCCAAGAATTAGTATTGATATCATGTACTAGTTGATGAGTTTTAGATAAATATAGTTATGATATATGATCCTTTTCCTTTTTTTCCAACTTTGTTGCTTGTTTACTTTAAGTTCATTTTGGTATGTGTTCTATTTCTTATCTGTGTTATTTATTTCTACTGAAAATTTATTTTTTTACTGTGTTTTAGGTTTGGTGTTGATATTTTGTAATAATTTGTTTGTGGATATTTTTCTTTATGGTTTTTTCATTTTGCCTCAAATTTTTCACAACTTCTGTTACAATGAATCTAATGTGATAAATTATGGAGAGAGTCATTAACAACATTCAATCTAGATACTTTTAACTAAACAACCATGTTAAATTATGGAGAAAGTCATTAACAACATTCAATTTAGATACCTTTAACTAAACAACCATGGATGGGGAGTATCAATTTTATTCAAAGTGTACAAGGTTTGTACCTATCCCCACCTTTGTTGCACTCATAGGTGTGCATCCACAAGTGCAAGGACAAGTGGTGAAATGCAACCCTTCCAGTTGATTTGGCAAGCCACCATTAACTTTTCATATCCAATTTAATTATTGCTTATTTTCATTTTTGGCGGATAGTAAGTAAAATGCAACTCATTCAATCAGGCAGTCTCGCATGAGGTATATAAAATCTGCTGTAATTATCTTTCAACCGCAAAAGCGGCGAATTTTCCGGAGTACGCGGCATTATACTTGCAGTACAAGTAAGTGGTTAGGGTTTGGTGTGAATTCATTTAAGTTCAAGAAATTTCGACAAGTTCTATTGCTCCTAATATGAAACATGATTTACTCATTAAAAAAATAATTTTATCTCTACAAATTTTTAGAAGCTCTTAAAAATATTTTAGAAATTAGTAAAATAAATCGACGTCCAATAATAAACTATCATGGTTACTTGGATGGCAGTGGAGTTGAATCCCACCAATCTGTTTATGAGGATAAACATGTGATTATGTACAAATCTTGGCTCTACGGCTACCCACAAGGAGGTTCTGCCCTGGAGACAGTAAGGTTTGAGCGAAGTTCTGGAGGAAGTCGAAGGCTGAAATAGGGATTGGATCACCCATTTTGAAGCGGTTCGGATATCCTTTTGTATAGGACTTGAAAAAGGTTTCCATTTCCAAGTCGGGAATCAGTCTAAAACGTCTTGGATTCGGCTCCGCCCGTGTCTGGGTCTAAGGAGGAGCAAGAGACGGAGGAGTTGCCACCGCACTTAAACTTCCTATCGCTCTTTGGACAATATGCCTCGACGAAGCTCCGGAGGTAGCACAAAGGTGATTGCAGGTAGTTGCACCTCGCAGGGAGGGTTTGGAACTGTCTGGTTTTTGTCCAATAGCAATGTGCTTTAGCTTTTGAAATTCTCATTATTTTTTAGGATTTTGGAGGAAAACAGGGTTTTGATTTGTGTATTTCTGGTACACAGTAATTTGTCACCATTGGTCACCGTCCCTGTTACCCCTTTCCCGCACTTTGGAGGACTCATTCCGGGACTTGTGAGTAGTGACATAACTTGAAAACACTTGCATTATGTTCCCCTAAGTATGGACTTCATAAGCCTTGAAGACATCTCCTGCAAAATATCCTTAAAAAGTCCCCTTTTTCCATTAGCGCGGATCCACCGTGTATCACCCACGCCAATGAAGGAAATTCTCCAAAGAGGGCGCGCTTATTGGCGCTCTGTCTCAGAGTCTTACCCGCGCCAACCAAGTTTGGAAAAGTTTGTTCACAAACGCACGCCCGAGAGTTTTTTCCTTTCGACTCATGTGGCTTTTCAGGGATAATGTCAATCTCATGGAGGTCGAGAATCATCATCCACAATAGCTTTTCGAGGATAATGCTTATCCCATGAATGTTTGGATTCATTGTATCTCTTCCTCCTCCTCCATCTATAAAAGCTTGTTCTTGTTCTGGTGCATTTGACAAGCTAGTTTTGAGTACAGGGAGAATGATACTGTCAGAAGTCTGAGAGATTGTTGTTGAGTCTTCTTTGCATTCATAGTCAAAGAGAGAGAGAAGCTTGTTCCTGATCCCGACAAGCTTTGCAAGACATGCATAGCTGATCACCCAGCCAAAGGAGGATTTGACGTCAGAACTTCGGTTGTATACTCCTTTGTTGATTATCAATAATATATGACTATCATTATGGTTCCATTCTTGCTGTTCATTATAATGATGATTGAATTATATCTTTTCTGACCGATATATAATTGCATCTATTGGGTTTTATGCTTGTATTCGTATCGTTCTTTGCATGTGCAGGTGTCCATTCACGGAGATCGTGAGGATCGTGACCAGCCGGAGCAAAGGAACGGGAGCGTCAACTCTCCTACAACACTAGCGTTGGAATCCAAGTAGGTTCTCGTAATCCACCTTTAATTTGCAATTAGGAGCCTGCATGATAGTTTTGTTTGATTGTTGCTAGACCCATTTTGGGCTAGTGGGATCGCCTTTGTCCGCAGAGGGGATTTACCTCTCCAACAATTTCATTGCAGATTTGTTTGTTTGAAGGTTGTTTTGGAGCGACAATGAGTTCTCGTTTGTTCAGTGTAGCTGTCTGAGCAGTGCGGTCAGCAGTGAAAGCAACGAGCAGTGAGTAGTGTGGTCAACAGTGAGAGCAACGAGCAGTGAGTAGTGTGGTCAACAGTGAGAGCGACAAGTAGTGAAGAGTGAGCAGTGTGAGGGAGCTTTTATGCAGCAGAAGTATCGAGCAACAAGTAAGGAGCAGCAAATGCATTCAAACATGACAAAGGAACATAAATTTCAGAACATGTGGAGACAAATGATTTAGGACAAGTGCCTCATCCGCCAAAGCTGGGAAGTGGGTTTGGGTCAATGCCAAACAATATCAGGGCATTTTAAAACGAAGAATAGCCCGTCTAAAATGGGAGCAAACAAGGAAGAAACGGTCTAAAAAGAAAAGTACTTGAGCCCTTCGCAAAAAGCACTCAAACAAGTCTCATCTACAAGCACGTGGCAACAAGAAGTCCAAAGGAAAATCCATTGATGATTCTGCCTTATATAGTCCCACATCCACACCTCTCACTTGGTCATTTGATCTTTATGTGAAAGAATTGTTAAATGCAAAACAAAGGTTGGAGGTTTTAGAAGCTAAAGGGCAGGAAAGAGATCATAAAATTCATATAATAACAGCTGAGAACAAGGCTTTAGTAGAAAGCAATAAAGTTTTAAAAGAACAAGTGGCATTGCTACAAGAAGCTCTTCTGATAGGGAAGACAGAATGGCAACGCATGAAGGCAGATGTGGAAAACATAAAGAAATCTGTAGTGGAAATTATACAGAGTGGTGAATGTGAAATCATCTTAGGATAAAGGGAAAATGATTGCCCAAATAAACAACCATGAAGAGAATGCAAGAGAAGAAATGAAAGGAGATTCCACCAAAGTTTCCAAAACTTGGGCTCAGGTTATTAGCAATTCTACTAATAAGGAAGGAGAAACAAATATTCAGGTTGACAACATGCAAGATAGTGAAGGTAAGGGAAGACAAAATAGGGCAACAAACATAATTATTAAAGGGGTGAAAGACTATGGGAAAAATGAATGTACTCTTGACCTTGCAAGAGACTTCTTGAAAGACAAGTTGCTATGGCAAGGACAAATATGCCAAGCATGGAGGGTGGGTAAGTTTAACGGGGAGAGAGCCAGGCCCATAAAAGTCATTATGCCTAGCTTGCGTGATAAATATATCATTCTAAGCAAGAAACATCTCTTGAGGGGTTCTCGTTTTTTCCTAGAAGAAGATTTAACTATAAAACAACAAGAGGAAAGAAGGGAGGAAATTTTAAAGGTTAGGGCAGCAAGAGATGAAGGCAAGAGAGCATGGATTTATAAAGGCAAAGTTGTGATAACGCGATTTGGACCTCCTTCCAAAACAGAGCAGCAAGATGGTAATAAAGAAGAGGCAACAAACTCTTCAACAGGAAATCAGAAAGCAAGGTCAGTATGGGAAAGCAGGGACAAAGATTCAATTGTGAGTCTTGCATGTCAAAATAAATAGCAACCAAGTCATACCCAGGTTTCCTTAAGATTAGTTTGTTGGAACTACAGAGGTTACCCATGGACACGAGGACCTGGGTTAGGCCTTGTTGCGGAAGATAGAGACATAATTTGCCTCATAGAAACAGATGAGCATGAAGGGTGCAAGACACCTCAGTTTGAAGGATATTGGAAGATGGCAGTGTGGAACAAGGTAGCAGGGAATGGCAAAGGGCACGGGGTATCATGGTTTTCGTAAGGGAGAAAGAAGGTCGTCTCATTCAGTTAGAAAAAGAAGACTCAAATAAGCAATTCATTTGGTTTAAAATATTAGAAAATGGAAACCACATCAGAATTGTAGCATGCTATTTTGCGCTGCAGGTTTCAAAAATTCTACAAAGATAGAGGGCTTGACCACAAAGATCCATTTGCAGCCTTAAAAGCAGATATTGCAACATATTCGCAGCTAGGTGAAGTCTTTATAGTGGGTGATTTCAATGCTAGGATTGCAAGTGAGAAAGCTAGCATTCTTTGTTGTAAAGATGATTGTGAGCCTGTTTGGCTTACAGAAGAAAGTAATCATCAGCGGGAAAGAATTTCAGAGGACCAGGGCTGCAATCTCTTTGGTGAACAATTGCTTTCTCTATGTGGGGCCTTTGATTTAGTCATTTGTAATGGCTTGACTAGATGGGCAAGGTCCGGTAATTTCACTTGCAATACTTACAATGGAGCAAGTGTGGTAGATATGTAATTTGCTCGCATGGTTCGTGTGAGAACACGGAGGAAGTTTTGATTGGAGATCAACTGTGGGACTTGAAATCAGATCACAAGCCAATTTATTTATGTTTCTCTTAGATTGGAAAGAAACAATTAGAGTAAAAAATTCAGCATGTCCAACAAAATCTCCCACATGGCATAATTCTTTTGACCCTAGAAATTGTAATACCTTCAAAATGACGCTAGAGAGGCTCTTCGAGAAGGAGAAAATTACAGTTCACAGCCTTCATAGTCATGAATTAACACATTTAATTCAATGCGCGCTTGCAAAGAGCAAAACTTAAGAAGTTTGAAACAAATTGCTTTCTGGTTAATACTTGGTTTGACGAGGAATGCAAAAAGGCAAGGAGAATGTGGAAAGAATCAAACAAGGATAACATAAAGCTCAAAGCTTACAAGTAGTTATTAAGCAAGAAAAAGGCCGATTTCATGGTTTCAAGGAGGGAAGAACTAATCTTCCTTGGGAAAAATAATCCTAAATTATTTTGGAAGGAGCTCCAACCGAAAAAGATACAAATTGAAAATAATATTACAGCTTCTAAATGGTTTGACTATGAAAGAAAACTCTATGAGCAAGTTCCCAAGGTGACCCTCCCCCCTTGGTCAACTCTGATATTGAACTCTTCACGGTACAAAAGGTAGAGATGGGTATCAAGAAGTTGGGTGTTGGAAAAGCAAAAGACTTAGTTGAACTCCAAGCAAAATATCTAAAGTGGGGCTCAAAGATTCTTGCACCTCACATTACAAAATTCTTCAACAACATCATACAACAAGGGCTTCCCACAGATTGGACAACTAGTCTGGCAATACTTCTTTTCAAGAGTGGTGACGTCAATAATCTCTCCAATTATAGGACCATCATGATAAACCCTTTGTTTGCAAAGCTATTTGGAAGCATGTTAGAAAACAAAATTAGCAAGTGGGCAGAAGAAAGAGATAAACGTGCTAAAGGGAAAGCAAGGTTTAGACCTAAACATTCCACAATTGATCATTGTATAGCTTTAAGGCACATCATTGAAAAAGTTTGGGAGAAAAAGGAAGAAGTTTTTTGTTGCTTTGTTGATTTCAAAAAAGCGTTTGACTCGGTTCCTAGGGATAGGCTTTGGCACAGAATGAAGGAAATTGGGGTTCCTAAACATTTGAGAGCAGCTGTGCATAGGCTGTATGAAGAGGTGAAAATCAAAATTAGAACTTCAACAGGCATTTCTAAAAGTTTTAGAAGCGATATCGGGGTCAAGCAAGGTTGCCCACTTTCTCCTACCGTTTTTGGTTTAAACTTTATATTGTAGAAAATCTATGTAGGTTAACCCGATAATGCAATATAAATCAAAGAAGAATACTATAACCTACTTCTACTATAAATTTGCAGAAGCTTAAAGATCGAGCTGAACAATATAACCAGAAGAAGAAGAATCAATGGCACAATACACATGAAAATACTTTGGGAAAGGCCTCAGCGAAAAACCCCACACTATTGTATTATCATACATGGTGGAAATACATAGGAATTATACAAAGCCTTAGCTCTCACAACTAGCCAGCTCTCATTACAATCCTCAGGGATGCTCACAGGCGATCTTGGCTTCTCTCTAGCCTTCCTCTCTGCCCTCCAAGCTCCTATTTCCTTGTGTTGTTCCTTGTGGATGATTTTCCTGTTACCAAGTGGATGATCTCTTTCAAAACTACACAATCCTCAAGGATTAAATCCTTGACTACATGCATGAGTTTTCTCTTTGAGAAAACACATGCAACTGATAGTACATTGTCCTTGACTTTAATCTCAACTGGGTCTTTCTCAGAATAGACATGCATGAGTTTCTGATGAGGGAATCTTCAGTTAATTGGAGTAGCACTAGTTGAGTGCATGCATGCATCAACTGACTGTTAACTCACCATTAGTTCCTCAAACAGTTTGGAACTAATTTAACTGGACTTAACTCAGTAAACTAAGTTAACTAATTACAACTCAAATATAACTCAATCTTATCTCCTTAATTTAAGGGATAACTCTTGCATGACTTCAGAAAGACTTCTAAATTGAATTTCTACAACTAATTAATTTAAAATAAATTAATTAATTATTTCCAAGTAGCTGTTAAGATTAAATTCGATTTTAATTCACAATTTAATTCAAGGACAAATTAAATTGGAATATTCTTGTTGCCATATTTCAACACTCCCTCTCAACAAGAAAGTGATTATCTGCCACCCCGATTCTGTCTCTATGGAACTCGAATTTACACTTTGACAATGCCTTTGTCAAAATGTCAGCATCTTGCTCCTTTGTCGAAATATACTGCAGCAACATGATCCTCCTCACTACACAGTCTTTGAGATGATGATACCAGATGTCGATGTGGTTGGACCTATCATGAAATACTGGATTCTCAGAGAGTTTGATACAACTGTGATTATCACAATAGATAAGAGTTGGATCCATCCTCTGATCAAACAAACCAACTAAAATTTTCCGCATCCAGATGGTCTCACATGCTGCCTGACTTGCAGCCATGTATTCTACCTTTGCCGAGCTGAGTGCAACCGACCTTTGTTTCCTGTTGTAACAAGAATTTGCCGTTGACCCAAGGTTGAAAATCCCTCCTGATGTGCTTTTCTGATCTAATGGACTCCCTGCCCAATCTGCATCAGTGAAGCCCCGTAGCTTCACTCCCTCTGTCCATCTGTACCATAATCCATACTGAGATGTGCCTCTGAGGTATCTCAATACATGCTTTGTCGCATTCCAAAACATCTTGGTACGTTGAACCATCGTTTGACTCAGCTGGTTCACCACATAGCACAAATCTGGTCATGTGTTCACTAAGTACATCAGTGAACCCACAAGCTGCCTGTACGCAGTAGCCTCTACGACTTCTCTTGAAGTAGCAACCTCCTTTCTCCAGTTACCTGCTAGAGGAGTCTGCATGGGTTTGCACTTCTCCATGTGGAATCTCCTGAGTATCTCGTTGGCATACTTGCCCTGAGACACAAACAACTCCCCATCCTTCTGCCACACTTCCATGCCAAGGAAGTAATGCATGAGACCCATGTCTTTCATCTCGAATTCTCTTGCAAGGTCCTCTTTGCAAGACATGGTCAACTGATCATCACTAGTCAATATGAGATCATCATCATAAAGTACGATGATCAACAACTTACCTTTTACCACGATGTGGTACAGGTTCGCATCCACTTCACTCTTTGTGAAGCCCAACCCGGTGAAGTAGTTGTCTATCCTGGTGTACCAAGCATGATGTGCTTGCTTCAGCCCATACAACACTCTCTTGAGTCGGCACACATGCGACTCATGATCGAAGGTCTCAAAACCTTCTGGCTGCTCTATGTACACCTCTTCCTCAATCTGGCCATTGAGGAATGCAGTGTTCACATCCATTTGATGGATCTTCCAACCCATCTGTGCTGATAGTGCCAACATAGATCTAATAGATGAGTACCTTATGACAGGAGCAAAAGTTTCATCATAGCCAATCCACTTGACCTGTGAAAAGCCATGGGCAACAAATCTTGCCTTATGCTTCTCTACACTACCATCAACAACTTGCTTTACCTTGTAAAGCCAACGGGAAATCACAACTGACTTGTTCTCCGGTCTCGGAACCGCGTCCCAAACATTGTTACGAACCATGGAGTCATACTCCTCCACCATAGCATCAACCCAAATCGGCTGTTGCACTGCTTTCTCAAAGGAAGATGGCTTGGTCTCAACACATTCCCCAGCAAGGGCCATGTATCCAGTGTACCTCTCAGGTGACCTCCTTTGTCTGCGCTGAGAAGATGGTGCTCCCACATTCTCTCTCGCATCCTCCAACAATCTGTCAGCTTCTCTTGTGCGCTTCCGTCCATCTTTGGAAGACTCTGCTTGAGTGGATGTCTCCACTCTTGGAACCTTTGCATGCGGCTGCTCCGCATCAGTCTGAGGCTCCTCCTCCTTAGGAACCAACAGTTCCTCCACAGCCTGTAGTTGGAGCTCCCTCTCAAGGGAAACTCGCATGGGCTTCTGCTCATCAAACTTGAAATCTTTGCGAACCACTGTCCTCCGACTGGTAGGCAAGTACACCTGATAGTTGTGAGGTGTATCAGTGTACCCCACAAATATCCCCAATTCTATTGTCAGCTCAAGTTTCTTCCATGCATCCTTTGTCACATGGCAATATATCGATGAGCCAAAGATCCTGAAGTGACCCACATCTGATCTCTTACTGGAGAAAGCTTCCTCTGGTGTCTTCATCCCAAGTATGTGATGGAGCTTTTATTCTGCAAATAGACCGTTGTGTTGCATGCCTCAGCCCACAAGTGAAGTGTTAGGCCTTGGTTATGCAACATTGCCCACATTGCCCCTACAATAGTTCTGTTCTTCCTCTTGGCCACCCCAATTCCGCTGTGGGTTATGAGGTGCTGTCAACTCTCGTTTAATTCCTTCTGCTGCACAAAACTCCTTAAACTCTTGAGATACATATTCCCCACCGCTGTCGCTTCTCAAGGCCTTGATCTTCTTCCCTGACTCTTTCTCGACCAAAGCTTTGAACTCACAAAACTTTGTGAAATTTTGGTCCTTCTTCTGCATGAAATAAATCCAACATTTAAGAGAATAGTCATCAATAAAAATCACATAAAACCTTTGCTTCGTTGTGGATGCCGTCGAGAATGGTCCACACAAATCAGTATGAACTCGCTCTAAGATAGCCTCTTCTCGACTGTCTCGATCATGAAAGGAAGACTTAGTGTACTTTCCCAAGGTACAACTTTTGCATGTGTCAACTTGCTCAAGTTTACCTTTGGAAGTCCTGTAGATATCTGCTACATTATCTTCAAAGCCCCAAGATGCAAATGGCCCAACTGCCTATGCCACAACTCACCAATGTCTTGGCTTTGCACCAATTCTGCTTTCGTGCTCAATGTTGCACAATCATCTACCTCTAGTTTATAGAGATTCTTCACCCGAATCCTTATCCTCTTGGTCTGACCCATGTCTATGTGTCTTAGGAATGCCTTTCCTTTACTGAAGACAACATTGTAGCCTTTGTCCTTCAACATCGCGACCGATACCAATTTCTTCTTCAGTCCAGGCACACACATCACATCTGTCAAGGTGAGAGGAGCTCCATGCTCCCTCTGAAAAGCAACCGTGCCCACTCCTGAAACAATATACCTTCCATCATCACCCATCTCTATGCGCATCTTGAGGTCTTTCTCCTCCAAGGTGCTGAATAAATTTTTATCACCGGTCATGTGGAATGAGGCTCCACTATCAAGATACCAGACACAACCCATCATCGATGTTATATACCTAGGGGGGATAATATGGGGTACCAAGGGAGATACCCAAGGTAATAATGTAATAATGGGATGAGCCATAGTAATAAATAAGGTGGTTAACCCATATCATGTAAGAGACCACAAGTAGTTAATAATAATGTAATGGGCTCATGGTATTAGTTGATGGTATGAGGGAACCATGGTAATGACCCGTGGTATTGTATGTATGAGGCCTATATAGAGGCTAGAGACTCCACATGAAGGATAGTCAAGGATTATTGTATGAACAGACATATGGCTTGTGGAGTGCTCTCCTTCCTTAAGGAGTGAATGTATGGTGTTGCCCTACCTTAAGGGTTTGACTAATAAAGAATCATTTCTATCTATTTCAATCTTGTTCTTTCTTGGGTTATTTTCTATTCTCATATATTTTTGGATCGGATCTACAACAAGTGATATCAGAGCACTTTTTTGGGCACAAAAGTGGAGAATTTTTTTTTTTTTTTTTTTTTTTTTTTGCAGGGCTTCAGGGGCGGCGAGTTGCAGATCAGATCTATACATTTTGGTGCAAGATCTACAAAATCTAATTGCAGATCTATATTCTTTGTGAAAAATAGCCGATTTAAAAAAAAAAATCAGTTGAATCGGAGTCCGGATGAAGGAGATATCGCTGATCTAAAAATCAGTGGGGTTGTAGACAATTTTTCAGGGCAGCGAGTTTGCGGCGTAGATCTAGACGTCATGGTGCAATATCTGCAAAATATAATTGTAGATCTAGAATCTTTGTAAAAAAACACCTAATTTCAAAAAAAAAATCAGTCGAATCGGAGTCCGGATGAGGGAGATATCGCTGATTTAAAATCAGCTCTTTTTTCAGAAATATTCGGTGACGGCGAGAGAGTAGCAGCGCAGATCTGGAATTCTAGTGCCTGGATCAGGATATCTATCACATGGGCAGATGCAGAATGAATGTTCCATTTCTGAAAACAGGTCATAATAAGGATTCTGAGCAATATTGACGAAACTGTGACAATTTCAAATTTTCACCAAGTAAGCGAATTTTTTTTCAAACCCTCTTCATGGCTTCTAGCAAGGTTTTATATTTTACAGGAAAAGATGATGGTCCTACTATTGAAGAATTCATACAAAGATACAAGTCCACATATGGGACATATTGGAAGCTTCCAATGCTGTTTAATATGAGAGATGAGGCTCAAAAATGGAATTCATCACTTGAATACCAGCAGTTGATTAAACTTTCAGATGCAGAATTTGAAAAAAATCTTTTTGGACAAATGGTCTCGGGCTAGAAAAAATGAGAATGAGACACGTAAGGGGTTAATTGCTACGGGTGTCTCCTTACTGTAGGTTCATGGATTGATTCAGAAGGAGAAAATCATTGTGTCTATAAATCCGAGTTGCAAGGAAAATCTCATAAATGTCAACTTGGCAAAAAAATTGCAAGTCCCAGCAAAACAAATTGAAAATACACAGGTTGATGATAAGGATGTTCAAATTTATAAGGATTTGAAGCTTTCTATGGATAAGTATGTGTTTCATGGTGAATTTTATGCTTCAGGTATGGATAACATGGATGTTGTTTTGGGATATCCTTGGATGGAATCTGCGGGTACTATCAATATTAATGTACAGAAGAAATTCTTGAAGATCTGGTATAAAAAGAAGAAAAGTACATTACAGGATATTTCCATCAATAAACAGTGAGATCACATGGAGGCTGAAGCAGAAGATGTTACAGGGACTGACATATCAGATGATGAGCCTTTGATGATCAACAATCAAACACAAACAGAGGCTAAAGAAGAAAATGTTACAGGTGATGATACATCAAAGGAGGGCTCAGTGGTTGAATTCATATTGGAAAAGAAGACACCACAACAAGCACCACAGTAGGAAGAATTAAATAAAAAGACACCGTGGGTTAAAACTTCAAAATATCATCACCCACATCACCCTGCAAGAAAACAACCAACAAGATGGCAACCAACTAGCCACAAGGACAACAGCCCCAATATGATGGATTGTAAGGAGCCTAGATCCACCTACTACACATCAACACAGAAGAGCTGCCACGGTCAACTTCCATCTCAAGCGAGCGAGGCACCAGCGAGATCGAGGGTTCACCTTTCTCTTGGATGGCTAGATGCACGTGCATGGTACCAGTGGACTACTCTTTTGAGTAGATCTTATTATTTGTGTTCTTCCCATGTTTCGGGGACGAAACATGCTTAGGGGGGTGGAATTTTATATACCTAGGGGGGATAATATGGGGTACCAAGGGAGGTACCCAAAGTAATAATGTAATAATGGGATGGGCCATAGTAATAAATAAGGTGGTTAACCCATACCATGTAAGGGACCACAAGTAGTTAGTCATAATGTAATGGGCCCATGGTATTAGTTGATGGTATGAGGGAACCATGGTAATGACCCATGGTATTGTATGTATGAGGCCTATATAGAGGCTAGAGACTCCACATGGAAGAGAGTGAAGGAATATTGTATGAACAAGCATATGGCTTGTGGAGTGCTCTCCTTCCTTAAGGAGTGAATGTATGGTGTTGCCCTACTTTAAGGGTTTGATCAATAAAGAAGCATTTCCATCTATTTCTATCTTGTTATTCTTGGGTTATTTCTATTATCATAATATCTTTGGGTTAGATCTATAACAAGTGGTATCAGAGCTATAACAATCGATGACACCATGCATGCGATGAAGGTAAAGTCCATTTCAAACTGAGAGGCTAATGCCTCACCTTCTAATCCTTCCAAGGATCCCTTCTTGGACTTCTTTGATGGGAAATTAGTCGCATAATGTCCCATCTTGTAACAATTAAAGCATCTTACTTTAGACATGTCACCCTTCTTCCCTCCATGAGAAGAATTCGATTTGAAATGGGAAGTCTTCCCCTTTCCTTTCCTTGCTTTACTTGCTAAGACCAGATTTTCTTCATCATCATTCTTGGATGAAGAACTATCTCATGTGCTCCTCCTGCATAAGATTCGACCATAGTTGTTCCCAATCTGACAGTTTCTCCCTTCCATTCATAGAGTCCTGGTAGCTATTCCAACTCTTTGGAAGGCCAAGGAGAGCGAGACTCACCATATCATCATCGACAGTAGTTATTCTCACACTGCCAAGCTCATCTCTGCAAGTGGTGAGCTTGTTCAAATATGTGGAAATAGTATAGCCCTTCTCCATCTTGATTCTTCGAAGCTTATCCTTGAGCGCCAATTTCCTCTGGTCGCTACTGTTCTAGTAGAGGTCTTTCAATGTCTTTCACATTGAAAATGGAGTATCCTTACCATGGGGACTCGAGACAATATGGTCTCGAACTCCCTCAAGGATGATCCATCTCGCCTTCGCCACACACTTCTTCCACTTAGCCAACTCTTGTGCATTAGTTGAAGTTGGCTTTGGGATTTCTTGATTAATGAATTCCTTCAAGCCATTGTCTTCTATACAGCCTCCATTCTATCTTTCCATGTTATGTAATTTGAGCTACCTTCCAAGGCATACTCGAGTCTCAAGCCATAAAACGCCATTGGCCAACCTTGAAGTATGATATGAATTCGATTTGCACCTGCAACCTCGAACTTCAAACTTCAAATTCTCTTCTCAGTATACTGTTCGCAGCGCCAATACCATGTAGAAATCTGTGTAGGTTAACCCGATAATGCAATATAAATCAAAACAGAATATTATAACCTACTTCTATTATCAATTTGCGGAAGCTTAAAGATCGAGCTAAACAATATAACTAGAAGAAGAAGAATCAATGGCACAATACACATGAAAATACTTTGGGGAAAGCCTCAACTAAAAACCCCACACTATTGTATTATCATACATGGTGGAAATACATAGGAATTATACAAAGCCTTAGCTCTCACAGCTAACCAGTTCTCAGTACAATCCTCACAGATGCTCACAGGCGATTTTGGCCTCTCTCCAACCTTCCTCTCTGCCCTCCAAGCTCCTATTACCTTGCGCTATTCCTTGTGGATTATTTTCCTGTTATCAAGTGGATGATCTCTTCCAAAACTACGCAATCCTCAAGGACTGTCCTTGACTTTAATCTCAACCGGGTTTTTCTCAGAATAGACATGCATGAGTTTCTGATGAGGGAATCTTCGGTTAACTGGAGTAGCACTAGTTGAGTGCATGCATGCATCAATTGATTGTTAACACACCATTAGTTCCTCAATCAGATTGGAACTAATTTCACTGGACTTAACTTAGTAAACTGAGTTAACTAATTACAACTCAAATATAACTCAATCTTATCTCCTTAATTTAAGAAATAACTCTTGCATGACTTCAGAAAGACTTCTAACTTGAATTTCTCCAACTAATTAATTTAAAATAAATTAATTAATTATTTCCAAGTAGTTGTTAAGACTAAATTCCATTTTAATTCACAATTTAATTCAAAGACAAATTAAATTGGAATATTCTTGTTGCCATATTTCAACATATATATCGACAAGCTTAAGGAGTGGTTAAATTCGCAAGGGGGTGATGGAATCTATTTGGGCAAGTTTGTTATAAGGCTTCTTTTGTATGCAGATAACCTTATTTTGATTGCTAAATCAGCTTTTCGTTTGCAAGAGCACTTATTATCCCTTGAGCATTTTTGTAAAAGTGTGGAGATGCAAGTCAATATCAGCAAAAACGAAGTAGTGGTCTTCTCTAAGAAAATAAAACATAACCAATATAAGTTCTACTTTGAAGGCAACATTTTGGAAGAAGTTGCGGATTACAATACCTCGGAATTGACTTCAACAAAAATCTAAGCTGGAATGGTTGTAGAAAGGAAAGAACTTTGGGGGGTTGGAATGCATTTTATGCTTTTCAAAATAGGTGTAGAGAGGCAGAGTTATGGGACTAGAAAACTACTCAAACTCTTTTTGGCCTTCTAGTGATTCTGGTGATTCTCTATGGTTGTGAACTATGGACGAGCGGTACATTTGACATGCAGTGGAGACAAATTGAGAAAATTCAGAAGCGTTTGATTACAAACAAATTTAAGATTAAAAGTGCAGTTCCTTGTGATATCTTGTTAAGTGAAATAGGGACTGCTCCTATTGAAGCAATTGCTATGGTGGGAGTCATAAGTTATTTAAAAAAAATTGAGCAAATAAAAGAGGGTAGATGGCTTAAGGTTGTCTTTAATGATAGATTATGCAAGAGCAAAAAAACTTGGATGCAACAAAATAACAAATGGTCTAGTAAATGGGGTATTGGTTTGAATGTGTGTCCCATAAACAACAAAGAAATAAAAATTTTTGTTATGGAAAAGTTCCACAAGTGTACTTGGGATAAGAAGCCAGGAAGAAAGAAAAAATACTATATTGAAGTGTTTAATCCCACTCATAGTCATAAACCAAAAGCATACATAGAGGCCAATATCTCTTGGAGAGCCAAAATTCTTATTGCTTAGTTAAGGACTAATTCTCATCAACTCCCTTGTGAAAGAGGGCAGTGGAAAATGACAAAAGAAGTGTGGGAGGAAAGAGTATGCATTTTTGGTTCTTCCGGAAAAGCGGAAACAGAAAAACATTTCATTTTAGAAGGCGAGGCCTTCAAAGACAACAAGAAAAGTTATGCAGATATGCTGGCAGCTAGCTCTTGGGATAATTTATTTAGTGAGAGGTTTCTCAAGAAACCGGGAGCATTTATTTTAAGCTTCACAGAAAAAGCACAGAATACATCAAGCAGATGAAGAAACAACCTGTCCCATAGGCTATCTTTAGCCTTGTGAACGTTAAAAATAATTTCTTTCTTTCTATATAAATCCAATAGTCTCAATGAATCCAATATAGCCCCATCTCTCAATGAAAATGAAATAAAGCATTAATGACTACAACATTCGCTGATTCCACCTTTGTGAGTTAAGCTTAATCATTTATTCCGCCAATGGAAAATAAATAAAACATTTAACACTGCATCGTTCATTTATTTCGCTGCGCCACCACCCACCTATTCGTATTAAGCTTTTTAATTCATCAAACAGGATAGAAGTGGGGCTTTGGATGAAAATAATTTCATTAAAAATTAAATGAAATCTAGACGCCAGAAGTAACAATTCAAAACTAGATGAATATTTGATGATGCAGCGAATTTGTGGACCTAGTTGTGGATGTAATAACCGCTCCCTTCGTCACGGGACTGTCGTTGGAATGCCGGTGAAGTAAAATGCTGAAAGCTAATAGCGCCTGTGACCATTTGAAAGCAGAGGATATGACACGTTATGTCACACACTGTGTGCTCTGACTTTCATTTCATCTTCTTCTCTGTATTGTCATGGCCTGTTTCTTGATGCTAATTGTTTACTCTGCATGGCCATGCATCTTGGTTTTTACAGTGCTGTATATTTATAAGGTTTTCCTTTGTGTTCTCATTGTAATGAATACTTTTGGTTGATCTTTCTTTTCTTTGTCATTTTTTTTAATCTCTTTGCATTGTTTGCTGGGCAATTTTATTTTGTGGCGGGAGGTAGAGAATATGATAAGTGGGTCGATATGACAGCTGATATCTTGGATTTTTATGAAATTGCTAGAAGAGATATATTATATATAATATGATACTCAGGTATGTTTTTTTGAAAAATATGTACAGAAAAGCTGTCTTGTAAAGTCAATGCATAGAGCCCTCATACTTGGTTTAGTAATACTTACTTTAGTCATATATATAGAGAGAGACAAACCTTTGGTGTGACTAGTTTTGACTTGGTTAATGATTCGAAATGAATTCTCATGTCAGGTGCATACTCCTATTTCGTAGAACATAGTAATATTAATGGGAGTTGTCTATAACGCGACTTTTTGAAAGTCTTTCCGGCGGATTTTTCCGGCCGAAATCCGGCAAGAATTATTGGAATCGCAAGTTTGATAGCTAGTTTCTGCACAATGAAAGCGTACCAGAGGTTTTTCAGGGTGCTGAATCCAAATATGCAGTTAAAAAACCATTTTAACTGCAAGAAATCAAGATTTGACCTCAATTTCTTTGCCGGATTCCGTCACCGGAATCTTCAAAAGGTCACATTATAGACAACTCCATATTAATGCAGTCTGACATGGGACTGATGTAAAAAGATACAACTATTTTTTTTTTCTGTCCCATCACCACACGGCATGTTGTATCGTCTTATATCGACCCATGTCAGACCGCATTAATATTGCTATGGTCCACGAAATAGGAATCGCCCAGGAGGATTTGCTCTTGAGGAAGCAGAACGCGATAAGGCTGTGTCTCTTTATTTGTCAGAGGGGTTCTCATAAATGGAGTGCTTGCGGAGATGAGATGACAGACAGGGATCAGACATATGGTAATTTTTTCTCATTTATTGTGTGTCATTCGTACAGCGCTCCACGGTGTCTTTCATGTAAGTGGGTACGTACATTTTTTACATTTTTTCCATCTATTTCTGGGGTTAGGGAAAGAGGTAACCTCCGAGGAAATCGCTAACCGGGATGCAAATTATTTAAGTACCGCCAAAATTCAAGTAAAAGATCTGAATAATTACATAGTTGTGAACTGTAGGGATGCTAAATTTACTTCCTTGCGATCTTTTCTTTTAGGTTTAGTCTTTATCTCTTCATTTTTACCCTCTCCTGTAGCCCGGACGGTTTTATTTGGTTGCAGGATTCTGAATTTCTATGAAGCTAATCACGAGAGTGAAGGAGTTCCTTCACTGTCTTAGTCTTAAACCATTTTTTTAATTTATTAGTTGTTCCAGGGTGATGTTGCGGGGTAGTAAACGTTGCAATACATATATAGATATTCCAGGTAAAGATGCTTTGTTTTTAATTTCTTTGGCACTTATCGCATATTTGTTTCTTCATTTTTACCCTCTTTGGTTGCCCGGCCGATTTTATTTTGTTGCAGGATTTTTGGACTTCTGTGAAGCTAAACAGAGTGAAGGAGTTACTTCACTGCTTTACTCTAACCATTTGTTAATCCATTGGTTGTTTCAAAGTGAAATTGCGGAAAATTGCGAGGGTTTTTAACGGTTACAAAATATATACAATTATTCCAGCTAAAGATGTTTTGCTTTTAATCTTGGTCAGTGCTTGCTCAATTTAGTGGCAATTCATGATTATTGGTTAATTATTTGAAATAAACTCATATTTTCAAATCTGCAACAGGTTTAAAGGGGTCGGAGTCTAGATAGAAGAAGACTCACACCCTCATTGAAGATTGATGCACAACCTCATGTCTTCCACAGGTTTATTTAGGTTGTTTATCATTTATTTAAATTCTAATTAGAAACTCTCATATGATACGATACCTTATCTAATACCAGCTTGCTTATGAAGTTTAGATGGCTTGTAAAGTTTAGATGGAATAACGATCATGCCTGTCACATTTTTGATGTAGCCTTTAGTGTTCTAGGCAAAAAACCATCCAAAATTCAGCTAACATGTCTTACTTAACCACAAAACTCTTGTCATAAGCTTTGTAATCAGTCCAGTATGTCTTCTTTCTTTGTCATTTTCAAAGAACAAGTGTGAGATAGAATTGGGATTAAAGTATGCCCATGCAGAGGCCACTGCCCTTGGTCGCTCTAATGGGTGGAGAAGATGAATGCCACCGAAAATACAGTGATGTTGCCACATCATGCCCATTCACACCAAATGTAAACTCTATCTAAAATCATTTTGATGCCTTCCTTTGTTTTTGTATTTCTATAGCAAAATCTATGCGAATTTTTGAACCATATTTTCAGCCATACTTAGAGCCACATTAAGGTACATAAAAGAAGTCCTATCTTGCATTGTTCCCTAAGACAAGATTAAAACCTTGCCAATGGTGTCCATAAGTTTGACGTGAGCATATTCTAAATAGTGACCATCCTAATTCTACTGGAGGTGGAGGTTTCTACAAGCACAAGAGTTGAAATTTACAACTAGAATTATAAGATAATTCAAAGTTTTAGCATATTCATTGATTGGAATATGGTGAGTAACCCAAATACATAGTATTTCCTTCAAAATCATCCATATGAACAATATACTCACTCTAGTATTTCCTTCCAAATCATCCATATGAACAATAGCCTCACTCTCTGATCCATAAAAAAAAATCTCATATTAGTTTCTTTTCCAAAAGAATCCCCAAAGAAATTTTGAATATAACGCTATGACTCCATCCATGGCTTTGTATATTCTTCATGAAATATGATGAGTTGTCTGTAAATTTTCCAAGGTGAGGTTTTGTCAAATTACATATTTAAACAAAAGTTCCTTTTATTTGGGGTACTTCATGCAAAGGAATTTTCAAAGCATTATGATTTAAGTGCTTGGTTCTAAACACCATTTCAGTATGCACTTAAATGGTAATATTGTAGTAAGAATTTAGAAATGATTTCTTAGAAGTGCTCTTTGCATAGTTATTTGGGATCTTTCCTGTCACGCCCCTACACCTGCGGTGATCTTCCAACCGCTTGTAGCGAGGTGCGGCACCACCAAACGCTTTCATTTTAACAATACTAACGTTTATGGGCTACGCCTATTCCAACATAAACTTACTTAACTTGTGTTCTTATGACCGAGTAAAATGTTATCCTTTATACTTCAACAAAGAACATTCTCATTCATTAACCATCAACAATAAACCGAGAACAATACAAGTATAAAAGGAGGGGCAACTCCCCGAACAGTCTGCCCAAAAATAATATTATGTTAAGAATATCAGATTTTACAACAAGTGTGTCTTGGCTGAACCAAGTCTCACACTTAACCAATTTTTACAAAAGACAGGCCACCTGCCTTTTACAACATTTCATGCACCCTTGCATAAGAGGGAGTGCTCACCCGAGCCACTTAATCTCCCTACCAAGTCCTGCATAAAACCGTGTACAAGAAATCTACTCACAATGGCACTCTTTGCCAACCTTCAACCAAGATAATCTGCGCACTTCTTCCAAGTCCAATGCGCATGAGTTATGTGCATTTACTTTACCCCTATGCGTACTTCCCTTTCTTATGCAAAGGATTTTAGAGCGAATGTCCTTGGTTCGAATGAGGAGCATCTTCCTCATATATATACACTTCATATCATACGTACTCTCTTTAAGGCCGACTTATGTTATAAGCCCTCCACATAATATTATATTTTATGTTTCATGTTTCAACATGTATAAACCTTCGTATCATATGGTTTTAATGTATGTGCTCCATTATATTTTATTATCCATGGCTCTTCATATGTCTTATTATGTCGGTCTTCATATTTTATTATTTCATAATTCCATGCGTATATATATAACCTCCATATTATATATAATATGTCCACATAATACTTAGTCGTATTATGATTCATTATTGTCGCATTGTGTCGTTTATCGTCGCATATGACTCGCAGAAACGTCGCACCGTCGTGTGCGCTCACCCGCCGTGTGCCCGTGTGCCCGTGCACGATCGCCCACCGTCGCCTTGCTGCACGAAGGCCTTACATTCTCCTCCACCTGAAATCGTTGTCGTCCTCGACAACATACCATCTCGGTAGCTCTCCACCAAGATCATCATCATTCAGGATGTCGACCTTTCTACACAAGGCAAACATCCTTGCAACATATGTAGAGACTCTTTCTCCACTATGTCTCGGCCTAGTGACCACTGCCACCAAGCTCACCATCCATAATCCATGCTCAGGTTCATGGAAACTCCATCCATCTCATCTGCAACATGTTGTCCATATCAAACCGACTCTTGATGTGCCCCATCCAGGTTCATGAAGCCCCTTCATCATCTGCAATGTGCCATCCCACAAGTCTCCATAGAAACAAGTATGCACTTGTCTCACCAAAGCATCATCATCATCATCGTTGTAACTCCATCACCTCAAAGTGCCTCATACCGATCTTCTACATCAAGTCACTCTTCCAAGCCATGCCCATACATGTACCTTGAAAGTATGCATCCCATACTGCATCAAAGTCTCCTGACCTCAGCTCCTCAATGCATTAGATCTTCCAAGTCCACCATATGAAGTCCCTAAAAGTCACAACAATCTCGTGTCATCATGAGCTCCATAAACCATCCCCAACCAACACCTCAGCAAGCATACAAAATGCCTCAGCTCCCCATGTAGTAGGAATACTTCATAGCTGCTCACAAGTCCATCCAAGTCTTTCAATCTTCGGTTTAGTGAACTCGGTCACTCAACCATCTCATCATCATGTCATGAGTCCCTTCACCATAGCGCCTCCACTAAAGTGTTCACCAAGACTACCTCTTGGTCTCGGCCATGAGAAGTCCACCCAAAACATCACAAGTGTGTGCCCTCCAATCTGTCCATGAGTCATGCCGGGCACTTAGCCAAAGAGGCTAAAGCATGACCCAATCCTCCACAACGATCATCAAGTTCCACCCTTGTCAAGGGCCTTTGCACCTTCAACCATAAGGTCACAAGTAGCCCCAACAAGCTCTGCAATAGTTGACAATCCTTGCTTCTCCATACAAGGTTCCATCATAGTCATCCATGGTAAGATGTCCTCTTGCCTTGGCAAATTGGCTTTGCCCTTCCTTGCACACGGTCCATCTACCAAATGCCCAAATGAAACACAAGTACCAATACTTACTTCATCATCGTGAGGCTCCTCCATGTGAGTGACCTCATCCGTACATGTTGACAAACTGCACGATCCTGGTTCAACTTGATCAGCCTCAAGTTCATCCTCCATCATGTCTTCATCATCATGAAGTTCCATTTGAGTGTCCTCATCACTCCATGCTGACAAACTGCACGATCCTGGTTCAACTTGGCCATCTTCAAGTTCATCCTCTATCGTAGTCATGTCTGCAACATCTTCCTCTATCACGGATTCCTCTTCCTTGTTGACACAATCTGCAACTTCACCTTGCTCCATTGTCCAACCGGGTTGAAGAAGTTCATTTTCAACACCTTCTTCCAAGGCTTCAAGTTCTTCACGGATTCGGGGCCTCTCTTTTCTTAGCTTCATTTCCTTGCTCAAGAAAAGAAAGAGTTTCCTTTCACGTTCATCCAAACTTGCCATGCCTTGTTGCCCACTGTCACGAGAAACCTTTGCTCACCAGCTCCAACCGGGCTCCGATACCAACTGTCACGCCCCTACACCTGCGGTGATCTTCCAACCGCTTGTAGCGAGGTGAGGCACCACCGAACGCTTTCTTTTTAACAATACTAACGTTTATGGGCTACGCCTATTCCAACATAAACTTACTTAACTTGTGTTCTTATGACCGAGTAAAATTTTATCCTTTATACTTCAACAAAGAACATTCTCATTCATTAACCATCAACAATAAACCGAGAACAATACAAGTATAAAGGGAGGGGCAACTCCCCGAACAGTCTGCCCAACAATAATATTATGTCAAGAATATCAGATTTTACAACAAGTGTGTCTTGGCTGAACCAAGTCTCACACTTAACCAATTTTTACAAAAGACAGGCCACCTGCCTTTTACAACATTTCATGCACCCTTGCATAAGAGGGAGTGCTCACCCGAGCCACTTAACCTCCCTACCAAATCCTGCATAAAACCGTGTACAAGAAATCCACTCACAATGGCACTCTTTGCCAACCTTCAACCAAGATAATCTGCGCACTTCTTCCAAGTCCAATGCGCATGAGTTATGCGCATTTACTTTACCCCTATGCGCACTTCCCTTTCTTATGCGAAGGATTTTAGAGCGAATGTCCTTGGTTCGAATGAGGAGCATCCTCCTCATATATATACACTTCATATCATACGTACTCTCTTTAAGGCCGACTTATGTTATAAGCCCTCCACATAATATTATATTTTATGTTTCATGTTTCAACATGTATAAACCTTCGTATCATATGGTTTTAATGTATGTGCTCCATTATATTTTATTATCCATGGTTCTTCATATGTCTTATTATGTCGGTCTTCATATTTTATTGTTTTATAATTCCATGCGTATATATATAACCTCCATATTATATATAATATGTCCACATAATACTTAGTCGTATTATGATTCATTATTGTCGCATTGTGTCGTTTATCGTCGCATATGACTCGCAGAAACGTCGCACCGTCGTGTGCGCTCACCCGCCGTGCGCCCGTGCACGATCGCCCACTGTCGCCTTGCTGCACGAAGGCCTTACATTTCCTATGCAATAAACTCTTCCTCTTACCTTCTCACATTAGCCTATAATTCGTATGGGTATCATTATTAGTAGAATCTATTGGCAAACCTAGACACCCCAACCAACTTAGAGAATTGAGCTTGATTACATGTTTGAAATGTGCTTACCACACACATTTAATAAAATTAATGTAGTAGAGGATCCCTTGCCTTCTATTTTTCTTAGAATTTGTCAATGGCCACTCTCATTGGTGGGGCCATATATTTCTCTTTGTTTAAGGGGTTAAACTCTTATCCTATATCACTTGAATTTTACCTTTCTAGGCATCCCTACCCTTTATTTACTCTGAATTCTATTAATATGTGCAACATTTCATGCAGTTCAAGAGGTGTTGGAATATTAGCCCTTATTTTGTAGTTCTCGATCATGAACATCGCATGATATTAGGTCCCTACCTCTTTGTTTAATTTATTTTTGTGTACCTACTATTTGAATTATTTATTGTTGCTACAAGTTGGATACTCATCTAACTTTCATGAAGCAATATCTCCCTTGGATCATGGACTAGAATTAAAGAGTTAGATAATTGGGTTCATTAGTGGTAGCGACCATGGTTTTACCATAGAGGGCATGCTTTTTTTAATGTGGGGGCAAAAAGTAGCATAAAAAACTTGACCTTTCATGTTACTCTGCCTTATTATGATTTTTTAATGGGGTACCAACCTTGCATGGTAATTCATTTTTTTCTTCTAGTTTCTTTTTCAACATTGAATTTAATTTAGTTGATTGGCCTCCTCCTTTATAGTTGGGCCCTACTAACATTAACTTATGACATTACACTAGTAGTCATTCTAGTGCTACTCTTACCACCAATGTAGATCTATCTTAAATCCAGATCTACCATGCACCGAGAGGGATCAAGGTTGGAGTTAATATGGATCTAAGTTGGTACTCTTGGATTCCATAATGAATTTCTTCAAGCCTTTAAATAGGCTTCATCATAACAAATACCATGGACAAATACCATGGGCTATGCAATACCATGGGCTTGTAAACCACCATCGGTAAACCCATCAAATGACTAACTCAAACTTATCTTAATAGTTATTAATTTTTAGTTTTAATTTTATTTAAATAATTTGACCGAGTCAACATCACATTACATTACATTTTACAATATTGCTGGCAGGCACAATAAACCTTTATCGAATGACACTAGGCAGGGCCATGACAGGGCCAACAAAGAGTGTTGACTCTAACTACTTGTTTTTATTCTGTAGGCCATGTCGATTCAATTAAATTAGTCCAATGGAGGGTCCCTTGACTTCAGTTAGCATTGGTCATTACCAATGGACCTTCTCCTTGGTTGGTTCTGTGTCTTTTTCTTCTCTTTGGGGTCAAAACCTCATTCTTTTCTCTATGTCCTAGCCTCTTTTGATTTAGAATTTTTTACCCTTTTCTACCTTTATGTTTGTAAATCCATAGACATCTTGCATGATTTTTCCCATTGGTGAGTTTCTCTTTCATTGATTTGCAACAATTTGCTAGTTCCACACATAATAGAGAGTTTGTTAGCTTTTTTGATTTGGAATACCCCTGCCTCTCCTTTTGTTGACTTTCTTGTTTGTAAATTGATAGAGGTTATGCATAGTTTTTCAACAACAATATGCTAGTTTCACACATAATAAAGTGTCAGTTGTGACTCATGTTGAGAAATCTAGGGCCAACTAGATTAGGTGATTTCTCATACTTTGATAACTGCTTGTGATGCATTTTTACTTAATTCATTTCTTCTTTCTCTTGATTATATTTATCATCAAACAACTACTAAATCATAAAGAACAATGAGACAAGAGGACACAAGATGTAGGTGATCAGCTAGGGCCAAAACCTCTCCTCTTGAGAGGAAAACCCACAAGAATTATTCTCTTCTTATAGAATCTTCAAATGACAAATTCCAAGACCTAAGACCCTTGACAAAGACCCCTCCAAGACCAAGTCAACCTTTCTCCTTGATGAGCTTTCTTTCCAGCAATTCCTACTCTAGCAACTTCTTCAACCACTTTGACCTCAACAATTTCTTTTGCAACTTTGACTCAACAGATTCTTCTGCAACTTTGACCCAACAGATTCTTCTGCGACTTTGACCCAACAATTTCTTTTGCAATTTCGACCAACAATTTCTTTTGCAACTTCGACCCCTGCAACTATCTAACACTTTGACTTGCCTAGTAAATTTCCAACACTTCGAAATGCCCAACCACTTTCTAGTACTTCGACTTGCCCAACAAATTTCGAAACCCTAACACAAGAAAGAGAGAGAAACCCAAAAAATTTGATCTTTCTTTTCTTCTTCTTTTTCGTTCTTTTCCAACTTCTTCCTTGAGGAGATTGAACTTGCTTGTTCTGTGTCCATATGAGGTCGAGTTCCTTCGTATTCATAGGCTTCCTAGGGGTATAAATTGCTTCTTTGAGGCCGACTTTATCTTTCATGTAGGCCGACGTACTTGAGGCACCATGACAAGGTCTTGGAGGGTCTTTGACTCTAATTTTCCTCAAATAATTTTTTCTTTACAATATGTAACATGCCCAAAAGGGTCTTTCATACATGACAATGACTCTTATGACTTGTTGACTCAAAGACGAGCCCTAGAAGTACTCAATGGGTGCTTGATCTAAAAATAAATTTTCCTTGAGCATGAAACCCATGCCTAAAAAATGACAATAATAAATTTATTTTTCTTTTTACAATAAATACATAAAATCATGATTACATATGTTATTATGAAGACTGGACCTAGTTACATATTTCAACACTCCCTCTTAACTAGGGAGGTATTCATAATCCTTACATGCTACTTGGACATTCTCAAACTGAAGAATTCTCATAAGAAGAGTTGGATTGGTAAGCCATCTCATAAGTTATCTTATCAGCCTTACCATACCAGCCAACATTGTCACATAGCAAGGCCTTGACTAACAACTCTATCTCTCCACAAGATCAGAGCGCAATGTTGCTAAGACCAATAATTGACAGACACCATCATCATTGTCTCTTAAGGAACATACCCCACCCGAGTGTTCAGAGGGTATGTACTTTTAGGACCAAGGCTACTTGGGAGCGGGAGCAAAAGCAGGGGAGTGAGAGCGGAAGCGAGGAGCGACATTTTCAAAAGCTCCCAATTCGGGAGCGAATCAGGAGTGAAATTTTATATAATATATATTTTTATATATTTTGATGTATATATGTCAACAAAAGCAGGTAGAATGATGAATTAAATATAAAAAGCATAAAAACATGCACTGAACCATTTAACATCAATCATCTAGAAGTTGTAATCTTCATCAACCACGTCCACAAGTTAGTAACATACAACATATCGAGTCTCATGATTCATCAATCTTAAAGTTTTAAACTTTCAAAATTCAATATATAACATTTATCATCATTGATGACCAAAGTTGTACTTGTAACCATCACAACAAAGAATATCTAACATGAAATGAAGTGTTTTAGCTTTCAACTTTCATGAAGCATCATATTTATAATTCATTACCAATTAGTTATAATTGCCAACTTCAAACTTCAAACTTAAATTGTCATATATTGTTTACAAAAAATATCATAATAAGTATGAAAGATTCAACAGTTATAAAAACTACTAGAAACTAGAAAAGACAAGTAAATATATTATCTACTACTTTCTGTGGCCCTTGCCACAAGAAATGTCTAATTTCTGAGAAGGTCGTGGTGGTCTTCTAGGAGTCTCCTCTTGCATAGTTGCATGAATAGAACCAGAAGACACATGCCCTCCATGTGAGGATGTAGACGGAGGGGGTGGCAGCAAAATAATATTTGTTGGAACTCCAACACTACCACTGGATGGGGGGGGTGGCATGGTTGCTATTGCTTCATTATCATCTTTCAAAAGTTCCGCTTCCAATTCTTCTAGATGTATATTTCCATCCTCCAAATTATCGTCCTCTAGGTTGTTGTTCCAAGTTTTATATGATGTATCCTCATAAGCCCGATCAAAATAATGACTCAACAACCTCAAGTTGTAGTGCACATAAACCAAGCTTTCTGCCTAGTTTTCATTGTAGGTGCTCCAACACCTCTTTGCAAAATAAGTATTTACAACCTGTGAGAGCACTTTTTTTGCCAATTTTGGCAGAAGTCCCTGGCTACCATACCACCATGTGATAGCATCAAATCTGTCCCTATCTTCCATTGCATGCAAAGAACCAAACTCTCCAGTGCAATTAAAGTATATGCCTAATTCAAGACGCAGATTAGCACACTTTGCCTTGTCAGGGACCAACTTGTCTAATGCTTTCATATATCCGTCTTGTACCTCTGGATCTGTATGGGGTTTGATCCTAACCCCACCCCCAGGTGCAGGTTGGCCCAACCAAGATGGAGAGTAGTATTTTGGCATAAGGATATACACCAAGGCATGTAGTGGAACATTAACTTTATCCCATCGTGCACACACCAATTGTGAATCATTGTATACAAGTTGGGATATTTTTCCTGAACAATATCTTTTATTTGCCCCAACATGATGTCCCTTTGCTCATACACCTCTCCAATCATTAGTTTATCTGTATATGCAAAACGAATCATGCTATAAATGGGCTTGGTGAATTGCAAAACTTCCCTCACACATGCCCAAAATAGACCATCAAGAGCGGTCTCCTCCACCTGTTCAAAACCTTGCCTGTCAATTGTGGTTGGAGCCCTGTCCTTTAATACCTATCAGTGTTGACTTGATACCATGCTAGCCAATGACTCTCTTACCTTCAAAAAGCGCCTAAAGGTGAGGTAGTAGCTAGAAAATATAGCCTTCGCAATCTTCAACAACTCCAATCATTCTCTTGCCTCTCTTATAAAATCACCAATCCATTTTTATTTACGGTTTTTGTTCTTAATAATATCATGCATCAAAAGGTTCATTGTGTGAACCAAACTCCTAGACCAAAATATGTTGGGGTATCTATCCTTAATAATTGCTCCCATTGCCTTATAATTAGAAGCATTATCAGTGATGACTTGGATGACATTGTATGGCCCAATACGTTCAATTGTTTCAAGTAATGGTTTTGCAATGTTGATGGCGGTCTTGAACTTTTTTGAGTAATCATACGTTGAAAGGAAGATTACACCACTTATAGACACAGCAAGAGCACTTATCAATGGCTTGCCTTTTACATTTTTTCTTCCATCAGATACAATGGATATCCCATGCTCATTCCAAGAATTTGTTAATTTACCCAAAGAATGTGCTATTTTTTCTTTTTCATGATCAAGTCCCATGGTTCTAGCCTTGTCATACCCAAGGCTCTTGTATCCTTTGGGGGCAGAGAAACCATTTCATTGCAATAAGGTGAGCGAAAAACATTAAATGGTATCCCACATGCATAGAAAAACTAGTAAATTTTTGAATCCACATCATTCCTACACCCTTCGTCAAGGAAATCTAATATGGTTCTACGCCTTAAGGGGATGTTTGTCCTGTGCCTCCATATTCACTGTCATGGGAGGATGCTAATGGAGTTATTTGTGCATGTGATTGTGGGCTATCATTTTGAAAGTCACCCTTTGATCTTTTGGATCTGTATTGGGCTTCCTCCTCTTCCCTTATGAATTTTGTTCTTTGTAGTGCTGTCACACATAAAAAAGTTCTAATTCCTAATTGTTTATCTCCATCCCATGGCCTTTTCCCACATAGGTGCCTTCTAGCACAAGTGTATGAACCTGTGTAAGTGTTTTTGTAATGGAGGCATGTAAATTTAGTGGTTCCACCCCCTTTCCTTGCTTTAGGCCTAGAAACATATTTCCATAATGGGGTTTGGTCTGGTTTTGTTTTTGTAACCTCATCATCCGCACTCTCCTCTTCCTCCTCCTCACCAAGGTTCTCCTCTCCAGGGTTTTCATCAAATCCACTAAAACCCACTTCTTCATCCTCTTCATCATGATCAACCCTCCTTCTACTCTCCAACACCATAATAACAAAAAAAGGAACCAACATCAAGAGAATGCCAAGCCATATAGCCATGATGTTTGAAGTTTTGATTCTTTGAACTTTGGTGGAGTTATAGTTTCTTGCCTGCAATAAAATGGAGGAATGGGAATGGGAAAGAGAGAAGAGAACATTTTCATTTAGCAATGAACATATAAAAAACACAAATGCTAGATTAGAGTCTAGATCCTACCTCTTTGGCCTTCAATCCCAAGCTCCAATCTCCCTTGCAAGCTCCTCAAGCTCCCAAGCAATCCTCTCAATCTTTCTCTCAATCTTCCTCCTCAACTCAAGCTCCAATTCCAAAAGCCCTCTCTTGCTCTCTCAATGTGCAAATGGTGAATAATGGGAGGGGAGGAGGGCCTTTTATCTTATTTTCCCTCCCCTCCCTTGCATGTCCATCGTGCGTCTTAACTAGGGACTTGTTCAACAACAACTCTTTGGTGGAGATCATGGTACTATCAGTTGCTAGTAGAGCTCCTCCTTTCGATGTCATGAACTTCATCTTCTTCATTATGGAGCCTTCATCTTCTAGTTCTTCTTCATAGGGCATTGACCATCCATCACTTTCCTTCAACGAACCATAGGATTGAACCAATAGTCATGTCATCCTTCTTTTCATCAGAAAGTGATCTTCCAGTCCACATCTAACTTTTCTTCATACAACTACCTCTTCCAAGTCATGTTTCCTTTAGGATCTTCCATCCAACCACATGAGTGCTAGTTGTAGGTGACATCTACAACTCTCTTTTGGTAGCCCTGTATCAACCCATCCAGATGTTGTTCAAAAATCAAAAATAAACATCAAATTAAAGTTACCTTTTGTGATGGCCTTTCATCATGACATCTTCTTCTTGCAACATCAACATCTTGCACATTCATAAACACATCTCCAAGAATTTTAATGTCAAGGGTCTCCTTCCTTTACAAACCTTATCAGGGTCTTCATACCTTCTCTATGGAGATGTCATAGCCAATTCTTCTAGTCATCAGATGTTGATTTCTTTTTCTTACATGATTATAGTTGCATCTTTCACAATCTCTTCTTTCTTTCTTCACATATTTCTCCCCAGGAACTTCCATCCATAGTTCCTTCATCTTTGTCAACCACCTCATATTCCATATGAGGACATATTATGTTGATTTCATCTTGTCAATATGTGAACCATGCCTTCATGCATCTTTCCAAAGGAAGAGATCCCTTTTCTTCGATCATGCTCATGAGGTAGAGCATTCACCCATGCTATCTGCAACTATATGATGACATGACTTAATCTATCAAACATATACATACCTCTTTTCTCCTTTTGGTCATCTAGACTTCCTTTGACAACTTCCTTTCCTTGCTTGAAAGTTCTTCAACCATTTTGACATGCTGCAATCCTTTGTCACCATACCATCATTCTTCTAAACAATGGATCCCACACAAGGTGAAATAATCAATGAGACACTTGCTTCTTCCAAGTAGAGGTGAACCTTCTAATGAAGATTCCAACGAAGGATCTTGATTATCCTCATTCTGCAAATGCTCCTTTCTAATGATGATGATGTATGATGAGTTATTTCTATCTTCTATCATGCTAGATGACTTTCTTCATATTTACTACTTATGCTTTCAATGAGGTTACCAAGAGCTACTTCCTTTCTATGACTACTACATCCATGTAGACTTCTACTTCGGTTATCGTTTCAAGCTTCTACAATGATGTCATGAACTCTTTCTTTAATCGTATGCTTTTGATATGATGTCATCTCCTAATTTGATGCATTCTATCATACTTACAGTGCTTTCTACCATGATAGCTATCTTTCACAAAAAATTGAAAAGAACTAAGTGAAGGAGATTATCTTAGTCATAGTAGATATATTTCACTTCCTCCTTTGATTTCTTCTCATCAGGTTCTTCTACTTCTTTGGTGATACGGGCTTCATTCTTTTCTTTCATTTTCTTATTTTCCTTCCTGAGTTTAAGAAAATCTCTCTTGAAATGCCCATATTCTTGACAACCATAACATTGGAACTTTGACATATCGATCTTTTTTTTTTCAGGACCAAACTTCCCAACTTTTCCTTTTCTCCTAGCCATAGGAACAAATGCTTGAACCTGTTCATTTGATCCTACATCACTTTTTGCCTTCAACTTGGTTTCTTCAATTTTACATAATGACCAAAGTTCACTGAATAGAGTGGCCTCCTTCTTTCCATAGATGCTTGATATGAAGTTGCCCCATTCCTTTGGTAGTGCATTGAGCACAACTATGGTCATTTCTCTATCAGACATTATTTCCCCCAACTCTTGTAGTTGGTCTCGTATTTTTGACACCCTCATAAGATATGAGGCTATCCCTTCTTCCTTTGATACCTTCATCTTATATAGCTCGGTTCTCAAAGATATTACTTCTCCTGTAGTGCTTACAGAGAATAATTCTACCAACTTGTCATAGATGTCTTTTGACTTTTCCAATTTTGCTACATAAGGGATGAGATAATCCTTGATTGATTCTATAAGGATTCTTTGAGCCTTTATTTCCCCCTTCATATACTTTGATAGAGCTTGAGCTTCTTCCTTTTGCGGTTCAACAATTAAACCCTTAGCATGTCTAATGACTTCATTTTTTATGAGGATCAAATCTTTCCTTTTCTTCCATGCAAGGAAATTTGATGACCTAACTAACTTGTTGCTCTCCTTGCAAAATGAAGTCATTTTGATAGTAGATTCAGTTATAGATACAAGGATACTTACTTGTCAAGTGAAGATGTTCCTTTGATGGTGATATCTTCAACTTGATGCCTTCTTGATTTTGATGATGATGTTTGCTTCCTTGAAGATGACAATGCCTCTTCTAGAGATGTCCTTCTTCAAATATGCTTGTGATGAGATTCTTGATTCAAATAGAGGGAGAACACCTTGATTCCTTTGATGCTTCTTCTTTGATGTAGAGACTTCAAGATGCTTCAATGTGTATACCTTCTTTCTTTGAGTGGAGGTGGGGTCCTTGATGTCTTGTTGTTGTTGTTGTTGCTTCTAGACTGTGTGATCGTTTAAATGAATAGTCCTTCTTGATGCTCCTTATATAGTTAGGCCCTTATGTATCCCTTCTTGATGATTCAATGTCCTCTTTTATGTCTTGAATATTTTTGATACTCCTTTTGATGGTCCTTCTTCAAGCTGCCTTTCTTGGTCTTGTCACCTTAACTTTGATAACATGTTGAGAAATCTAGGCAAGCTAGATTAGGTGACTTCTCTTGCTTTGATAACTGCTTGTGATGTATTTTCACTTAATTATCTTCTTCTTTCTCTTGATTATATTTATCATCAAACAACTACCAAATCATAAAGAACATTGAGACAAGAGAACACAAGATGTAAGCAATCAACGAGGGCCAATACTCTCCTCTTGAGAGGAAAACCAATAAGAATTTTTCTCTTTTTATAGAATCTTCAAATGACGAATTCCAAGACCTAAGACCCTTGACAAAGACCCCTCCAAGACCAAGTCAACCTTTCTCCTTGATGACCTTTCTTTCCAACAATTTTCACTCCAGCAACTTCTTCAACAACTTCGACCTTGTTACCGCTCAAACTAGCAAGGGTCCTAGGAGGGGTTCCATAGAGAAACTACTAGGTCAAGTGACAACAATGGAGAAATAGCCCATTATCACCTCAGCTAAAGCTCCCTTCTCTTTACAGAATTTCACTGATGGGAGGAGTCCTGGTATGAAGGAAATCACTATAATGATGAGGTCAATAACGATGCACAATGTGATTTCCAAAGCCCATTCAAAGGAGAGGTTCAGATAATAGGCCACTTGTTTTAGAAGCGAAAGAAGGGCTCTCCAAAAAGGCTTGAGGGAAGGATGAGCTCGGGTTTAGGAATATTAAAAAATGATGAATGCCTAAGATCAAAACTTCCAAAATCCCTCACTTATGATTGATGTGTTTATACTAGGGTTCAAAGTGAGGCAAGGATGGCTCATTCAATGGAAAGATTCAATTAAAGTGTGAGCTTTGGGAGAAGCTAGGGTGACTTTCCATGAAAAACCCCTTGAGAGAAATACTATAAGAGACCAAGGGTTGAGAGATATACCGTGGTAAAGGCTCATCTAATGATCACCTATAGTTAAGAGAAAAGGTTTTGAATGATGAACTACAAAGTGCAAACCTTCAAGAAATCCCCAAGTCAAAGCAGCTTCAAGGGTTCCCTCTTGGTGTGATAGTTAGGGCATCAATTTATTTGAAATTCCACCGTCGAAATTCGTTCAAAATTGGAGGATGCTTAGAGGAGACATAAATGAAGAAACTTGTCCAGACAAAATCCTAAAATTCCTCATCCCTAAAATTTCGCACCAAACCCTAGAAAATCTCCTTATCCTTGTGGGATGAAGAAAAGAGGAATAAAAAGAGGTGAAAGAACGATATTTCGTTAAGTTAATGTGATCACCAAGGATCTAGGACTAGTGCCTAGTCTATTGGGAGAATGGAGTCCAGAATGAGATTGAATTAGGTCTTTTTCTATCAAGGAAGCCTAATTGCAGCTTTGCATGCCCTAATGAAGTAGCTGGTAACAACAAGGATTTATACTTCGACTTGTCAAATAATGGAGTTTTAGGATTAGGTTTTCAAAGACAACCCCTAGGAACATTCACTATTTCTTTCCCAATGAATAACACATGCAATAGATCAAGACTACCAAAGTGATTCAAGATTTTCGCATAATTTAGAGCACAAGTGGCATCATGATGCATTATTGCATACATTAAACATATAATGAAAATTTCGCATAAAACAAAAACTTACATGGCAAAAAAGTATATCCATCCATCACATTTGCAAGAGAAGCTCCAAAATAGAATAACATTAACGCAAACGTTATAATGCATTAAAGAATCTCCAATTCGTCCTTCAATAGCTATAGCGACATTCCAAGTGATGATGAGTTACAAATGAGGCCTCACTTGTATTTATACGAGCCTCTAATAGTTTAATGGGTCTAATTAGCCTAACAAACCCCTAAAAGTGTCTCTAATGTGCAAAATAACACCTTAATTGGTGACGAACCCACCAAATAGTTGATATGATAATACAATAGCTAGGAGGGTCATTGAGGAGGCCTAGTGGAGTCCAATGTGTGCCAAGATGAATGAATCAGCTCCAAACATAGTGATAAAGGGAGTGACCCCTTGATATCCAAGCAAATGACCTATGGTGCCCCCAAGTGGCTATGGGGGGCACAAAACATCTTCATGGGTCTCCAAATGCATCGAAAAAGCCTGTATCCCATCTGTAAGGGTTGGAAGAATGATGCAAGCCCTCCCATTGTCTCCCATGGTGAGACACATCCTCATCTGGGCCCTGGATCAACTACCAAGTGTGTGGTGCAAGAGTGTAGCCAGTTGGGCAAGGTGGTCCAGGTGCATCATCATCGTCAAATAGGTGGAACATGAGCAAGCAATGAGTGGAACTGAAGGATCCCATGAAGTGGCAATCTGCTCTCTGCTATGGTGGAGGCCCATGGCTCTCAACGCTCACCCTACAAATGCCCATATGACCATCTGGAGGGCTTGGACCTCATATAGGGGGACCAAACCCAAGATGAAGACCCACTTGCAATCCTGTATAAGATCTAATGTGTCCCCTCACCTTCCAGTACAATGAAACATTAGCGCAATTGAGTAAATGAGCTTACAAATCTTGGATCCAAGTGGACCCTTCATGGTGGCATGCCCTTTCATAGTGGGCTTTAAAACGTACAAGTGTCTCCAAGTTCAAGAAGAAGGTTAACCAAGGACCCTATTAGGTGGTTTCAGCCTCTAAGGGGAGTGACATGTCCGTGGTACATCCATCAAATGGTAGGTGGTATGTAAAATAATGATGGAATGGAGTGGGGCATTAGAGGAAGGCTCCAAGCCACATGCCACAGTAAAAGGGTAGCTAAAATGGTATATGAATGTAGGAGGGAGAAATCGTGGTACATGAGTTGCCCTGACCATTGTTTTTCCACCCTTCTTCGTATGCCTTTTGCTTTTTATAAATTTTCTTTTGTAACTGCTCAGGGCTCCAGGGGATGAGAGCATTATATGTTGGATATAGCAATGAAATGCCTTTTAGGTGGGGTAGTACATCACCCACCAAGGATTGGGACAATCATGGGTTCCCTAATGATGAAAGGGGCCAGTATGAGGGGCCTTAGGAACCAGGGTGATGACCATGATGAAATTGGTAAAGCTCATGTCTGGCTTTTGCACACGTGCTAAATTTGTATGTCATGGAAATATTTTGCATTTTATGGTATATTTCCTTATGAGAGTGGCCAAATTATGCTTTTTCTTTTCCTTTTAGCTGCATCAACCTCTGGGGCATCCTTTCAGGCCCGACCTAAGGTTTGGGCAATGGGAGGGGAGAAGCTAACTCCTTGTGGACCCAATGAACAAATGTGGACCCAGATGGGAAATATGGTGAATGGGGTTATAATGAGTGGAGGGCAGCGATGTATATGGTGTCGAGAGCAAGACCATGCTCCCAAAATTGGGGTTTGCCATGTAGTGCCACCCCTAAAGCTAGTAGCCAATAAAGGAGATCCCACAGGACTAGGATACAAGGTTAACCACCAAATTGGACAAAGGAGACAAGAGTACAAATCAAGCCCACTCTTTCTATTGAATCCCCCCACTAATCCATGCCCATGACAAGTAAACAAAAATACCCAACTTCATAATGGAAAGCCATACCTTTGGGGTTGGAAGGCCCACCTTCAAACATACGATCATGATAGATAGGTGAGGGAGCATATCGCTGGCTCAGGTGGCAGAGATATTGGTACATCGAGCTATCTGGTGGCTGCAAGGGGCTTTGGCTGCCGACTAAGGAACATCTAGGAGAAAATTTTCCCCTATGGATATCACCCACATGTGGTGGGTAACAAATCCCAACAATTTCTTCTGCAACTTTGACCCAGTAGATACTAATGCAACTTCAAACTAGTAGATTCTTCTGCAACTTAAACCCAATAGTTTCTTCTGCAACTTTGACCCCAACAACTATCCAACACTTCAACTTGCCCAATAACTTTCTAGCACTTCGACTTGCCCAACAACTTTTGAAACCTTAATACAAGAAAGAGAGAGAGAAACCCAAAAATTCGATCTTGCTTCTCTTATTCTTTTTCTTCCTTTTCCAGCTTCTTCCTTGTGGAGATCGAACTTGCTTGTTGTGTGCCCAAATGAGGCTGAGTTCCTTCTTTTTGATAGGATTTCTATGGGTACAAATTGCTTCCTTGAGGCCGACTTGATCTTTCATGTGGGCCGACTTACTTGAGGCACCATGACAAGGTCTTGGAGGGCCTTTGACTCTAATTCGATTCAAATAATTTTTCTTTACAATATGTAACATGCCCAAAAAGGTCTTTCATACATTATAATGACTCTTATGACTTGTTGACTCAAAAACAAGCCCTAGAGACACTTAATGGGTGCTTGACCTAAAATTAAATTTCCCTTGGGCATGAAACCCATGCCTCAAGAATGACAATAATAAATTTATTTTTCTCTTTACAATAAATACATAAAATCATGATTACATATGTCATTATGAAGATCGAACGTAGTGACATATTTCAATATGTTCATAAATATAGGGCAACTAGATTAGGTGATTTCTCTTACTTTGATAATTGCTTGTGATGTATTTTTACTTAACTTAATTAGTTTATTATTTCTCTTGATTATATTTATCATCAAACAACTACCAAATCATAAATAAAAATGGGACAAGAGGACACAAGATCTAGGCTATCAACCAGGGCCAAAACCTCTCCTCTTGAGAGGAAAACCCACAAGAATTATTATCTTCTTATAGAATCTTCAAATGGCAAATTCTAAGACCTAAGAGCCTTGACAAAGACCCCTCCAAGACCAAGTCAACTTTTCTCCTTGATGAGATTTCTTTCCAGCAATTTCGACTCCAACAACTTCTTCAGCAACTTTGAACGTTGCAGTTTCTTCTACAACTTTGACCCAACAGATTCTTCTGTAACTTTGACCCAACAATACTTTGCAACTTCGACTCAACAATTTATTTTGTAGCATCAACCCCAACAACTATCCAACACTTCGACTTGCCCAACAACTTTCTAGCACATCGACTTGCCCAACAACTTTCCAACACTTCAACTTGCCCAACAAATTTCTAGTGCTTCGACTTGCCCAACAACTTTCCAGCACTTAGACTTGCCCAACAACTTTCGATACCCTAACACAAGAAAGAGAGAGAGAAACCCAAAAATTTCGATCCTGTGTTTCTTCTTCTTTTTCATCCTTTTCCAACTTCTTCCTTGAGGAGGTCGCGCTCCATCTTATTTATAGGCTTTCGAGGGGTATAAATTGCTTCCTTGAGGCCGACTTGATATTTCATGTAGGCCGACTTACTTCAAGCATCATGACAAGGTCTTGGAGGGTCTTTGACTCTTATTTGACTCAAATAATTTTTTCTTTACAATATGTAACATGGACGAAAAGGTCTTTCATACATGACAATGACTCCTATGACTTGCTGACTTGGAGACAAGCCCTAGAAGCACTCAATGGGTTCTTGACCTAAAAATAAATTTCCCTTAAGCATGAAACACATGCCTTAAGAATGAAAATAATAAATTTATTTTCTTTGTACAATAAATACATAAAATCATGATTACATATGTCATTACGAAGGCCGAACCTAGTTACATATTTAAACGTTCCCTCTTAACTAGGGAGGTATTCATAATCCATATAAGGTACTTGAGCATTCTCAAACTGAAGAATTCTCATAAGAAGAATCAAATTGGTAAGCCATGTCATAAGCTATCTTATTAGCTTATACCAGAGAATCTTATCATACCAACCAACATTGTCGCATAGCAAGGTCTTAACGAACAACTATATCTCTCCACAAGATTAGAGAACAATGCTAGCGAGACCAATGACTGACATACACCATCATCATTGTATCTTAAGGCACAAACCCCACCCAGGTGTTCATAGGGTATGTCCTTTTAGGACAATTCCTATATTGGAATAACACATCCTCAAGTAATTTTCTCTTTGACTACTCTTACATCTTGGATGGCCTACAACATCCTCAAAGAGTATCAGAATCAATCTTAGATGGTTACCCAATCCTCCATTCTTTCTTCACAATATGAAGACAAGAATGATGTGTCTATTTGTCTTCATGGCCTTCAATAAGACTTACGACTATTAGTCCTGGTCTAGTGCATGAAACATGACATAAAGAACCATATTTTTCACTCCCTCTTTGCCAACGAGGACCAACTTATTCCTATAAAAGGAATATACCCAAGCTCCCTCTTAACTAAGAACTTGTTCAACAACAACTCTTTGGTGGAGATCATGTTACTATCAACTGCTAGTGGAGCTCCTTCTTTCGATGTCGTGAACTTCATGTTCTTCATTATGGAGCCTTCAACTTCTAGTTCTTCTTCGTAGGGTATCAACTGTCCATCACTTTCCTTCAACGCACCATAGGATTAAACCAATAGTCATGCCATCCTTCTTTTCATCAGAAAGTGATCTTCCATCCAACCACATGAGTGCTAGTTGTAGATGAAATCTACAACTCTCTTTTGCTAGCCATGTATCAACCCATCCAAATGTTTTTCAAAAATAAAAACTAAACATCAACTCGAAATTACCTTTTTTGATAGCCTTTCATCATGACATCTTCTTCTTGCAACATCAACATCCTACACATTCATAATCACATCTCCAAGAATTTTAATGTCAAGGGTCAACTTCCTTTACATACCTTATTAGGTTCTTCATATCTTGTCTATGGAGATGTCATAACCAATTCTTCCAGTTGTCGGATGTTGATTTCTTTTTCTTACATGACTATAGTTGCATTTTTCACAATCTCTTCTTTCTTCAACCATTTTGACATGCTGCAATCGTATGTCACCATACCTTCATCCTTTTAAATAATGGATCCCACACAAGGTGAAATAATTAGTGAGACACTTGCTTCTTCCAAGTAGAGGTGAACCTCTAATGAATATTCCAATGGATGATCTTGATTATCCTAATACTGCAAATGCTCCTTTCTAATGATCATGATGTATGATGAGTTCTTTCTATCTTCTATCATGCTAGATGACTTTCTTCATATTTACTACTTATGCTTTCAATGAGGTTACCAGGAGCTACTTCCTTTCTATGATGACTACTACATCCATGTAGACTGCTACTTCAACTATCGTTTCAAGCTTCTATAATGATGTCTTGAGCTCTTTCTTTAATCACATGCCTCTAATATGATGCCATCTCCTAATCTGATGCATCCTATCATACTTACAATGCTTTCTACCATGATAACTATCTTTCACAAAAATCTGAAAAGAACTAGGTGAAAGAGATTATCTCAGTCATAGTAGAGATCTTTCACTGCCTCCTTTTATTTCTTCTCATTAGGTTCTTCTACTTCTTCGATGATTTGGGCTTCATTCCTTTCTTTCCTTTTCTTGTTGTCCTTTTTACGTTTTAGACAATTATCCTTGAAATGCCCATATTCCTGAAAACCATAGCATTGGATCTTTGACATATCGATCTTCTTCTTTTTTTGAGGACCAAACTTTCCTTTTTTCCTAGCCATAGCAAAAAATTCCTTAACTTGTTCATTTGGTTGTACATTGATTTTTGCCTTTAACTTGGTTTCTTCAATTTTACATAATGACAAAAGTTCACTAAATGGAATGGCTTCTTTCTTTTCATATATGCTTGATATGAAGTTGCCCCATTCCTCTGGTAGTGCATTGAGCACAACTGTGGTCATTTCTCTATCGGACATTATTTCCCCCAACTCTTGCAGTTGGTCTCTTGTTTTTGACACCCTCATAAGATATGTGGCTATCTCTTCTTCCTTTGATAACTTATGTTATTTTTTATAGCATCAGAGGTGTTCTAGTCTCGAAACATTTTGAAGAGTCTAAAACACAAGAGTTCTCCATAACCCAAAAATCCTTTGTGGAAATTCCATTTAGAAGTGCCTCAATTAGATTATTAGCCCCTTTTTAATTATTTCCTAAGTCTAAACTTAGGAAAAGGGGTTAATTAATCAGTATTAATTGAGATAAGGTGAGACTCATCTAGAAACTCACACAGATCGACTCTGATATGATCTTATCCCTTGATTAAGAATTAATCTTGGTCGTTGGATTCCCAACAGATGATTAGAAGAAGTCGATGGGTAGATGGAGAACACACTTGTGGGGTTCGATTTCTTTGGCAGTTCGATTTCTAGAGATTAGCAACAGTTGCCGGAAAGCCAGAGAAGGACGCAGAAAAAGTGAGGGACAGAGACAGTGAAGCCAGAGGAAGATTTCCAGATACGTTGAGTGCATTTGCAAAGAGGCCAAAATTTCTCCAGGAAGCTTCGCATAGGCTTTAGTGTTGAGGTTTCTAAGTCTAACAGTTATAAACCCTCCATGTACTTTCTGATTTATTCCTTCCTACTTGTTTTGATTAATTAACAAGTTATTTACCATGTAAATACTGAAAATAAACACAAGTACATGCTCAACACATAATAGATCATCAACTGAAGGAAACAAAAACAAGCACACAAATGACACCATTATTTTTTGACTAATGTCCCCATAAAAACCTAATGCGGGAAAAATAGTGCAACTATCTGAAATTTGATTTATTAAGCAGTTTCAGAATACAATTTGGGTGCCAAATCCGGCTCACCCAATAGAGAAAAATCTCGGTAGTAGTACCTCTCCTTCAGAGACAGATGCTCCAGTTGAAACCCCAGATAAACACTCCGACAACTCCTCTACTCCAATCTGCCCCACGAAAACCCAGCATCGGCCTCTTCTGCCCTCTACGTTAGATTTCCCCGCAGTTCTAGTAGTTCCGGCTATTCCTGACAGTTCCGAATTTTGCCATTTGCGTCAGCTTTCTCGGCTGTTCCGGCAGTTCCCGACAGTTCCCACTGTTCCTGGAAGTTCTGGCTTCTGCCCTCTGCATCAGCATTCTCAGAAGTTCCTGGAAATTTCGGCTGTTCTCGATAGTTTCGGCTTCTGCCCGTTGTGTCAGCTTTCCCGACAGTTCTGGTAGTTCTGACTTCTGCCCTCTGTGTCAGCGTTCCTGGCTACTGAATTGATCCTCCCGACACTATCTCTGCCTCTCTGCTTCTGTATTCACTGCCCCTCAACTGCAACTCCAGATCACTCTCTCAACTTTCTTAGGAAACCCAGCCCTAGAAAGTCGAAATCTTGATCTCTTGGTGTGTTCTCCAAGTGACCCTCAAGCCTCCTCTTATACTTTTCTCGTTGACAAATTAACGGCCGAGATTAAGTCCTTAATCAATAGCTAAGATTAGATTTGGCTCAATCCATGACTTTTGGATCATTCTAACACAGTTTTATATTAATTCACATTAATATTTTAATTTCCCTAAGTTTAGACTTAGGGACTCCATTAAAAATATTACTTATTTTCCTATCTCCTAAACTGTTTAGAATCTGCCCAAACCCTTTCTGGGTATTGGAGATCTCATGTGCCTTAGCATCTCCACCAAATTTCGTGGCTAGAGCACATCCGATGCTACCCCAAATCAACACTCCCTCTTAGCGAGGACTGTGCTCTAGCAATACTCCTTATTGAGTAGTACTCTGATCATTTGGCATCAGTCCCTGATGCTAGGACTGCTGCCCATTATCTGTACTGCTGCATCTTGTATTGCCACCCATGGCTCTGTCACTGCCACTACTGCCTTTGTATGAAAACTCCATCTGCATTCGTGTTGGTGCCCATGGCCCTACCATTGCCACTGCTGCGTCTGCACTGCATCCCCACTCATCATGCTGCCCATAGCACTGCCACTGCTAACTGTTGCACTGCAACTCAGTTTCTGAGAAGTAAGTAACTGATCTCCCAAATCTGACATCTCTGTCAGGCTAGAGACATTCCCGATGCTGAAGCTCCCTCTGTCACTGACAAGTGCTCCCTCTCTGACCTCTGCGCTACTGAAACAACTCCTTGCATCTATCATCGTTGCACACCTCTCTATACCATCCTGCACTAGTGCAACACTCCCGTGCCTCTTGCACTGTTGCAGCCTGCTAGCCTCGAGCTGTCCTGGGAATCTTGCAATGTAGCTCTCTTTGCCGCTCCATCCCCATCTGTCTCTAAAGACATCCGCCAATCCTGCTACTCCTCTTTGGGGCTCCTATAGCCAGGTATAATCCAAGAGGTTGGGTACCTTGAGGATCCTGCCCCTCATCTTCTGCTCTTGACTACAGCTTGATGTCTCCCCACTTTCGCTCAAGTGGTGTGTGTGCACTCATGGCACAGTCATCGTCTGTCTCCACTTCCTTCTTTCCCCTTGCTGGCACTGCCTTGGTCCCGGAAGCCTCTCCCTTGCTCTTCTTCCTCAGACACTGAGTCGCATAATGACCCAACTCTCCAAAGTGGAAGCATTTGACCTTGGAGAGGTCCTTCTTCTTTCACTTTTCTTGCTTACCCTTAGATGCTAGGGTAGCATCCACCTCCTTATCCTCCTTGATTCTGATCCCCTTGCTGCAGCTTCCCATCTTGGTCACCCTCCTGATCTCTTCTTGGCGAAGATCCACCCACATTTCCTCCCAATTTGGAAGGGTTGCCCTGCCTAGTGTGCTCTTGACAAACAACTCCCAATCTTCTGAGACTGCATTCAGGGCTATTCTCACCATCAACTCTGGATCTAGTGTGACCCCTATTAAAGTTAGCTGATGTCGGATCTCCTTCAATTGACTGAGGAAGGTGTCGATCTGTTCTCCCTTATGCATCATGTATGACTGCAGCGGATTTTCTAGGAGCATCTTCCTCTGCACGGAAGTATGCTGATACAACTTGGTCAGGGCCTCCCACATCTCCTATGTCGTATTCTTCTCGGCAATATGTGGTACTATATGATCCTTGACCTTGTCAAGAATGATACTCTTGGCCCTCGCCATTGCTTGCTCATACCTGTCATTGTCAGCTGGGTCAACTAGGACCGCTATCGTCCTGAGGGCGAAGTGCTTGACATGATTTCTGTCAAGTACATATAAGATTCTGGCCTTCCAGACTATGAAGTTTGAGGCTCCGTCCAGTTTGTCCTGGTCTCTTACTCCGTGTAGTGCCATTCTACTGCTCTTCTACTTCCCTCCTGGAAGTTCTTGATGTGACTCCCTCTGAGCCTCGATTTCCCTCCTAAAAATCCTTTTGTTGATGTCAAGATGCCCCCTACTCTGATCGTCGGTGCAACTGCACCACTGATCCAGATTTCTTGGCTAGAAACCCTCGGTAACAACTCCCTCCTCCTTGGCCTTGCCTTGTTAGGTGCTATTTTGACAACAGTACCCCAACAGCTCCACTTTGCAACTTATCCACAACCTCCTAAACCCCAGCAACCTGAAAGGTGAGAGCTCCTAGGCTCTGTGCCATCCGAGCACCGACAAACTAGCTCCCTAAGCCAATTGCATCAGCCCTCCTGGCCTCTGCGTGGCTCTGCGTTACCCTGTCTTTGCCTCCCTCAGCCTCTACGCAGCCTCTTCCTGGCTCGAACTTGATGATGCACGCATTGTGTCACCCCTTGCTGTTTTTCCAGTAGGAACAACTTCTATCACTCAGGACAACTGTTTTCTACTTCTGTTGCTCTGCTTGGTTGATGTCCTCAGTTCTACTGTGATCTGCAAGCACGCTCTGAAACGATGTTGAAGTTTCTAAGTCTAACAGTTAGAAACCCTCCATGTACTTTCTGATTTATTCCTTCCTACTTGTTCTGATTAATTAACAAGTTATTTACCATGCAAACACTGAAAATAAACACAAGTACATGCTCAACACATTACAGATCATCAACTGAAGGAAACAAAAACAAGCACACAAATGACACCGTTATTTTTGGACTAATGTTCCCGGAAAAACCCAATGCGGGAAAACCATTGCAGCTATCTGAGCGTTTGATTTATTAAGTAGTTTCATAATACAATTTGAGTGCCAAATCCGGCTCATCCAACAGAGAAAAATCTCGACAGTAGTACCTCTCCTTTGGAGACAGATGCTCCGGTTGAAACCCCGGATAAACACTCCGGCAACTCCTCAGCTCCAATCTGCTCCATGAAAAACCCCAGCATTAGCGTCTAGGGACTATGTCAGCCTCTTCCACCCTTTGCGTCACCTTCCCCGGCAGTTCCGGCTGTTCCCAGCAGTTTTGGCTTCTGCCCTTTGCGTCAACTTTCCCAGCAGTTCTGGTAGTTCCCGACAGTTCTCGATAGTTTTGGCTTCTGCCCTCTGTGTCAGCTTTCCCAATAGTTCCCGATAGTTCCGGCTTCTGCCCTCTGCATCAGCTTTCCCAGCAGTTTCGGAAGTTCCCGACAGTTTTAGCTTCTGCCCTCTGCGTCATCTTTCCCGGCAGTTCTGGCTTCTGCCCTCTGCGTCAGCGTTCTTGGCAGTTCCGACTGTTTCAGCTTCTGCCCTCTGCGTCAGCTTTCCTAACTGCTGCGCTGATCCTCCTGGCACTATCTCTACCTCTCTTCTTCTGTATTCACTGCCCCTCAGCTGCAACTCCAGATCACACTCTCAACTTTCTCAGCAAAGCCAGCCCCAAAAATTCAAAATCTTGATCTCTTGGTGTGTTCTCCAAGTGACCCTCAAGCCTCCTCTTATATTTTTCTCATTGACAAATCAACGACTGAGATTAAGTCCCTAATCAATGGCTAAGATTAGATTTGGCTTGATCCATGACTTTTGGACCATTCTAACACAGTTTTATATTAATTCACATTAATATTTTAATTTCCCTAAGTTTAGACTTTGGGACCACATTAAAAATATTAATTATTTTAATATCTCCCAAATTGTTTAGAATCTGCCCAAACCCTTTCTGGGTATTGGAGATCTCATGTGCCTTAGCCTATCCACCAAATTTTGTGGCTAGAGCACATCCGATGCTACCCCAAATCAACATTCAGTGGGTAGTTTGATTTGTTGAGGAAGGAAGATGTTTTCAGTTCCAGAGCGCAGGTAGAGGTTCTAGAGTGCCGGAGAGGCATTTTCCCAATCAACAACAGGCAGGATGGCTTGATTAGCAGTCAATTTGGGCAACACGTGTGGCAGTGAGCTTTAGGTTGACATAGAGCCTGCGTAGACCTAGTTGGATGGCTAACTTTTCAGAGGTAGTCCAGCGTTGGAATTGCCTGGAGTGAGGGTAATTTCCCTCTAAATATTTTTGCCAATTTTTTCTCTACAAGATTGCCAGTTTACGACATCTAAATTGTACTCAGATTATTTCACTGTTGCATAATAATTAAAACCCTCAGCTGCTGCACCAATTTTCCCAAGTTGGGTTTTTCTGGGAACATTTGTCCAAAAATAACTGTGTAAATTATTGTGCGTGCTAGTATTTTCTCTGTGTCTAGCACTATTTTTTTTGCAGTTTATTTGTGAATATCACAGTGTGAATTATTTGATATTTTCTATAGCAGATAAATTGTTAAATAAATTAACAATTATAAAAATAATTTCCAGTTGTTGTGATAGATGAAAATTTAACATGGTATCAAAGTGCGAGTGATCGGCCGGGAAGCTCAAAAGTGGAGAAGGGAATTTTGTTGTTCAGAGGTAGCAGCAGGCCAAAATTCTCAAAGGCTTTGCAATACCCAGATAGGCAGTTTGAATTATTGGGCGAGGGTTCGATTTTCCAGTTGTAGGTTGGCTAAAAAGTTGTTTTGCCCAAGATAATGATTCCAACAGTAAGAGAGAGTAGCGACAGCTCAAATTTTTGTGAGCAGATTTTTGGTTGGACGCAGAGGGCTTTATAGCAATTTTTAGCAACATAATCAACGTCGGGTGGAAGAGAAAAGCACACATAGTAAAGGGAAAATTTCTCTCAGGGGACTCTAATTTTCAGAAGTTCGATTTTTCAAGTAGATTGGTAATAGTTGAGTGCATATTTCCTCACTCCGAAAGGGAGTGAAAATAGCAGATCCAACAACCATGCAGAGGAAAAAAGGTAGTTTTCGACAGATTCAGAGATGGCCACAACAGAGCTCAGAGGTCAGGTTAGGTCGGAGGGAACCTCCAACTATTTCGTTTGGAAGGCTAGGATGTCCTTCCTTCTGGATGAGCATGGTTTGAGGACCTATGCAGAAAATGTGGTAGCAGCTCCTCAGGACCTCGATTAGCAGAAGGAGTACAAGAAAGAAATGGCTAAGGCAAAGAGGGTGATTTTGGATGGAGTTCGGGATCATCTAGTCTTACATGTGGCAGACAAGGGTATGACCAAGGAGATGTGGGATGCTTTGTCTTAGCTATTTCAGAGTTCTTCTGAGCAGTGGAAGATGTTTCTCCGGGAGAAACTGAGGAACAATAGGATGCAGAAGGGCAAGAGCATAGATGCCTTTCTCACTCAGATTAAGGTAGTTCGAGATCAGCTGTCAACCTTTTGGGAAGCACCCCAACCCACAGAGCTTGTACGATTGGCACTGAATAGTGTCTCAGAGGATTGACAGGTATTTGACTAGAGTATATTGGGCAAAGATATCTTGCTGAAGTTGGACAAGATGTGGTTTGATCTACAATAGGAGGAGTTGAGGTGGGCTCATTTAAAGAGTACCATCAGCAACAGCAGCAAGGGGTCGAATATTGAGGAGGAGAATGTGCCCCTAGCATCTAAGGGCCCCTGTCAGGGAAGGGGGAGCATAAGAAGAAGAAGGACCTGTCAAAGGTCAAATTCTTCAGGTGTGGTGAGTTTGGTCACCATAGCACACAATGTCCTCTTAGGAAGAAGTACAAGCAGGAGAACCAGGACCAGGAAGCAGTGTCTGCGGAGATTGACAAATTGTCTTCCATGTTGGAAGAATAGTTTGCCATGTTTGCAGCCATAGCTCCAGGAGAGAGGTGGGGCGATTTGGAGCTGTAGTCCCAGAGATTGCAGAGATAGGGCGGGATCCATTGAGGAGTCCACCTCATCGATCATCACCTGGCTACATGGGCCCACAACATTCAGTAGCAGGATGGATCGGTGTTAGAGATGTAGTTAGATTCCAAAGTGACAGTTGCAGACTAGTAGTAGTAAGAGACTGAGGAGCGTAGTGCAATGTTGACAACACAGTAGGTGGATGAGTGCAGAGTTGACAACAATGCAAATTCTTCAGTGATAATGCAGAGGCTAGTAGCAGTCAGGGCTCAACAGACAAATGCATCATACTGAACACAATTGATTCAGTGTTTTGGATGCTTCTTAGTTGCAGTATTTGTAGTTGTAGCAGCGACAAATGAGAGGGAGTTGCAGTGCAAATGCAAAGTTGACAACAATATGACAGTGTCAACAACAACATAGATGCAACATCAGAGTTGCGCAGTGGTTGGTGGGAAATGTCCAAACATCAACAACGTGATAGAGGGGTGATAGAAAGATAGGGTGTTGTAGCAGTGCTGCAGTAGTAATGTAGCATTAGAACATCTTCCTTACTAAGAGGGATTGTTAGTTTTTGTAGCACCGAAGTTGTTTTAGTCTCGAAACTTTGAGAGGATAAAACACGGGGATTCTCCATAACCCATATATCGTCTTTGGAAATTCCACCTAGAAGTGCCTCAATTAGACTATTAGTCTTGTTGCACACTTTTTGTCAAAGTTCTGTTAATTTTTGCAACTAGGGACAAATTCCACATTGGATAGATCAAATGATTGATATAATACTTGCATTAAATTCCTCTTTTCAAGAGGACCAAAATCCACCTAAAGATCACCTAATTTGGTTAAGCGGAAGTTAAGTTTTGAATTATTTTACTCATACATACATTATAGAATGGGTTGGCCCTAACCATATGTGTAACTGCTTGGGTCAACCTTAACCCCAAGTGAACCCTCAGGAAAGCCTATAAATAGAAGTGACCTCAAGTTCATTTCATCACATTGATCAAGCCATTTTCTATTCTTCTCTTTTGTCTTGGTTCACACAGGTTCGACGGAAGGAGTTCGCACAAGGGTCTGAAATCACAAGCGTGAGGTTCGCTCTGAGTTAGGGTTTTCTGGGTTCTGGATGCCGGCACAGAACAGGCCATTTTAATTGCTGGATGCTTGCACATAACAAGCGATTTTAGTCCCTGGATGCTGGCACAAAGTGGTCAAGATAACGTCCAAAGAGCCCTAGATGCTGGCAGACAGGCTTATGAGAGCGTCTAGGGGTTTAAAGTCATATCAGGCTGCATTAGTCCCCGAACTTTTGCACAAAGTGGTCGTGAGAGAGTCTAGGCCGTCTTGGATGCATGCACAACAATTGTAAGGGAGAATCCAAGGGTTTTTGGTGTGTTTTACCTCGAATGCACGCACAAAGTCTTACTGAGAGCGTTCAGGTAGTCACAAAGGCCCTCACATAATGTCTGAGAGAGCGTCCAGGGAGTTTCAGATGCACACAAATAGTTTTGATGGGAGCGTCCACAGTTCAGATCTAGGGTTTGACATCTTGGCTTCAGTTGACTTCAATGATCTGGTGGATCTGGGTTTCCCTATGTTTTTGTACAGATCTATAGATCTAATTTATTGGTATCCATTGCAAACAAATGTTTTGAGCTCATTGTACTCTCAGCTAAATTTTTTTATGGTGATCTATTAAAGAAGAAGATTTGAAAGGGTTTCCCCTGTTCTTGGACCAATTCGTTGTCTCTTATGGTTGTGCTGTTATCTTCTTTGTCATTGCAATAATTGTTCTTTCTTCAGTTCTGTTTATGATTGATTATACTGCTAATAATTGGATGCATGTTAATGAAAAAGTAAACTGGGCTAAAGTAACTGATACAACATAGAACAATTAGAAAATTTAACATGGAATCAAAGCTGAGGTGAAGGACAAGCCCAAAAGAAGACAAGCATTGAAGCCCTCTCTTTTAGAAAGAAGATTGCCTAGTCAAGGTCAAGATGTCATCCTCTACCTTCAAGGAGCATGAAAAGTTGGGTGATGCATCAAACTTTGCTGCATGGAAAGTCAGATTGGAGATCATAGCTGACAACAATGATGTGTTGGAATACATCCAAGGAAGAATGCCCGAGCCTCCAGAAAATGCTTCTGCTTCCCTCAAGAACAAGTACAAGAAAGGTGAGTCCAAAGCAAAGCAAATTATAGCTGATGGTTTACAAGATCATTTACTTGCATATGTTGGGAATTTAAGAAAGTCTAAAGATATGTATGACAAGATAGCCGGCATGTATGAAATCAACAACTTGAATGAGATCATCACTTTGAAAGATCAACTCAAGGAAACTAAGATGAACAAAGGAGAAGCTATTCAATCCTATGTTATGAGGATCTCTTGCTTTAGAGATCAATTACAAAGAGTTGGAGAAAATGTGCCTGACAAGGAGCTAGTAGTTTTTTCTCTTAGATGTCTCACTCCTATTTGGGAAACCTTCATTACTACAATTAGCAACAGCAATGTCCTTCCGACATTTGATGAAATTGTTGGGAAGCTCACTCAAGAAGAATCGAGGATGATAGCAAGAGGAAGGATTCAAAAGCATGAAGAGGGAGAACCCACTGCATATATCACTCATGGCAAAATGATGAAGGCAAAAGGAGGTCCATCTAGGAAGCCTACTTCTCAAAATAAAAAAGGAAGAAATGACAAATCGTTATCTCATATTGAATACTTAAATTTGCCACAAGATAGGTCATTATGCTTGTGGCTATCCCAAGAGGAGCAAAAGACCACATTACAACACTAGAGGCAACTACAATAACAAAAAAATAAAAGACTATCAAAGAAAGAACTATGATAGAAGGTATGAAAGAAGAAGAGTCTGAAACGACCGTGAAACAAATCATCCTCCTCAAAAGAAGTCAAGGGCTCCCAAGTATGAAAGTAATGTTGTAAATAAATCTGAATACATACTAATTTCTGCTCTTACTAGTTCTTCTCTACCAGATTCATGGGATGGTTGGTTGATAGTGGGGTCACTCATCATTTCTCTGGATACAAGGAAGTCCTCTCTAATCTGGTAGAGAGGGAGACTAAGCTGAAGATCATTCTTGGAGGCAACTCCACTCATTTCGTGAAAGGCTTTGGGTTTGTCAAATTTCAGTTGAATTCAGGGGAATCAATTCTACTGCATCATGTTATGTATGTACTTGGATTAATGAAGAATCTGGTATCTATATCTGCATTGGAAGATAAAGGGATGAGGGTTGCCTTCATCAAAGGTAAAGTTTTGACTTGGCCTGTTGATTCACCTATGAGAGATGCATTCACATTAGGATTGAGATTTGAAGGACTCTATAGAGTCACTGGAAGACCTCTTCTAGCATTGGTTCATAATACCAATCATCTGAGTGAGTTATGGCACTGCAAACTGGCTCATCTACACTATGATGCACTTCCAAAGTTGAAGAAATTGGTCTCAGGTATTCCCAATGTTCAAGCTCATCATGATGGAGTTTGTCCAGGTTGTGCGAGTGGAAAGAAAACAAGGGGGCCATTTCCCTCTAGTAAGAACAAGACAAATGACATCCTCCATCTCATTCATTCTGATATATGTGGTCCGATGCTTGTACATTTTGTTGGTGGTCATCTCTACTACATCACCTTTATTGACGACTTCTCAAGAAAGACATGGATATACTACCTTAAGCACAAGGATGAAGCCTTTGAAATATTCAAGGAATTCAAAGCCTTGATCGAAAATCAATCAGGAAAGAAAATCAAAGTCTTCAAATCCGACAATGGAGGGAAATACATGTCAAAAGAATTCATAGCATTTTGCAAGAAAGAAGGGATCAAGACATGGATATACTACCTTAAGCACAAGGATGAAGCCTTTGAAATATTTAAGGAATTCAAAGCCTTAATCGAAAATCAATCAGGAAAGAAAATCGAAGTCATCAAATCCGACAATGGAGGGAAATACATGTCAAAAGAATTCATAGCATTTTGCAAGAAAGAAGGGATCAAGAAAGAAACAATTGTGCCTTATACTCTTGAATAGAATGGTCTAGCTGAAAGGAAGAACAGGTCCTTATTAGAAGTTGCTCGTGCTATGCTCCATGATCAAAAGGTGTGAAAGTTCTTTGGGCCGAAGCTACATCTACTGCTATGTATGTTGAAAACAGGGTGCCTCATCAAGCGTTAGAAAACAAGACCCCTGAAGAAATATTCACAAGTATCAAGACTAATATTAGCCATCTTCGTGTATTTGGATGCCCCGTATATTTTCATGTGCTGAAGGATAAAAGGAACAAATTGGGAGCTACAGGAAGAAAAGGTACGTCTGTGGGTTATTGTGAAAATTGTAAAGCATATAAAATATATATTCCTGGTCAAAGGAAGGTCGAAATTAGCAAGGACATAACATTCGATGAAGATGCAACTCTTGGAAAAGCAAGAGATCTTCCTATTAGTTTTTTGGTAGCATCGAAAGTGCTCTAGCCTTGAAAATTGGTGGAGAGGCTAAGGCACATGAGTTCTAAAGAACCTAGAAACCGTTTGGTGAAATTCCATCCAGATTGTATTTTATTAAAATAATGAATATTTTTACTAGAGTTCCCAAGTTTAAACTTAGGGAAATTAAAATATTAATGGGTATTAATCAAAATATGGGTGAGAATGATCTAGAAGGTGGATCAAGTCATGTTTTAATCTTAGCCTTTGATTAGAGACTTAATCTCGGTCGTTGAAGACTCAATAAGAAAAGTATAAAATGGAGGCTTGGGGTTCATTTGGAAATACAAAGAGAGAGAGAGAGAGAGAGAGAGAGAGAGAGAGAGAGAATTGATCTAGAGTTCAATTTTTGGGGCTTCTAACTAAGTGATCATTCAGCAGCAGAGGGGCAGTGAGAATCTAGGAGGACTTTCTGGAGAATAATGACAGAGAGGCAGAGAGAGCATGTAGAGAGGCAGTGTAGAAGCCGAGAGAGCTGTGTTGTCGCACAGATTGTCTGGGTAGCACGACAACGCTCAGACCGGGGGCTGTCACCCTGATCCCCAATCTCTTTGTTTAATCCGTCTCAACAAGGCAATTTAGCACCTGATTGATTTTAGAAATTAATGTACTAGTGCCTTATGGAGTTAATGATTAAATGATTATTTATTATATGTTGCAGAAATATGAACTTTGTAAAACAATCTTTTATCATCAAATATCTCAAGCAATACAAGCTATTCAATAAACTCACAATGCTTTAATAATGATCTAGCAATTAAATTTCTAAAGATTGAATGCTTTAAACAACCATACAATTTAAATACTGACCAATTACCACTTTCATATAGCTAACATTTAAATAAACATTTAAGTGCATTCAACTATAGAGAAGTGGAACATAAATACCACAAAAGACACAAAAATGAAATTTCAATTTTTTTAGTTAATCTTTTTTTATTTCTAAAAAAAAAATTTCTAAGATTAAAATAAAACAGGACTAAAATCTAAATAAAATTTAAATCTAAAAGAACATAAAAATCTAAACTATAAAACAAAAGCCTAAAGATAAACTTTTTATGCTTTTGGGATTTTATTTTTTATTTTTTTTATAACTTTTGATTTATGAAATCAAAACAAAACTAAATTAAAACTAAAAGCCTAAAAGAAATCAACACCTAGTCTATATACATAAAATGAAACAATATAAAATCTAAATTCTAAATAAAACTTAAATCTAAAACCTGAAAAAGAAACTTTTTATGTCCCTTTTTTATATTTTATATTTTTATATTTTATGATTTTTTATTATTAAAATCTAAATTTAAACAAAATTAAATCTAAATTTAAAGCAATCTAAATCTAAAACTAAAACAAAAATTTAATAAATCTAAAACTAAAATGAACTAACGAAAAGAAATACGCTACCCTAAAACTAAATTAATCTGAACCAAACGAAAATGAAAACTAAAACAACTAAATTAATCTGATCCAAATGAAAATAAAAACTGAAAAACCATACGCATAAAATCTGAATGATTTTTTTTTTTTTTTTTTGGTGCAGGCTTGGACGTATGATGGCAACGGATATTGCAATGATGGGCTCGAGCGAGAGGAGTGAGGGTAGAAGGCATGGAGCTGGAATAACTGTGTGAAGGCTTTTGCAGGCCTGGACACTGGAGAAAAAATGCGCAGAGAAGGAGAAGGGATGGCTCATGATGACAGCAGACGGAGGAGGAAGGAACTGCATGGAACGCAAATGGAGATGCGGATCAGTTAGAGTGAAAGCAAGGGAATGAAGTGTTGTTTGCAGGTGCGAGGATTGCGTGAGGAGCAGAGGAATGAGCAGCGTAAAGGGTGAGAAGTGTGGAGAGCAGAGCAAAGCAGAAACATGTGCGGATGAGCTTGACAGAAATAAGGGAGAGAGGTGAAAGATGGCAGCAATCTAGGAGCTTCACACAACCTCCCAAAAATATTTCGAAAATTTTTCATGGAAATGAAACCCCAGCAAACAGATAGCTTGGACAGACCCTCGACTTTCTTCAGAAAAATTGAAAACTTGTTGAAGATTATCCCTGCAAAATGATGCTGAGGGTAGATCTTACCCTCCAGGGCTTAGATCTGGCTTCAGGACGAGATTATATCCTCAGCTCCAAAACTTGTAACAACAAAAGAAAAAATACCCAAAAATAATATATGCAAGGATTAACACTAAAACCCTACAAATCAATTACAATATTTACAGATTTATGACTCTAAACAGCCAGATTTGTTAATAATCCATAGAAATATTTTTAGAATTTTAGATTTACTATGAGATACTTCAGAAAACCTCTCATGCATTCAAAAGATAAATTTAAATGATAAACCCAGGATCAAAACTGGCTAGGCTCTTCAAGAAAATGCTTTTCAAGAGTTGGCTGGTTCAGCCGAGAACTTCCCCAAACGCCCGTTGATCTTCACAATCTAGATTTCCTACACAGCTCACTTCAACTATCAATAAAGAGGGAAAAAACAGTACTAAAATCCAAATCCAATGGAGATACCTGCCATTATTTTCAGAAATTCTATTACCATTCAAACCCTAGTGAGTAAACAAGATACCTGTGTTCAACATCACTCTTCATCAAGCTATTACCAATGGCTGAAAACAAATTTATGCAGAAAAATGAAACATCTTACAACATTTCAGAAGAGTAACACCAGCAAGATTTCAACCCCAAAGTCTTTCTTTATTGCACAAGAAAAAGATTACAAGAGAGCTTTCTTCAGCACAAGACTCACAGATCGAATGATCTCAAATGACCCCTGACACCCTATTTAAAGGAAAATTTCCCAACAGCTAGTTCGAGTGATCCATGTCAAACTAATCTCAACCGTCGATGAGGATCAAAATCCCTTTCAATCTCATTCGTCAAAACTTTAAATGCATTTTAATATATTAAAAATTAAAATTTCGTATTTATTTTCTCAAAATTTTGACTTATTTTATTATTTTATTTTATTTTTTAATTTTAATTTTAAAATTTTTTAATTTTTTATTATTATTTATTTATTATTTATATCTTTTATTATTTTTATATTTTTTTAATTTTTAATTTTATTATTATTTTTATTGGACCCTCGAATTTAGCCTTTGGAAAAATCACCTAGGACCTAGGACTTATGAGGGGATAAAACATTTTCTAACCTTCAAGACACTTTACATCATGACTTTTACCATTTTACATCTCAAGGGGGAAAACCCATTTGACATAGACCCTCATAGACCACCCAGTTCCGTGACACAAATATAATCTAGCAGATCAAGCAATTTGTAATAACCTAACCAAATATTTAGAATTATTTCCAAACTACTTTTTCATAGACTCGAAGCACACTAGGATTCCCCTAAGATTCTAATGACAAAATTCATTCCGGCTTTGGGGTTAGGCTGAAGGAAAACTCTGCTAATGATGGATCAGTGAGACAAAAAACCTTCCGGAACATAGATTATCATTAGAAAATTAGGTTTGCCTAGGTAGTTTACATACATGACTTAGATCTGCTAAGATTATTTACAATTTACACATGCAGACTGGGTTTACAACATAACATGATCAGGTCGATGATGACTGTCGAATGGCACAGACATGTCGATAAAGAGCTATCCTTTTTGCGAAAAAAAAGGGGGTGTACTACTATGGGTAGTTGACACGTAGTGGTCAACATATGGCTCTACTTGGGGACACGTTGCTGCACTGTAGGAATGTGAGAATCCAGAATCTGCATCCACGCAACACACAACAAAAAATAAGTAGCATCCATCAAAAAATCATGATATAACATTAAGCACAGGAAATATATAAGCTCTTCATTTATTAACTCTCTTGTAACATGAAAAGTAAATCTAATCCTAAAATAGAAATGAAAATGCTGAAAAAACAAGGAGTAGGGTTAGAAATATAGAGGATGCCCCATGGCATCAAATGTGTTCAATATAGTGTATACTGAGCATTTGCCCGCTTTCAAGCAAATCTGTCGACTGCTTATCGGATGTGCCATGTCCAATTCTACATACGGTAGGACTTTCTCCTATCCAAAAATCAAGTTGCTCGCGGCCATCTGATGCATCAAATCTTCTTCTCGTTCTCTTTCTTTTGCGTTTCTTCTTCGTGGCAGGTTGTATCACTGATGATGTGGAACATTCTGCTTCAAAACCCTTAGATGAAGTATGTAAGATATGTGTGACATGTCTTTCTTCATTTTGCATCTGATCTTTATCATTTTTAATTTTATTTGGATCACCTTCAATTAACCACTTTTCAATCGAACCAATGACCTCATAATAAGATGGAGCTTGTTGTAGCGAATAAGGAGGCTTCTGATCTATCGATGTTTCCTGGTTTCTTTCATCCTCTGACTGCTGTTGAAATTTATTTACCTGTATTGTAATGGCATCTATCTGGCTAGAGTGTTCAACTTTCATAGTACTGATTTCCCTGGCATGGTCTTCTTCCATGATCAACAACTTATTCTGAAGACATATCTGATTAGCTTTCATGGTCTCCATTTCCTTAGCATGCTGACTCTACATGTTGGTTACGTGATTAGAGTGCTTAATTTTCATGATTTCCATTTCCTTATCACGTTTTTCCAGGCAGTTGCATAAAGTTCTCACATCATTGGCACAATTGGTTTGATTGATCTCCATATTTTTTACCGGCCGCATTAGTTTTTCTATAATTTGCTTCTGATTTTCCCTTTCATTGTCGATACTGATTTTATAATTTGTCCCTGCTTTTCCACTATCATGGATTTGATCTGCAATGGTACATGTGGATGGCACATTCTAATATGAAGAATTGTCTTGAAATCTTTCATCGATAGCTGGACCTTTCATAAGATTACTTTCATTTTGTTGCACAATTTTAGGGGTGCAAGGCGAGCTATCTTGATAACCATATCTATCTTTAAAAGCATTGACAATGTCTTCTAAAGAAGTCAAAGAATCTTCAGGACAATTATTAAACCAATTCAAAGCATCACCCTCTAGAGAAAGGACAAATAGACGCATTTTGACATCTTCATGATCATACTAAGGAGGTCTACAATATATGATCATTATACGAGTAAACCTACTTAGATGCTTTCTAACAACCACTAAATCATCACTTGAGAACAAAGGTAATTTAGAAATGGCCACTTCTGGAACATCATGGAGAACATCAATAAAATGACATGGGGTAAACGAATAATCCATGATGAATAATGAGGGACCAAATGGATGATAGGAAGAGATATCTGCTCAAGAAAATCAAGAGATGAAAGAAGTGGACTCGCCACTTGAACAATGAATCTAATTCTAGGATCCAAAATGCAACAAACAAGAAGATATGAAGGAGGCTTCTTGTTTGGGAAAAATAAATGAAAAGAAATGGAGTCGCCACCCAAACAAGAAACGAACTGAAGAGTAGTTGCTGATATGATTAAAGATAAGGTGATAAAAGGATCAAATGACACCAAAGAATGTTGGCCATTTGACAGGCTAATGAATGGTGGAAAAGATGAGATGATGCTCAAATATGGTGACCCTATCGACGCAAATGAAAAGATCCAGATTCCAGATGAAAGAGAAGAATGAAGATGAAATGTCGTTGAAATGTCAGGGACAGAAAAACTCTTTCCCCTGCAACGGCGCCAAAAAAATGTTGTCACACAGATTATCTAGGCAGTGCGACAACGCTCTGACCGGGAGCTGTCACCCTAATCCCCGATCTCTCCGTTTAAGCTGTCTCCTGAGGCTAAGGGGGGTAGACCCTATGGGATAAAGGAAGACCAACAGTGGACCAGTTGGGTTGGGAGACACAGCAAGACAATTTAGCACCTGATTGACTTTAGAAATTAATGTACTAGTGCCTTATGGAGTTAATGATTAAATGATTATTTATTATATGTAGTAGAGATATGAACCTTGTAAAACAATCATTTATCATCAAATATCCCAAGCAATACACGCTATTCAATAAACTCACAATGCTTTAATAATGATCCAACGATTAAATTTCTAAAGATTGAATGCTTTAAACAATTATACAATTTAAATGCTGACCAATTACCACTTTCATATAGCTAACTTTTAAATAAACATTTAAGTGCATTCAACTATAAAGAAGTGGAACATAAATACCACAAAAGACACAAAAATGAATTTTCAATTTTTTTAGCTAATATTTTTTTTTTTTTCATTTAAAAAAAAAAAAATCTAAGATTAAAATAAAACGGGACTAAAATCTAAATAAATTTAAATCTAAAAGAAAATAAAAATCTGAACTATAAAACAAAATTTTAAACAAAAGCCTAAAGATAAACTTTTTATGCTTTTGGGATTTTTATTTTTTATTTTTTTATAGCTTTTGATATATGAAATCAAAACAAAACTAAATTAAAACTAAAAGCCTAAAAGAAATCAACACCTAGTCTATATACATAAAATGAAAGAATATAAAACCTAAATTCTAAATAAAACTTAAATATAAAACCTGAAAAAGAAACATTTTATGTCCCTTTTTTATATTTTATGATTTTTTATTATTAAAATCTAAATTTAAACAAAATTAAATCTAAATTTAAAGCAATCTAAATCTAAAAGTAAAACAAAAATTTAATAAATCTAAAACTAAAATGAACTAACGAAAATAAATATGCTACCCTAAAACTAAATTAATCTAAACCAAACGAAAATGAAAACTAAAACAACTAAATTAATCTGATCCAAATGAAAATAAAAACTGAAAAAGCATACACATAAAACCTGAATGAAATTTGTTTTTTTTTTTTTTTTTTTGTGCAGGCTTGGATGTATGACGGCAGCAGAGATTGCAGTGATGGGCTCGAGCGAGAGGAGTGAGGGCAGAAGGCGTGGAGCTGGAATAATTGCGTGAAGGCTTTTGCAGGCCTGGACGCTGGAGAAAAAACACGTAGAGAAGGAGAAGGGATGGCTCATTGTTGTGGGGAAAAGTGCCTATGCAGGACGACCCTATCCACCTAAGGTGTGACAGTGCCTTAGCAACAAACAAAGTAACTACTTGAGTATTCTTCTTTATGAAATATGAGCAAAGAAGGAAGGGATGAACTAACCGTTGTCTTCCGCTAGCTCCCTTGGCCCAGTTCCTTCTCTCTTTGATAGCTTTCAACCTCTTGCTCCTTCACTGGCCCAGCAGCATAATACCTGCGAGATCAAAGGAAAGAGAGACTACACAAAGATATATGTTCATATACATAACAAGCTTAGGATCAGATTATAAGCAAAACATACTAATGCAACATACATCAAGATACACAAGTATGTAGGAGAAACTCAAATGGTTTTATTGATAGAGTAACAAAGGTTCAGGAAGAGATACAACCAAATGAGGCCCGATCCAGCATCACCTTCCCAGCAAAGGAATCCCTTCTTCACCTCCTTCAAAGCAAAATCACCCAATAGTTCTAATCTCAATCCACAAACCAACAACAATTCTCTGCAAAGTACAAAATTCCAGCCTCTGGATCTCTTGGATGAGGGATCCATATATAGATATTTGCAAAGAGGATGAGTCAGCTTGTCATCTGACTAGTGTCCTTTCTCTCTGTCAGTTCTTGCTTCCACTTGGAGAGTGAGAGCCTTCCACTTGGAGACTGAGAGCCTCTTACTCATCCTTGGTCGAATTCAGTGAGGCAAGTGTCATTGGAGAAGATTCTGGAAGCTTCCAGTGTCTTTCCACCTCGCATGATGACCTTGCCACTTGTCATTTCCCGCTCAACGCACCCTGGTAGTGCATTTGGGTGCGTTGCAACGCACCTAGCTAGTGTACTGGGGTGCTATGCAACGCAGGTAGCTAGTGTAGCCTCTGAAATGATCCTGATTTGACTGTTTCTGAGTAGTTTCTGGTGGAGAACTTCTGGGAGGAGCTGTAGTTTGCTGACCTTGTTCCTTTAGGGGTAGGAACAACACTTTTAGGGACTTTGGATCCCTTGGTTTATGGACATTTCATGCTCAGATCTGTAAGGCACAAAAATGTCTATAGCACTCATGATGACAGCAGATGGAGGAGGAAGGAATTGCGTGGAACACAAATGGAGATGCAGATCAGGCAGAGTAAAAGCAAGGGAATGAAGAGCTGTTTGTAGGTACGAGGATTATGTGAGGAGCAGAGGAATGAGTAGCGTGAAGGTTGAGAAGTGTGGAGAGCAGAGCTGCGTGAGGGAGAGAAAAGCCAGCGAGTGGGCAGCTGCAAGAAAAATTTGCGGATGATAACGTGCAAGCAGAAACCTGTGCGTAGATGAGCTTGACAGAAATAAGGGAGAGAGCTGAAAGATGGCAGCAATCCAGGAGCTTCACACAGCCTCCCAAAAAATTTCAAAAATTTTTCCTGGAAATGAAACCCCAGCAAACAGATAGCTTGGACAGACCCTCGACTTTCTTTAGAAAAATTGAAAACTCGTTGAAGATTATCCCTGCAAAATGATGCTGAGGCCAGATCTTACCCTCCAGGGCCTAGATCTGGCTTCAGGACAAGATTATATCCTCAGCTCCAAAACCTGTAACAACAAAAGCAAAAATACCCAGAAATAATATATGCAAGGATTAACACTAAAACCCTACAAATCAATTACAATATTTACAGATTTACGACTCTAAACAGCCAAATTTGTCAATAATCCACAGAAATATTTTCAGAATTTTAGATTTACTATGAGATACTTTAGAAAACCTCTCATGCATTCAAAAGATAAATTTAAATGATAAAACCAGGATCAAAACTGGCTGGGCTCTTTAAGAAAATTATTTTCGGGAGTTGGCTGGTTCAGCCGAGAACTTCCCCAAATGCCCGTTGATTTTCATAATCTAGATTTCCTGCACAACTCACTTCAACTATCAATAAGGAGGGAAAAAAAAGTACTAAAATCCAAATCCAATGGAGATACCTTTCATTATTTTCAGAAATTCTATTACCATTCAAACCCTAGTGAGTAAACAAGATACATGTGTTCAACATCACTCTTCATCAAGCTATTAACAATGGCTGAAAAACAATTTATGCAGAAAAATGAAACATTTTACAGCATTTCAGAAGAGTAACACCAGCAAGATTTCAACCTTAAAGTCTTTCTTTATTGCACAAGAAAAATATTACAAGAGAGCTTTATTCAGCACAAGACTCACAGATCGAATGATCTCAAATGACCCGACACCCTATTTAAAGGAAAATTTCCCAACGGCTAGTTCGAGTGATCCATGTCAAACTAATCTCGACTGTTGATGAGGATCAAAATCCCTTTCAATCTCATCCGTCGAAACTTTAAATGCATTTTAATATATTAAAAATTAAATTTTCGCATTTATTTTCTCAAAATTTTGACTTATTTTATTTTTTAATTTTAATAATTTTTTTTTTTTTAATTTTTTTTTATTATTATTATTTATTTATCATTTATATCTTTTACTATTTTTATTTATATATTTTAATTTTAATTTTTTATTTTTTTTATTACTTTTATTGGATTCTCGAACTTAGCCTTTGGAAAAATCACCTAGGACCTAGGACTTATGAGGGGATAAAACATTTTCTAATCCTCAAAACACTTTACATCATGACTTTTACCACTTTACATCTCAAGGGGGAAAATCCATTTGACATAGACCCTCATAGACCACCCAGTTCTGCGACACAAATATAATATAACAGATCAAGCAATTTGTAATAACCTAACCAAATAGTTAGTATTATTTCAAAAATTACTTTTTCATGGACTCGAAGCACACTAGGATTCCCCCAAGATTCTAATGACAAAATTCATTCCGGCTTTGGGGTTAGGCTAAAGGAAAACTCTGCCGATCATGGATCGGTGAGACAAAAAACCTTCTGGAACATAGATTATCACTAGAAAATTAGGTTTTCCTAGGCAGTTTACATACATGACTCAGATCTGCTAAGATTATTTACAATTTACACATGCAGATTGGGTTTACAACATAACGTGACCGGGTTGACAATGACTGTCAAATGGCACAGACATGTCGATTAAGCGCTATCCCTTTTGCAAAAAAAAGGGGTGTACTGCTATGGGTAGTTGACACGTAGTGGTCAACAAGTTAACGCTGGACTAGTCTGGGCCCACACAGTGCTGAGGCAGAGCCATAAGGGCCAACGCAGAGTAGAAAAGATGTCTGTCACGCAGAATCTAGAACTGCCGGAATAGCTGGGATAGCTGACGCATAGTGCAGAGAAGCTAACGCAGGGTTGACGCAGAGCCTGAAAGGTTGATGCAGGGCCTACGCAGGGCCAACTTAGAAATAGTCGAAGTTAGCCAGTGTTGTGTTGGATCAGCTAGAATTTTGCCGGGTGAAGTGAGGTAAAACTCACTCAGATTTTCCGCCAATATTTTCTTTGTAAAGGATTGCTAGATGAGCATCCTGGATTTGTATTCAAATATTTCTCCTACATAGTAAGAAACCCCCAGAACTGCTGCACCGATTTTCACGCATTAGGTTTTAACGAGGACTATTGTGTCAAAAAATAAGTGTGTCCTATGTATCTTGTTCTTTGCTCTATTTTCTGTTTCATGAGATCAAACATTTAATTAGTGTAGGCTGCAAAAGTAATTTGCTTCAGTATTCAAAAGAATAACTTGATGGATGTAATTTAAAAATCAAGTAGGTGAAGTAGATTCAGATTTGCTACAGTAGGGGTTCCTTTGAGTGTAGGAATTTTCACATGGTATCAGAGATTGATTTTGAAATAGGAAGAGTATATCCAGTGCTGAGCAGTGAGGCCGAAAGTTGCACTTGGCAGAAATTCGAATCCCCTTGAAGGGATTGCGCAGTCCTTGTCGGGAAGCAGATCCGAGGAAATCTATCTCTGAGTGAGACGACAAAGAGGTACGATTTCCAGTTCGTGAGTTTGCAGAAGCAAATGGACTGACGCAGAGCCTCAACGTAGTGCTTGAAGGGCTTAGTTTCTGTCGGGGCAGAAATCCGCTGGAAAAGAACGAAGACACGTAGAAGGGGAATTTTCTCCTTAGAGAACTTTCTGCCAGAAAGTTCGAATTTCTCACTTGCTGGGCAGCTGTGCTAAGCAGTGACTAAAGGAGTCAGTTTGATAATTGGATGAGATGGCATCACATGGGCTCAGAGATTAGGACAAGTTGGACGGAGCCTCCAACTATTTCATATGCAAGACCAAGATCTTAGTTATTTTGGAGGAACATGATCTCAAGACCTACGTCAATAGTGTTGTAGTTGTTCCTGCTGACAACGATCAAAAGAAGTAAAAGGTCGAGGAGGGGAAGGCAAAGAGGCTCATTCTTGATGGAGTTCAAGTTCATGTGGTCTAACACTTGCAGTGCAAGGATACAACTTGAGACATGTGGGAAGCCTTGTCTTCTCTGTATGAAGGCTCTTTCGAACAATGGAATATGTATTTGGAGCAGAAGTTGCAGTGTATTTTGATGTAGAAAGGAGAAGGGGTGAACCTCTATCTTCAGCATCTTCAGAACACAAGAGACCAGCTTGATGTAGTGGGGTCCACTCCTTAGCTAACCACGATGGTGAGGATAGACCCGAATGGAGTCTTAGATGAATGGCAAGGTTTCGTCCAAAACATATTGGGCGGAGAGAAACTGCCTTCATGGGAGGAGACGTGGGCAACTCTTCAACAAGAGGAGTTAAGGAGGGACCTACTGAAGGTCAACCTCAGTGGCATTGCTGGGAGTGGCACAAAGATGAAGGAGGAGGAAAATGTAACTCTAGCATCGAAGGGACAACAAAGGCCGAAGTGAAAGGAGGACATTTCGAAGGTGAAATGTTTCAGTTGTGGTGATATGGGTCACTATGCATCCCAATGTCCTTTGAAGAAAAAGGACAAGGATGAGAACATGATCCTAAGGCTGCTTCAGCAAAGATTGACGAGGATGACTTTGCCATGAGTGCCCACGCATCTCCAGGAGGGAGATGGGGCGATACTGAGCTGTAGTCGGAAGGACTACATGTGGGCAAGATCCTTGAGGAGTCCACCTCTTGGATCAATGCCTTGCTACGGGAGCGCAAGATTCAACAATAGCGAGATGGACTTAGTGTCAGCGGATGCAGTGGAGTGTTTGGAGGACAGATGCAGTAGGTTGGGACCAGAGGTTGATCAATGCAAAGCAAGGTTGGCAGCAGTGCAAGAGTTAGCAGTAGCGTTGAGGATTCAAAGGGTCAGCAACAGTCAGTTTCCAACATTCATCGTATTATGTTGAATACAGTTAAGTTCGATTAATTTTGGATGTTTTTTAGTTGCTTCTCTCAGCAACTGAGTTGAAATACGGATACAGTGTTAGTAGTGGTAGTACTAGTAGCATAGCAGATGCAGAGTTTGAGAGTGAGCTGTAGTACAGATGCAGTAGTGGCAGTGGCAGTGGCAGTGTCATGGGCAGTAGTACAGTAGCACCAACAACACAATGTTGGTGGCAGCAGCAGTGCAAAAAGAAGGTGCTTCAGAAACATAGCAACATGCAGGTGGACATTGTTGCTAGAGCACTTTCCTCGCTAAGAGGGAGTGTTAGTTTTTGGTAGCATCGGAAGTACTCTAGCCTTGAAAATTGGTGGAGAGGCAAGGCACAAGAGTTCTATAGAACCCATAAACTGTTTGGTGAAATTCCACCTGGATTATATTTTATTAAAATAATTAATATTTTTAATGGAGTTCCTAAGTCTAAACTTAGGGAAATTAAAATATTAATGGGTATTAGTCAAAATATGGGTGAGAATGATTTAGAAGGCGGATCAAGTCATGTTTTAATTTTAGCCGTTGATTAGAGACTTAATCTTGGCCATTGAAGAGTCAACAGGAAAAGTATAAAATGGAGGCTTGGGGTTCATTTGGAGAGAGAGAGAGAGAGAGAGAGAGAGAATTGATCTAGAGTTAGATTTTTAGAGCTTGAAGCTGAGAAATTCGAACTAAGTGATCATTCAACAGTAGAGGGGCAGTGAGAATCCGGGAGAAGGAATTTACGGAGAACACTGACAAAGAGGTGGAGAGAGCTTGCAGAGAGGCAGCGTAGAAGTCGTGGGAGATGACGTTGGGCTAGTCTAGGCCCACGTAGTCCTGACACAGAGCCAGAAGGGCCAACACAAAGGAGAAAATCTGTTTATCACGTAGAATCCAGAATTGTTGGGGACAACAGAAGCAACTGGGATAGCTGACGCAGAGGGCAGAGAAGCTAACACAGGGCTGACGCAGGGCCAGTGCAGAGATAGCCGGAGCTAGCGAGTGTTGTGTCGGATCAGCTGGAATTATGTCGGGAGAAGTGAGGTAAAAATCACTCAGATTTTCTACCAGTATTTTCTTTGTAAAATATTTCTAAATGAGCATCCTAGATTTGTATTAAGATATTTCTTCTGCATAATAATAAACCCTCAGAACTGTTGCATCGGTTTTCCCACATTGGGTTTTTCCAGGGACTATTGTGTCCAAAAATAAGTGTGTCCTATGTATCTTGTTCTTTTCTCTGTTTTTTGTTTCATGAGATCAAACATTTAATTAGTATAGGCTGCAGAAGTAATTTGCTTCCATATTTAGAAGAATAACTTGATGAATGTAATTTAAAAATCAAATAGGTGATGTATATTCAAATTTTCTGCAGTAGGGATTCCTTCAAGTGTAGGAATTTTCACACTTCCTCCCAAGGAAGAGAATGATGACTGGGATATTCTAGATGGTCCATTCATGCTCGAGTCTGATATGGTTGATGAGCCTATGGATATGTTAGATTCTCCTCCAAGTGATCCTCCTACTAGGAAAATACCACTTTGGCTCCGTGATACTTTACAAGATACTGAAAGAAATGTCCCCATTCGTAGATCATTAAGAGAAAGGAAGCAACCATGCAGGTATCAAGGATGCTATGGCTAAGGAATATGAATCGATTGTGAAAAATGAATTATGGGATGTTGTACCTAGACCGAAAGGGAAGTCTATTGTGACTTCAAAGTGGCTATTCAAGATCAAACATGGAATTGATGGCGACATTTGGAAATACAAAGCAAGGTTCGTCGCTCGAGGATTCTCTCAGAAAGAGGGAGAAGATTATGATGACATATTTGTTCTCGTGGCTCGATAGACAACCATATGTTCTATAGTCACCCTCGCTGCGAGTCAGGGATGGACTCTTCATCGAATGGATGTAAAGACTGCATGCCTTCATGGCATGTTACAAGAAGAAGTATATGTTGAACAACCACAGGGATTTGAAGTGGAAGATCAAAGAACACATGTTTGCAAGTTGAAGAAGGCATTGTATGGTTTGAAGCAAGCTCCCTGAGCTTGGTATGCACACATTGACAGTTACTTAGTGAAGCTGGGATTCACAAGAAGCAATGTTGATCCCAACCTCTACTTCAAGGTAGTCCAAGGTATGCCATTGATTTTGGTTTTATATGTTGACGATCTATTCTTGATAGGTAGTGAGCCTCTGATGATCGAGTGTAAGAGGAAGCTAGCCTCTAAATTTGAGATGAAATACCTTGGTCTCATGCACTACTTTTTAGGCCTTGAGGTGTGGCAAAGGCCTGGTGAAATTTAACTTTCACAAGGTTTTATATGTTGACGATCTATTCTTGATAGGTAGTGAGCCTTTGATGATCAAGTGTAAGAGGAAGCTAGCCTCTGAATTTGAGATGAAATACCTTGGTCTCATGCACTACTTTTTAGGCCTTGAGGTGTGGCAAAGGCCTGGTGAGATTTTCCTTTCACAAGGAAAATACGTTGTGAAGCTGCTGGAAAGATTTGAAATGACTGAATGCAAATCCATGGTTACACCAATGGAAATGAACTTCAAGAAGTTATGTGGAGATGCTGCAGGACTAGCCTTGGAAATCCATCCAAGTATAGACTACTGATTCGGGCTCTAATGTTCCTTGTGAACACCCGTCCAGACATATGCTATGCAGTAAACACATTGAGTCAATTCATGACCGAGCCCCGCCACACACATTGGATAGCTGCTAAACACATATTGAGATATTTGCATGGGTCGATCACACTTGGCCTAAGATATTTTGTCGGAGATGTTTAACTTCATGGATACAATGATGTTGACTGGGCCATAAATGTTATCGATAGGAAGAGTACATCTAGATGTTGTTTTAGCCTTGGATTTGCCATGATATCCTAGATGAGTAGGAAACAAAAGTCTTTAGCATTGAGCACCGCCAAAGTAGAATACATTGCTGCTAGCATGGCTAGCTATGAAGCAGACTGGTTGAGAAAGCTCTTAGGAGAGCTATTTGAGCAGGTCCTGGATTCTACAATGATATACTGCGACAACAAAGTGGAACCCATTTGACAGAAAATTTCGTGTTTCATGACAAGTCTAGCATATTAAGATTTAATATCACTTTATTCGAGACATGGTGCAGAGAGGAGTTGTCAGGCTCCATCACATATCGATAGATGAACAGATTACCGATATTCTCACCAAGGCATTACCAAAAGGAAAGTTCTTGGTCTTCAGAGAGCAACTTGGACTGATGGATGTGGCCCCTCTAGATAAGGGGCAGTGCTGATCGAGGACACTGAGCCAACTCTTCCTACCCTGTTTGAGCTCCCAGGGTGAGGAATTGAGATAGAGGGCTCTTGGGGTTGAGGGATCTTTGGACAATAGGGTACTCCCCTATCTGTTACCCATAGGGTTGAGGGAGCTACTCCCTTGTCTAGTCTTTACAGAGTATACCCCAGTTGGCATCATACCCACAAGCAGGGCTTGTTGGGAATACCGCTCCTCGTTTGGCCAACGAGTTGAGAGTGTACTTGGGGGTGTACAACCCAAGGCGATTATGATGCAGGTGTTCTACCACATGACTACTGAGAGTCATTGTTGGGAAGATCAGTAGGCAATAGGATTTCGGGTTGAGGGTAAGCTCCCCGATGAGATTCCAGGGTCGAGGGTGTACTCCCCTATATGATGAGTTATCCTATTTCTCGGTATGGGTGGAAGCTATTTCTCCCCAATTCTTCTTCTTCTAGATCTGAGAAAGTTTCAGCAGATAGAGTTGAGTAGAGACAATCAAAGTATTACAACAACATGACAGATATTGGCAAGTGGAATTCTCGTAGTTGAGAGGTAGTGTTAAATTTTGCAACTACGGTCAAATTCCACATTGGACAACTCAAATGACCGAGATAATTCTTGCATTAAATTCCACTTGTCGAGAGGACCAAAATTGAACTAAAGATCACCTAATTTGGTCAAGCTTAAGTTAAGTTTAGAATTATTTTATTCATGCATACATTATGGAATGGGTCGCCCCTAACCACATGTGTAACTGCTTGGGTCAACCTTAACCCTAAGTGAACCCTCAGGAAAGCCTATAAATAGAAGCAACCTCAAATTCATTTCATCACATTGATCAAGCCATTTTATATTCTTCTCTTTTGTCTTGGTTCACACATGTTTAACGAAAGGAGTTCGCACAATGGTTTGAAATCACAAGTGTGAGGTTCGATATGAGTTATGTTTTTCTGGGTTCTGGACAATGGCACAAGAAAAGGCATTTTATTCCCTGGATGCTGGCACAAAATGGTAAAGATAGCATCCAGAGAGCCCTAGACGCTGGCAGACATGCTTATGAGAGCCTCTAGGGGTTCAGAGTCATATCGGGCTGCATTAGTCCCCAGACACTCGTATAGAGTGGTCCTGAGAGCGTCTACGTTGTCCCAGATGCACGCACAACAATTGTAAGGGAGCATCCAAGGGTTTTTGGTGTGTTTTACCTTGGATGCATGCATAGATTCTTCCTGAGAGCGTTTAAGCAGTCACAGATGCCCTCACACAATGTCTAAGAGAGCATCCAGGGAGTTTTGGATGCACACAAACAATTTTGATGAGAGCGTCCAGGGTTCAAATCTAGGGTTTGACATCTTGGCTTCAGTTGACTTCAGTGATCTGGTGGATCTGGGTTTCCCTCTGCTGTTGTACGGATATGTAGATTTGTTTTAATAGTATCTGCTGCAAACAAATGTTTTGAGCTCATTATACTCTCTACTGAAATCTTTTTATGACGATCTATTAAATAAGAAGATTTGAAAGGGTTCCCCCTTGTGGGGTTTTTCTCTGTTCTTGGACCAATCTATTGTCTCTTATGGTTGTGTTGTTGTCTTCTTTGTCACTGCATTATTTGTTCTTTCTTCAATTATGTTTATGATTGATTATACCTCTAATAATTGGATGCATTGTTAATGAAAAAGTAAATTGGGCTAAAGTAATTGATACAACATAAAACAATCAGAAAATTTAACAAGTTTCAAGGACGCAAATATGCCAATTTTTTTTTCAAAGGACTAGATCATCAGCCATCAACATTATGTGTCATTGTAAACCCATTATGCAATTTTGTATTGTAAATAATGCTAGTAAGACATTATATGTATGTAACAACCTAGGTAAGTTTGTCATTTTGGTGAAAATTTCAACCTAGGAGATTTTTCGTCTCACTGACTCATCCATGTTTCTAAGCACAGATGGTCGACAAAGTTTTTCCCTACAACCTCTCCCCAAAGCTAGGGTGGAATTCTTTGTCAAAGTCTTAGGTGAGTCCTAGTGTTTTTGTCGAGTCTTATTTCAAATTGATCTAGGAATAATTTAAGCTAGTTGGCTAAATTATTTTATTACAAATCACTTGGTCTACTGAATCATATTGTGTCACAGAATGGAGTGTGTAATTTGAGGGTCTATAAGCCGGGTGTGTAATCTTATGTAATAAATATTTTAATGCATGGTCCCTCATACTTGAACACAATGGTTAAAATATTAGAGAGTGGAAAAAAAAACATTAAATCCCCTCAAATGTCAATTAATTAATTTTTCTAGCGGGAACACGATGGCGGGAGGATGCGAACCTAGGTTTTCTGCAGGCCCATACTCTGCCGCCGCCGCCTTCACAGTATCGCTCGATGCTGCAGGTTCAGTGGCAGCCGTTTGTTTCGACGCTGCAGATCCAAACGATGCCGCCATCCCAAAAGTTTTGGTCGTGGCTGGAAACTACTGGTGGCTGCATGCGGGATCCTCATCGCCCGATGGAACTCTCAGGATCTGGACTGGCGCCACTAATGGAAAGGAGCCAAGGGTTTCAAATCAAAACAATCAGGCTTCTAAGGTTATTATCCCTTCTTTGTCGCATTTCGATTTACTCAGGGGTTTGCTGGACATCCCTTTTCATAGGCCGGGGGGAGTGAGGCGTATTCAGTCACACGGTTTATGGTCTGGATCGGCGGATGGGAAGGTCTCCTTCGAAACAAATCTCATCAAACGGCGTCTGGGGCGATCCTATTCGCAGATGGTCTACCTCACGGCGGCAACGAAAACCCTCTGGCTGGAGTTTATTATTCCAAATCAAACAGTTCTTATCCTGTTCTGGTTTGATACGGCCGTATTCAAGAACACACTGCATAGATATGGAAACCCTGTTTTGGAATACGAAGAAAAGAGGAGCACGCCAGCTTTCAAGGCTCGTTTTGGTCCGCCGGGGCTTCTTTTTGCAGATCTAGGGCGGTTTTGTCAAAGCCATAAAACAAGTATGGGGTGGAGTAGGGATTCAGGTTCGCGGGGGAGTTGGGATATGGGCTACGAGGTCCCTATTCCTTCGGCAGCGCAACAAATATTAACAAGGAACCAGAACAAGGCAGACATAGCAGATCCGAAACAAATCTTTGTTAGATCAACAGACGGAAGGCACTTTTGTGTGCAGATCTGTGCACGGATGACAGTATTGGATTTAAAAAATGAGATACAGGTAAGACTGGGCATTCCAGCTGCATCACAAAACCTATTATTTTCTGGGTTATGCATGCAGGATCAACACCCCCTCCAGCATTACAGGGTTGCAAAAGATTCAACTGTTATTCTCAATCTTCGGCTGCGAGGTGGATCAAAGGGATCTACATCAAAACCCACTGGATCCTACAGAGATGCAGCAAAGGGGACAGGAACTCAAAAAGGGAAAGAACATGCAAATGTAAATACCCCCCCAGGGCAGTATATCGTAGATGAAGCACTAGCGAGCCCCTCCATTCTGCTGGATATCCCAGAGGTAAAGGGCATTTTCACAAATCTACAAAAAAATGCAATCATTTGTAGATTTAATGGCTTCTGGCCTAGATCGGATGCATTGTACCAATGGATACACATGACATGGACAAAAAACTGCCGGATTCAGCTATGCTCGAAAGGATTCTTCATAGTAGTCTTTCGAGTCGAAGAAGAGAGGTATAAAGTCCTCACTAAAGGACCATGGTTCTGGGGCAGTGCGGGATTATTTGTTACCCCCTGGTTCCCGGAGTTTGACCCAAACTCCATGGTGGTATCAAAAATGCCGGTATGGGTAAGGCTACATAATCTTCCGATGCATTTTTGGCACTTTTCTTCCCTAGCAGTCATAGGAAGTGCTCTCGGAAGAATGTTAAAGATAGACACAGAGAGACATCTAAAAGGGATCTTTACATTTGCTAGAATTTGCGTCGAGGTAGATCTCAGCCAGGGATTACCAGAAAGCATCATCCTGAACTTCAACAATACACAATGGAAACAATCTTTGGACTATGAGAACACAGCATTCAGATGCAGGGGATGTCAACAAACAGGTCATTTGTTCAATGCATGCAAAAGCCAAAACAAGAACAAGCCACAACAAAGGAAGCATAAAGGATGGCAGAACATAGACAATGTCATAAAGAAGAAAACCGAGGAAAAGAAAGTACCCACAGTATCAGAAGATGCAGAAACAGAAGAAGAGGAGGACGATACAATCATAGAGGAGGTTGATCTAGAGACCCAAAAGGAAACTACAGTAGTAAACAAAGAGCAACAACCACTTTCTTCCCAAACAGAGACCCAGCATCAGATGACAAGCGTGGATCAAAGCATGGGAGGCATCAAACGGCAGCATCATTCAGATACATCAGATTCAGATAAAGAAACTGGACAACAAAATGAAACAACTCAGTTAGTCATTGTCTCGACCGAGCCCACGGTGGGAGAATGGCGCAAGGTCGAAAAGAAAAAGGGGCGAAAAACCTGAGCCGGAAGCCAGGTTTTTCCCCTTTTTTCGTTTCTTTTTCTTTTCTCCTTCATATTCTTTGTGCACGTTAGTTCACTAACGTTGCGAGCCCATGTGGCAACATATCTGTCTCAGGCAGTGTTTTTATCTGCTGGATGTTAACTCATCTATTTGTAGCTCTTTTATTTTTATAATAGAAAAGCTCGGTTTTTTTCCTTGGAAAAAAATTAATTTTTCTAGCGAAAAATAAAATTAATCCTAAGCCAAAAAATTAATTAATTAGAGTCAAATTAAATGTCTTAGAGAAATTAAATTCTCCAAGTGGAAAAATTCATGGGTATCAAAAGAATTAATTTTTGGAGGTCCTCCACCAAGCGAATATTGGATATTTCAAGAAAAATTGGACCCTTGGACCTTGGTGCCTAAGTCAAAGTCAAATATTTGAAGAAACTTGCTCAAAATAATTAATTTTGAGCTAATAAAAAAAATATTTAATGAGAAATTCGAAAATTCCTCAAAAATAATTATTTCAACAGTTAAGATTAAAAGATCATCCTATATTTATCAACGACCAAGATTATTTTGACAAGGATCAAGCAAACTAGCTATTATTTTTCCACTTGGAGGATTTATCTATATAGAGAGAGTCATTTGTGTATCAAAACCATCTAATTTTTGGCTAAGAAATCACTGAAGAAGACTACAAGATTCTTCAATGTAGAGACTTCAAGATGCTTCAAGGTGTATACCTTATTTCTTTGAGTGGAGGTGGGGTCCTTGAGGTCTTCTTCTTGTTGTTGCTTCTAGATGGTGTGATCCTTGAAATGAATAGTCCTTGTTGATGCTCCTTAGATTGTTCGGCCCTTATGTATCCCTTCTTGATGATTCGATGTCCTCTTTGATGTCTTGACCTTTCTTGATACTCCTTTTGATGGTCCTTCTTCAAGCTTCCTTTCCTTGTCTTGTCACCTTAGCTCTGATACCATGTTGAGAAATCTAGGGCAGTTAGATTAGGTGATTTCTCTTACTTTGATAATTGCTTGTGATGTATTTTTACTTAACTTAATTAGCTTCTTCTTTCTCTTGATTATATTTATCATCAAACAACTACCAAATCATAAAGAACAATGAGACAAGAGGACACAAGATGTAGGCGATCAACCAGGGCCAAAACCTCTCCTCTTGAGAGGAAAACCCACAAGAATTCTTCTCTTCTTATAGAATCTTCAAATGACGAATTCCAAGACCTAAGACCCTTGACAAAGACCCCTCCAAGACCAAGTCAACCTTTCTCCTTGATGAGCTTTCTTTCCAACAATTTCGACTACTACAACTTATTTAGTAACTTCGACCCCACAGTTTCTTCTGCGACTTTGACCGAGAAAATTATTCTTCAACTTAACCCAACAATTTCTTTTGCAACTTCGACCCAAGCAACTATTCAACACTTTGACTTGTCCAAAATCTTCCAACACTTCTCCCAACAACTTTCCAACACTCCAACTTGCCCAACAACTTTCCATAACTTCAACTTCTCCAACAACTTTTGAAATCCTAACACAAGAATTCCTTTGAATTTCTTTATTACCTTTTTGGGGTTATTTATAGACATGGCCATATTCCAAGTGACTTTTTACGGGGGATACTTTGAAAATAATTGTAGTGGAAAATTCATACAGTTACGGTAAGGCGATCCGAAGAATTATTATTGGTATCCTGTGTTAGTTGATAAGTTGTAGATAAATATAGTTATGATATATGATCCTTTATCCTTTTTTTTTTCAACTTTGTTGCTTGTTTTATGAGATTTTTGTTTGTAGATTTGGCCAAGTCATTTTCCCGAGGATAATAGTTAGCAGAGTATTTAAGTTTAAAACCTCTTTTAAGAGAAAATTCTGTCATAGCATTTCCTGAAAAATAAGATGCATTATCAAACATGAGGGTAGATGGCAGACCAAATCTGGTAATAATAAACTGGTCAATGAATTCAATGATGTTTTTAGAATTGGCTACCTTAAGTGGAATTTCTTCCACCCACTTTGTGAAGTAATCAGTTGTTGTAAGGATATATTTATGCTACTTTGAAGAGTGAGGAACGATCTCACCTATTATATCCAGTCCCCATTGTTCAAATGGTTGTTCAATGTTGACTAGTTGCAATGGTAATGTGGGTTTCCTCTATCTCCCAGCAGTTGTTTGACAAACTTTACATTTCCTTACATAATCGTGTGCATCTTTAAATAAGGTTGGCCAGTAATAGTTAGCGTGCAGGATTTTATGTGCAGTTGTGTCCCCTCCAAAATTTCCACCAGCTGTTCCATCATGGAGCTCCTACAAAACCTTTTTCACCTCAGATTTTTCAAGACATCTAAGCAAAACAAAATCATAATTTATTCTAAACAACACACCATTGATGATTTGGTATTGTCTATATTTTAGCTTGAAAGACCTTTTTCTTTTGTAACTTAGTTGCTTAGGGGCATATCCATTTCTCAAATAAAAAATGATATCAGCATATCTAGATTCAGTGTCGTTGAGGCTTACCTCATATACTTGTATATCATCACCTGAATCTTGTAGTGCTGGTAAGTTGGATGCTCCTGCTAACATTCTGCAAAAACCTTGACCTTTTACAATTTTGGCTGGTCTAATCTCTATGTCATATTCTTGCAATGATGTTACCCAATTTGCCCTTTTCTCTCTTACATCTCTTTGTATTAACAAATTTCTCACTGCTCAAAATAAGACTATTACCTTGGTGTGGGTTTTGAGGAGAAAGGGTTTGAAATGATTTATTGATTTGAAAACAACGAAAGCTTGTTTTTCAACATCTGAATAGTTTAATTCAGCCCCCTGCAAATTGGAGCTAAAGAAAGAAATCAGTGCTTCGGCTTTATCATCATTGACCTGTGTTAATATGGCTGCATATGATTTCTCGAAAGCAAAGGTATACAAAATGAAATGATTAAAAAAATTTGGGGTCGATAGTGAGGGGGCATTTAGGATTGCTTGTTTTATCAGATCAAAGTCTTCATGCTCTGTATGTCGCCATTTAAAAAGATAAATTTTCTTAATCATGGATTGAAGAGGTAAAACAATTCGTGAAAAGTGAGGGACAAATCGTTTGACAAAATTTATCTGACCCAAGAAAGATTGCATTGATTTTTTGTTATGAGGTAAAATAATTTCATAAATTTCTCTTATCCTATCAGGGTCAATGTGGATCCCTTCTTTGGATACAATAAATGCAAGAAGCTATCCCTTACTTAGAGCAAAGAAATATTTCTTGGGATTGATACAAATTCCATACCTCTGACAAAGCTCACATATTTGTTTTAAATCCCTTAAATGATTACCGCTCCTTTTTGAGTACATAGTTATATCATCTAAATAGATTACCACTGATTTATTAATCAAGCCTTTGAAAGCTATGTCCATGGCTCTCTGAAATGTGGCACCAACATTGATTAGCCCGAACAGAATCTTTTGATAGGCATATGTGCCCCATTTGGTTCAAAAGGTAGTCTTCAAACGATCATCTGGATGTACTAGAATCTGATTGTAACCTGAGAATCCATACAGAAAATACATTAGTTTTGAATCTGTAACTAATTGCAGTATCTGTTCCATGGGAAGTAATGCAAAGTTGTTCGTTTGACAAGCTTTGTTGATATTGTGAAAGTCTATACATATTCGAATATCACCATTCTTTTTTCTGACAGGAAAAAGGATAGAAGCCCACCTTGAGTGCCTGACAGGAAAGATAATTTTGGCCTTGAGCAGTTTATTCAATTCGGAATTGATCTAATTTTCTAGATTTGGGTGAATATTTCTTAGCTTCCGCTACATGGGTTTTTCATCAGATATCATAGGGATGGTATGTTGAATTATAGAAGTGTCATATGTTTTCAAATCTTCATAGTTCCAAAAAAAGACATTCTTGTATTTATTCAACAAATGAATGAAGGCCGATTTTTCATCCCGTGTAAGACCTAGACCTAGATTGATATTTTTAGGTTTAAGGTTAGTTCCAAGATTAACTAATTCAAAACTAAAAGTTGAACTTTGAAGTTTTGAGTTGGTGGGATTATTGAATCTCTCCTTAAGATCATATAAGTCTTCCAGCTTAAGCACAAACTTAGGTATGGCATTTATAGTTTCTTCTTTCTTAAGCTGTTTGTCATGTCGATCTTCATCAATTATCTTGTCATTATATGAGCCTTTAGATGTCAAAAAGCTTATGATATCCGGATCGTTAATAAATACTTGCCAATTGGTCATATTGTCTAGAATGGAAGGCCTAAAAATCAATTCAATAGAAGAGGGATCATGACTATCATCTCCCGGTGGAATAAGCTTGGATGCAGCATTAGCCAGTAGATCAACACTCGCATTTTGGAGTCTTGGGATAGGGGAAATATTGAATGCTATAAAGTGAAAAGTAAAGTCCTGGACTAGTGATTGATAATGTTTCAAATGTCCAAACAAACAATGTATAGTATTTCTTACTTGTTTTATCACAATTTCCAAATCTCCAAACACTTGCAGATGTTTGATATTAAGGCCGATAGCCTTATACAGCCCTTGAACCAATGCTTCATACTCGGCAGTGTTGTTTGTGCATTTGAATTCAAGTCTGCATGCTAACATTGTTTTTTCCCCTTCTGGGCTAACTAATATGCATCCTGCTCTGGCTCCATCATTAGATTTGGATATCTCAAAAAATAATTCCCAAAATAAAGAGTTAACTGCAGGCTTATCTACAAAATTTACACACTTAGAAGTATCTGTTTGAGAAAAAATTTCAACTTGGGATACAACAGAATTTTCCAAGAAAGGTGAAGTATTTTCATTAAAATTTCCTAGAAATGATTCAACTGAGTAGTTTTCGATGATATTGCTAATATACATGATTAGCTCATTTTCTCTTTCAAGTTCTTTAATAATGTATTTTTTATGTCTTTCGTAGTCAACACTTATTTGATTTGGCTTACCGTTATAGGGAAGCTAGAGGTGGGACCAGTCAGTTTTGAAATAGCCATGAAGCTTTTCCGACTAGACTCTACTAAGGATTAAACCATATAACTTGGGGATATCATCCACAAGAATATCAATGACTTGACATGCTTGAGGATTTGATGAGAGTCTTATAGTGACTTGATTGAGTTCCCTTATAACTTTGACTTGGGATGGGTCTAACTGCACAATGCGCACAATAAACTTTTGGGGTTCAACATTCAATTTGGAACAAACTATTCGTGGTAGAATGTTAGATGAGGCTCCAGAGTCAACTAAACAGTTGTGTAGATTTTTGTTGAAAACTTCAAAAGTCAAAAGAAATGGGGGATTATGGGATTTAAATCTTCCTCCAATTAGAGCAATATTGGTAAGATTGATTATGTCTAATGAGGTATTAGGAGGCCTTCCCATCTCTTGGGCATCTTGTGAGATTACAGCAATGGGAAGAGGAGAAGTAGGGACTGCTTTTAGTTCTTTGAGTAATAGCTTTTGCTGATGTTTCAGCTTGCTAAGCTCATGAAAGGTAATGTTCGCCCTAGTTTTTTCATATCTTCCACTATGTTATATTCCATTTCATCAGAGACTATCAGGGTTTTAGCTGGAGATGGAGATTTTGATTGAGAAGGAGTGATTTGAGTGGGTTTAGATGAATATTTCTTACCTATTGTTTTGTCTTTGGGCGCTGGAGTTGATACCTTCTACTTTGAACTTGTTTGTGGAAAATCAACAAGGTTTCTACTCCTGGTCGCAATAGATAATGCTTCTTGTGTTTCTTCATTTGGGAGGATAAAATCCCACATTCCTTGTAACTCAACTACCTCTTTGTCATCTCTTTTCTCTTCAGTTGTTGAGACTTTATCTTCCTCTATGCCTGATTCAACATTTGATATGGTGCTTGGAGGCTTAGTATCAGAGGGGGGTTTCTTTTGTATGGTCTGAAAGGTTTCTTTTAGGAAGCGTCTGCTACCCGTTTCTTAATATCAACCATTTCATTAGACATAGTTTTAAGGAATTTTTGTAACCCTTCAAGACCAAAAGGACCTTTAGGTGGTTTTTTCTTGGGTTCATCCCTAAAAGTCAATTTCTTGGATTTTTGTTCTTCTAATGAATTTTATTATCTAAGGCTAGAATACGTTTTTCTATAGCTATAGATTCTTTCATGTTTTCTGCCAAAGTTGGTTTGGTAACTCTATCGATGAAAATAGTTGTGTTTGAAGGGAGAGAATAAATGTACCATTCATTTTGGACTTCATCGCTAGGCTTGGATGTCATTGGAATTTTATTCAATAACTTATTGAAACAAGAATTGAAGTCTTTAATCGGTTCCCTAGGTTCGACTTTCAAGTTGGAGAGATCATTGATAAGAGTAGCCATTGATCTATCATCTTCGAACATGGTTAGGAACTGCTCTTGAAAGGCATCCCAACTATTAATAGAACTTAATGGTAATGAAAATGACCATGATCCTGCTGATCCTTGTAAGGTATAAGGGAATAATCTTATAATTGCATCTTCTTCCACCACTTCGTTTAGGTTTATGGACAACATAAAATTGTTTATATGTTCCTCAGCTGGTAGGCCATCATTATGATTGAACTTTGGCAACCATTTTTCCATATGGGCTCACAATTGATGTAGGGGTCCTGCCATCCATACAAATACTAGATTTGTCCTTGGCCTTGGAGGGTTTTGAGCCATCGTAGGTACCTGTGTAGAGAAGATGTTCCAGTGGTTGAACATGATTGGGTACGGGAGGTTTGTGCTCCAGCACCTGTGTAAACCACGACCTAGAGTTGTGAGGCAGATGGTTGACTTTGTGATGAAATGGATGGAATGAATGAAGATGAGAGAACACCTCACTATGGGATTCAGATTATGTCTTGTTAACTCTCTTACAGTTTGGCAAAGGAAATTTAAATGGGGGGATCCCAAGATTTGCAATCTGTGCTCTAGTCAACCTTTGAGATGAGGGAAACTGAGATGTAAAAGATAACTAAGATTCTTCTTGAGCTATTGAAATCCCCTGTAACTTATGGATCAAAGTCTGGAATTCAGGGGTTTCAATAAAAGAATATTGATTTGACTTTTTTGAAATCATAGTAGTGGATTCTAAAGGATTCTTTACAACTTTTCATTTAGGATTCATAGATTTGGAATTCGATCGAGAAGTTGGAGGTGAGGGTGAGGGAGTTTTACTGTTATATTGAACTGTTGATTTGAATTTACTTGCCATTCATAGTTAGGCCCTCCTTCTAGAACCGAAATGTTGAAGCCTTAAGAATCGTTTGCTACAACATGGGAGAAAACCACCCAGTGCAAACCTTGGTTAATAGCTCCCTTTTTGTTTGGTGTGGTGGCTCCGGCTGGGGATAATGGGACCAATTTCCCAAAAGAGATTTTGATAGTGTTGATGGGGTGATATATTATGTAACAGGGGAATGATCAAGCTAAGTATAATCTAATCTAAACTACTAAACACATGCATATATCCTAGTTTAAACACTATTTGAATATAAATATACCCGGGAATTAAATAAAGTATGTGATCTACAATAATGTCCTATAGAAATTGGTAATAAAGATCATTCAACTGCAATAAGAAGTGAAATCGTTTAACAATAATAGTTTTGGATAAATAGTTAGCCAAAATGATTGTGAAAGATATATCACATATAAATCATTCATGTATTCAGAATAAAGTCAAAGCCAACATCATACAAAAGTGTAAAAAGGTTAAGTTTAATTTAGATTTTCACACATAAAACAATTGAAAGAAGAATTATTGCTTGATACGTAAATAAAACAAGATCATAAGATAAAAGTACCATATATGACGAGTTCTCCTCATGTTCTTTAGCAATATTGACCGAATTCCAATCAATCCAACATATTCTAAGAGTACAAAAGTGCATTTTAGTAGAGCATGCTAGACATTTAAGAGAAAATGGATTCTGTTCCATTAATTCCATCAGAACCTCTTTAAAGGTACAAAAGTGCATGTTTTGAAGAATGTTTCTCATAAAATTTATGGACCCCCCTCTAAATGCACGATAGGGGTTCAAATACTAAACTATAGGTCCTTAAATAAATTATTACAAAAATAACTGAGGAGGTTTAAACAACCTGCTTGAGATTATGCAAAAATAAAACTAAAAAAATAAACTAAGTGACTAACTCCTTTGCATTCAATCTTTGAGATCGAAAATATCTGTCATAGTCTTAAGCTGTGTCAATTGGCTGATCGCAGATTTCAACTACCCAACAAATATAGTGTTTGTCAATGTTGGCACCATTTTTTTGTGTGGAGGTAGTTAAGCATCACAAGGTCATCCATTGGCTACATGGTTTTACTAAGAACAACCAGTATGCTTCCTAGTTTAGCTCACCCATTTGTCTGATTACCTCCTCCTTTACTTTTGCCACCTGCCTCCACTACTCCTCTAACTGTTTGGCATTTGAAAGAAATCCTGGTACAGACTCTACAACCAAGTTGGTACCATGCAGATTTTTGTTGATGGCTTCTAGGATGTTATTTAATGTTGCTGCCACAAGAGCCATTTCCCTTTATTCTAGCTTGAGTCGTGAATCCCAATCTGTGAACAAGATGTCTTTATGCGATAACTCTAATTTTGTAAAATCAACCTTTCCCCCCTCTTCTGATTCTTGCCAGTTGATAAAGTGAGAAACCCTTTTATGGATTTCATCATACTCAAGCCTCATGTCGACATTTTGGCTTGCTAGCTTATTACTGGTCTCACAATAAGGACTTATTTGCGAGATTTTCTAGCATAGAAATTCCTTTTGATGCATTAGTTGGGAGTTATGACTGAGTGCTTCCTTTATGAACTCATCGATTTGTGGATTGTCTTTATACTTATCTGTCATGGCTTGTATCCGTGCATCTCTTTCTGCTAGGCTGGCCAGATGTTGTATTTGCATCTGTTCAAATTCCTACTAGAGCTGGGCTACTTGTATTTCTGCTTGTTGATTGGATTTCTCCTGAGCTAATTGTTGTTCCAACAGCAGAATATTTTGTTCCTTTTCTCTAAGAAACATTTGGACCTATGTTGCTTTGTCAATATTTGTCATAGCATAGGCTCCTACAAATTGCGATAGTCTTGTGAGGTTTTCAGATGTTTCCATCAGCGAGTCTTTGCATACAATGTCAATTGGTTCAAGGTCAAGGTCATAATAGTTATAGCATCTAGCTTCCTCTTCTTCCTCTGTCTCTTAATGAAAACTTTGTGAGCAGGACTATAAAACACATCTAATGGAGGAATTTCCTCAATTCTCAAAATAATTTCTGAAGTGGGGGTGGCAGGAATGAGCTCAACATCCTGAGTGCCTACAGTTTTCTCCACTGTTATTTCTTGAGTTGACTTGTGCTGTGGAGTCTGTATCTCAGATGTTTGTTCATTTGTATGAAGCTTCTTGTTGAAATGCTCCCATTCCTTTTCCAAATTAATAACTGAGGGTTTTGTTGACTTAGTGGAAGTAGAGTTAATTTCTACCTATTTCTTTCCTAAGGTTTGCTCGGCTGTTTCTTCTATAGTTCAGGCTGTGTCCCTTTCAGACTCTTTATTTTTATTGCCTCCCCCATTTTGAGATTGCTGCTCTGAGTGCTCTGACTCATGAGTAGATCTCTCATGGGTCTCTGCTTTAGAATTTTCTTTAGAGCTGTCCTCCAATCTTACACTGGGAGTTGGCTCCCTTATTGGTTCAATCTATAGTAGGTCCAATGGGACCTTCTTTAATCTCCACTTTATGTACACATGATAAGGTTCAACATCATCTAGGGAAAAAAGTAGTGATTTCATATGCGTCACATCTGATGCTTCTTTTTGTAGGAAGAGGTAATTGAAGATGTCTTCCTCCTGGGTGAATGGTTTCACTTTCACCATAGTAGTGAAGCCCTTAACAGCGCCATTTGGGTCATACTACCTTCCTAGGAATATAGATAATTTCAAAGATTTCATAATCTTTGCCTCTTTGCATGCATGCCCAAAATCATTTAGTGAAAACACACCACATTGCAATGGAAATGTAGGCCAAATCACCTTCTTCTGTTCTTCCAACACTTTGCTCATCCCACCTTCCCTTGTCATTTGGTAGGCTATCTCCGTGGCCATTAACTTGTCGCAGACATAGTATGGGAGGACATGCATTGAATCAGTCCTCCCAAATACTCTGATATAGGTAAATATATCCTCCCCAAACCATCTAGCTACACATAAAATATCCACTTCAGCTTCTTTGGAAAACCTAGGGGCGGTTGCGTTGTAGGCCTGTTTATGGATGGGAAACATAAATCCATGACAAATCTTGTAAAAATGGGGGTGAAAATGAGACTCCCATAAACTCTTATGGTACACATGGATAGGAAGCGGGTCTTGCACAGTCCACTTCCATCTCATAATAGGAAATTTAGAGCTAAAATAGATTGCGTCCATTACAAAGGCACTCATGAAAAATGGGGGATAAACCGTTAAAGAGGGACTCCTCTTTCTCCTATACTCCATAATGGATTTCGCCAAATTATCAGAGAAAATTTAAGCCCAATTCATTATTTTTCCATTCACAACTGCTCCTATCAATGGCAGCCACTCCAGAGAAAATTTGGTACTATCGGTCTTACCGAATAATCTACATAGCGTGGCTACTACAAAACTATAAGGGGGAGAAATAGATGTCGTAGAATACATACCTGTTTTATCTTGTTTTATCTTGCTTTCGTTTTCTCTCCAGGCCTGTGTAACGTCTGCTTGGTCTTCATTCTCCTTAGAAAATTTCTCTAGGGACTATTTATTGTAGAGCTTTTGTGGCTCTGATAGATTGTACATAATCCATAGGTTGTATGCTGAAAAAGATCCCATAACCTCATGTATGCTATTCTTGAACTCTATGCCCGAGATGTCTACCACATCAATTATCCACTCGACCATATCTGTGTATGGGATTGTCTTCGACCTTGCAACTATCTAGTGTAGAAAAGAGAATGTTGTCTCTAAGTAAGAGGCATCAGAGGAAACATGAGCATCGGATATGTCCTTTGCTACTAGAGGCCTTAGTTTCTCTTCTTTTAACACATAATACATGGCTTCCCATGTTGAAGTTCCTTCGTATCTACTCTACATGGTATCGGAGAAGAGAGGGATCATTTCTGACTTTTCAAAAGCAATTGCCTTTCCCTTCTTCGCCATTGCTTGTAACGATTCTTGCTCAAGATTTTTCCTGAAATGAAGCAAAGCAAAAGCTATCACATAGACACAAGCGAGAATGAAAATAAGAATGAATGATACAGATAACCTTGAAAAGGTGACAAGAAAGGAGTTTTAATTAAACGTAGATGAAAAGATATCGTATCACGTCGAGCCGCTTTTCAAACATAAATGCCATTAACCCTTGTTAAATGCCCACTAATGATTTGTTATTGCTACCTTTATTGCTCATTAATGTTCTGCATCATAAAATTGGAAGAAATTTTTTTAAGGTTACGAGCTTTGATTTGCGAAAATGTCGATTTTGCGATTGCGATGCAATATCGCAAATCACATTATCGCGTATTGATTGTGCGCTTTCTTTAAATTTCCTTAGTTTTCTACAGGATGTGAGATGCGGGACGTTATTCATTGATTTGTTTAAAACATAGCTTGTTTAACGGGATTTACCTTATAAAGCGTTTTTCATTTGCGTAACGGACATAAGTGTTACTTTATGACATAGGCTCCAATTGGGTCCGGCTTTTATCGCATTTCGCAACATCACGTGGTTTGTAAGATTTCAAACATTCCTTAAGCATTTCCAACACAATGTGATAAGGTTAACCATCACATCACAATATCGCATTTCACATGTTTAAACATACTTTGTGAGGGTGGTCCCTTTGTGAATTACGATATGCGATACGGGCTTTATTTCGAGAGGAAATGCCTTAAGACCTAGTTTTTAATGAAAATTCTAACGATAGCTAGGTCAAGCGTGGTGATTACTTTAGATCACATTTCGCTTGTTTTTCTTGTTAATAAGGCTTTTGACACATTGTGTCCAGCGATACGCGAAAAGGCAAGTATTGCTAGCTTTCAAAGGGTTTTGACTTGATATCTTATTTTATTCAAAAAATTTAAAAGAAAGTGTCTAAGTGCTAAATTTGTTTTCTTTGAAGGATTTTATAAGGGTCCCAATTTATTGATAGAATATTAGCTATTATATTAATAAATGGGTGGGTTATTGAATAGCACAACCGTTCCCCATATAAGGTAGGAGGTTTTATCTTTTAGAATTCTTCGTGTACTTCCTTTTTCTTCTTATCCTTATGGGATTTATAATCTATTTTATCAGATTTTTCATCACTTTCAGATTTGTCTCGAATCGATCCTGTCGATTTACGTTTCGACCTTTCGAGCTCAACACTCTTATGACTCAATTTCTGAGTCCATTCTCTAATCAGTTTCTCTTATTGTTCACTACCTTTTATTAATCACTCATTGCTACTCCGGAGTTGTGCTAGTTCCTGTTGCAAGTTCCTTACTATCTCTGCAAATTGAGAGGGCATGGAGGTACCACCTCCCTGCCATTCCACGTATAAACCATCCGCTCGAGTAATATCTCGAGGTGACTTCTTCATTCTTCACTCCATTCAATAATTTTTTTTCACAAATCTTAGATAATTCCCATATAATATTAATTATCTACAATAATAACTAGTAATGGGCCTCTATTCATGCCGAGTGTAGAAATCTCGGCACTCATACCATTTGTTATGAACCCAATTATACTATTTTTTTTGTCATTCTATTTACAATTTAGGTGAATGCTTATAGAAATGGGAGTGGATAATTTATTTTTATTATGCTTATTTTCTAAGTTGTTCTCCACACACATCATGATGGGTTTCCTTACCTATTCTTGTAACCCACTACTACCTAGGTCCTCTATGCTTCCACCATCATTTTGATTCGATAGAAAGTGTCACCATGGTTTCATAAGGTCTCATTTCATTAATTGGTACATGGGATATATTTATTTTAATTTGTATTAAACACCTATGGGTTATGCTTGATGGAAAAGTTAAACCACAACATCCCTATTCCTATGACCCCATTCCTCATATTAATGGTGAATGTATATTACATTATGCCATGGACTACCTTGATGAGTGGACATGCTTTGATATGACTCGTGGACATGACATTCTCCATGCCTAGAATCACTATGGATCCAACGTTGTCCTCCTTGTCACAACTCCTCATTCCACCATAACCTACTCTATTCAAAACAAGCCATGTAACCCTAGCCATGTGATATCGTACTAGAGTGTGGTGTTGTATGTGACCTTGTCTTTATTTGTGCAATAAGACTGCAATGACTGAGATTTATTGGATTTTGATCAATGACATGGTTTTGTCCTCACACAAGTTGGCATTCTTTAGTTGGGTTTCAAGGGTTTGGTTCCTAACGCTTACTCTAAGCCCTTTGTTTCTTATTCTTCAATGGTGGTGGTGTTCATTTGGTTTCCAGTAAGGTGATATTTCCACTATCTTGCAGATGAGACCTTAGCCCTGTAAGGGGTTTCTCTTTCGTGTTATGGAAACAAAAACCCATCTCGCCTATTGTCGATGGTTATCTTCTATTCAGTAAGTTCCCTTGGCCTTTGCAGATTCTGGGCATGGTTTCGTAGAAACCAAGTGGATACAAAGGAGTTGCACTCAACCTCCTCCTTTGAAAAACTATGGTGGGTTGTTTTTCTTGGGTCATCTCCAAATAATTAGTGCCCTCTTGGGTCATCTCCAAATAATTAGTGGCATGACCCTTTCCAGATTCACTACTCGGTTTTCGCCTCTCGACTTATTTTTCCTACATCTTTTAATTTACAAGTTTCCCCAACTCCATCACATTGTTTTTCTTGGGTAATCTCCAAATAATTAGTGCCCAAGCCCTTTCCAGATTCACAATTATGCTTCTAGGTGAGGTATGGCTACACTCTTATTTTGCTACTACTAGCACTCACAGTGGCTAGCTAATTGATTTCAGAATTTAATTATTGATACCATGGACTAACTTCTCCTTTACTATGGTGTGCAGATACAAGTATTCTCCAATGCCTTATCCAATAAGTGTGGTATTCATTTTGGTTTCATGCATACTAATTTAGGGCTCGACATTCCTAGAGGTTGGTTCTAGTTTTCGAACTCCCCTCCTTATGGGTAAGACACTGCAACTGTAAAAATGGTCCAACCTTGTTTAAGGTTTACCTTTCTTTCAGAGGCATTGTTGCTTGGTCTCTGTCACGTAGGTTTCATCCATAGGCCGCTATGTGCCTTTTTCTCCTAACTTTATTGAGGATTTGTTACCAAATGAACGTTAGTTCACCTTTACATTGAAATTCCACTGTTTCAATTTCGTAAATTTCCCAATAAGTGTTTTATGGGAAATTAATTCTTTTTTTTTACCATTCTGTTAAACTCATGTGCACTCTCTAAGGTTATCATTTGTTTTTTTGATAGCTTAAATTAGGTTGGATTCTCATCTCTAGGAATTTAATGGAGTAGTATTTGATCTTGTTAATCTGTTGCCTGAGCTATGATAATCATCTGGTTAATATTTTCCAATTAAATACTCATGCATTTCTTGTTTTTATAGAATTTTTGTGTGTACATTATCTCTTATTATAAATCTATACATGTGATGGTTACAACTTAGTTCAATGGTACCAATAATTATCACCTCCATCTCCTAAGATTCTTGAATGAAATATTAATATATTGAGTAGGACTAAATTATGGTAATTCAATGTATACACAATCTTATAAAATAGTTACCTGCATGTGGATTTATTATGGTAATTAATGTATACATAGTCTTACAAAATAGTTAGTTGCGTGCAAATTTAATTGCATTTGTTAGCTTGATTTATTGGATATGTTAGTAACCTCGATTTATGATATTGCATTCAAGGCTTAGGTGAATGAACACTATCTAGTTATATTCCCCCACAAAACTACATCTAGGAAGTGACATGCATGACCTAACTTGCGTTTAGGTGTCAAATGATTCTATCATTCCCTTTTCATTCCCTTACGTGAGTTAACTACTCATTCCCATGTAGATTGCACTAGTGTTCTTCAGATCAACATTTAAGTTAGCATAATTCGACATGATTATCTGTTGGATAAAATTACATAATTCCCCTATTCCTAACCTGTTAGCTAATACAGTATTGCCATAAATTAACAAACCAAACTCGTATGTATACAAATGGGTACACACAATTCTCATTTTACTACTATACCTCAATGCATGCAACCAAGTATACTCGGATCCAATCCCTACTTCATTTAACTCTAAAGAAGAATACATAAATAAAAGTTATAAACATTTAAATTGCATCTGAGAAGGCTTCTCTTTCTGTAAGTTTTCACTTTCAGAATATAATTAGTACATGATTAGAATAACTATAATTTCTAGATTGGATCTAAATGCATTAATACAAAGAGACTCCATGAATTCTGTAGTCTTATTCCTTAAAATAAATATAAATACTTGAGCTACTTGTATGCATAATTTAATAAAATCCCATCCATATTCATAGCTAGAATTGCACAAATAATATTCATGGCTGATTTTACATAAACATATTCTCATGAGATTTATAAGAAAATAAATACCTTTTAACCAGAAATTCTGATTGTAATCAACTGTATTAACTTGGAAAGAACAACTTCCACCCAACCATGAATAGTTACCTATGGTTCTCCCCCAATATGAGATCCCTTTTCCCCAAAAACAACACTTTGTTGTCGTGGTGAAGGCAATTTTATGCCTCAAATTCCCTAGAACACTTTGGGGTCCCATTTTTGGGTTGTGTCGATCCCCATAGCCTAGGCTTTTCTTGTTTTTATTAAAAGGATTCTTTTTCATCCAAATCTCATCTTTTTCCACTACTATGCTTATTCACCATTTTCATTGTTGTTTCCCTGGATGATTTTCCCATATTTATCTCTTCTTATCTAGTAGATCACATGATTTCACTCTAGGAATTTTTTTGAAGTGATTTGGGAAAGTTTCATTTTTCTTTTCTTTTCCTTTATCCAATCTATGTACCTTCCATTATGGATTAGGATAATGATCTCATTCTTTCCTTTGTTCTTTCCAAGTAAATTCATCAAATACCATATTTAATTATTTCAAATTCAAATAATTACATTATCATAGTTTTTCCTCCACAAAGCAAATTTTGGCCATCATGCCATTACTAACAGTACTTGAACTACTAAATAACATCTTAACTATAATAGTTTCTAAAATAGAGGGGAAATGCCATGAGTTCCCATACACCTAAAGCTCAAAAAGCAACAATGACTTGACCAAGTCAACCTTACCTTATTATTTTAGTTTAAAGTTATTTTTGTTTTAATGTAGAGTTATTTTTAATTTTATTTATTTTATTTTTGACCAAGTAAAAATGTTGAAGGTAGAGTTATTTTAATTCTTATTGATAAATATAATTATTAATTGTATTAATTTATTTTATTTTATTTGACCAAGTAAATGTTTTTGCATAACATAACAACATAGGACAAAGATTTGCACCTTAAGAAATAAGATGTATTTATTTATTTATTATTATTATGTATTTAACCAAGTCAATGTTTACATAACATAAAATAACATCACATAACATAAAATAACCTTACAACTATCTCTTCCATACTGGGTTGGAGAGTACCTCTAGGTGCAACAAGAAAGATAAAAAACAATATAGTTTGATAATACTTCATCCATTGCACTGTTGAAGAATAATGTGTTTCATCAAAAGAACAAACATATACATAAAAATACCATTTCATAAGGAAACTTGTGAGCAATGGAAAAATTTATATAGACCTTTGTAAATCAAGTGACATATTACTAAACCATTAGCATAAGATGTATTTGAGTTTCATATAGAAAAATTAGGAGTAGTAAGCCTGGGTGAGACTTAGACCAAAAAACATGTAAACCTGTGATGAGGGATGCATCAATTGAGTGGTTGTAATTAAGTGGGAGTAATAAAAATAACTAATCACTCCAACATGAAAAGCAGTATAGAGATAGAGTTTGAGTTATTTTTAATTTTATTTATTTTGGTTTTGACAAAGTAAAAATGTTGAAGGTAGATTTATTTTAATTCTTATTGATAAATATAATTATTAGTTGTATTAATTTATTTTATTTTAATTTGATCGAGTAAATTTTTTGCATAACATAACATCATAGGACAAAGATTTGCACCTTAAGAAATAATATGTATTTATTTATTTATTATTATTATGTATTTAACCAAGTCAATGTTTACATAACATAAGATACCATTACATGACATAACATAACGTTACAACTATCTCTTCCATATTGGGTTGGAGAGTACCTCTAGGTGCAACAAGAAAGATAAAAAAACAATATAGTTTGATAATACTTCATCCATTGCACTGTTGAAGCATAATGTGTTCCATCAAAAGAACAAACATATACATAAAAATACCATTTCATTAGGAAACTTGTGAGCAATGGAAAAATTTATATAGACCTTTGTAAATTGAGTGACATATTACTAAGCCATTAGCAAAATATGTATTTGAATTTCATACATGAAAATTAGGAGTAGTAAGGTTGGGTGAGACTTAGACCAAAAAACATGTAAACCTGTGATGAAGGATGTATTAGTTGAGTGGTTGTAGTTAAGGGGGAGTAATAAAAATAACTAATTACTCCAACATGAAATGGAGTATAGAGATAGATTTTGAGTTCATTACAGATTTATAAAGGTCAAGTTAGGAGTTGATTAGTCATTTAGAAATGATAAATACATATCATTGCAATCAATTGTAATCAATCAAAGTTTTTTGTGTTGAATAGAGAAGAGTAGCAGCTAGTATGTTTTGTGTGTGAATTTGTGCTTTCGACCCAGTTAGCATATTGTAATCAATCAAGTTTTTTGTGTTTAATAGAGAAGAGTAGCAGATAGTGTGTTTTGTTTGTGAATTTGTGCTTTCCTCCTTTGCCTTTCCATCTTCAAAGACAGATAGCATTTGTCAGAAATATCTATTTTTACATATATTTATATTTCCAAATTTAAATATATTAGCAAAATACTGAACTTTATATTTTCAAATTTAAACCTACTAATAAATTGCTAAACTTTCGTTAATTACCAATTTTAGGAATATCTCGAAATTTCAATTGATGTTTCTCCTAATTTATAGTTTTTTTTTTTTTTAATCTCAAATAAACATAAAAATTTCCAAAAAAAACAAATAATATGAAAAATTTAGCACGTGAATTTGGAATAATAGATATGATAGGAGTAATTTCACATTAAAGTGAAATAATTTATGGTCATACATATGTGCTTTCTTTGATTGATACTTTAGCATTTGCCAGAAATATCTATTTTTACATATATTTATATTTCTAAATTTAAATATATTAGCAAAATAATAAACTTTATATTTTCAAATTTAAACCTACTAATAAATAACTAAACTTTTGTTAATTACTAATTTTAAAAATATCTCAAAATTTCAATGGATGTTTATCTTAATTTTTAGTTAGTTTGTTTTTTTTTTTTTTTTAATCTCAAATAAACATAACAATTTGCTTTAAAAAAAAAAAAAATATGAAAAATTTAACATGTGAATTTGGAATAATAGATATGATATGAGCAATTTCACATTAAAGTGAAATAATTTATGGTCATACATATGTGCTTTCTTTGATTGATACTTTACTAATTTTATGTTCGAAATGCAAGAGATGAAAGAGCTATTGTTTTTGGACAACTTATTTTTTGAATGAGCATCTCTAATCTATCTATACAAATTAAATTAAATAATCTAAATGCTGGAAGTTTTTTCTATAATCTAAATGCCTACAATTTTTTTTACGAAGGTACCAATATTTGAATGATTTAAGTGTGAGAGAAACACAACTAAGTACATGAATATTTCGTGGAAAAAAAAAAATATTACATAGTGCCAAGAGGATAAAAACGATAATGGTGCTGATGAAATAGTAAGAGCTCCAATCCTTTAAAGGTGCTTGTACTCTTTGATCGACATCATTATCATTTGTATCATATTGTTTCTATTGAAACATTTTGTTTTCCAGAAAAATATCCATTAGGCCTGGAATTTCAAATCTTTTTTGCCGGTCAAACAAAAATTTCATGACGTTTTTACATTTTCTATGCCCTTCATTTTACGTTCTAAGTAAATTTGGAAATGTCAACCTCCCTAATTAGACAACCACTTTCCAAATTGTTTCATAAAATGCAAGATGCCAACTAAAAACTGCAGCCTCTACCAACTAAAAACTACAACCTCTGTTCAGTTAAGAGAAATACCTCGTTTTCACAGATGTTGAGGGCATTGAATATTTTCCCCACACACATTGCTAATCGAGAAATTAAATAAATAGATACAAAGGAGTTATCAATTTCTATTGCTTTGAACCCTAGTATAAATCTATTCGAGTTATAGGGTAAGGAAAGCCTTCTTCGGCATAGAAACCATTGGAACTTGGCCCAATGACCACATAATTATAAATTGCCAAATGTTTATTTCAGTTCTGAAGTATCATCAACCTAAAGCTTTACAAGTCCATAACAAAAGCTAATGCCTTTGACCTTTAACCAATCAACACTAGACAGTTAAGCCCAAAATTTTCTCTCTAGTTGAACGTGAAAGAACAATGAACCATTTATGCGGAACTGTGAAACGATAATAAAAAATATATCTAACGATAATCAAACATGTATCTAACTGCGCATTCATGTTATATCCAAAATAATGGCTGAGACTTTCCAAGAGTATATCCCTTTACAGTTATCCCTAAAATGCTTTCATTACTTTATGTAAATAGAGGCTGAGAAATAATAAAGAGAAATCAAACATTCAGTCTAAGGAAATACACATTAATAGTCTAGCGAATAAAAGGGAAGTCAAACATTCCAAAGAATTATGCATGATGGAAATCTAATAGTTTGGGAAAATACTCATCCAGCACACACTTGGGATTAGTGAATTCCTATAACTTACCTAGGAGAAAATTAAAAGTCCCACTTTAGCATTGCAGAGCACAGAGAGCTCATAAGCTTTCTTCAGCAGCCCATTTCCTGGGCAAGGTGGCAAGGATGCATAGAAGGATGGAACTGTGAACTTACTACTTCTGTGCACATTCCAGATCAATTGAAATCCAATATTAGTTGATCATAACTAAACAGCTTTCTTCAGCAGCCCATTTCCTGGGCAAGGTGGCAAGGATGCATAGAAGGATGGAACTGTGAACTTACTACTTCTGTGCACATTCCAGATCAAATTGAAATCCAATATTAGTTGATGATAACTAAACAAGCTCTTGAACCCCAAAAGTTCAGAATGAGAATCTGATAACAAAAAGGGAAAAATAATACTAATTACAGACATATACCAACCATTTTCCGTTCATAGGGGTTTGGTATCCTAATAAATAGGAGCATAAATACAGTGTTAAAATGTTAGCATTTGGTGTTCTCACCAATCTATTGACATAAAGTTAATGTAATGTAATTTGTACCAATCGTTTCCTGGAATGAGGTATCATAATATTTTACTGTAGGCTATCTTTACTGGCACTTAAGGTATTATAGATTTTGACGGTTTAACTTTGAAATTGGAAGTCATTTTGACAGTTTACCTATTATAACACAGAATCTGACAGTAAAACAATTTCAACGACTATCAAATACGTTCTGAAATCCAAAATACTTCCTGTGAGACTTCAAATTTCAAGCCTGATATCCATATTACTCTGTGGTGTTTGTCTCGCTGTCGTGTCACTTTAGTAATTCAAATACAGGTGACTGTGTCCAAAACCGCTTCTAATTTATAGAAAAAAATAAAGTCTCTACAACTATATTATTTAAAAACAGTTGCGTTTTCATCTCTAGAAATAGTAGCGTTTTCATCTCTTAGGTTCCTAAAACAAAATTAGAAGGGTAATGCTACGAAGAAAGCACATAAGCATATCACAAACAGTTTTTACTTCGAGGTAAAATTTCTATGTATCCTATCTATTATATGTTAATTTGTTTTTCCAGATTCCATATTATTTGTTTGCGATGGGATCTTTATGTTTATCCCATATTCTTGGAATATTGATGGTTGGGGGATAGGTTAATTAACATTTCCATATATTCCGAAAATCGACCATTGACAAGAACTCAGCAAATCTACCATGGATTTAAATTTGAAAATATAAAAACATGAAATAGAGGCTAAAAAATCAGAGGTGAGAAAGCCAAGCTTAACTTTCCCGATCATTCGTTTTCTGTAAAAATGGATAGTCCCAACAAAATGTCAGGTAAAAAAGTAAAGCAATGTAGGAAAAAACGCTAATTTATTATTTGTCTTGAATATCAAGAGTGAGGTAAAGTCTTCATATTCGCCAAAGCCTGATTTATTAGCGTGATAAATTAGGGTTTTTTCCCTGACATTTTCTTGCGACAGTCCATTTTTACAGAACACGAATGGTGGGCGAAGTTAAGCTTGTGTTTCTTGCCTCAATTCTTTTTAGCCTCCGCATCATACGCCTTCTTGCCTCTGATCTACCATTGATTTAAATGTGAAAATATAAATACATGAAACTGGTTCTCCCGGGTTGGACTTTGTTAATGTGACAAATTGGTTATCGAACTACAATTTCAAATGTGAAACACCTGTCACATTTGACTATCTTTTAACTCTAGTGCCGGTGCCTGTATTCATAGCCCAGAAAATTTTCCGACCCAGTGAAATTCCATCTGTTACCAAGTGGCGTTCAGATTCAGATGGAGTGAGTCTCTGTACTCTTTTCCGACAATTACTGCGCCATGATTCAGATTCAGATGGAGTTTGTAGCCATGATCCCACAAGTACTGCGCAGGCTTTGAATACACTTGTAGGTATTTGATTCCATTTGTCACTGAACGATTGTGAAGGATGGATGTAATCGGAATCTAGGTTTAATTAGAAATTACAAGTTTGCTAAGGTTGGGAAGTTTTTTCATCCGCAAGTTCCCCATGATTAAACCTACGAGCTCTTTGAATGAATGACAAATTAAAGACAAATTGGAGAGAAAATAATACAAGAAATATTGATTTTAATTTTATGTAAACCAGGATAATTTCATTAAATATCTATACACATGTTTATAAATATCTACACGCATCTTTATCGGTAAAAGAAATAATGAGAAGCCACAGAGAGAAAGATTGACCAAGCAGAAGAGGGTCAGGGTGGAATCCCCCAGCTAAGGTTCGGCAGAAGAAATAGGGCAGGGTCGAATCCCCCAGCTAAGGGTCGGCAGAAGAAATAGGGCAGGATGTAACTAGTCAGGCACCCAAACCTTGTCGCAATGTTTTCAAAGGGAAATATGCTGTGATGTCCACAGAGGATTTGACCTTCATTTCAGAAAGATAGAACCTTACCATTGATTTCTACCAGGCTATCTGTTTTCGGGCACTGGATTCATTTGGCAGGCTAGAGGTTATGCCTTTGCCCTGGTGTTGCGCGGCTCAACCGCTTCACTCTCCACCCTTAAGATTTCAGAACCTTATTTGCTGTCAAAAAAAAAATTGGACATAAAATCAAATAAAATCAATGGTTTACCAAATCAAATAACCAATATATTAGCATTGGCCAAAACCCGGCCAATCCTATCAAGTGAGTCTTTACTAGTCAGGGGAGGCCTAAATTACAATGAAGTATTCCCAACTTTTTATAGGCTCCATTACATGCAATACCACGGACCGTAATATCGTGGGTGCACTATACCATGTGCCTAAAACCGCTACTATTTAACGAGGTCAACCTTCACTCAAACCCGCTCTCAATTTTACTTAACAAAAAAGTCCTAGTCACAAAGATAACGTTCCTATAAACATGGAAACATTTGAATTTAGTAAATATGACGAGAATGATGGATGTGTTGGTTTATGAAATATGCCATAGCAACAATGTAATTTAGAAACTCTCTTATGAATTAAGCAAAAGATAATTTTTTTGAAGTGACAATAAGTTTTTGCTTGTGGAATCCCTACCCAACATTCCCCATCATAGGATGAATAACTATCAAACAAGGATTTCAAATTCAATACTTTAAAGGTCTTGACTTTACAATACCAATTAAAACAACCTCATAATAATGATTCAATGGTTGCTAGGATGTTATCCCATCCATCGGTTTCAAATCCCATAGTCGATATCTTTGGTGCCTTGTGATAAGGTTTAAGGAGTATGTTCCCCCACATTAGTGAAATCCCATGTCTAAGTTAACATAAACTAATAAGAACTAAATATTCATATCCCAAGTACAATCATTCCCAATATACAAAATATATAAATCTCCTAAACCTCATTAAGAATCACATGACCTAACCGATGCACTAATAATATACAATATACAAAATAAATAGATATCCTAAACCTTAATCTTGCCATGAGCTCTATTGCAATATCTACTTTGATGAAAATTTTGTCTTCATTCCTAGTTTTGAAAGAAAAAATTGTTTCTTGGGTACCTATGATTTGTCTTCTAGTTACAGATCTACACGGGTTTTAATTTGAGGGTAATGGTATTCTTGATAATTTGGTAAAGAACCTTGCAAAGAGATATCAATTTGGAGTTTTCTTACTTGACATCTCACTCCTCTTTTTTAATATAAGAATAAAACAATTAGATATCAAGGCCTTTAACATACTTTTAGCTTTACTCCAACCTTAAGATGTAATATTTTATTACTATTGCCACAATCGCCCATATTACTTTGGCACCCCTAAATTATTGTGGGTTTGTGGCTGTGAAGACAAGTTAATCTTTTTTTCATAAATGAATTTGTTGATTGATGACTCACGAGGTGCCTCTCTATGAATACTCTTCATAACAATACTCATTGCATTACTTGATTAGACTCTCCACATATGTGGTTATTCACTATCATAAGACAAAACTTGGAACGAATTTAAAAAGGAGACCATGTGATGACAAACTGGGTTAATGCGACTACCAATAACCCAAGGCTAAATCCAAACACAACCCTTTATTAACCTCAAATTCCATAAAATTCCATGCAACATTAACGTGTGCAGTCAACCTAAGAATACGAAACTTTTTGTGAGAGATTTTTCTCTCACCTTCCCATTTTTTTCCCTCCTCATCCAATTACATGGGATTCATCTTATCAAATGGTGTAACGGGAAGGAAAAACAGGCATTTAAAACCCAAACATAGAGTCTTGAAATTTATGCTTATAGGTGCTATTGGGCTGAAGAATTAACCTTAAAATACATCCACTTTCACTCCATTCACACATTTTCTCACCTTAATTCCACCACCATGTCACCACATCAGCTTCAATTTTTTCATTAAATGGGTTACCATTTCATTTTCCAAAACATTATTAATTCTTAGTATTTTTAAGTGAATTTGTGGTTAAACTTTAGAAAATAATATCCTTATACTTATACCTAACAATTAGAATGAGTTTGTTGACATGTGTAGGTACAAAGGAAGCTTCTAAGGCACCCTTATGTGGCACTCTATGTTCAAATTCAAATTTGAGGAGATCATAGACCTCATGGATAAGATCATGGACCTCATGGAGAAGATCATGGAGGATAGGGGTATTTGTCACCATCGGTTGAGAGATATGTCGATTTGAATAGGGAATAGTGGATCCACATTTATGAGTTTGTTATCATAACTTTTGTATAAATAGGAGTGTTATCTCCTTCATTTGTAACTTTGGAATTGAGAAGTTAGAATTTAGAACCTTAGGATCTTATAAGTTGTAATGAGAAGTTAGAATTTGGAATCATTGTAATGGAGATTTTAGAACCTCTTGGAATGTAGAACTTGTAATTACAATTTGCAATTGATGATAAATACAATGGAGCTTCTTTGATCTTCTACATTTGACTTCTCTTTTGATGTGCTTGTGAATCCTTGGAAGGGCCCCCATTCTCTAGCAAGTACACTTTTGTTTTGGTAAGCTTTCAGTTTATGTTTGTTTGTAAATTTCATTAGGTTCATATGTTTGAAATATTAACGAATGACCTTTCGTAAGAAAGTACTAATGTTTCTTTCAATGAATCTGAATTGTTATTTAATGTTTGATTTCATTAGTTTAAATAGTTTATTGATTAAGATGATTAGAAATATTAATGAACAATCTCCTATAACGGAGCTTTAATATTTCTTACACTTGTCACAATGTCTTTAGATTTCATTTTGTTAAACGACTAAATAGGTGTTGGAGATCCCAATGAAAGACCTCCTGTAAGGGAGCTTTGGCATTTCTTCACCTAGCTTAGTTTAGTTTGTCTCTAAGTCCATAAAAATTAGATGATCCTTGAAGTATACTTACTCGGATTGATAGTAAATGAAACTCTAATTTGCATCCACATTTTAGAACCAACATTTTGGCGTCGTTGCTGAGGAGGATGATTTAGAGATAGACTTAGGAAGTCATTTTTATTGCAATTTCTTTTTATGGAGTAACTTGTGAAACGTGGTGATAGCAGGATCTTCTTAAAGGAGTTCAAGTTTGAGCTTTTTGATTTTTTTCGTATTTAGTTAGTTTCAAATTCAGTTTTTAAACCCCCCATTTCTTACTAATCCATCTACGGATGAGAAAATTGAAAATGTTGAATAGGTACTTCTTGGAGAGCAACCAGTTTCATGAATAGTTACTGCTCATACTAGGGTTCCATTCCAACCAGTTTCGAGTTTTGTTCGCCTTCATGTAATAGTATTTTCTTTTATGACATTCACCTAAGCCTTGTCTTACTTATTTATCTTATTTGCAGGGGTGGCCTTATATGCAATTTATATGTGTAGTAATAACTTTTTCCCCTCTTTCTAGATAGGGAGTATGATAGGTTAAATTAATGGATTCAACGGTTCTAGATCCAATGGTGAATGTAAGGTAATCTCTTATATGTTTTTCTTACCTTCCTTTTAATTCTTGTTTTTTCAACGCGTAGTTTTGATGTTCTTATTATGGAAAATGACCCCTCTATTGGTTTTCTCGTTTGATTTCTTGTAAGAAATTTCTCATGAGGTCACCTTTTTTTACTTTTGAGGTTGTTTTTTTTCTTGATTTTGTTTTTCCACAACTTTGTATTGCCCAAAAATATTTTTGCAGACTATTAATAATACTGCCTATTTCTATTGGCACAACAAGGAGTACGCACTGCCTTTAACCACATTAGATAAGAGTGTTTAATTCATCTATTTTTGTTATTTCATTCCTAACTCAAACTTGTGCAATAAAGTATTTATATGTTGGTTTCACTAAAATGCAAGTATGAGAACAACTTTGGAAAACTCTTTTACCCCTGTGCGATTGGATACCATAGTAGGCTTCTTATGTAATTCCATTCTAACTTGCAATTAAAAATTAATTTATTATATCATTTGGTTATACTAACGTGCACCAATTCCTAAGTGTGATTTACATATCAAAATGAATATCCCCAATAGGATATGTTGGACACCTAATCCTAAATGGGTTAGTGTGGAAGCTGAATAGACTAAGTAGTCCAAGAGACCTTGGGATGTGAAACCCAACGGTTACATAATGTACTATAAATGTATATCATTTGTCAATAAAAATTGTACTGCATGTTTTATCTTTCATATTTTCTTTTGCTGCCCATGTGTGTTTAACATGGTATCAGAGCAGGCGTATTCCTGCCCTGCATAATTAATTTGAGCCATTTGCTTTATGGCCTTTCTGTGCAGTTTATTTCTGCCATGAAATTCATGAATATTTCTTCAGCTCAATTTTAGATGCAACCTGATTATACTGCTGCTGGTGTCTGTTCTCCATATAGAAGCGCCTCCATACCCCTGACAATGCCTGCGCTTCTCCTCCATATAATTAGCTGCTACATTGCATGTGCTCTGTCCTGAGATAACCTGCCTCTGCCAGCACTACACATCTGTCCATCTCATATTAACGCTGTCCCATAACAGTGGAATGCGTTTGAATATTAATGTTGTGTGTTGAACTGGCCTGACATGCTGATAATTGAACGCTGAGATATGCCACCAGCTCCTGGTATGCATTGTTGAATGGTATGCGTATGATTCTGTTTGAATACGTTATGAAGTTGAATGCGTTTTGGTATCAAGTTTGAATGCGTTATGAAGTTGAATGCGGCTGTTTGAATACGTTATGAAGTTGAATGCGTTTTGGTATGAATGCGAGTCCTGCACCTCTGCCCATTCTCCCAAAATAAAAATAAAAAAATGGGCGTTTTCCCTCATCCTCAGATCTGTCACCATCTCTGCACCTCATTATAGCCTGTCAACAACTAGAGTGACCGTTGTTTCTCAGACTCCGAATTGCACCACCAGAACTCTCCGCTGGAGTTTCCTAGTGACCTTACCCCTCACACGACTGAACCTGTGTGTTCTCTTGACGAGCTCAAGAAATGAATTTTCAAATTCTTTGGAGTTAGCCATCAACAAATCTGTCAATATTTTGGCCTAAAACAAGCATTTGGCATTGGTGGCCCTTCGACATACAATGGCATTTGAACCAGTTCAATAAAGAGAGTTGCTGCTGCCGGAGACCATTCCGTGGCTGCTGTAATCAAAACGTTCTGTCAGTTCTGGAATCAAAACGTACTCTCTCTTCAGTGCTTGTTCCTATGCACTCAAACATCTCATTTACATAACATTACTAGCACCAGATCCACGCTTGTCTTCATTATAGAAGGGTGATGATCAGTGAGAAGTACAAACTTTCATCCTTACAAAATCCCTGTTGGGGGTTGACTTTTGGTACACACTTTCGACAATGGAATTTGTGGAAGCTTTGGTGACTTGTCGGATATCTGAATCGCACGACGTCAATCCATCAGAAGCAACGAAATGACTTTGATTCTGCAACAAAAAGAGAGACCCGAATTGTGCAACAACTGATATTCGAGTTTCAGAGGAGAGAGGGAGGAAAGCAGTGAGGAATTTTATAGTGCGAGGTGGGGTTGAAATTTGTGTCAGTGGATAAAATCGGACTTCCTTCTGTCAAGATGGCAGTTTTGGAGACGTTTTCTATGAAAATAGCGATTGCAGAGGACAAATTTGGAGCCCTCTCTGTCCAAATGGCTGTTTCAGAGAGATGAACTTGAGGTAAATAATTGAGGGTAGCTTAGTTGAATTCGGCGTGTCGTGGACAAATTAGTTCAAAAAAGGTCTTTAGAGGCTATTCTGCTTAAAGCTCGAGGAAGGAGGGAAGCTTTACATGCAATAAGCTTAGGCGATCTGTGTTTACCAATAAATAGAATTTCTGGAGAAAATCATCTGTGGATACCTAAGAAATAAGTAGTTGTAGGTGGAAGTTGATTATCGTCCAGAGAAATCAGCAGTTGTGTAGGCCTGCTAAATTTCAACTGCCCTGGGAAGTGAAGTGTTGAACTGAAAGAAGTATTGTCAACACTTCAAAGATAAATAGGATGCTATAGAGGAGGAAGCTTTGTTTATAAGAAGAGAGCAATCTCACCAAAGGCCGCATATCCAAATTATTGCCATTGTGGTGGACAAAACTTGAAGTTCTGTCACAAGTTGACAACTGATAAAATTGGTGATCAATACTGCCATAGCTGCATCACTCTAAGGCGTACAAGCTCGCAAAAATGGGTGTGCGCTTTGCTTGGCTTAGCGAAAATGGTTGTCATCCGAGGAACGCATTCAATGGCAATCCATGCATCAACATCATCTGCCGTAATTGTATATTCAGGTTGAGCTGCCCCCTCAATATACTGCACAGTGCCATCTTGTAAGTGACGAACCCACTGAAAAACACAAAGAGAAGTGCCATTGACAGAAATTCCACATGCTTGTAATGTGTTCATGGTTGTGTTGAATTTTCTGCCGCTCCTGCGCGTTGAGACTTTGACTGGCCGTGGTATACATCAAACAAATTTTCAAGGACTGTGGTGAAGAGGGAATCTATTCTTCCATTTCCTGGGCAGCGTACATCATAAACAAATGTTGAGGTGCCATTTTGGGGACTGATAATTGCATATCTACTAATTTGTGTTCGCTGACATTTAATTATCAGGTTCTATCTTCCAATCTGTTCGTTGTTTAGTTAAGTTTTTGAATGAGAAAAGTCCATTATGTAGTAGCTATCACTTAAAGGCCGTTGCATTTAATTTCTGAATTTTCTATTGGATAATATAAGTTTATTTGGAGACTGTTACTACATGTGGAAGCATTAAAAACAATGTACAGTGAATAAACTTACGAAAATCACCCACCGTGGAGAACATTGTGGCAAAAATCATTTGCATATCAGGGTTTATCTATTGAGATAATGGCCAGACTTGAAGATGCATTAAAGTTATTGAATATCCTAATTCATTCCACTGTTGATGGGATGGTAAAAGTCAACAAAGAAACTCTTTTTGACATTCAAACTTATTTGCAAAATGCACAAGAAAAGATCGATTTTTTGCAGCTTGAATCACAGCTACAGCAAGAAGAGCTACATCAAAATAGACATCATTCTGAACTTGTTTTTGTTCAGAACATTAAGACAACCACCCATCAGAAGTAAGTCAATAATGTTACAGTTCATTCAAATAAAGCAGCAGTTGTACATGCAGATGCAGAAACTCAGTCTGCACTTTCCAAGCCCATCATTAGACCTTGGGAACAGCTTGTCCACAACAAGCACAGAACTGGTCTTAGATATGACAAGGACTTGTCCTTTCATATTCCAGACTACGCCAATCCCATTCAGTTTCAGAGTGTTGGATTCATTCATGAAAGTTCACCTGCTCCTCATGACGGTTCAGCGTCAGCTATTCCAGATTCTGCCCCTCTTCCACAACAACAAAAACAGATTGTGAAATGCCAACACTGTGACCGAGTTGGCCATCTGAAAAATCATTGTTTTGATCTTCATCCATGTAAGCACTATCATAAAACCAGTCATTCTTCACACAGATGCTTCAAAAACAAATGGCCTGCAAGAACAAAGATTCATCTTGGATGGATCGCTTCTTGGCAATGGGCATCAACAATCAAGAAGATATTCCAAACACATGTCAGAACTTGTTCCAGAGTATTGAACAGTCTTGCAGTTGAGTTTTCTCCATCTTCTCACCTTGTATCTGACAAGGGGGGAAATGATGGTCATCTAAAAGCTTCAAAGTCACACCAAGCGAGCCTGAGCCACAACCTGCCGCACCAGTTTCAGAGTTGTAGCCAGAAACAAAGATGCCCATAAACATGCCTTCAGTTGGCAATCTGGGACACTTCCTCTAGCAGAAGACTTCAACTTCTTGCCAGCTTTGGAAGAATTCTAGGAACACAATTGAGAACACTTCCTCTAGCATAAGACACCAGCTTCTTGCCAGATTTGGAAGAGTTCTAGGAATTGCATTAAGCATTCCAGAGTTGTTGGTCATCCTTAAACCATCACAGGTTGAGACTTCCCTTTTTAGGTTGAAGTTTTCCCTTTTATGCGAGGTGAGGCCTCCCTTTCATGGTTGAAGGTTTCCCTTTTTAAAACAATAGGATCACTTCCTCTAGCAGAAGACTTCAGTTTCTTGCCAGTTTTGGAAGAGTTCCGGGAACTGCACTAAGCGTTCCAGTGTTGGTGGTCATCCTTAAACCACCGCCCTTTATACCAACATTTCAGAGAGCACATTCAGCCTAGTGCTGCCATGCATTTTTTGCACATTTTTTATTACAGCTCTCTTCTTGGACTCATACATAACCCTTCGGATTAAGGGGGGGAATGTTGGACACCTAATCCTAAATGGGTTAGTGTGGAAGTTGAATAGACTAAGTAGTCCAAGAGACCTTGGGATGTGAAACCCAACGGTCACATAATGTACTATAAATGTATATCATTTGTCAATAAAAATTGTACTGCATGTTTTATCTTTCATATTTTCTCTCGCTGCCCATGTGTGTTTAACAGGATACACCATTGCTTAATAAATATTAGGTTATTATTACTTCACGACATGACTTATGTTATTATGTCTAGAGGTGCCCCTCAAATTATTCTTAGTACACAAAGATATTTTTTCATGTTGATATCCATGCATTCATGGCACAATTAAGGTTTTATAGGTGCGTATTGAATTTCCCTTTGGACGTTTGATTATATAGTTCCCAACAATTATGAATGTTGCCTGTTCAGTTTGACCTCATAATACTATGAACCCAATCCTTTATTTCCACATCCCCCTCATTCACATGGGATGCATGTTCTTACATTGAAATATCTAGATGGTTGGGATGTGAGGATGAAAAATGAGGGTGGGGATCTCCCCTTGTAAAACCCAAACTCTTGTACCTTTGTCATTTTCACTCCCTTTCCTCTTTTCGTTGGTCATTTTCTTTTGAGGTTTTGTTGCGGTGTTGTTTCTTCGACTAATGACATGTACCAACCCCCTTGTTAGTGTAAAGACATCATGGAGGCATTGCTCAATTCTGTTAGATCTCACACTTATCTTTGACCAGGATTTACAAGTACAAATTTTTCCTATGGTAGAGTGCAACTCTGTTTCTCTTTAAACTAATCTTGCATATGGTTATGGTGTCTCTACTGGCTAATTTTCCTTAGACTTTGTATTTATTTTTCCTCTAGAGCTATTTGTTCTAATGCTAATGATGTTACTTGGGTTTTACAAGTATACTTCTCATACCAGGAATTATGTTTTCTTTTACAACATTCACCTATGCCTTAGCTTACTTATTTATGTTATTTGCAGGGTTGGCCTTATCTATAATCTATATGTGTTGTAATAACATTTTCCCCTCTTTCTGGATAGGGAGTAGCAGAGTTCAAACTAATGGATTCAACGGTTATGGATCCAATGGTGAATGTAAGGTAAGCACCTAGATTTTTTTTTACCTTCCTTTTAATTCTTATTTTTTCAACAAGTAGTTTTTATGTTCTTCTAATGGAAAATGGCCGCTCTGTTGGTTTTCCCAATTGATTTTCAGTAAGAAATTTCACATTGAGTCACCCTTTTTACTATTGGGGTTGTTTTTTTTCTTGATTTCATTTTTCCCCAACCTGATACGATCTAGAAATATTTTCACAAACCATTAATAACACCTCCTCTTTCTATTGGCACATCAACGAGTATGCACTGCCTTTAACCGGGTCAGGTAAGAATGTTTAATTCCTATATTAGTGTTATTTCTTTGCTAACTTAGACTTCTATAGTAAAGTATTTATACCCCGGTTTCACTATAATGTAGGTACCAAAATATCCTTGCAAAACTCTTTTAACCTTCGTGACTCAATACCACAGTAACCGTGTAATTTCCATTCCTACATTTTTCCAAGTTAGTTTCATTTCACTCAAGGGAGCTCAATTCAGACCCATGGTCCTCCTAAGAAATTCCGTGACTGCTAGCATTTTTGTTTATTTCTTCCTTGCATTCCCTAAGAAACTTAGGCATTAATTCACTGTATTTACTAGTTTACTTTGTATATTTCTTTCGAAAAGCTTGGTTACCAGGGTGCTTGATGTAATATGAAACACAGTGCTTGGTAGTTTTTCATAATTCTATACTCATCAAAACTTTTTACTCGAGTTCATGTTTATAAACTTGCTCAAGTATAATTTATTCACTTCTCAGACATATTTTACGAAATATATATTTTTTTAATTTAGCTACTGTGAGGTGCTCTATAGATCAATTTTTAATATGCGCATGTAATTGCTTTTTTATCCCTTCCTTGGTTTTACATAGGTGAAATCTCTAAGTGGATAGTTGCTTATATTTGTAAGCATATATACACATAGGAATTCCATTTCATGTTATATATTAGTTAGATTTCACTTCAATATTAATATCGTTATGATTTCTGGAATGCAACATGGCTCGATTTTTCTTTCACTAATCAATTTTGTGTAAGGAAAAATGTAGCTATTATTATATTGCATGTGCTCTTGGATAAAATTTATTTTCCAGTTTTCATACAAAAGACTTTGTTGATCCCTTATTAGAGAATATGAAATCAATGTTTTAGTTATAATGAGATCTGTTGAAAAATTTATAATTGAGTGAATTTTGTATTTACATGTAGTCTACTGTATACACTACAAGAAAAAAGGACACTGGTGAGGGTAAAAAAATGCCACCATAAGCTCATTGGTGACGGTCCAAAAGGGCCTCTGTCACCTAAAATTGAACATCACCAAAGGTGGCATTGCCAAAAGTATAGGTATTGTGGTGAAATTCAAGGTTTGTAACCAATAACTATTTATAATGATGGATAATGGTTGTCACCATTTCATATGAACAATGGTGACAGAACTTAGTTTCTGTCACCAAAAAACTGAACGTCGCCAAAAGTGGCAACGCCAAAAGTATAGTTGTTGTTTTGAAATTCAATGTCTGTCACGAATAATGATTATAATGATGGATATTGACCATCACCATTTCATAAAAAGACCAATGATTTATTGTGATGGACCTTTAATAGTCGTCACTATTGATGCATATATATAGCAATTTTCGTTGGTCATCACTATTTCATATTTTGTTGAGGGTCAAAAGATGTCACCATAAGCTCATTGGTGATGGGCAAAAGAGCCTCTGTCACCAAAGTTCTGTTACATAGCATTTTGTCACTATCCCTGTACTCCCCGTTCCTTGATCCTGGAGGACCTCTATAGTGAATCCTACATTCTTTCCCTTCATGAAGAAACCCCCATTGTCTCCCTCTTCATGAGCAGATCAATTCCCCAGCAGAGTCGCCAATTTGTAGTGAAGTAAAATTATAAGTGCAAACACAAACAAATTCCTCTAGCCCGATAGTGGGTCTAGCCACAACTGATACATTCTATGGAAGATTTCCTTAGGTTAGAATCAATTAAGAGGGCCTACCTCTTAGTCCGCTTATCCTGTTTGATGATTTCCTTGCTTGCTCGCACTAGCTATCTCTCGCTTCCTTCTTCAACCACCTAAAACAAGTAAAAAACAACAAACAACAACTGTGATAATAGACAAATTGTAATTCAACCTACTTAACAAGTCAAGAAACATTAATCCTGAGTAGTCATTTGATCTTTTGACTCATTAAACTTAAAAGATCATCTGAGCACTTGTCCTTTCGAGGTCATTTCCAATCGAAAGTGATAGAGTCACATTTCGTCCTTCTCTCGACTCTTAAAACATGAAAAGGCAAAGTTTTGTTCCAGTGTTCTAAAATCAACTTCCCACAAAATATTCCTAGTTAAACTTATTTTCCTTAGTCATTCTTTAGGGTCAATTCCAATGGCAACACTTCCAGAGTTTACCAGTCAAGGATTCCCCTCGGATGGGAATCCTGGTCCTTTTCCTTCTTTTGGAAATGTTGGTGCTCCTTATATGGCAATGTTGTCCCTCCCTGGATTAACCATTGGTCTACCTGTTTGGTTGTTTTCGACCTCGGTGGTCTTGAGTGTCTCGGCTCCTATCTAAATGTCTCCTTCATTTGACTAATGTCACGATGATTCTAAGGATGATCCCTCGCCCTCTTCCCCCATTTCTTCACCCTCCGCTTCTACTTCGCCTGGTGAAAGTTTCAAATCTAGTAACCAAGAGGCTAAGAAGAAGAAGTCAGATAAGCGAGAGGCCAACCATGTGCCTATTGTTATAAATACACTTCCTATTGACAAACCTTCTAATCCTCCATGGAAGGTCATATTTCCTTGCGAGTTGTGTAAGGGTGACCATCTCCTTCAAGCTTGTCCTGGCATTCCCAGAGTCTTAGAGGTATGGTCTCAAGACCTAAATTGACCATCCCCGTCGACCTCTGGAGATCATGTCGATGCTACACCCTCCGCTAGGGATGGTAAGAAGAAGGGAAAATTTAAATTCCCCTATAGGTTACGTGAAGGAGAGAATCTTCTTCACCTTTGTCCTCTTATGGATAAAGTTTCCAAATTTTTGGAAAACCTTACAGCTCCTCAACCCCAACTTCATGTTGGTTATCAAAGGCTTTCTTCTAACCCTCTTCCAGTTGGTAAAGAGATTGAATTGGATTCATCTCTTACCCATCCTTTTCTTCCTAAGCAAGACCCTCTTGTGTCTATTCCTAACCAACCATTGGTCGAAAAGAGTGTCGACTTGGTTCCGCCACTAGTTGCTCACTCTGGTCCAGAAGAGAGTGGTGATCATATTGCTCATGTTCGTCTCATCTCCTCAGATTCCCATGAATGAAAGAGTGACCCTCCCATCCCGATTGTTCAGGATAGTCCTTCTTCTATTCCTATACAGCATGGGGGGAATCATATGATAACCCCACCAAGTAGTTATGTCGTATCCTTTGATTGGGTTCCATTAACTACATTTGGCCTCCCTTCTTATTTGCCTTTCCAAATCACACTACAAGCCTATAATATGGTAGTACCTGGCACTATATTAGATGAAGGAACGTCTATTAGTATCATGTCTTCTACTACTTGGAAAGTTTTGGGCTCCCCACAGCTTATGCCTATCACTCAGAATCTGTTGGCTTTCAACAGAGGAACCAGTGAACCCTTGGGGGTCCTTCCAAAGTTCCCTATTACTTTGGGAGGAAAGGCCATCTATATAGAATTGATGGTAGTCCAAGGTCCCTTAGATTTCAATCTTCTCCTTGGATGCGACTATGTTTATGTCATGGGAGCTCTTGTTTCTTCACTTTTCTATGTGGTTTGTTTTTCGCACGAAAGGAGAATTGTGACCATTGATCAACTGTCTTTCATTGGTCACCAGGCACCTCCTTTGCAACCATCGTCCCCTATCAGCTCTTGTTTGCAAGTAGTGCCTTCCCCGCCACAGGTCAATTATGTGGCTACCCATTCCATCTCCGCATCTGCTGATGGTCACACAAATAGTATAGTACATTATGTACTGGGGGCATTGGAACCCGATGTGTCTATGGTACCAATTGACATGTATTCCTCCCAGAGCATGGTTCTTCCATCTAGTGAAGATCTCTTGGGAGCCATGTTCTCGTATGGTTCATGAACCAGGTCATTCAGGATAGTTCGTGGTCTTGTGTTAACCTCGTTAAAAAATGAAGGAAAGGGTGTGAGCATAGTTCTTTGTCTTGTGTCAAGCTCGTTAAAAAATGAAGCAACTCCCTTTTTCCAAATTGAGTCTTTGATTAAGATATCACAAAATCCCAATCGAGTATTTTCAAGATCTCGAAAGTGAACCTTCATTCCATCCACCTAGTTGACTAAAATGAAGCTTGGGGGGCATGTACCTCGATTGAGTCATTATGCTGGGGGCATGAAAACTTATAGCAAGCATAGTTTCTCGTTTCAAGCTTATGTAAACATGAAACTAAATCCAAGCAGAGTTCTCCATGGTTCAAGCTTGTGTAAAAATGAACCCATGCCCAATTTACATCTCGTGATTGTCGTTTTTATCAGCCGATTTCTTTTAGATGAGCCTTGGTTGTTTCAATCCATCACCACCATCTCTTTGGCCAATCATATGATTTCACTTGGTTGTCTTTCCTTTCCTAAGGGACCACAACAATGAGTGGTTTTATTATCCAACCTCTTGACCATTACATGTTTTTAGTAGTTCCACCATTATCGGAACCAATTTCTACATTTTATACCAAACGTTCCTCTAGGATGAGTCACCTTTAAGCTCTTTTCTCAACTCATAAAACTCAAATGAAAAGATTGCCGAGTATTTTTCCCTTTTGACTCGTAAAAGAGAATAAAATGGGGGTTTTGCTTTCAAGCTCTTTTCCGACCCTTTAAACACGAAAATATTGTCGATCTCTTGTCATTTGAACTTGTTAAAGGTTGTGAAATGTAGTGTGCCTAACATATGTTTACCCCATTTTCAGGTTGGGATGCATTATTTACGAAAAAGTTACTCCTTGACTAAAATGGTCAAGCGCTTTTCTCAAGTATCGTTTTCTACCTTTTCGGGCTCAAGACACACAAATGTATTAAAAGGGATCATGTGGAGTTTTATTTTTTGTATCTTTTTCAAACTCTATAAACATGAAAATGATACTGAGTTACACCTTTGTCGGACTCATTAAAATATTAAACAACATCAGATTTGTCACCATGATGAACATCAGCTTCTCCTTCCTAGGGCTTGTTAAACATACTAGGTCGGATTCGTCTGAAGGATGAACTTACAGTGGAAGCATATGTTATGCCCTTCAAGCTTGCGATTAAAAATACTTGGGCTACTTGCCAGAAATGGTGGGGGTAAATTTCGAAATCTATTCAATTGTGTTAGCATCTCACTCTTGAACATGGCACTTTCTGCTTCGTGTCGGGTTGGGACATCCTCCCTTTTATCGTTGACCTTCCTAGGTTGGGCCGTTCATTTTTTCCTTCCATTTGATCTCTGCCACGTCATCATGACCACTGATCCTATGGATCCAAAAGCTGCCAAACTTCCAATTGTGTCACCGATATGTTCAAGAGTTGTCCTTTTGTAGTTAAATTTTCCTTTGACTCTCTAAATCAAACAAAATCATTTTTCATCCTTTCAACTCATGTCAATGATGTGGGAAACATTATGGCCCTCCTTTGACATGCTCATTTCCCGTCGACTTCATCTCATTATCCGGAAGTTGACCAAGAGACTCCTTTCCAGTACCTTAGAGCTTGCATGCCCTAATGGCAAGTTCTTCGCACTTGACGACAAGTTCACATCATTGGCTTTCGATCGAATGATTTCACAGGTGTTCGACTTTAATCCCTCTATTCATGTTCTATGGATTATGCTAATAGTACCTTGAGGATCATTGTCATTATTGGTGGTTTCTCTCACGCTTGTTAACAATTTACATCATTGACTGGTAATCAAAAGACTTTCTAGCATGTTCGACGTCGACACATCTATTCACATGTTAGAATTTGTACTATGATCGGGTCGTGTTGGAGAGCAAGACCCTGGGCTCAGATCACAAAAGTCCAGGTTGCGAAATGATGTGGCATGGTTACATTGATATACATGTCTCTTTCAAATGGATGGCTATACCATGAGTTATCATATGTGTTCCTTCTCATTATTGGATGGCTACGACCATACCTTGGTTTCATTATGATCCTCGTTGATGGATGGCTATGCCCATACCTGGATTCAGTTACATGATCATTTTATGGATAACTGCATCCATGCCTAGATTCATATATCATTTGACGGAGTTCTCAGTTATGTATATGTATCTATACTTTCTTGTAGGTTTTCTGACGGCATACTATGGTTCCCGCACTAATTCATATAACATTTCATCCCTCACTCTAGTTCGACCTTCATGCTTTAGGGGGCATCTATTACATAGAATTTTGTAATTGTCCCTGTAATCCCCGTTCCTTGATCCTGGAGGACCTCTACAATGAATCCTACATGCTTTCCCTTCATGAAGAAACCCCCATTATGTCCCTCTTCATGAGCATATCAATTACCTTATGCACCATTTCCCATGAAACTTCTATTTTGCCCAGTTTACAAGGCCAACACTAATGACCCTTGTCTTCCCTGCACCGATGTGTATAGATTAGCATTGTCCCTAGCATCGACCGAAGCAACTGAGCTATATTCCCGTCGTGCCGGTCCTGTTATGGAAAGTTTTTTAAATTAAGAGTCGAAGCTTCCAACTCTAGAAGCTTCGTAACGGAAGTCTGGTAAATGGTTTGGCCAGATGGAGTCAATAGTGTCAGTTTGGGCTCCTTTCCACTACAATGATGGAACTACCTCAAGGGATAAGACCTTGTCCCATGAGAGGATGATCCATCTCTCATCCATTTATCTTATATAAAACTCCCTTATTCCCAAGCATAAGATGGTGTTAATGTTTTTGTGATAGTGCTATTTTGATTTAGAGTAAACAACAAGCTATTCATAGTTGTAGCTCTATAGTTGTGTGAGGGGGAAGTGTGATTTGGTTTGGAGTGAAGCCTAAATGAAAGTGCCTTAAAACTATTGTTTATTGAGGCCATCATGGAATGCTAGCAAAAGTGTGTGGGAACCTGGTCTTGTCAGAGGAGAACAACAACATCAAGACGATGGTTTTAATCTCTTCTTCATTCAATATATATGAAACTATTGATTGATTTCCTACATGATTTTTCATCTTACATATACATGGCTTAATGTTTCTTATCTTTTTAAGTAGGTTGAATTACAATTTATCTATTATCACGATTGTTGTTTGTTGTTGTTTACTTGTTTCAGGTGCTTGAAGAAGGAAGCAAGAGATTGTTGGAGCGAGCAAGCAAGGATATCATCAAATAGGATAAGCATACTAAGAGGTAGGCCCTCTTAATTGGTTCTAAGCTAAGGAAATCTTCCATAGAATGTATCAGTTGTGGCTAGACCTATTATCAAGCTAGAGTTATTTGTTTGTGTCCGCACTTATAATTTTACTTCACCATAAGGTCACAATGCCAAAAGTATAGGTTTTGTGGTGACATTCAAGGTCTGTCACAAATAATGATTATAATGATAGATAGTGACCATCACCATTTCATATGAACAAGGAATTATGGTGATGAACCTTTCATGGTCGTCACTATGATGCATATATATGGTGGTGTTCATTGACTGTCACCATTTCATATTTTGGTGAGGGCTGAAAAATGTCACCATAAACTCATTTGTGATGGTCAAAAGAGCCTCCGTCACCAAAAACTGATCATCAACATTCCATATGAATATCAGGGCATGATGGAATCGAACCACCAACCTCCTACTTGTAAAGCAGGTGCTCTTCCATTGAGCTAGCACCCTTTAAAGAATTAGACTTAAAAAAAATAGATCTTGAACTTTACAAATTGTAAATTTTACAAATTTCAATAAATTATAAAACTTTATGAAGTCTTGGCAAATATTTTACTAAACAAGAAAAATACCATCGAAGCTGCAAGTCCCTACCTAATAATTATGGAAGTTATGAAAAGTGGGTGGAGGAAAAAATAGTTACATAGAAGATACTCAATATGCTGAGTTGAATACTCAATTAGAAGTGGCACTTCGAAGACATTTATAGCGTATAAATCACATATAATGATCAAGCCTAAAATTTACAATTACACCAAAGATTGATTTCACCTTGTCAATCATGTATAGTATGTTGTGGCAGCATAAAAATATGCCTCTAAAAGACTAATTTTCATGTCAAAAAGTAAAAAACAATGAGTATATATGATGCAATTTTGAATAATGAGCTACATGCTTGAATCCTACTAGCTATGGGGCCTAGAAAACTAATTGGGAGTGATTCTTGTTATTATTTAATTCAAGATGTCAAAATACAACGATCAATAACAATGATCCTGAAATGTAACCATTAAACAGATGTTAAAATTGTAAGCACAAGTTTGGATAATATCTATTACACCAACAAAATATCCAAGGGGCATTCAAACACTTCCAAATCCACACCAAACACGAGTATCCAAAGATGAATTGCATGGATACAAGGACATCACTCTCTACTTCTCAATGATAACTAGGTCCTCCCACAAGTACTTCAACTAGCAACAAGGTGAAGACAAGAAAATCAAAGCTAAAAGAACTACACAATACAAAAATACACTTCATTCCCCTTTTACCTTTACATCATAGATCTAGGGGAATAAGAAAAAGATCCATAGAGAATAAGATTAGAGGGGGGGGATAATGATGATAAGTAAAAAAATAACCAACAACAAAATCTACTAATTTGAACATGTGTCCACATGTACTCAAAGATTAGAGGAAACAAAGGAACCCAACATAATTGATTATGCACTTGATAAAATGGCATTTACTTCTTTAGAAAAAAGGAAGAAAATCCCAGCCTCTTTTCTATTGTCCTCTGGAATAAATCCTTTATGTATGGAATTTGGGTTTTGTGCTACACTTTATGCTTACTCTCCAACATTAAAATAAGAGTTCCCAAATCTATTTCTAAATATGTCTGGTTTGTTTGAGTTTGGGCCAAACCTAGTCAAATCTTGTCAAGTTCAGCCAAGATGCAATGTGCTTAACTATGTTTTCCTAAGCTAGTCAACAAACTTGACCCAAGATTTTGAAAAGGAAGTTTCATAGAAATGACTGCTCTAACATATTTTGACAAATTTCCCCTTTTTGTATGTCTCGAAAAGAGAACATGAACTAGCCTCCTCTTACCACAATGTGACTAGATAAGTGAGACAAATCTGAACCAATAGTATCCACTAAGAGATTGTGAGTGAGGGGCATTTATTCTGCTACAAGATGCTCATAACTTGCATATGACTCCACCCATTGTTTTTTGTGTTGTTGCATCGATAAACACAAACACAATTTTGTCATCAAAGAGGCTTGAACACCAATATGGGAAATTTCAACACCTCACTTTTACCAACTAGGCAAACCACTATTTTAGAATTTATTTTAATTGTGGAGTTTTATGCCAATTTTCTATTGGGGAATCCAAATCAATCTTCTTTTATCAACTTTGCCCAATTTTTCCTAGGTCCATCTCTTGTGATTGTGCCCTCCACTGAGATATAAAATTTTGAAAACTCATCTCTTTGAATCAAAAACTTGTACCATAATATAAATAGGAAACTCTTGTCTTCCAATCCAGAGGTTAACCTAATTGAAGATCCCTCTCAACATTTTGGCCCAGATATGAAGCTATACATGTTAACTAGGATTGATCAAAGAGTTTACAATAGTTGAGTAGCCTTTTAAAGGATGGTTCCAATTTGAATTCATGGGGAAGATATTTTGGTTCATTCAACACTAAAAGATAACATTTTTGGCATGTAAATCAAGAAAAGCTAAATCAATTTTTAAAATTTGGCATGTGTTCAAGAAAGTAGTAACTTATGTAAATACTAAATACTAAATATCAAGTACTACATTCTATCAGGTTTCATGTTTGTTGCATCAAACAATGTAAATTAGAGGAATTTCACTCAAGCAATCTAATTTAGCATAAGCATGATGAGATAGGTACCATGGAAAATTTGGTGGATGCTTCAAAAATTCAGATGGGCATGTTTAAGACCAGATAATTTAATTGAATATGATTATCTTCTTTGCCATGCATGTTAATACAAAGTTATTGTACTGAAATCCCCTTCATAGACAAACTGACATCTCTAGAAGTGAAACCTTGGTTGATTCAAATGGTCACCTTACATGTTGCTACTTCTCTTTCTTTCCAAAGTTCATTTTCTACATGGTTGGCTTCTTTCCCGTGTACAATTTCGAAACCAATGCAAAATAAAACTTGAAGAGGGTATTGACCAAGTTTTGTTTATACAACTTCAATACCCCCCACTTGCAAGATTCCCAATTAAGGCTACGTTGTTTTATGTAGAGAAAATTTGGCCACCTAAAATGACTTGTTTGGTTATCCATAAAGGCACAAAGTGCTACTTCTTTTGGAAACCTATGGTCTTGGGCCATTACCATGTTTTCTTACGTATGAGGAAGATGAGTTCTTAATCACTCAGAAATAGTTTAAGGGAAAATATTAAGTAGGAAAAAAAATTGAAAATATTAATTATTAATTAGAATAATATAATTTTCAATTTGGTTTGTAGGTTTAGTTAAAGTGGAATAATGTTACTTAGTAATATTAAATTTTGTGACAATTTTAATATAATTGGTAAGAGAATGCAATATCATATTCTAAAGGGAGAGTGTCCAAACACATACGACATAATAGTGTTATTTGAGTCTCCTAAAATATTCAAACTCAAGATGTTGAGGAAGGAGGAAAGTTTGACCCCTAACAGTAACGTGTAGGCTTGAACTTTGTTACTGGTGGCTATGCTAAGATTCCAAGAGATAGTATTTAAAATATTTCCTCTTGGGTCATAAATGACCCCCACCCCATGGCATCTACCACCACTATATTTCCTATAGATGCTCCATGAAATCACAATTTGAAGCAAGATTGAGAAGATATCCAACTAAGAAAATCATAAACAAGGTTGAAGCTACTAAGATATTTTGGATATATGGGGATAAATAGAACCTTGGGAGATGGAAAAATGTTGAAGCCACCAAGACTCACAGGGTTCAGGGGGGGAGCAAGAATGAGGAAGATAGAAGGAATTAAGATGCTCAATGAGGAGATCCATAACTTTGACAACCACCTTCCCCACCAGAGGAATCTCATTTTGAAAAATGTTTTATTGCAACCTAGCCAGAGTTTCCAACAAACAAACTTAAGGAGGCAAGCTAAACTATTTTAAACATGGGATTTTTTGTGGAAGAACCTAAGTAGTGCTTAGGCCAATGATCCAACTACTAAGGAGAGGATGACAAGAAGCACACTCAATGATTGATTCCTCATAAAACAAAAATTGCCAAATAGAGCTGGAAAAGGAACAATCAAGGAGGTTGAGGATAGTTTGGTAGGCAAAGTTGAGACAACACACCTGGACAGACCCAATATGCCTCTTTTTTGGAGATTTTTAGCAATTGGAATTTTACTATGGGAAATCACCTAGTAGAAAATATTCACTTAAGTGATACCATTAGGATGCCAAATATTCCTCCAAATCCTTGTTTTTGAAGACATACCAACTTGGAAAAGTTGACACTCATATCCTTGTCTGACTATGTCACTAATTAGGTTCCATTCTCACAAATCTTTGGACTATCCAAGGATTTGGTTTAACTCTTGGAGAATCCAAGCTTGGGATCAACAGTGATTTCATGGTTTATCAGGAAGTAAGTTTTGTGGCACTTATCTCCCTAGTGGCAGAGTATATGGAAGCAATTTTGGCGAGTTATGAGGCTATTTAGCTTCACAAGTTGCTCACAAATTTATTTGGTCAAGAGTTGGAACCTAGGTGGATACATTGTGATAATCAGAGTTCCATAAAACCCTCATATAATCCATTGTTCCATCACAGGTCCAAGCATATTGAGATTAAATATCACTTCCTTCGACACAAAGTCTATACAGGAGCAATGAATCTTCAATATATCTCCATAGATGAGCAGGTTGTAGATATTATGACCAAGCCCTTAGTGAAGGGAAGTTTGTCTTGTACAGATAAGCTATGAGTGGTGCAAAATACCTTCCTCATTGAGAGGGAGTGTTGATGTTTGTAGCAAGAGGACAAGGATTTTTGCATTGGCTAGTTGTGAGGCATGTAAGAATCATTAATTAAATTATTTAATGTTGGCTACTGAGCTAGAAAAACTAAGGAAATGTAATTTTAATTACGTTAATGAATTTGTTTTAATATCAAGTGAGTTAGGATTTAATCCTAGTCATTCATCACTTTGGATATTAGGGTTAGGGATTTAACTCAATAAGAAATTATAGAAACAAGTAAAAAGAGTGGAAAGATACAATTTCGAGAGAGTGATTTTCTGAGTGACTGTGATACTCAAGGCCAAGAGAGAAAATATGATGAGAGATATTTTCTATAGTAAGGAAGTCACCCAGTGTATTCATCTAGTGGTTTTTGCAACACCATGACACCTGGGGAAGGAGGAGGTCAATTTGGAGGAGTTGCTACCTCACACATGTTCCAGATCCAGTCGTACAACACACACAAGCTGAACATCATCTCACAAAAGGGGTCATATAGGTTCGTGGATCAACATTGTTGGTTGGGGGTTTGATATAGGATTTTTTTGAGGATTATATAGGCCATACAAGTGCCCAGTTTATTTCAAAAAATTTATTGTAGCTTGTAATTTTCTCAATGGGCCATTTTCCCAAATAGGGAACCCTCATGGTTCTAATAAATAAAAGTGAAGATGAGTTGGAGTAGAATTTTCTCCATGTGATTGATTTCCTATATTTTTCTTTTGTTTTCTAAATTTTATATTTGGTAATTGAATTAATGTTTTCTAGATTATATAAATTACTAGGAATTAAAATCAAATCTCTAATTTAGAAATCAACACATATCACCGAGACCAAGAATAAATATTATAGAGTTTAAATTTTTGTTGCTCATCCAACCAAGTTTTGAGAGGGAGAAGATACTGAAATTTTGAGAGAGAGAATACACTGAAATTGATGCAAAGGTTCTTTTCCATCATACTATCTATCCAAATATTGATTTTCTCCCATTACCAAGGATCCAAGTTAACTTAATTTGGAGGAGAAGGAGGGTTGCAGAGAGAAGCTTCCAAATATTCAATCCACTTCATGACAAAAGGGAGTGGTGATATAGGTTGAAAATTCATTCCCCTTCTAGATATTTTCTAAATATATCCTTTTTCCACCATTCATTTTTCCCCAAAATGAAAATCCACAACAGATTGGATCTCAATGCTATGTTAATGAGGGCAGTATGTTTGACCCCTAGGGGCTCAAACAATATTCCATTTGATTAAGGGAAAAAAAAATTGATTGGATTTCCCCCTTGCCATAAAATAACACATTTTATCTTTCACTATGGAGAACATTCAAATTACACCATAAAATGTCGTTTCACATAATCTTTCATTCAGAAGAAAACTACTACTTTTTTTACAAAATCACACATATGGAAACTTTCAATAAGATGTAAGACTAAGATATCTAATGTTTGTGGTGTTCTACAATAAAAGTACAATGATGAATACTTATCATGATTACATTTATTTTTAAAACTTCTACATACTCGCTTGTAATATGCATAAATATTATCCACCATTCTAACTTGGTAGTAACATTTGAAACTTTCATAGTTAGACAAGAAAGATCATATGTTAGGTCCCTACACTACTTGTGTAACCCATTATTTTTATTAGTACAACCCCCTTATTATATCGTTGTGCCCATGTAGTCCCCATATTGTTATTATTGTGCCCTTGCGTTATTATTGTTATGTCGGCTCTAATTATATTATGACACCTTAGGTTCCTATATATAGAAGGGAGGCCTTGCCATTTGTATCATCCAATAATTGTTCATTTGTGTAATGTTAAGGAGGCTTCCCCCTCGAAGACGCTGAATTATAAGGCGTTTATCTCTCTTTTCTATCATTTTGTTAACATGCTTTCATAACATTTGGTATCAAAGCTTTGGATTCTAGGGTTTCGCTGCTCCAAATAGGTCATCGTGGAATTTTTTCTATAACGTTTTCTCTACGAAGTTTCAGAAGCTAAACAAACAACCCATTTAAGAAGCAATCAGCTTGAACCTTGGGTCCACATTTCAGATCTTATCTCACTATATTTTTGGAGATATGATCTTATGAAGTTAGGGTTTTTGCAAGCTCTAGAATTTCATCTCAAATAGGTAATTGTGGAATTTTTGCTGTAATTTGTTTTCTACGAAGGCTCAGACTCTAAAATTAAAACCCAGTTGATCCCAAACCCTGATGAAGCTTGGGTCTGCATTTCAGATCTTGTCTTGCTATATTTCCGGATATATAATCTTAGGAAGTTAGGGTTTTGGAAGACTCTCGAATTACATTCTAAACAAGTGATCTTGGTAAAATCACCACAACTTTCTCTATGAGCATCAGAATAAAATTTCATAAGGAGTTGCACAAAGAGGACAGACTGTAGTCTTCTGTGTATATTTTTTAGATTCGAAGCTTGAAACAGTGACATGTGGGACTTCTTACATGTTTGATCTACTGAAAAAGTATATAATTAGGTCAACCTGGGAGATTGGGCATAACTCTTTATTGGAGAATCCAATTTCGAGAAGACTGGTGGCATTGGAAAGAGGACGCAGAGGGCTACTATAGGTGGAAATTTCAGAACTTAGAGATCTCAAACTACAAAGTTCCATTTATTTCAAGGCAAAGCTGCTAAAATCGAGAAAAAGTGATATGAGGAAGTTTGACGGCAAGGATCCGATAAATTAGATACTATAGATGGAGCAATATTTTGATCTAAATGAGGTGAAATTGTTACAAAATGTATGTATTGCATCTTCATATTTAGAACTAGATCAATTTTTATGGTATAAAGGGCTTTGTTCTCATAAACCACTTGTTATGTGGTCAATTTTCACGGAGAAAATGATAGCACATCATGAAAATACAAAGAGCAACACCTTCTTTAGCCAATTAATAAATCTAAAACAAAAGTGTTCAATGGCAGAGCACATTGAGGACTTTAAAAAATTGAATATAAGGGAAAATGATATTCCAGAGAAGCAGAGGATTGATGTCTCCATAGGGACTTTAAAGCATAACATTCAACATGAGGTTCATCTTTGGGAGCCAATTCATTGGAGAAGGCATTCCTGTTGGAAAGAAAAGTTGAAAGTGAAATTATGGAAAAAATGAATCCCACCACTCACGATTATAATTATGGAAGTGTTTTTTCTCCTATCCTTCCACAACCTACAAGGTTTACACCACAATAATTAGAAGAAAAAAGAGAAAAAGGTCTTTGTTACAATTGTGATAGAAAATACACTAATGGTCATAAGTGTGCTGAGAAGAAATTATTTTACATAGATTATGAAGAGGAGGAAGAAAAGGATCAAGAAACATCAAAAGAAGAAGATATACACCAGGAACCAACCCCAGAGAATGAAGAAATGAATCCGACCATATCTTGTAAAGCATTGGCAAGAATTACCACTCCTCAAAATCTCAAGATAGAAAGATATATCAAGAAGAAAAAGGTTCAAGAAGTGAAAGATCACATCGATAAAGAAGAAATGAATTTGACCATATCTTGTAATGCATTGTCTGGAATTACCACTCCTCAAACTATCAATATAGAAGGACATATCAAGAGTGAAAATGTTCAAGAAGTGAAAGATCACATCGAGCATCAAGAAATGAATCCGGCCATATCTTGTAATGCATTGGAAGAATTTTCCACTCAAACTCTCAAGATAGAAGGACATATCAAGAAGAAAAAGATAAAAGCAATGAAAGATCACATCAAGAATCAACAACAAGTTATCCAACATTTAAAGGATAATGAAACTTTAGTGCAGAATCGAATGAAACAACAGGCATATCAACATCGTAGTGAAAGAAGTTTTGATGTAGGGGATTGGGTATTTTTACAGCTACATATAAAGAAAGCTATTTATGAGAAGGAAATGTTGGTAATACTACATGCACTTAAGAAATGGAGACCTTACCTAATGGGAAGACACCTCAAGATAAAAATGCATCATGATAGTCTTAAATACTTTTTAGAACAAAGATTATCGTTATAAAAACATAAAAAATGGTCACAAATATGTTGGGTTATGACTTTGAAATCATCTACAAAAAAGGGAAGCAGAATGTTATTGCAGATGCACTCTCAAGAAAAAATGAGGATGTGGAAGCATTGGTTTGTGCTATTTCTATTATTCAACCAGATTGGATAAACAAAGCAAGGGATGAATGGAAGAAGGACGAAGAAGTGTGGCCATTCATTCAAAAGTTGCATAAGATCCCAATTCAAACAATATTCTGAGAAATTGATGAGGAAGGAAAAACATATTGCAACTTGGAGCAATCACAGAAACAAGAACCTGACAACTACGAAATCAATCAATTTTAGAGTATCTCATCAAGTGGAAGAACTTACCCACAGAAGATTCCACATGGGAGGACAAGAATTTTATATAGAAGCATCAAGAACTACTCAAGCATTGAGGTCAACACTTTTTAAAGGAGAGGGGCATGTTAGGTCCCTACACTATTAGTGTAACCCCTTATTGTTATTAGCACAACCCCCTTATTATATTTTTGTGCCCATGTAGTCCCCATATTGTTATTATTGTGCCCCATAGAAGCCCACTATTGTTATTATCGTGCCCCATAGAAGCCCACTATTATTATTATTGTGCCCTTACATTATTATTGTTATGTCAGTTTTGATTATATTATGACCCCATAGACTCCTATATATAGAAGGGAGGTCTTGTCATTTGTATCATCCAATAATTGTTCATTTTTGTAATGTAAAGCAGGTTGTACCCTCGAAGAGGCTGAATTCTAAGGCGTTTATATCTCTTATCTATCCTTTTTTTGAGCTAGTTTCATAACATCATACCTCTAATGCTGCTTGGTATGCTTACAAAATTCCATTACAACATATTCACCTTCATAAAATTCTAGAACCTCCCATGGTCCATGTGGGTGATGATATGCCACATCTGCATTTTAAAGAACCTCATAAATTCCTGAGATAGACACACTATGTTTCCTATATTTTGAACTTGAAAAACCTTAGAAATTTCTCAAGTATACAAATTATGTGGTAAACAAAACAGGTCAGAAATTAACTTTAAGAAAAAGAAAAAGAAGATATATATATATATATATATAGAGAGAGAGAGAGAGAGAGAGAGACTTTTGATAATAAAAAAAAGTGAGCTTACACTCAAGGAAAGGTATAAGATCTATGAGTGTTGTATCATTTGGTTCAAGCTTCCATGGATTAATGGGTAGAGAATTCTCATGATGCAGACATGTCTCCAAAGCATGTCCACTCAAATAAATCACTTTTACAGGATCTCTATTTAGCTTTGAGAAATCCTGCAATAATCTAATAAACCATTGGACTATATACACTAGAAATAGATAACTAGAATAAATTAGAAATAACTAGTATATAATCTTCAGAAAGAACCATATTTAACATTATATAGAACATAATAAATCACTTTTGCAAGATCTCTATTCAGCTTTGAGAAATCCTGCAATAATCCCATGAACCATTAGACTATATGCACTAGAAATAAATAGTTGGACTAAATTAGAAATAATTAGTATATAATCTTCAAAAAGGACCATATTTAACACTATATAGAACATAATCAAGATATCGAGTTAAGAGGAGAACATATATCAAACATTGTAAAATAGATTATAAAAGGAAAATACGAGTTAAAAATTGAAGGTTCAATCCACATGTATATAATATGTATAACTACTAATTAATTCATAAGGATCTCAATTAATATATACTATGTAGTAATAAGAACAATGCAAAGTTTCAATTTTTTGTAGATCACACATTAATTTCTTAGGTTATAAATATATGAGGATTATAGCAGGAGTCAAGACTATCAAACATAATAATAAATCATGTTGCTTAGTTCATATAGCATTTTAACAAATGCTCAATGTCAACTTGATCACCAAAAACCAATAATTAAGAAACTTGATCACCATGTACCAAAAAATGAAGTGTTTGATACATGGAACATGGAGAGGAATATTCAAACCCCTGGAAAGTTCATAACTTAATAATAATGCTTAAACAAATTAGATGATGCCCAACAAAATGAGAAAGGATTGAGAATTCTAGACAAATAGGAAGGTTGGTGTGCCACGTACACAAACACAAGTTGTATATGTAGGTGAAATAGAAACTTGATCCAAGGTGATGTAGATAAGTGGGAATTTTTTTTATGAGAAAAGTTGAATGGGATTTGTATGAGAAAACCCCATTGGAAAATGTTCAGGTTGTTCAACCCCAAAGCGAGGCACAAAGTGGGAAAATATCATTAGAAAAACTTGAAACAAAAGAATCTCAACTTCAAAAAAGTTCATCAATTCAATGAGACCCCAATCTCTAGTTATCACTCATTTAAGAGACGCTCAGATTAAGAATTTTGGAGAACAAACAAGTATTGGTGTTCCAAATATTAATTTTAAAACCCATTTCTGCCCTTCCCAGGGTTTCATTCCCAAATGTAATTCATGTGGATTCTTTGACTTATTTGCGAGATTTTCTAGCATAAAAATTCCTTTTGATGCATTAATTGGGGGTTATGACTGAGTGCTTCCTTTATGAACTCATCGATTTGTGGATTGTATTTATACTTATCTATCATGGCTTGTATCCATGCATCTCTTTCCGCTAGGTCGGCCAGATGTTGTATTTGCATCTGTTCAAATTCCTGCTGGAGCTGGGCTACTTGTATTTCTGCTTGTTGATTGGATTTATCTTGAGCTAATTGTTGTTCCAACAAAAAAATATTTTGCTCCTTTTCTCTGAGCAACATTTGGACATATGTTTCTTTGTCACTAGTTGTCATAACATAGGCTCCTACAAATTGCGACAGTCTTGTGAGGTGTTTAGATGGGTCCATGGGTGAGTCTTTGCATCCAATGTCCATTGGTTCATTGTCGAGGGTCGTAATAGTTGTAGCATCTAGCTTCCTCTTCTTCCTTTGTCTCTTAATGAAAAATTTGTGAGCAGGAATATAAAACACATCTAATGGAGGAATTTCCTCAATTCTCAAAATAATTTCTGAAGAGGGGGTGGCAAGAATGAGCTCAACATCCTGAGTGCCTACAGTTTTCTCCACTATTATTTCTTGAGTTGACTTGTGCTATGGAGTCTATATCTTAGATGTTTATTCATATGTATGAATCTTCTTGTTGAAATGCTCCCATTCCTTTTCCAAATCAATAACTGAGGGTTTTTTTGACTCAGTGGAAGTAGAGTTAATTTTTTCCTATTTATTTCCTAAGGTTTTCTCGGTTGTTTCTTCTCTAGTTTCGGCTATGTCTCTTTCGGAATCTATTTTTATTGCCCCCCCCACCATTTTTCAATTGCTGCTCTGAGTACTCTGACTCATGAGTAGATCTCTCATGGGGCTCTGCTTCAGAATTTTCTTCGGAATTTTCTTTGGTGTTGTCTTCCAAGCTTACACTGGGTGTTGGCTCCCTTATTGGTTCAATCTGTAGTAGCTCCAGTGGGACCTTCTTTAATCACCTATTTTTGTACACATAAAAAGTTTCAACATCATCTAGGGAAAAAAGTAGTGATGTCATATGCGTCACATATGAAAATGTTTCTTTTTGTAGGAAGAGGTCATCGAAGGCGTCCTCCTCATGGGTGAATGGTTTCACTTTCACCATAGTAGTGAAGCCCTTAACAGCGCCATTTGGGTCATACTACCTTCCTAGGAATATAGATAATTTCAGAGATTTCATAATCTTTGCATCTTTGCATGCATGTCCAAAATTGTGGAGTGAAAACACACCACATTGCAATGGAAATGTAAGCCAAATGGCCTTTTTTTGTTCTTCCAACACTTTGCTTATCCCACCTTCCCCTGTCATTTGGTAGGCTATCTCTATGGCCATTAACTTGTCGCAGACATAGTGGGAGGACATGCAGTGAATCAATCCTCCCAAATACTCTGATATAGGTTAATGTATCCTCCCCAAACCATCTAGCTACACATAAAATATCCACTTCAGCATCTTTGGAAAACCTAGGGGCGATTATGTTGTAGACATGTTTATGGATGGGCAACATAAATCCTTGACAAATCTTGTAAAAATGGGGGTGAAAATGAGACTCCCATAAACTCTTATGGTACACATGGATAGGAAGCGGGTCTTACACAGTCCACTTCCATCTCATAATAGGAAATTTAGAGCTAAAATAGATTGCGTCCATTACAAAGGCACTCATGAAAAATGGTGGATAAACCATTAAATAGAGACTCCTCTTTCTCCTATACTCCATAATGAATTTTTCCAAATTATGAGACAAAATTTGAGCCCAATTCATTATTGTTCCGTTCACAAAAGCTTCTATCAATGGTAGCCACTCCAGAGAAAATTTGGTACTATCGGGCTTACCAAATAATCTACATAGCATGGTTGATAAAAAACTATAAAGGGGAGAAATAGATGTGGTAGAATACATTTATCTTGTTTGATCTTGGTTTTGTTTTTTGTCCAGGCCTATGTAACGTCTACTAGGTCTTCATTCTCCTTAGCAAATTTCTCGGGGGACTGTTTATTGTATATCTTTTGTGGCTCTGGTAGATTGTATATAAGCCATAGGTTGTCTGTTGGAAAATATCCCATAACCTCATGTCTATTATTCTTGAACTCTATGTCTGAGACATCCACGACATCAATTATTCACTTGACCATATCTGTGTATGGGATTATCTTCGGCCTTGCGGCTATGCGGTGTAGAAAAGAGCATGTTGTCTTGAAGTAGGAGGCATCGGAGGAAACATGAGCATCGACTATGACCTTTGCTACCAGAGGCCTTGGTTTCTCAACTTCTAACAAATAATACATGGCTTCCCATATTGTAGTTCCTTCGTCTCTACTCCACGTAGTATCAGAGAATAGAGGGATCATTTCTGACTTTTCAGAGACAGCTGCCTTTCCCTTCTTCGCCATTATTCATAACGATTCTTGCTCCATATTTTTCCTAAAATGAGGCAAAGCAAAAGCTATTAGATAGACACAAGCGAGAATGAAAGTAAGAATGAATAATATAGATAACCTTGAAAAGGTGACAAGAAATGATTTTTAATTAAATGCAAATGAAGAGATATCGTATTACGTCAAGTTGCTTTTCAAACATAAATGCCATTAACCCTTGTTAAATGCCCACCAATGATTTTTTATTGCTACCTTTATTGCTCATTAATGTTCTACATCACAAAATTGGAAGAAATTTTTTTAAGGTTACGATCTTTGATTTGTGAAAATGTTGATTTTGCGATTGTGATGTAATATTGCAAATCGCATTATCGTGTATTAATTGTGTGCTTTCTTTAAATTTCCTTACTTTTCTACGGGATGTGAGATGCGGGACGTTATTTATTGATTTGTTTAAAACATAGCTTGTTTAACGGGATTTACCTTATAAAGCATTTTTCATTTGCGTAACGGACATAAGTGTTACTTTATAACATAGGCTCCAATCGGGTCCGGGCTTTTATCACATTTCGCAACATTGCGTGGTTTGTAAGATTTCAAACCTTTCTTAAGTATTCCAACATGTTGTGATATGGTTAACTGTCACATCACAATATTGCATTTTGCATGTTTAAACATAATTTGTGAGGGTGGGCCCTTTGTGAATTGTGATATGGGCTTTATTTCGAGATGAAATGCCTTAGGACCTAGTTTTTAATGCAAATTCTAATGATATCTAGGTCAAGCGCGATGATTCCTTTAGATCGCATTTCGCTTGTTTTTCTTGTTAATAAGGCTTTTGACACACTCTATCCAGCGATACGTGAAAAGGAAAGTATTGCTAGATTTCAAAGGGTTTTGACTAGATATCTTGTTTTATTCAAAAATTTTAAAAGAAAGTGTCTAAGTGCTAAATTTGTTTTTTTTGAAGCATTTTTGAAGGGTCCCCATTTATTGATAGAATATTAGCTATTATATTAATAAATGGGGGGGTTTTTGAATAGCACAACCCTTCTCCATATAAGGTAGGAGGTTTTATCTTTTAGAATTCTCCGTGTACTTCCTTTTTCTTCTTATCCTTATGGGATTTATAATCTATTTTATCATATTTTTCATCACTTTCAGATTTGTCTCGAATCGAGCCTGTCGATTTATGTTTCAACCCTTTGATCTCAACACTCTTATGACTCAATTTACAAGTCCATTCTCTAGTGAGTTTCTCCTATTGTTCACTACCTTTTATTAATCGCTCATTGCTACTCTGGAGTTGTGCCAGTTCCTGTTGCAGGTTCCTTACTATCTCTGTAGATTGAGAGGGCATGGAGGTACCACCTCCCCGCCATTCCACGTATAAACCATCCCCTCGAGTAATATCTTGAGGTGAATTCTTCATTCTTCACTACATTCAATAAAAAAAAGTCACAAATCTTAGATAATTCCCATCTAATATTAATTCTCTGCAATAGTAACTAGTAATGGGCCTCTATTCATGCTGAGTGTAGAAATCTCGGCACTCATACCATTTGTTATGAACCCAATTATACTATTTTTATTTTTTTTTGTCATTCTATTTACAATTTAGGTGAATGCTTATAGAAATGGGAGTGGATAATTTATTTTTATTATGCTTATTTTCTAAGTTGTTCTCCACACACATCATGATGGGTTTCCGTACCTATTCTTATAACCCACTACTACCTAGGTCCTCTATGCTTCCACCATCATTTTGAATGGATAGAAAGTGTCACCATTGTTTCATAAGGTCTCATTTCATTAATTGGTGCACGGGATATATTTATTTTAATTTGTATTAAAAACTATGGGTTATGCTTGATGGAAAAGTTAAACCAAAGCATCCCTATTCCTATGACCCCATTCCTCATATTAATGGTGAATTTATATGACATTATGCCATGGACTACCTTAATGAGTGGACATGCTTTGATCTGACTCATGGACATGAGATTCTCCATGCCTAGAATCACTATGGATCCAACGTTGTCCTCCTTGTCACAAATCCTCATTCCGCCATAACCTACTCTATTCAAAACAAGCCATGTAACCCTAGCCATGTGATATCGTACTAAAGTGCAGTGTTGTAAGTGACCTTGTATTTATTCGTGCAATGAGGCTGCAATGACTGAGATTTATTGGATTTTGATCATTGACATTGTTTTTTCCTCACACAAGTTAGCATTCTTTAGTTGGGTTTCAAGGGTTTGGTTCCTAACGCTTACTCTGAACCCTTGGTTTCTTATTCTTCAATAGTGGTGGTGTTCATCTGGTTTCCGGTAGAGTGGTATTTCCACTATCTTGCAGATGAGACCTTAGCCCTATAAGGTGTTTCTCTTTCATGTTATGGAAAAAAAACCATCTCACCTATTGTCGGTGGTTATCTTCGATTCAGTAAGTTCTCTTGGCCTTTGTAGATTGATTATGGGCATGGTTTCACAGAAACTAGGTGGATTCAAAGGAGTTGCACTCACCCTCCTCCTTCGAAAAACTATGGTGGGTTGTTTTTCTTGGGTCATCTCCAAATAATTAGTGCCTTCTTGGGTCATCTCCAAATAATTAGTGGCACGGCCTTTTCAAGATTCACTACGCGGTTTTCGCCTCTCGACTTATTTTTCCTACATCTTTTAATTTACAAGTTTCGCCAACTCCATCACATTATTTTTCTTGCGTAATCTCCAAATAATTAGTGCCCAAGCCCTTTCCAGATTCACAATTATGCTTCCAGGTGAGGTATGGCTACACTCTTATTTTGCTACTACTAGCACTCACAGTGGCTAGCTAATTGATTTCAAAATTTAATTATTGATACCACGGACTAACTTCTCCTTTACTAGGGTGTGCAGATGCAAGTATTCTCCAATGTCTTATCTAATAAGCGTGGTATTCATTTTGGTTTCGTGCATACTAATTTAGGGCTCGACATTCCTAGAGGTTGGTTCTAGTTTTCAAACTCCCATCCTTATGGGTACGACACTGCAATTGTAAAATCATGCTTAAGAATTTCAATGGGCCTATTCAGTTCAATATATGGAAAATATCTTGTTATTAAAGTTGTTTCAGGATGTACTCCTCGATCTTGAATGGAGAATGGTCCAACCTTGTTTAAGGTTTACCTTTCTTTCAAAGGCATTGTTGCTTGGTCTCTATCACGTAGGTTTCATCCATAGGCCGCTATGTGCCTTTTTTTTCCAAACTTTATTGAGGATTTGTTGCCAAATGAACGTTAGTTCACCTTTACATTGAACCATAAATTAAAATTCCAACAAACCAAACTCGTGTTGCCAAATGAATGTTAGTTCACCTTTACATTGAAATTCCACTGTTTCAATTTCTTAAATTTCCCAACCAATGTTTTACGGGAAATTAATTCTTTTTTTTTTACCATTTTGTTAACTCGTGCACTCTCTAATGTTATCATTTGTTTTTCTGATAGCTTAAATTAGGTTGGATTCTCACCTCTGGGAATTTAATGGAGTAGTATTTGATCTTGTTAATCTATTGCCTGAGCTATGATAATCATCTGGTTAATATTTTTGAGTTAAATACTCATGCATTTCTAGTTTTTATAGAATTTTTGTGTGTACATTATCTCTTATTATAAATCTATACATGTGATGGTTACAATTTAATTCCATGGTACCAATAATTATCACCTCCATCTCCTAAGATTCTTGAATGAAATATTAATATATTGAGTAGGACTAAATTATGGTAATTCAATGTATACACAATCTTACAAAATAGTTACCTGCATGTGGATTTATTATGGTAATTAATGTATACATAGTCTTACAAAATAGTTAGCTGCATGTGAATTTAATTGCATTTGTTAGCTTGATTTATTGGATCTGTTAGTAACCTCGATTTATGATATTGCTTCCAAGGCTTAGGTGAATGAACACTATCTGGTTATATTCCCCCACAAAACTACATCTAGGAAGTGACATGCATGACCTGACTTGCTTTTACGAGCCAAATGCTTCTCACATTCCCTTTGTCATTTCCTTACCTGAGTTAACTACTCACTCCCCTGTACATTTCATTAGTGTGCTTCAGATCAACATCTAGGTCAGCATAATTCCACATGACTAGGTTAAAATCACCTAATTCCCCTATTCCTAACCACAACTGTCATAAATTAAAATTCCAACAAACCAAACTGGTGTGTATACAAATGGGTACACACAACTCTCATTTTACTAGTATACTTGAATGCATGCAACCAATCCCTTCTTCATTTAACTCTAAGGAGGAATACATAAATAAAAGTTGTAAACATTTAGAGTGCATCTTAGAAGGCTTCTCTTTCTGCAAGTTTTCACTTTAAAAATATAATTAGTACATGATTAGCATAACTATAATTTCTAGATAAGATCTAAATGCATCAATACAAAGAGACTCCATGAATTTTGTAGTCTTATTCCTTAAAAGCAAATATAAATACTTGAGCTACTTGCATGCATAATTTAATAAAATCCCATCCATATTCATAGCTAGAATATTCATGGCTGATTTTACATACACATATTCTCACGAGATTTATAAGAAAATAAATACCTTTTAACCAAAAATTCTGATTGTAATCAACTGTATTAATTTGGAAAGAAGAACTTGCCACCCAACCATGAACAGTTACCTATGGTTATCCCCCAATATGAGATCCTTTTTCCCCAAAAATAACACTCTGTTGTAGTGGTGAAGCCAATTTTATGTCTCACATTCCCTAGAAGAATTTGGGATCTGGTTTTTGGGTTGTGTCAATCCCCATAGCCTAGAATTTTCTTGTTTTTTTTTGAAAGGATTCTTTTTTATCCAAATCTTGTCTTTTTTCACTACTATGCTTATTCACCATTTTCATTGTTGTTTGAGGGAATTGGATGATTTTCCCATATTTTTCTCTTCTTATCTAGTAGATCACATGATTTCACTCTAAGAATTTTTTTGAAGTGATTTTGGAAAGTTTTATTTTTCTTTTCTTTTCCTTTATCCAATCTATGCATTCTCCATTATGGATTAAGATAATAATCTCATTCTTTCTTTTGTTCTTTCCAAGTAAATTCTTCAAATAACATATTTAATTATTTCAAATTCAAATAATTACATTATCATAGTTTTTCCTCCACAAAGCAAATTTTGGTCATCATGCCATTACTAACAGTAGTTGAACTACTAAATAACATCTTAACTATAATAGTTTATAAAATAGAGGGGAAATACCATGAGTTCCCATACACCTAAATCTCAACCTTACCTTATTATTTTAGTTTAAAGTTACTTTTGTTTTAATGTAGAGTTATTTTTAATTTTATAAATTTTATTTTTGACCAAGTAAAAATGTTGAAGGTAGAGTTATTTTAATTCTTATTGATAAATATAGTTATTAATTGTATTAATTTATTTTATTTTATTTGACCAAGTAAATTTTTTGCATAACATAATAACATAGGACAAATATTTTCACCTTAAGCAATAAGATGTATTTATTTACTTATTATTATTATGTATTTAACCAAGTCAATGTTTACATAACATAAAATGACATCACATAACATAAAATAACCTCACAACTGTCTCTTCCATACTAGGTTGGAGAGTACCTCTAGGTGCAATAAGAAAGATAAAAAATAATATAGTTTGATAATACTTCATCCATTGCAGTGTTGAAGAATAATGTCTTTCATCAAAAGAACAAACATATACATAAAAATACCATTTCATAAGGAAACTTGTGAGCAATGGAAAAAATTATATAGACCTTTGTAAATTGAGTGACATATTACTAAGCCATTAGCAAAAGATGTATTTGAGTTTCATATAGGAAAATTAGGAGTAGTAAGCATGGGTGAGACTTAGACCAAAAAACATGTAAATATATGACGAGGGATGTATTAGTTGAGTAGTTGTAATTAAGTGGGAGTAACAAAAATAACTAATTACTCCAACATGAAATGGAGTATAGAGATAGAGTTTGAGTTATTTTTAATTTTATTTATTTTAGTTTTGACCAAGTAAAAATGTTGAAGGTAGACTTATTTTAATTCTTATTGATAAATATAATTATTAATTGAATTAATTTATTTTATTTGATCAAGTAAATTTTTTGCATAACATAACAACATAGGACAAAGATTTGCACCTTAAGAAATAATATGTATTCATGTATTTATTATTATTATGTATTTAACCAAGTCAATGTTTACGTAACATAAGATAACATCACATAAGGTAACATAACCTTACAACTCTCTCTTCCATACTGGGTTGGAGAGTACCTCTAGGTGTAACAAGAAAGATAAAAAACAATATAGTTTGATAATACTCCATCCATTGCACTGTTGAAGCATAATGTGTTCCATCAAAAGAACAAACATATACATAAAAATACCATTTCATAAGGAAACTTGTGAGCAATTGAAAAATTTATATAGACCTTTGTAAATTGAGTGACATATTACTAAGCCATTAGCAAAAGATGTATTTGAGTTTCATACATGAAAATTAGGAGTAGTAAGCCTGGGTGAGACTTAGACCAAAAAACATGTAAACCTATGATGAGGGATGTATTAGTTGAGTGATTGTAATTAAGGGGGAGTAATAAAAATAACTACTTACTCCAACATGAAATGGAGTATAGAGATAGAGTTTGAGTTATTTTTAATTTTATTTGTTTTAGTTTTGACCAAGTAAAAATGTTGAAGGTAGAGTTATTTTAATTCTTATTGATAAATATAATTACTAATTGTATCAATTCATTTTATTTTATTTGACCAAGTAAATTTTTTGCGTAACATAATAACATAGGACAAAGATTTTGACGTTAAGAAATAAGATGTATTTATTTATTTATTATTATTATGTATTTAACCAAGTCAGTGTTTACATCACATAAAATAACATCATATAACATAAAATAACCTTACAACTATCTCTTCCATACTGGGTTGGAGAGTACCTCTAGGTGCAACAAGAAAGATAAAAAACAATATAGTTTGATAATACTTCACTCATTGCAGTGTTGAAGCATAATGTGTTCCATCAAAAGAACAAACATATACATAAAAATACCATTTCATAAGGAAACTTGTGAGCAATGGAAAAATTTATATAGACCTTTGTAAATTGAGTGACATATTACTAAGCCATTAGCAAAAGATGTATTTGAGTTTCATATAAGAAAATTAGGAGTAGTAAGCTGGGTGACACTTAGACCAAAAAAAATGTAAACCTGTGATGAAGGATGTATTAGTTGAGTGGTTGTAGTTAAGGGTGAGTAATAAAAATAACTAATTACTCCAACATGAAATGGAGTATAGAGGTAGAGTTTGAGTTTTTTTAATTTTATTTATTTTATTTTTGACCAAGTAAAAATGTTGAAGGTAGATTTATTTTAATTCTTAAATATAATTATTAATTCTATTAATTTATTTTATTTTATTTGATCGAGTAAATATTTTGCATAACATAACAACATAGGACAAAGATTTGCACCTTAAGAAATAATATGTATTTATTTATTTATTATTATATGTATTTAACCAAGTCAATGTTTACATAACATAAGATAACCTTACAACTATCTCTTCTATACTGGGTTGGAAAGTACCTCTAGGTGCAACAAGAAAGATTAAAAACAATATAGTTTGATAATACTTCATCCAATGCACTATTGAAGCATAATGTGTTCTATCAAAAGAACCAACATATACATAAAAATACCATTTCATAAGGAAACTTGTGAGCAATGGAAAAATTTATATATTAGCAAATTACTGAACTTTATTTTTTCAAATTTAAACCTACTAATAAATAGCTAAACTTTTGTTAATTACTAATTTTAAAAATATCTCAAAATTTCAATTGATGTTTCTCATAATTTATAGTTTTTTTTTAATCTCAAATAAACATAAAAATTTGCAAAAAGCAAATAATATGAAAAAGTTAGCATGTGAATTTGGAATAATAGATATGATAGGAGTAATTTCACATTAAAGTGAAATACTTTATGGTCATACATATGTGCTTTCTTTGATTGATACTTTAGCATTTGCCAGAAATATCTATTTTTACATATATTTATATTTCCAAATTTAAATATATTAGCAAAGTACTAAATTTTATATTTTCAAATTTAAACTTATTAATAAATTTCTAAACTTTTTGTTAATTACCAATTTTAGGAATATCTCAGAATTTCAATTGACGTTTATCTTAATTTTGAGTTTTTTTTTTTTAATCTCAAATAAACATAAAAATTTGCAAAAAAAAAACAAATAATATGAAAAATTGAACATGTGAATTTGATATGTGCTTTCTTTTATTGATACTTTTCTAATTTTATGTTCGAAATGCAAGAGACCAAAGAACTATTGTTTTTGGAGAGGACTTATTTTTGAATGAGCATCTCTAATCTATTTGTAGAAATTAAATTAAATAATCTAAATGCTGGAAATTTTTTCTATAATCTAAATGCAAACAATGTTTTTTTACAAAGGTGCCAATATTTGAATGATTTAAGTGTGAGAGAAACACAACTAAGTACATGAATATTTCTTGGAAAAAAAAAATTATTACATAGTGCCAAGAGGATAAAAACGATAATCGTGTTGATGAAATAGTAAGAGCTCCAATCCTTTAAAGGTGCTCTTACTTTTGGATCGACACCATTATCATTTGTATCATACTGTTTTTATTGAAAAAAAATTCTTTCCAGAAAGATATCCATCATATCCATCAGGTCTGGAATTTCAAATCTTTTTTGCCAGTTAAATAAAAATTTCATGACTTTTTTACGTTCTAAGTAAATTTGGAAATGTCAACCTCGCTAATTAGACAATCACTTTCCAAACTGTTTCATAAAATGCAAGATGCCAACTAAAAAGTGCAGCCTCTACCAACTAAAAACTACAACCTCTGTTCAGTTAAGAGAAATGCCTAGTTTTCACAGATGTTGAGGGCATTGAATATTTTCCCCACACACATTGCTAATGGAGAAATTAAATAAATTGATACAAAGGAGTTATCAATTTCTATTGCTTTGAACCCCAGCATAACTCTATTCAAGTTATAGGGCAAGGAAAGCCTTCTTCGGCATAGAAACCATTGGAACTTGGCCCAATGACCACATAATTATAAATTTCCAAATGTTTATTTCAGTTCTGAAGTATCATCAACCTAAAGTTTTACAAGTCCATAACAAAAGCTAATGCCTTTGACCTTTAACCAATCAACACTACACAGTTAAGCCCAAAATTCTCTCTCTAGTCAAACTTGAAAGAACAATGAACCATTTATGCGGAACTCTGAAATGATAATAAAAAATATATCTAACCATAATCAAACATGTATCTAACTACACATTCATGTTATATCCAAAATAATGGCAGAGACTTTCCAAGAGTATATCCCTTTATAGTTATCCCTAAAACGCTTTCATTACTTTATGTAAATAGAGGCTGAGAAATAATAAAGAGAAATCAAACATTCAGTCTAAGTAAATACACATTAATAGTCTAGCGAATAAAAGGGAAGTCAAGTATTCCACCACACATTTGGGATTAGTGAATGCTTATAACTTACCTATTGAGGAGAAAATTAAAAGTTCCACTTTAGCATAGCAGAGCACAGAGAGCTCATAAGCTTTCTTCAGCAGCCCATTCCCTGGGCAAGGTGGCAAGGATGCATAGAAGGATGGAACTGTGAACTTACTACTTCTGTACACATTCCAGATCAAATTGAAATCTAATATTAGTTGATCATAACTAAACAAGCTCTTGAACCCCAAAAGTTCGGAATGAGAATTTGATAATAAAAAACTAAAAATAATACTAATTACAGACATATACCAACCATTTTTTGTTCATAGGGGTTTGGTATCGTAATAAATAGGAGCATAAATACAGTGTTAAAATATCACCATTTGGTGTTCTCACCAATCTATTGACATAAAGTTGAAGTAATGTAATCCATGGCAAGGCTTGCGAGCTCACTGAGCTTCAGTTCTATATGAATGTGTATTATCATGCATTCATTAGTTGTTTTGTTACTTCTGCGGCTGAATGTTTCTGTGTCAAATCTGATAAGTAGATATACGTATGTTTCTGCTTTAGGTTTAGATGAACTGGAAAAATCTGTCCCTTTATATAGTATCTGTTTCTGGGCATCTCATTGCCCCCTAAAAAATGTTATGTATTGCAGATCTTTATATTTTCTTAATATAAATCCATGATGGTTTTTTCCTCTGAAAAAAAAAAAGTTAAAGTAATGTAATTTGTACCAATAGTTTCCTGGAATGAGATATCATAATATTTTACTGTAAGCTATCTTTACTAGCACTTAAGGTATTACAGATTTCGATGATTTAACTTTGAAATTGGAAATCATTTTGAAAGTTTACCTATTATAACACAGAATCTGACCGTAAAAAAATTTCAGCGACTATCAAATACGCTCTGAAATCCAAAATACTTCCTGTGAGACTTCAAATTTGAGGCCTGATATCCATATTACTCTCTGGTGTTTGTCTCACTGTCTTGTCACTTTAATAATTCAAATACGGGTAACTGTGTCGAAAACCGCTTCTAATTTATAGAAAAAATAAAGTCTATACAACTATATTATTTAAAAACTATACAGACAGATCTCTAAATATAGCTGCGGTTTCATCTCTTAGGTTCCAAAAACAAAATTAGAAAGGTAACGCTTCGAAGGTAAAATTTCTATGTATCCTATCTATTATATGTTAATTTGTTTTTCCAGATTCCATATTATTTGTTTGCGATGGGATCTTTATGTTTATTCCATATTCTTGGAATATTTAAAAATTGACGATTGGGGATAAGTTAATTAACATTTCCATATATTCCGAAAATCGACCATTGACCAGAATTCAGCGAATAGAGGCGAGAAAGCAAAGCTCAACTTTCCCGACCATTCGTGTTCCGTAAAAATGGAGAGTCCCAAGAAAATGTCAGGGAAAAAAGTAAAGCAATGTACAAAAAAACCCTAATTTATTATTTGGCTTGAATATGAGCAGTGGGATAAAATCTTCATATTCGCCATAGCCTGATTTATTAGAGGATTCACCTCATTCATATTCAAGCCAAATAATAAATTAGGGTTTTTTTCCCTGACATTTTCTTGCGACAGTCCATCTTTACAGAACACGAATGATTGGCAAAGTTAGCTTGCGTTTCTTGCCTCTGATCTTTTTCGCGTCTGCATGATATGCCTTCTTGCCTCTGATCTACCATTGATTTAAATTTGAAAATTAAATACATGAAATTGGTTCTCCCGGGTTGGACTTTGTTAATGTGACAAATTGGTTGTCGAACTAGAATTTCAGATGCGAAACACCTGTCACATTTGACTATCGTTTAACTCTAGTGCCGGTGCCTGTATTCATAGCCCAGAAAATTTTCAGATTCAGATTCCATCTGTTACCCTGTGGCGTTCAGAATCAGATGGAGCGAGTCTCTGTACTCTTTTCCGACAAGTACTGCGCTAGACCGGAGCAGGTATTTGATTCCATTTGTCACTGAATGTTTAATTAGAAATTACAAGTTTGCTAAGCTTTGGAAGTTTTTTTCATGAATGACAGATTAAAGACAAATTGGAGATAAAATAATACAAGAAATATTGATTTTAATTTTATGTAAACCAGGATAATTTCATTAAATATCTATACACATGTTTATAAATATCAACACGCATCTTTATCGGCAAAAGAATTAATGACAAGCCAGAGACAGAGAGAAAGATTGACCAAGCAGAAAAGGGTCAGGGTGGAATCCTCCAGCTAAGGATCGGCAGAAGAAATAGGGCAGGGTGGAATCCCCCAGCTAAGGATCGGCAGAAGAAATAGGGCAGGATGTAACTAGTCAGGCTACAGGGGCACCCAAACCTTGTCACAATGTTTTCAAAGGGAAATATGCTGTGATGTCCACAGGGGATTTGACCTTCATTTCAGAAAGATAGAACCTTACCTTTGATTTCTACCAGACTATCTGTTTTCGGGCATTGGATTCATTTGGCAGGCTAGAGGTTATGCATTTGCCCTCGTGTTGCGCCACTCAACTGCTTCACTTTCCACCCAAAAGATTTCAGAACCTTATTTGCTGTTAAAAAAAATAAAAAATGGACATAAAATCTATGGTTTGCGAAATCAAATAACCAAAAGATTAGGATTGGCCAAAATCCTTGCCAATCCGTTCTAGTGAGCCTTCACGAGTCAGGTCGAGGCCTAAATTACAATGAAGTATTCCCAATTTTTTATAGGCTCCATTACATGCAATACCACGGACCATAATATCATGGGTGCACTATACCATGTGCCTAAAACCACTACTATTTAACAAAGTCAACCTTCACTCAAACCCCCTCTCAATTTTACCTAACAAAAAAGTCCTAGTCACAAAGATAACGTTCCTATAAACATGGAAACATTTGAATTTAGTAAATCTGACGTGTTGGTTTATGAAATATGTCATAGCAACAATGTAATTTAGAAACTGTCTTATGAATTAAGCAAAAGCTAGTTTTTTTGAAGTGACAATAAGTTTTTGCTTGTGGAATCCTTACCCAACATTCCCCATCATAGGATGAATAACTATCAAACAGGGGTTTCAAATTCAATACTTTAAAGGTCTTGACTTTACAATACCAATTAAAACAGCCTCATAATAATGATTCAATGGTTGCTAGGATGTTATCCCAACCATCGGTTTCAAATCCCATAGTCGATATCTTTGGTGCCTTGTGATAACGTTTAAGGAGTATGTTCCCCCACATTAGTGAAATCCCATGTCTAAGTTAACATAAACTAATAAGAACTAAATATTCATATCCCAAGTACAATAATTCCCAATATACAAAACATATAAATCTCCTAAACCTCATTAAGAATCACCTGACCTAACCGATGCACTAATAATATACAATATACAAAATAAATAGATATCCTAAACCTTAATCTTTCCATGAGCTCTATGGCAATATCTAATTTGATGAAAATTTTGTCCTCATTCCTAATTTTGAAAGAAAAAATTGTTTCTTTGGTACCTGTGGTTTGTCTTCTAATTACAAATCTACATGGGTTTTAATTTGAGAGTAATGGTATTCTTGATAATTTGGTAAAGAACCTTGCATAGAGATATCAATTTTGAGTTTTCTTACTTGACATCTCACTCCTCTTTTTTTGTATGAGAATAAAACAATTAAATATCAAGGCCTCTAACATACTTTTAGCTTTACTCCAAACTTAAGATGTAATATTTTATTACTATTGCCACAATGGCCCTTATTACTTTCACACCCCTAAATTATTGTGGGTTTGTGGCTCTGAAGACAAGTTAAACTTTTTTTCATAAATGAATTTGTTGATCGATGATTCACGAGGTGCCTCTCTTGAATACTCTTCATAACAATACTCATTGCATTACTTGATTGGACTCTCCACATATGTGGTTATTCACTACAATAAGACAAAATTTGGAACAAATTTAAAAAAGAGACCATGTGATGACAAACTGGGTTACTGTGACTACCAATAACCCAAGGCTAAATCCAAACACAACCCTTTATTAACCTCAAATTCCATAACATTCCGTGCAACATTAACCTGTGCAGTCAACCTAAGAATATGGATTGGCTTCGAAAATTTTTGTCAGAGATTTTTCTCTCACCTGCCCATTTTTTTCTCTCATCAATCAATTACATGGGATTCATCTTATCAAATGGTGCAACGGGAAGGAAAAATGGGCATTTAAAACCCAAACGTAGAGTCCTGAAATTTATGCTGATAGGTGATGTTGGGTCGAAGAATTATCCTTAAAACACATCCACTTTCACTCCATTCACACATTTTCTCACCTCTATTCCACCACCATGTCACCACACCAGCTTCACTTTCATCATTAAATGGGTAACCATTTCATTTTCCAAAACATTATTAATTCTTAGTATTTTTAAGTGAATTTGTGGTTAAAATTTAGAAAATAATATCCATATACTTATACCTAACAATTAGAATGAGTTTGTTGACATGTGTAGGTACAAAGGAAGCTTCTAAGGCACCCTTATGTGGCACTCTATGTTCAAATTCGAATTTGAGGAGATCATGGACCTCATGGATAAGATCATGGACCTCATGGAGAAGATCATGGAGGATAGGGTTATGTGTCACCATTGGTTGAGAGATATGTGGATTTGAAGAGGGAATAGTGGATCCACATTTATGAGTTTGTTATCATAACTTTTGTATAAATAGGAGTGTTATCTCCTTCATTTGTAACTTTGGAATTTAGAATTTAGAATTGAGAAGTTAGAATTTAGAACCTTAGGATCTTATAAGTTGTAATGAGAAGTTAGAATTTGGAATCATTGTAATGGAGATTTTAGAACCTCTTGGAATGTAGAACTTGTAATTGCAATTTGCAATTGATGATAAATAAAATGGAGCTTCTTTGATCTTCTACATTTGACTTCTCTTTTGATGTGCTTGTGAATCCTTGGAAGGGCCCCCATTGTCTAGCAAGTACACTTTTGTTTTGGTAAGCTTTCATTTTATGTTTGTTTGTAAATTTCATTAGGTTCATATGTTTGAAATATTAACGAATGACCTTTCGTAAGAAAGTATTAATGTTTCTTTCAATGAATCTGATTTGTTATTTAATGTTTGATTTCATTAGTTTAAATAGTTTGTTGATTAAGATGATTAGAAATATTAATGAACAATCTCCTATAACGGAGCTTTAATATTTCTTACACTTGTCACAATGTCTTTAGATTTCATTTTGCTAAACGACTAAATAGCTGTTGGCGATCCCAATGAAAGACCTCCTGTAAGGGAGCTTTGGAATTTCTTCACCTAGCTTAGTTTAGTTTGTCTCTAAGTCCATAAAAATTAAATGATCCTCAAAGTATACTTACTCGGATTGATAGTAAATGAAACTCTAATTTGCATCCACATTTTAGAACCAACATTTTGGCGTCGTTGCCGAGGAGGATGATTTAGAGATAGACTTAGGAAGTCATTTTTATTGCAATTTCTTTTTATGGAGTAACTTGTGAAACGTGGTGATAGCAGGATCTTCTTAAAGGAGTTCAATTTTGAGCTTTTTGATTTTTTTTCGTATTTAGTTAGTTTCAAATTCAGTTTTTAAACCCCCCATTTCTTACTAATCCATCTACGGATGAGAACATTGAAAATGTTGAATAGGTACTTCTTGGAGAGCAAGAACAATATTGAAGATTGGTTCCAGAAGAACCTTGCGCCAACTCCAAAAATAAAACAGGTTACTCACATCCTTGCAAATAATCAGGTAAAAAATTTAAATCTTGATGTGAGCATTTACAAATTCTTAGTCCGTAGGTGGCTTCACTGGAAACATTCTTTTACCTAGGAAATAAAAAATCTTTCAAGTTAAGGTAGAATAGATTAGAAAAATAAAACTAGATCTCGTAGACTTTTCTTTTAAAAATAAAAAAATAAATAAAAAACATCATCATTTCTCACAAATAAATTTAGGTAAGAGCCACTTCATCCACGATAACCTGCAAAAATAAAAATAAATCAATAGGTTAGTATGCTCTCTTCCTACGCTTCGAGCAATCACGAAGATCAGAAAATCTAATGATTTACTTTCGAAATAAAATCTTTCTTGGAATTTACACAAATCATAAAAACTACAGCATTATGAAAAATTGAAATCATTTAAAAAAAAAAAAAAGAAAAAAAAAACTCATTTATTTTAGATTTAAAAATTAAAAATTAAATGTGTAGTTTACCTTAAGAAAAGAAATGGTGAATGTTGGGTTAACAAAAAATAGCTATCCGAATAGTCTTCAAGATTCGAATCCTTATTTTTCTTAGCCCACTTCAATTGAAATTCTAATAAAAACACAGATGAGCAAAGTGAAAACTTTCATTTGGAGAGTGTTCATGCCTAGATAGTGTTCAAATGGTTATTGAATAGCGTTCAAATGTTCGTTAATAGCATTCAAAATTGTTTACCATTCCCAAAGAGCATTCAAATGTTTATAAATTTATTGAATAGCCTTTAGAGCAGTGTATAATATTATTAGAGAAACATTCAAAGTTATATGCCTTTGGAACAATGTATTGTTTGCATATTGGGTAATGCATTGGTTGCACAAAATGGGCAACATATTGTTTTTCACATAACAAGTGAATTTTTGAATTAAGGAATCCATTGTGCAATCTCCATCTATCCCTGTCAAAATCAATTCACCTGTAGCATACTCTTTCTTCATGTCCCTAGCAAGCCAACAAACTTGATGCACCCATCTTCCACACCTGCCTCACTAAAAACATCCTTCAAATTGGGCAGTCTGCTCATCCAAGCCAAAGCCAATCTTAATGAATAGATGGAGAATCTTTGAACCGTTGTATTAAACCAATGTTTGACTATCTTCTTGGCGGAATCCGATGTCTGAAATTCCTTCCACTAGTCCAAACAAGATCTTATCAGTCTTGTGTCTCATCTTGTTGTGACTCTTCCGTATGGGCATTACTATTATCTTGATGGGTTTCAGAGTGGCATTTCATGTCACCAATCAGGCCTTTCGATGAACTAAATATTTAATTTTGTTACATCATTGCTAGAAGATGCAGTAGTTTTGACACATCGTTTTGAAACATGTTCTTTAATCAAACCAAAACAAATTTGGAAAAATGAAGGCATGGGTTTTCTCCGGAACAGAATGAATTACATTACCTAGAAATCATTTCCTTAGATTCCTAACGATTTGAGAGGAAATCACAGTTCTTCGGGATCCTATTTTGGTGACTGCGTGAAGAAAAAACAGTTTTTTTAAGACCGAACACATCATTCAAATAATCCAAATCTGTAGATAAACAATTCAATGTCAGTTTTTAAGGAAGAAATTTGGTTAAATCCTTTTAATAGTCAATTGAAAAAGAACAGAATAGTTGTAGGTTGTAGCATGCCTGATCGTACCACCAAGTATGCCATAAATGGATTTAGTTGATCCCCTATAGAGAATAGTTGCATACGCATACGTGAGCCTATTCCATGCCGATGTAATAAGCTGATCAAAGGATTTTGTAAGGTTTTTCTGCACAAATCACAATTATATGAGGATTGGGTTCATCATCAAAGGCTCTTCTGTTACCAACTTTATCAAACCACAAGGGCGCGCATTATTGAAGCAGCAAGCGCTCAATGCAGAGAACAAGCTGCAGGTCTACCACATTTGGTCTAGATTGGGGATCTTCAACTACATTGAGTTCACATGCAGAACCATTCCTTTTCAGGATCCAAACTAATTCTAGGCCTCTAGAACTACCACGGTCAATTGACAGATGGTACTTCTGTCGCTATAAAGAACCTGCTAAACAATAGGTAACGCAGGCAATTTCCATTAAATTCGAAACCCTTTCAATCGACTTTTAAAGCAAAGAGATAACCAATCTGCTAATGGATTGAGAAGGTTCAGTAGCCGCATTTACCATTTCATTTGGTCACCATCCACGAAATACTTTCATTACGCATACTTTGATCGTTTGATTTGGTCACCATCATACGCATACTTTTAGCTAGTTATACATCATCATCATGCTTGTGGGTAGCATTCTATTCCTGACCAACGTGCTTGCCATGCCACTAAATGAAAACCTAAAAGCCCGAGAGACAAAAGCTGGCCTGCTTTCTTTATTTCAGTTCGATCCTTTATGTTTATGTTTTTTATTTAGATTTCCTTTTTTTTTAGATTTATAATCCAGGGTAGCTCACCTTCCTCCACGCTATTATAAGACTGAATCCGAATACTTTCACTACACATGCGCGTGTTGTATATGCACTAAGAGAGTCGAGGTGATGAGAGAGCGATAATTGGTGCCACAAGCCATTTAAGCGACAGTGTTTCTGCACTGCCACAATCCACTGCAAGGTCCTCGGGTTGTAGTATCGTATCGTGCCAATTTGCTTCCCTTGGTTTTGATATAGGCCCATGGGTTAGTTATTTTATGTTTTATACGCTTCTCCATCTAACCTACAACAACAATTTGAGCGATTTGATGATTTGATGCAGATTTTGTGAAGCTACTAATTAGGAAAGATATCAATCTTGAATCTTCGATCGTGCCTTAACCTCTGCATCAATCAAATGTATGATTTCAGGGGACACAATAATGAAGACTTAGTGGAAATGTTTATCTCTGTTTCACCAATTCTGCTGTGAATCCATAAATCTTTATGGTAAAGTTTGAATCCCGAGTTTTCACTGCACATATGGAGTTAAATATCATCCACATCAGTCACCGGACAATCGAGTTTCGTGCAGTTTTGTGGTTGATCTGTTTCTGCTAGTTTTAAGCCCTGTTGAAAATCCTATGATGCATTGTTCTGGTTTACCTTGGTCGGGCTTCATGAACAGAGGCCTCCTCATCTTAATCCATTCTTTTTGGGTTTTGTCAGCAATGAAATAAAATATATAATATACTTAAAAAAAAAGGGAAATGAATGTGAATTTGCTCCACGTGAACAAATGGAACATATTACTTGATTAGTGGAAAAAGAAAAAAACGATTATATTTTTTTATTTTCTTTTGGATACAAAATAAATTTTATTTTTAAATTTTAGTTTTAAAAATATATGTGTGTGTGTGTGTGTGTATAATCAAAGCAATTAAAAAAAAAAAAAAAAAAAAACTCAAAACAATAAGAATAAAAAAAATAGATAAAATCAAAACAATTGAAAAAAACAAAACAAATAGAAAAAAACAATAAAAAAAATCAAAGAAATTAAAAAAAATTTGGAGGATTATGCTTAGAGTTGGCATTAAAATCTATTCTTTCATTATGGTTGTATGCGTTTATGAGACATACTAATCTGTAGAATATGCTCTTTGTCATGCACATTCGAGGAGACATCTGACACAAATAGGGAGATGAGTTAATTTTCGTGGTTATTACTTAAAAATGGATTGCTATCAATATTATGAATTGGACTAAAAATTATGCTTTTGATTCTCCTTAATCTATTTCATTTGGCATTAATTTTTGCGAAGGAATCAGGAAGGGAATGACCATTTCTTCTTGAAGACACTTATGTTCTTTATGCCAAGTTTTTTTTTTTTGCAGATTTCAGATGATCAACTGATCATTAAGGAAACTAATTGTGTGCACAATTGGTCTTCAAAAGACTAATTTCATGAGAAATTCTAAAGAACAAGTCCATGAACATAAATGAAATTTCTAGAAAATTACAAGTTCTTGCAACTTCCTGTAACAACTTAATGGTTTGACATGTTGCATGGCAAATTAGCAAATTCGAAGAGCTTGGGTTTGTTACTAAATGTACAAGGATGGTGAAATACCTATCCACACATGAATTCGACGTCTACTGGTGGTTAGTCAACACTGTTCAAACTCAGCTATTTTAGCAGAAATTCCAGAATTAATGAGCAGATTTGTTATATTTAAGACTTTGCATGCCAAAATTCACTTTTTCCCAGCAAGAGGCATTATCCATTCCTCGCAATCCACATACACTTCATTACATTTTCATCAATGTTAACCCACCAATAAAACCAACGAAGCTCATCTACAAGATTTTTGTTCCACTTTACATATTCATTGTGAGTTTCCTTTTTCCTACACTTGCAAATAAAACCTTGCTTCCATACACCATTGAGTCCATAGTCCTTGAGTCTAAATATTTTTCTAAAAACACCTTGAAGCTTTCATGCCTTAAGGGCAAGCTATCATGTCGATAAACAAGGAAATACATCAATGTCCCTTGTTCGTCAGATCTTCTGAGTATTCGACAACAACAAATTCATTCATACTTAGAAAGATGTGTTCGGGGCATCTTGACTCTCATCCACATCAAATATGGGAGCTCTCGTGTTGACTAGTGGCATCCATCAATGGCCACTAAGTTAACAATTTCTTGTTATGTTCGACACCGAAACATTTATTCACATGACAAGAATTGTGCCAATGAGCGTTGAAGACTTGAAGACCAATCATTTTGTAGCAGAGGAAGCAAAATTACTTTCATTACTTTTTAGTTTTTGATGTAAATGACTTGAGGACAAGTCAATAAATAAAGCTAGGGGGGGGAGTGTAAATTATAAAAATTTTATACCTTCCAAGTCTTATACATTTCCAGCCGCATTCAGCAGGAGATTTAGCAGCAGATGCAGCAACAATAAAAGATTCACTTTTTTTTTACTTCATCCACCATTTTCACAACCAAGTAAAGAAGACTATGATCAGAATTTTGCAGCCACACATGCACAACTCTCATCCATTTTTGAAAGGGTAAGTTGAGGCATGATATTTTCTAACTTTTAACCACTTAATTCCTTGAAAGCTAGAATGATAATTTTTGGAAAAAAATTCCTTTCCTCATTTCATAAAATTGCCAAAACCATCAGTTTGGGGGGAGGATATATTTACATTCATACTTTGTCACATTCATAGTTTTCCATATTCATATATCACATTCTAAAACCCACATACTTTCCAAATATATTTACTATTACATCATCATGAGCATATAAATGGCTTTGTAAAAAGTATTTAAAAGTTAATTGGATGCCAACACAATCATGGTTGTTACACAAGAACCAACCATGATGCATTCCAACAAAAATACTCTGCAATAAAAATCACATTATCAATATGCAAAGATCATACATTAAAATTGAATGCAACAAACAAAATATGGTTGAAACAGAAGCACCAACCAAGTTGCAATTCATCAAAAACACTTTGCAAAAGTTAAGTAAATGATATCATGCAGAGTTTAAGCCAAAGCTCAAGAATCAAAAAGTAATGTAATAGGTTGCTTGATGACATGCAATACCTTCAGTTTGGGGGTATGTTGGGCCGAAGAATTATCCTTAAAATGCATCCACTTTCACTCCATTTACACATTTTCTCACCTCTATTCCACCACCATGTCACCATATAAGCTTCACTTTCATCATTAAATGAGTTACCATTCTATTTTCCAAAACATTATTAATTCTTAGTATTTTTAAGTGAATTTATGGTTAAACTTTAGAAAATAATATCCATATATTTATACCTGACAATTAGAATGAGTTTGTTGACATGTGTAGGTAAAAAGAAAGCTTCTAAGGCACCCTTATGTGGCACTTTATGTTCAAATTCGAATTTGAGGAGATCATGGACTTCATGGATAAGATCATGGACCTCATGGAGAAGATCATGGAGGATAGGGTTATGTGTCACCATTGGTTGAGAGATATGTGGATTTGAAGAGGGAATAGTGGATCCACATTATTGAGTTTGTTATCATAACTTTTCTATAAATAGGAGTATTATCTCCTTCATTTGTAACTTTGGAATTTAGAATTTAGAATTGAGAAGTTAGAATTTAGAACCTTAGGATCTTATAAGCTGTAATGAGAAGTTACAATTTGGAATCATTGTAATGGAGATTTTAGAACCTCTTGGAATGTAGAACTTGTAATTGCAATTTGCAATTGATGATAAATAAAATGGAGCTTCTTTGATCTTCTACATTTGACTTCTCTTTTGATGTGCTTGTGAATCCTTGGAAGGGCCCCCATTGTCTAGCAAGTACACTTTTGTTTTGGTAAGCTTTCATTTTATGTTTTTTTGTAAATTTCACTAGGTTCATATGTTTTAAATATTAATGAATGACCTTTCGTAAAAAAGTATTAATGTTTCTTTCAATGAATCTGAATTGTTATTTAATGTTTGATTTCATTAGTTTAAATAGTTTGTTGATTAATATGATTAGAAATATTAATGAACAATCTCCTGTAAGGGAGCTTTAATATTTCTTACACTTGTCACAATGTCTTTAGATTTCATTTTGTTAAACGACTAAATAGGTGTTGGAGATCCCAATGAAAGACCTCCTGTAAGGGAGATTTGACATTTCTTCACCTATATTAGTTTAGATTGTCTCTAAGCCCATATAAATTGGATGATCCTCGAATTATACTTACCAAAATTGACAGTAAATGAAACTCTAATTTGCATCCGCATTTTAGAACCAATAGGTGCTATGAAATAATTTCATACTGCAGTTAAAATCATGTAGGTGGTGCGAAATAATTTTGTAGCACCCCAAAAAAACTGTATTTTGAATTTCAGGAAGTTGAAACGAATCACCTTTGTTCCCAATCGATTCTACATGGCCTAGACTTGCTTCTTAACACAATAATTGAATTACGATGCCCTTCTACACTAGGATTTCAAAGCTAACTCAAACTTACAAGATAGAAGAGAAATATGAAAGGGTTGTGGACTATATTAAAAAAAACAAAAGAGAGTGTTATATTTTTGTTGATGGGGTTCACACCACATAACCATGCACTTACTAACCGAGAAGGCATAGGAACCTCCCAAGAGGTATTTTGAAAAAAAACTAAAAATAACCGTGAACAAACCACACAACGGTTGAGGCCACAATATTCATATTTTATTTCAATTTGAACTCAACCTACAATGTACTAGCACCGGTCACATATCAATAGTAGGTACTCAAATATCCATGACAATACAAGGCTCAATAATAGCATACCATCAATATATAACATCTACAACACATTTATGAAACTCAATCTCTAAGCCATACGCAAGTGAATATATGTTCAACTCCAAATCACACTTGAACAAAAATCAACTTTCCCCGAAAGCGTACAACCACCACACTTCTCGACACATTCAGATCCTTAATATAAATCGACTTAACAAGTGCCGACCTTAATAAATCACATCTTCATTAACAATATACAGATAGATAAATTAACAAACACGGAGGCTTATAAACATGTTTCTCATTAATCAAATTCAAATATACATTAAACCTTGCTAGATATAAAATGTGGGCAAATGCAGCCCAAGCCTCTTTCGACCTTTCTCTCTTCTCCTCCACTTCACACTTTCCAAACACTCTTTCTCTTTAAAATAAAGCTAACATGGGGAAACCAAGAGTCCCAAGATGAATTGGTTCCCCTTCTCCACAAAATAAGGAAAACTGAAAATATATTTACATTAGGAAATAATTCCTCCAATTTATTTTGAAAACAAAATTCACTTCTTAATGTAAATATTTACAATTTCTTACAAAAAATTTAAAATTTCTCCCAACGTCATCATGTGACCATCCCATCACATTGGGAAGATTTTGATCTAGTGTTTATCGAATTTTTTGCTTCATCTATTCACCTTCATGAGACTCCCAAGGTATGAAAATTTATGACCTCTTGGTCATACACATCTCATCTTCTCGTAACAACTTCAACTCATGAGTGGAAACATGCCTATACAGTAACAAGTCTCAATCTTTCTACATGATAGCTCACCAAACTTTGTCCTAAGTTTGGGCTTTTCACATCTTTTTGGTTCTTTTCTATGGAACCCTTCGACCACTCTTTTCTCTAGGCTACTGCAAATGTCCTTACCTTCCACTATTGTCATCTGCACAATTAAACTTAAAAATATTAACATATATTTAATCAACTTGTACCTCCTTCTACTTCTTCTGCTGCAAACTTTGAACTTTACTTGCTACCAAACAGTTGAAACTTGCCAATACATTGCTCAAAAATTTCCTTAGATTCATAGGTTGTCTCTTCATACAAATACCTATACCTTCCTACTTTCATTTTTTCAATTTCATCTTCTAATTCAGTCCTTGGCTAAAATTTTTTGTCTTAAGGTTGATGCATACCTTCTTTTGTTACAAAATTTAAACAATATTCATTTAATTCTGGTTTATTTATTTCCTTTACAACCTATTGGTTATAGCTTGCAGTTTCATCTTCGTTGTCATCCAAGACAATCTTCTCCTTTTCCAACTTTGATTTTTCATTTTGAATATGCAATCCTTGGTTCATTATCCTCTCTTCCAAGAATTCTAGCTCCTCATATAATTCAGAAAAATCTTCTTGAATTGTATTTATAACCTTTATGCAATATCCATCACATGGATATTTTGCCAATCATTCCTCCAAAAACTCTACCTCTTCATCAAAGAACAATCCTTATCCAAATTTACATACAAAAACATCCATTTCACACTCAGTTTCTCTCATTTCTTCTTCCAATTTGACATGCACATTCTGTCTCAACTTCCTTTACAACGAATGCCATCTCACCTTCTTCTTCCTCATTATCCAACCATAACTCTGGTCATCTTGACTTTCTTGTAGCAACAATTTCACATGATTGATTTCTACTCTTAACTCAACCATCCCCTTCTGAAATCCTTCATCCCCCATTCCCTTGAGTCCAACTACTTTGGCACTTTTCTTCTTCTACTTGTGACTTTCCTGTGAACCCCTACTATGACTAATAACATTCATCTTGATCTCTTCCTCTTGTGAGCTCTACTTGTCTACTAGTAAGTTGCAACAATCCCTTGTCTTCCCTATAACAAGTTTGTTGATTTTCACCCATACCAAGTCATCCTCCTCATATCTTCTCTTCTCTAGGTTCTCTACAGTAGAACCTCTTCTTGAGCACTCTTGTTCCTCAACTTTCAAAGTTGTTGGATGATGGATATTCAACTGCTCACTATTCTTAGTTTTCCAAAATTTATTTTGCAGTTGGATTATGTCACCATTCCCTCATCTAAGAGATTTTCCTTCTGCTTCTCCTTTGACATAGCATAATTGATATGGTAGTTGCTACCAATCGAGTCTTGCAAAGATTATTCTTTTGATGACCAAGTTAGCATAAACATCACATTCAATTTTATAAGATCTATAATAAGATCTCATCTTCAACAATATTTCTTGGATCTACTTGCTGAACCAATTCCTTTCCAACCAATACACTTGTTTTTCCTGAAGAGCATATCAACTCTTCACTTCCTTGCAATCATCTCACTTACTTCCTAAAAATTCCACTTTTCCCCCTCTTGGTGTAAGGTTCTTCTTCTCTTCAACCTCTTTTCACTGTCAAGCTATATTAAAACCTAGAAATTCCATTTGTTCATTGGTCAAATCTTATTGACATGTGATCATCTCCACTATCACTTCATTTCACTTTCTGTTGTACTGTAACTCTAAAATCCAATCTATGTTATTCTAACTACATCACCAAAGAATGTTGAGGCTTTGATATTCCCTAAAGAACGTGGTTGAGCTCTGATACCACTTGATGATAGACCACATTACCCGGGCTGCCAATAACCCAAGGCTAACTCCACACACAACTTTGCATTAACCTCAAATTTCATAGTATTCCATGCAACATTAACATATGAAGTCAAATCAAGAATATGGATTGAATTTGACAAATACCATGGGAGATTTTTCTCTCACCTTCCGATTTGTTTCCGTCCTCAGTGAATTACATTGGATTCATATTATCAAATGGTTCAATGGGAAGGTGAAAGAAGCATTTAAAACCCAAACATAGCGTCCTTAAATTTCTATTGGTAGTCGCTACGAGATAATTCATAGCATAGTTAAAATCCCACACGCATTGCGAAATAATTTCATAATGCTCCAAAAAAACTATATTTCAAATTTCAGAAAGATGAAATGACTCGAATTTGTTCCCAATCGATTATACATGACCTAGAATTGTTTTTAAACATAAAAATGAAAGTATGATTCTCTTCTTCACCGGGATGGAAAAGATAACTCGAACATACCAGACAGAAGATGAACCTGAAAGGGTTGTGCACTGTATTAAAAAAATAAAAAACCTAGTGCTATTTTTTTGCTGATGGGATTCAGACCATAGAACCATACACTTACTAACCTGCACTCATTCCTAAGTGTGATTTATATATTAAAATGAATAGCCTCAATAGGGTACACCCCTTCTTAATACACATTAGGTTATTATGTCTAGAGGTTCCCTTCAAATTCTTCATAGTACACAAATATATTTATGGATGCTGATATCCATGTAGTCATGGCATAATTAAGGTTTTACAGGTGTGAATTAAATCTTCCCTGGAAGTTTGGTTATTGTACCCCACGGTTCTCAATGTAGCCTATTCAACTCAACCTCAGAATACTATGCACCCAATCCTTTATAGCACGTCCCCCTACTTCACATGGGATACATGTGATCGCACTAACATGCTTGGACGGTTGGGATGCGAGGATGAAAATTGAGGGTGGGGATCTCCACACGAAAATCCTAATCTCTTACCTTTTTCATTTTCTCTCCCTTTCGTTTTTTCGTTCTTCATTTTATTTTGAGGTTTTGTGGTGGCATTTTTTCTTAGACCAGTGCCATGTACAAACCCCCTTGTTAGTGTACGTGCATCATGGAGGCATGGCTTAATTTGGCCAAATATCACATTTGTCTATTGCTAGCCTTTACAAGTACAAAATTTTCTTATGGAAAAGTGCAACTTTATTTTTCTTTAAACTCATCTCACATACAGTTATGGTGTCTCTTTTAGCTAAATTTCCTTAGACATTATACTTTGCTTTCCTCTAGCATTATCTCTTTTGGTGCTAATATTTTTACTTGGGTCTTGTCAATATACCGCTCAAACTAGGGTTCCATTCCAACTAGTTTCGAGTTTTGTTCACCTTCATGTAATACTATTTTCTTTTAAGACATTCACCTGCGCCTTGTCTTACTTATTTATGTTATTTGCAGGGGTGGCCTTATATGCAATTTATATGTGTAGTAATAAATTTTTCCCCTCTTTCTAGATAGGGAGTAGCATAGGTTAAATTAATGGATTCAACGGTTCTAGATCCAATGGTGAATGTAAGGTAATCGCTTAGATGTTTTTCTTACCTTCCTTTTAATTCTTGTTTTTTGAACGTGTAGTTTTGATGTTCTTATTATGGAAAATGACGCCTTTGTTGGTTCTCTCGGTTGATTTCTTGTAATAAATTTCTCATGAGGTCACCCTTTTTTACTTCCGAGGTTGTTTTTTCTTGATTTTGTTTTTCCCCAACTTGTTACTACCCAAAAATATTTTTGCAAACAATTAACAATACCACCTCTTTCTATTGGCACAACAAGGAGTACGTACTGCCTTTAACAGCATTAGCTAAGAATGTTTAATTCCTCTATTTTTGTTATTTCATTCCTAAATCAAACTTGTGTAATAAAGTATTTATACATTGTTTTCACTATAATGCAAGTATGAGAACAACTTTGGAAAACTCTTTTACCCCTATGTGATTGGATACCATGGTAGGATTTTACCCCTATGTGATTGGATACCACAGTAGGCTTCTTATACAATTCCATTTTATTTTGCAATTAACAATTAATTTATTAACCTGCACCCATTCCTACGTGTGATTTACAAATAAAAATGAATATCCCCAATAGGATACACCATTTCTTAATAAATATTACATTATTATTACTTCACAACATGACTTACGTTATTATGTCTAGAGGTGCCCCTCAAATTCTTCTCAGTACACAAAGATATCTTTTCATGTTGATATCCACGCATTCATGGCATAATTAAGGTTTTATAGGTGCGTATTGAATTTCCCTTTGGATGTTTGATTATATAGTACCCCACAATTATGAATGTTGTTTGTTTAGCTTGACCTCATAATGCTACGCACCTAATCCTTTATTGCCACAATCACGCTCCTTCACATGTGATGCATGTTCTTACATTGAAATACCTAGATGGTTTGGATGTGAGGATGAAAATTGAGGGTGGGGATCTCCCCTTGTGAAACCCAAACTCTTGCACCTTTGTCATTTCACTCCCTTTCCTCTTTTCGTTGGTCATTTTCTTTTGAGGTTTTGTTGCAGTGTTGTTTCTTCGACTAGTGACATGTACCAACCCCCTTGTTAGTGTAAAGATGTCATGGAGGCATTGCTCAATTCTGTCATATCTCACATTTATCTTTGACCACGATTTACAAGTACAAATTTTTCTTATGGTAGAGCGCAAAATTTGTTTCTCTTTAAACTAATATTGCATATGGTTATGGTGACTGGCTAATTTTCCTTAGACTCTATATTTTTTTTTTCCTCTAGAGTTATCCCTTCTAATGCTAATGATGTTACTTGGGTTTTACAAGTATACCGCTCATACCAAGGTTCTGTTCCCACTAGTTCTGGGTTTTGCTCACCTTCAGATTATTATGTTTTCTTTTACAACATTCACCTGTGCCTTAGCTTACTTATTTCTGTTATTTGTAGGGTTGGCCTTATCTATAATCTATATGTGTTGTAATAACATTTTCCCCTCTTTTTGGATAGGGAGTAGTAGAGTTCAAACTAATGGATTCAATGGTTATGGATCCAATGGTGAATGTAAGGTAAGCACCTAGATTTTTTTTTTACCTTCCTTTTAATTCTTATTTTTTCAATGGGTAGTTTTTATGTTCTTCTTATGGAAAATGACCCCTTTGTTGGTTTTCCCAATTGATTTTCAGTAAGAAATTTCACATTGAGTCACCCTTTTTACTATTGGGGTTGTTTTTTTTTTCTTGATTTCATTTTTCCCCAACCTGATACGATCTAGAAATATTTTCACAAACCATTAATAACACCTCCTCTTTCTATTGGCACATCAACGAGTATGCACTGCCTTTAACCGGGTTAGGTAAGAATGTTTAATTCCTCTATTAGTGTTATTTATTTGCTAACTTAGACTTCTGTAGTAAAGTATTTATACCCTAGTTTCACTATAATGTAGGTACCAAAATATCCTTGGAAAAATCTTTTAACCTTCGTGACTCAATACCATAGTAACCATGTAATTTCCATTCCTACATTTTTCCAAGTTAGTTTCATTTCACTCAAGGGAGCTCAATTCAGACCCATGGTCCTCCTCAGAAATTTGGTGACTGCTAGCATTTTTGTCTATTTCTTCCTTACATGCCCCATGAAACTTAGGCATTATTTCACTGTAGTTACTGGTTTACTCTGTATATTTCTTTCAAAAAGCCTCGTTACTAGGGTGTTTGATGTAATATGAAACACAGTGCTTGGTAGTTTTTCATAATTCTATTCTCATCAGAAATTTTTACTCGAGTTCATGTTTATAAACTTGCTCAAGTATAATTTATTCACTTCTCAGATATATTTTAGGAAATATATATTTTTTTAATTTAGCTATTGTGAGGTGCTCTATAGATCAATTTTTAATATGCGCTTGTAATTGCTTTTATCCCTTCCTTGGTTTTACATAGGTGAAATCTCTAAGTGGATAGTTGCTTATATTTGTAAGCATATATACACATAGGAATTCCATTTCATGTTATGTATTAGTTAGATTTCTCTTCAATATTAATATCGTTATGATTTCTGGAATGTAAGATGGCTCGATTTTTCTTTCACTAGTCAATTTTGTGTAAGGAAAAACGTAGCTATTATTATATTGCTTGTGCTCTTGGATAAAATTTATTTTCTGATTTCCATACAAAAGACTTTTTTGATCCCTTATTAGAGAATATGAAATCAATGTTTTAGTTATAATGAGCTCTGTTGAGAAATTTATAATTAAGTGAATTTTTTATTTACGTGTAGACTAGTATATACACTAAAAGAAAAAAGGACATTGGTGAGGGTCAAAAAATGTCACCATAAGCTCATTGGTGACGGTCCAAAAGAGCCTCTGTCACCTTAAAATTGAACGTCACCAAAGGTGGCATTGCCAAAAGTATAGGTGTTATGCTGACATTCAAGGTTTGTAACCAATAACTATTTATAATGACAGATAATGGTCATCACCATTTCATATGAACAATGATGACGGACCTTAGTTTCTGTCACCAAAAAACTGAAGGTCACCAAAAGTGGCGTCGCCAAAAGTATAGTCGTTTTGGTGAAATTCAATGATCGTCACGAATAATGATTATAATGATGGATATTTACCATCACCATTTCATAAAAACAACAATGATTTATTGCGATGGACCTTTAATAGTCGTCACTATTGATGCATATATATAGCAACGTTCGTTGGTCATCACTATTTCATATTTTGTTGAGGGTAAAAAGATGTCACCATAAGCTCATTGGTGATGGTCAAAAGAGCCTCTGTCACCAAAGTTTTGTTACACAGCATTTTGTCACTGTCCCTGTACTCCCCGTTCCTTGATCTTGGAGGACCTCTATAGTGAATCCTACATTCTTTCCCTTCATGAAGAAACCCCCATTGTCTCCCTCTTCATGAGCAAATCAATTCCCCAGTAGAGTCACCAATTTGTGGTGAAGTAAAATTATAAGTGCAGACACAAACAAATTCCTCTAGCCCGATAGTGCGTCTAGCCACAACTGATACATTCTATGGAAGATTTCCTTAGGTTAGAACCAATTAAGAGGGCCTACCTCTTAGTACGCTTATCTCGTTTGATGATGTCCTTGCTTGCTCACACTAGCTATCTCTCGCTTCCTTCTTCAACCACCTAAAACAAGTAAACAACAACTGTGATAATAGACAAATTGTAATTCAACCTACTTAACAAGTCAAGAAACATTAATCCTGAGTAGTCATTTGATCTTTTGACTCATTAAACTTAAAAGATCATCTGGGCACTTGTCCTTTCGAGCTCGTTTCCAATCGAAAGTGATAGAGTCACCTTTCGTCCTTTTCTCGACTCTTAAAACATGAAAAGGCAAAGTTTTGTTCCAGTGTTCTAAAATTAACTTCCCACAAAATATTCCTAGTTAAACTTATTTTCCTTAGTCATTCTTTAGGGTCGATTCTAATGGCAACATTTCCAGAGTTTACCAGTCAAGGATTCCCCTCGGATGGGAATCTTGGTCCTTTTCCTTCTTTTGGAAATGTTGGTGCTCCTTATATGGCAATGTTGTCCCTCCCTGGATTAACCATTGGTCTACCTGTTTGGTTGTTTTCGACCTCGGTGGTCCTGAGCATCTCGGCTCCTATCCAAATGTCTCCTTCATTTGAATAACATCACGATGATTCTAAGGATGATCCCTCGCCCTCTTCCCCCATTTCTTCACCCTCTGCTTCTACTTCGCCTGGTGAAAGTTTCAAATCTAGTAACCAAGAGGCTAAGAAGAAGAAGTCAAATAAGCGAGAGGCCAACCATGCGCTTGTTGTTATAAATACACTTCCTGTTGACAAACCTTCTAATCCTCCATGGAAGGTCATATTTCATTGCAAGTTGTGTAAGTGTGACCATCTCCTTCAAATTTGTCCTGGCATTCCCAGAGTCTTAGAGGTATGGTCTCAAGACCTAAATCGACCATCCCCTGCTGTTGTTGCTCCACCTGTTGTGAACTCTCCTCTACACCTGCACCTGGCCCTGTACTAGTAATTATACTTATATTAATGCCTTGAGCTTGAGATCCTTGTTCATCCCTTGGAGCTTCTACTAGCTCACTCTGATCATCTACTGACAACTTGCAAGATCTCTTGAAGGCTTTCTCCTCCTGGAACTTCACATCTCGTCTCATGATGATCTTCTTACTGCATGGGATATAGATCCTATATGCCTTGGGTGTTTCTATATAGCCAATGAAATGGTCCTTCTCTGCAGTTGAATCCAACTTGGTGCATTTGTGATCTGGCACATGACAATAAGCTATTTTGCCAAAAATCCTGAAGTGCAATCTTGAATGGGATACCCGATTCTATGAAGGCCAATTTTGAAAAATGTTCGTTAGAAAAAGGCATATGGGATAAAATTCATGATCTTCACTCAAAAGGAGCATTGACAATGATCTCTAGTCAAGAAAATGATGGAAAACAAGAAGGAAATACAAAGCCCATTAAGGAAGGTGAAGATAAGAGTGATAACATTAAGGCTAAAGAAGAGCTAGAAGATCAAGAGAATGAAAAATATTTTAAAGAATATCTCCTCACTAAACTTATGGCTACCATGGAAGAGATTAACAATTTGAAAAAGGAAAATGAGGAACTTAAGAAGAAGGTGCAAGTTGGTGACAAGGAAAAGACAAGGAAGGAAGCTGACCTTGTCAAGCTTCAAGTACAAGAAAATAGATGAGGAGCTCACAAAGATTAAGGAATAATTTCATCAAAACAAGAGAAATAATTATGAAGAAGTCATATCCATGACAAATCAATTAGATAAGGCAAAGAAACTAGAATATACCTTGTCAAGCTACCTTGAACAAAGGCACAAAAGCTTGAACAAACTTGAAGCAGAGATTGGTCAATACAAGGAAGAGGTCTCCTCCCGTAGATCTCAACTAGAAGAAGCAAGGAAACAAGCACAAGGAGTTGAGAAGGTGATGTAATCTTTTAAATTCATAGAAGGACAAGTTGATGAAGCAGAAAAGGAGAGAAACACCATGATATGCCAACCAGAAGAAAAGGATGATGACATGACCAAGTTAAAATCAGAAATCACTTCTCTTAAGGCCCAATCATGTGAAGCAACCAAGATGATGGAAGAAATGAAGAAGCAACTAGTTATGAAAGATGAAGATTGTGAAAAGTTGAAAGGAGAAATTGTCTTTCTTAAAAAGGAAGTTGACTTGCTGAATAAGTACTTGAAAAGCTCTCAAACCCAGATGACATCTTAACTCATCAAAGGTCTCCCCTTGATAAATCAGGTCTTGGCCATGCAAGCGAATCCTCAAGCAAGAATGATAATTCTTCAAACAAGAAGGATGTGAGGAAGCCTGGAAGAAATATTGATGCTTCAAGCAAAGGAAATATTCAAGTTGATATTGGAAGAAATCCTACTCCAAGAAGAAATGCAGATAGTGTCAAGGATGCAAGAAGTAATGGTTATCATCAAAGGATCCCAAGGAAAAAAGACTTCAGAATTACATCAAAGAAACCTTCTTATCCCATGTACCAAAGTATATTTCTTGGTTCTAACTATTCTTGTACAAAATTTGGGCACATGGCAAAATATTGTAGGGCATATCACAAAGATAAATATAATGGTCCACGTCAATCTCCAAGAAGCAATTTTGCAAGAATTCATGAATTTTCATACATGAACAATATAGAGTGCTTCAAGTTTCATAACATTAGACATGTGGCACGTGATTGTAACTTGACTTGGGCTCATACAAAAGTTAGAACCATACCAGAGAAAAAGGTTACACAAGTAGGGAGAAGGAAGCAAATAAAATCTGGAAGTCTCTTGAACTCTCCACCCAAGAACACATGTTGTTGACTTGATGATGTCATCCTCGATATTCCAAGTATTTGATGGGGAGACTCTGCAAAAAAGAATACCACGCATACAATTAGGGGGAGATTATGGTGATTAAGCACTCTTGTAGTAGCTATCCATGAATGGGCCCTATGAAATCCTTGATGAGCCACTTGGGCATTAATTCTTTGATAGATCATCTCTCGAGAATACTCCATTGAAGAACATACTCCTTATTCATCTAATGGACTTTTAGCAGGTAATCTTTTATGAGCTAGAAGAGGATGTATAGATGGGGGGTTGTTTCATCACATGAAGGAATGTAAGCACATCTATCATGGACCATATTGCCAGAAAGAAAGAGCAACATGACAGGGGGAATACTCGGGCACCCCGTTTTCCATTGATGTCAAAGGGGGAGAGAATGTTGAAAAGGCAAGAATATCACCATCAATGACAAAGGGGGAGATTGTTAATCTAGGTTGTCATTGATGTCAAAAGTTGATCATTAATATGGCATTGGTTGGGATGGAAAATATTCTTAAGATGCCATATGATGATATCCATCGAGGAAGATGTCAAGTCACTCATGAAGAAGTGCCAAGTACCAAGTACCAATCATGTACCTTGATGATCTAGAAGCTCTTGATGACTTATGTGGACTACCTTGATGAATGACCACACTTGATGAAGGAATAGATGGTGCCCTTACCTTTGATGGTCTTGATGATGGTGTGAAGCCATAACCTTAAATGTCCTTACCTCCGGTGATCTTAGGGATGGAAGACTACATGATGTTGCATATGATTGATGACATATCGTTGCACTATGACTGCACTAGTATATGATGACATTGTTGATGCATCATGCTACATGGATTTTTCACTCCTACATAATGACTCTATGATCCTATGATGACATTGATAAGAATGAAGAATCCAAAGAATGAAGAATCCATGTTGTCCCAAACATTCCTCATGTTGTCCCAAACTTTTTATGCATAAAATTTAAGGACAGTCACAAAGAAAAAATATTTTGGACACCTTGGAGGCATCATTTCAAAATGGATCCTAGACAAGTGTTCATAATAATGCAACATAATAACTTATCAATAATTATCTTCTTCAATTATAATTAATCAGTATGTGGCAGAAATCACAATACTACCACAAGTACACCCATATATACTTGGGAGGGGCAACTAGTTGAAGAAAGTGTAACTAGGTTCAGGCTTCATAATAACTTGTAATTATGATTTTATGTAAAGAAGAAACAAATATATTTATTGTATTCCTTGCATCATCGGTTTCATGAGCAAGAAGTGTTTTTCATAGGTCAAAGACTTCTTCTCGATGTCTTTAGGGATTTATCATATTGTCATAAATATATAATTCAAAGTCTATGAAATGTTGTTACACTTGTAAGATTCCTCCAGAATAGACAAGCACAGTCATCCTCACGGCATCAATATATATATGTTCAAACTTCATGTCAGCTTCAATAAATGGAGACACAACCTTTGGGGAACTTCATATACATATACATGTCAGCTCAACAAAATGACACGTCGGTTCATAAGGAAAAGTCGGCTTAAATGTATGACCCAACAACTATAAATAGGAGCTTGTACCTTCGCATTTCCATAGTGAACAAACTCGACATATCTCTAAAACTTCGGATGGGTACAGGAAAGAAAAATGCAGATTATACACAGAAACCTTCTTAGCATATTCTCTGAGTTTCTCAGTGATCTAGGCAGCAAGAAGATTGGTTATTGTAGTGATCACAGTGCAGATTGTTTTGGGGTAATATTACAGTGATATTCTCCTTGTTGTCTCAAGCTTATAATCACTAAAATATGGATGAACAGTGGTGCTCCGTGATGTTTGATGATAGCAGGTGTTGTAGTGGTATGATCAATGATGCAAGGTACTACATGATGCTGCTAAATGTTACATGATGAAGGAATGATGAGGCCAAAGTTCAAGGATAGATCACAATGTAGGAATATTGCAGTGATCATGTTTTGGTGCCATGAAGTAATCGAACAATCAAGAGAAGAAGGATGAATGTGTCTTGGTCTAGGAATGGAAGTATAAGTCAAGGGTCTTAGTTCTAGTCTTCATCAATCAGAACCTCTATAAGAAGAATCTGTGTGAGTTTTCCTCTCAAAGAGTGAGAGGCTTTGGCCCTGGCAGAAAGCCAATATCTTGTGTTCTTGTCTCTTTTGTTTTGGTAACTATTTGATGAATTGAAAAGACACACTCTAATAATAACAAGTGAAGAATTGTGCTAATAAGAAGAATCTCAATTTCCCTAGATTCTTCAACATGGTATCAGAGCTATGGTTGCATCCTAAGGAAGGGCATAAAAGAGACACTTAAGGATCAGCTTCAAGAAGGACATCATAACAAGTTGAATGAATTGAAAGATCGGTCTTCAACAAGCAGTATACAATAGAAAGACAATTCAAGATCAGTCTAAGTTAAGTAAAGTCTCAATGCTAGTACTCAGAAGTCGGATCACTTTGAATCTTCAAATGGTTCAAACAGGTACAGGACCTCCGTGATGAATTTCTCCTCTATCAATCTCAATGAGCACAACAAAGTATGATATCTCAACGTTCTCGTGATTACAATACAATGAATGTCTCGACCTCCTCATATTCACATTCCTCAACATGTGAGATGATGTCACCACATAATATATTATTAGCATGATCATGATGGAGAGATACTAACAAGTTTTGGTATCTCTGTATCACTAATATCTTGGCATAAGAATGATGGTTTCAAAGATTGTACAGCACTACTCGGTTTCAATGGAAAGAATCATGGTAATCCCACATTAGTGAATTGTCTCATACAGAGTCTCGAATAAGAAACTTAGCAATACTACAGTAATATATATGTTATGAAACCAGCTCAAGAAAAGATAGAAAAGATAGATCAACGCCTTAGAATTCAGCCTCTTCGAGGGAGCAACCTCCTTTACATTACATAAATGAACAATTCTTAGATGATTCAAATGACAAAACCTCCTTTCTATATATAGGAGTCTAAGGAGTCACAGTATAATCCAGCCGACCTAACAATAATAATATAAAGCCACAAAAATAACAATAGAGGGATTCTATGGGGCACAGTAATGACAATATGGGGGCAATAGGGGCACAACAAATTAATAAGGGGTATAACTACAATAGTAATGGGGTAATCACTAGTATTATAGGGACCCAACATGCCCCTCTCCTTCAAAAAAGTGTTGTCCTCAATGCTTGAGTAGTTTTGGATACTTTTTCATAAAATTCTCATCCTCCCATGTGGAATCTTCAGCGAATAAGTTCTTCCACTTGATAAGATACTCTGAAATTGATCGATTTTGTAGCTGTCGAGTTCTTGTTTCTGTGACTGCTTCCGGTTCCAATATAATTTTTCCTTCCTCGTCAAGTTCTGGCAATATTGTTTGAACTGGGAGCTTGTCGCCTATAACCTTCTTTAAACATGAAACATGGAAAACTGGGTGCAATCGAGAAGCTGCAGGAAGCTCCAATTTGTATGCCATAGTACCAATCTTTTGCAACACCTTGTACGGACCATAATACTTTGGTGATAATTTATTATCCTTCTTAGCTTGCTTTAGGGACATTTGCTTATATGGTTGTAGCCGTAGGAATACCCAATCACCTACATCAAAACTTCTTTCACTGCGATGTTGATCTGCCTGTTGTTTCATTCTATTCTGTGCCAACACGAGGTTATCCTTTAAGAGTTGGAGGACTTGTTGTTGATGTTCGATGTGATGTTCCACTGCTTGAACCTTAGAATTTTCTCTTAAATATGATGTGATGGATGGTGGTTGATACCCATAAAGTGCCATAAATGGGGTCATTTTTGTTGCTGTATGGAAGGAAGTGTTATACCACCATTCAGCCAGAGGCAACCATTTGACCCATTGTGTCTGTTTATCAGATACAAAGCAACGAAGATATCCTTCCAAACATTTGTTTACTATCTCAGTTTGCCCATCAGATTGAGGATGATAAGATGAGCTATGAGCTAACTGAGTACCAAGACAAGAAAATAATTCTGTCCAAAAATTTCCAGTGAAAATGGGATCTCTGTCACTTACAATAATCTTTGGGTTTCCATGTAGCTTTTGAATTGTTTCCATAAATGCAGTAGAAACTGTACTGGCTTTAAATGGATGTGATAATGCACAAAAGTGTGCATACTTGGTAAGTCTGTCAACTACCACCATGATGACACTCTTTCCCTCAGACTTGGGTAAACCTGTGATAAAATCCATTGAAACCTCCTCCCAACGTTGGCTTGGAATGGATAAAGGTTGTAATAGACCCGGTGTCTTAATTGTTTCAACTTTATTTTGTTGGCAAACCAAACATTCCGCCACAAACTTTTGAATATCTGATTTAAGGCCATCCCAAAAAAATTCCTTCTTAACCCTGTGGTAAGTTTTTAAAAATCCTGAGTGCCCTCCTAAGGGAGAAGTGTGCAATTCCATAAGAATCTTTTGTTTTAGCTGGGAATTCTTACAGAGGTATAAGCGATCTTTGTACCATAACGAATCATTTTGCCAGCTAAATGTATCAGACGTACTGGAATCTTGTTGTAACTTTCGAATAAGTGCCCACACTTCTTCGTCATTCTTCCATTCCTCCCTTGCTTCGTTTATCCAATCTGGTTGGATAATAGAAATGCGCACAACAATGCTTCCACATCCTCATCCTTTCTTGAGAGTGCATCTGCCACCACATTTTGCTTCCCTTTTTTGTAGATGATTTCAAAGTCATAACCCAACATCTTTGTGACCCACTTTTGTTGCTCTTCAGAGGATAATCTTTGTTCTAAAAAGTATTTAAGGCTATCATGATCCGTTTTTACCTTGAAGTGTCTTCCCATTAGGTAGGGTCGCCATTTCTTAAGTGCATGGAGTATTGCCAACATTTCCTTCTCATAAATAGCTTTGCTTAAAAACTTTCCCTTGATTGGACGACTTTCAAAAGCAATGGGTCTTTCATCTTGCATTAGAACAACACCAATTCCATTTCCTGAAGCATCACATTCCACAATAAAGGTTTTTGTGAAGTCCGGTGTAGCTAAGACCGGTGCTTGGCACATTGCCTCTTTAAGATGTTCAAAGGCCTTTGTTGCTTCCGGAGTCCATGAAAATGCATCTTTCTTCAATAATGTTGTTAGAGGTGCTGCTATTCTCCCATAATTCTTAACAAACTTGCGATAATACCCTGTCAACCCGAGAAATCCTCGCAGATGCTTTATGGATGTGGGGATTTTCCATTCCTTAATGGCTTTAATTTTGCTAGGGTCTACCTTAACTCCTTCATGAGATACAATATGACCCAAATATTCCACCTCCTGGACTCCAAAGAAACATTTGGATCTTTTTGCATATAATTGTTTCTCCTCCAATAGTTGTAGCACCCTGTCAACATGTTCAACATGATCCTTCCAAGACTTGCTGTAGATTAGTATATCATCAAAAAATACTAACACAAATTTTCTAAGGAATGGTTTGAAAATTGAATTCATCAAACCTTGAAATGTTGAAGGTGCATTGGTAAGGCCAAAAGGCATGACCAAAAATTCATAATGACCCTCATGAGTTCTAAATGCTGTTTTCGGAATGTCTTCAATCTTCATTCTGATTTGATGATATCCTGAACGAAGATCCAACTTGGTGAAGTAAATTGATCCATGCAATTCATCCAGTAATTCATCAATGACAGGAATGGGGAACTTATCTTTAATAGTGAGCTTGTTGAGCTCCCTATAATCCGGACACATGCGCCATGATCCATCCTTCTTGTGCACCAATACTACTGGAGCAGAGAAAGAACTTTGACTCGGTTGAATTATACCAGCCTCTAGCATTTCTGCAACCATACGTTCAATTTCACTCTTTTGGACATAGGGATATCTGTACGGCCTGATGTTTGGAGGAACACTTCCTGGAATCAGATGAATAGCATGATCATGATCACGCATAGGTGGGAGACCTTTGGGAGTCTCAAATACCTTGGAATGATTGTCCAGGACTTTTTGGAGATCTGGAGAAATAGATGATTCCGATGTGGAAACATCTAGCGAACATAATTGTGCAATTACACCTCTTTGCTCCTTTTTTAGAAGCTTTGTCATACCATTAGAGCTGATTATCTTTCCTGGTTTCCCTGCAATACCCCTTAATTCAACTTCCTTTCCTTCCGTAGAAAATTTGATGAAAAGTTCTTGAAAATTAAAAGCTATTGTACCCAAGGATTGTAGCCATTGGACTCCTAGTACAACATCAGCACCTCCCATTGGAATGGAAAGCATTGGGCTAGTCAATACATATTCTCCCATGGATAGCTTGATATTATGGCACTTTCCAGAGCAATTTATTGTTCCTCCATTTGCAATCATCACTTGACACTCTGGTGCTGGATATAGGAAGCAATTCAATTCTTTTGCTACCTTACAATGAATAAAATTGTGGGTGCTTCCTGAATCAATCAACACTATTACCTTTTTCTTCTTGATTTGTCCTTCTATCTTGATGGTTTGAGGAGTGGTAATTCCCGCCAATGCATTACAAGATATGGTCGGATTTATTTGTTCTTCATCTAGGCTTTGTTCCTGGAGTATATCCTCTTCTTTTGACCTTTCTTGCTCCTTTTCTTCTTCCTCTTCACAATCTATGTAGAATAATTTCTTCTCAGCACACTTATGACCTTTAGTGTATTTGCTATCACAACTGTAACAAAGCCCTTTTGCTCTTTTTTCTTCCAATTGTTGTGGTGTCAACCTTATAGGTTGTGGAAGACTAGGGGCAACAACACTTCCGTCTTTATAGTTGTGAGTGGTATGCTTCCTGGTTGCCATAATTTTGCTTTCCATTTTTCTTGCTAACCTGAATGCCTTCTCTAATGAATCAGGTTCCCAAAGGCGAACATCATGTTGGATATTATCCTTTAAAGACCCTATGAACACATCAATCCTATGCTCCTCTGGAATATCTTTTACCCTTATGTTCAATTTTTGGAACTCCTCAATGTGCTCCATTATTGAACCCTTTTGTTTGAGACTTATCAATTGGCTAAAAAAAGTGTTGCTTTTTGTATCCTCATAATGTGCTATCAATTCTTCCGTAAAAATTGCCCAAGTGATAAATTGTTTACGAGAGCAAAGCCATTGATACCATACAAACTGATTTGGTTCCAAATATAAAGTTGCCATACGTACCTTTTGTGTGTTTTGCACATTATTGAGATCGAAGAATTGCTCCATCTGTAATATCCATGTGGCGGGATCCTTGCCATCAAACTTCCTCATATCGATTTTTGGAATATGGTGGGTCTTCGATCCAACATTAGAGTCTATGGAATCATGATTAACATTTCTTTTGTTCACATCATGAGTTTCCTTTACAACCTTTTCACCATTAGTAAGTATTTCTTGTAGAAAATTTGTCAAATCTGTCTTCAAATCTGCCATGTCTGTCTTCAAATCTGTCTTCAATTCTGCCATGTCTCTCTTCAAATCTGTCTTCGAATCATCCATCTTAGATTCCATGCCCTTTATCTTAGATTCCATGCCCTTTATCTTAGATTCCACGCCATTTATCTTAGATTCCACGCCATTTATATTAGCTTCTGTTAGCTTTTGTGAGCGTGACATTTGTTGCACTTGTTCTTGTAATTTTGATATATCATGTAGCATTTCTTCCTCTTCTTCATGAGTCATGCTAGAGCTTTCAGGTTCCTTACTAGGTGTTTGCATTTTCTTTCCTCAGGGCATCAGTTACCGATAATAATGCTTTACTATGCCCTTTGAATTCCTTCAAACCAAGCTTACGCAAAAATTAAAAAAAAAAAACTACACACCTTTTTTCACTTTGTAGAAGCCTGATATTGAATCTGATGTATCTCTGTAAATTCAGATCCTCCAGTTCTGAAATTGCGACCTGTAGTAGCCTTCTGCGTCCTCTTTCCAATGCCACAAGTCTGACCCAAATTGGATTCTCCAAGGAAGAGTTATGCGAAATCTCCCACAGTGACTTGATTATAGACTAGTTCAGTAGAGCGAACTTGTACGACGTGCCACGAGTCACTGTTTCGACCTTTGGATCTGAAAAATGCATACAAGAAACTACAGTCTGTCCTCTTTCTGTACCTTCTTATGAAATTTCAATCCGATCCCCAGAGAGAAAGTTATGACAATTTTCCCCAGGTCACCTGTTTGGAATGTAATTTAGGAGTCTGCAAAAAGACCAACTTCCTCAGATCATATCTCCGCAAATATAGCACGAAAAGCTCTGAAATTCAGATCCGAGGTTCAGCGTGATTTCTTCTCAAATGGGTTTTTTTTGCAACTTCTGAAACGTCGCAGAAAAAAAGTTATAGCGAAAATTCCACGATGACCTGTTTGGAGCAGCGAAACCCTAGAATCCAAAGCTCTGATACCAAATGTTATGAAACCAGCTCAAGAAAAGATAGAAAGATAGATCAATGCCTTAGAATTCAGCCTCTTAGAGGGGGCAACCTCCTTTACATTACATAAATGAACAATTCTTGGATGATTCAAATGACAAAACCTCCTTTCTATATATAGGAGTCTAAGGAGTCACAATATAATCCAGCCGACCTAACAATAATAATATAAAGCCACAAAAATAACAATAGAGGGATTCTATGGGGCACAGTAATAACAATATGGGGGCAATAGAGGCACAACAATATTAATAAGGGGTATAACTACAATAGTAATGGGGTAATCACTAGTATTATAGGGACCCAACAATATATATTCTCCACACAAACATGACAAGTAAGATCTTGATAATAAACACACTTACATTCTCAATCAAGGAGCAGTCATGATCCTAACATATGTTATGATATCAGTAAAAACTATGAATAGACTGACATGATCTCGATAGATCAAAAGGCAGATCTCCAATACACATCTCAATAAAATTATAGTGATGAATTCGGTGACAAGTTCGGGCTCACAAAACAGTGCACAATCCGAACGAACAACACTCATAAGACATCATTGTCTTGGTTCAATGTTACAGAGATATACTTGTCATAGTTCTGAATCTTGTAGCATGATTCTCGGATCAAAGCATGAACTTGTTGATGCTAAAGTATAATAAGGTCCACTTGTGGGATGGAAGTATCACGAGCATGTCAACAATGTGTTCAGTATAGAAGGAGTCCAAAGTCATGATGCTAGAAGGTCTCCAAAGAAGTTTTGGTAAAAGGATACTAATGGTTCATGATGGGAAGCTCAATTAAAAGAATCATCAAGGTGAGATCTCCTCTTCACATGCCAAGTAGGGAAAATTTTAGGGGCTAATATTCATAGGTGGGCTAATTTTCCATGCTTTTTCTAGAAGAAAAAAAGAAAAAAGAAAAAAAAGATTCACCAATTTCCATTTTTTTCTAAAATGATTCACCCAAATTTTATCGTACACCATTATTTTACTTTAAAAATTGCCAAAATATTATATCAACTAATATAAAATGATTGGAAATCTAAATATTTCTACAAAAATAAGACCATTTTTTTTTTAATTTTCATATTAGGGACTAATAAGATTTTCCAAGGTTTCTAAACTTTAAGAAAAACTTCCATCCTTAAAATTTTCCATGATGCAAGTAAGTATATTTCATGTTTTTGGTTTAATAACTTTGTTTTGCAAGGAAATATAAATATTGAAGGATAGTCATAGTCCTCATGAAAAAGGTCCTTGCATAAAATAAGGAGGATTGTCATAATCCTCATAGAAAAGAGAAATCATTAATGTCTATGGAAAGGTCTCTGAAGTTCAAACAATGCTTGAATGTATCAAGAGACTCATGGGAATCACATGAAATCACTCAAAGGTCCTCACATGCTAAAAGAGGAGACAAAAATAGAGATATATAAAATTCTAGAATATATACTCTCTAAAATTATAGTAAAGAAGGTCACATCACTTAGACCAACACAAAATCTTAGTCCTCAAGCAAAGCAAGAAAGAATAAGTATGGCTAAGATTCAATGCTATAGAAAGATTTTGGAAGCTCGTATCACTTAAAGATGGAGGAAGCTGAAGAAAAGGGCCAAGGAAAGAGGGAGTAACAAATTTCTCCTATGAGTAAGATAGTATCCCTCACAAAAGGGGTCCCATCATAAGCTCCTAAACCTTGTGCTATAAGATATGACAATGATAATAAGATGCATCATGGCATCATGGAAGCATTAGAAACAAGAGCTCGTGATATCACCATGGGAATCATGAAAGACAAAATCCATGGTAGAGAAACATGTATGATATAGCCCTTGGGAACCTCAATGGACATTGAAGGAAGGGAAGAAGTCATCTAAGAGAAGGCTCATCATACATCAAGTCATAAAGGAAACATATTCCAGTTGGGGATATACAAGATCCTCAAAATACTGTGATGGAATCATCATCGAAGAGTTCACTAATCTAGAAAGGAAGCAAGTGTTTCAACGGGAAATCCAACTTATGGAATCCATGAGATGATGTTGTAATGACATAAAGCAGATCAAGGGATTGAATATCTCTTCAATCAAGGAAGTTGTTGGAAGAAGCCTCGATGACCTGAAGGTAAAATAAGGTATGTATGCTTGTGTTTAAATGAAATGTCATATGGTTGTAGGTAACATGGATCATTACTTCTATCTTAAGAAGCATGATCAAGAGAAAGAATATATCCTCCTCTAAAATGATGTAGGAAGGCATAAATCACACTAGATGAAATCGACACAATATGTCCTCATATGAAGTATGAGGTGGTTGAGTACAATTAAGAAACTCTGATTGAAAGCTCATGGGAATGGAATGTGTGAGGAAGGAAGAGATATTGAGATATGCGACCTTGATTAAGGCAAGTAACATCCAAAAGATCAAGAAGACTTGACTAGAAAATCTCCAAAAAAGATATAAAGACTCTGATGGAAAAGATGTAGGCCCTTGACAATGGATATCTTTGGGAGATGTACCAACATGTATGCAAGGTGTTGATACCTACATAAATATGTCATGATGAAGGGTCATCTCGTAAGGTATAATTTGATGTAATATGATGTTTTCATTTCTTGAATAATATCTGGATAATGCAGGGCTACTCGAACAAGAGTTGTAAATACAAGTACAACTAGAATTCATGTGATGGATGGAAAAAGCATGATGAGAAAGAAGTATTCACATAACAAAGGTTCCAGATATGAAGAAGGCCACTTTCCATGAAGAAAGGAATGACATGACGAACTAAGGAGGAAAGTGATCGATGGCTATTGCCCTAAAAGAAATAAGCTCAACTAACTTTCATGACATCAAGGAGAAAAGTTGATCAAGCAGCTGAAGGAACTACGAAGAAGAAGTTGTTGATGTATGGAAGAGTCCCTAGCTAAAAGGGAGCTCTGACTAGTCCCTGATCAAGAGGGAGCTTGGATTAGATCACCCCTGATTACAAAGGAGTGATAGTTGTATTTTTATATTTCATGTGTCATGCACTAGACCAAGACTAACAGTCATAAGTCTAGGTGAAGGCCATGAATGGAAATGTAGACACGTGATATACACAACATTCTTGTCTTCACCTAAGAAGAAAGAATGGATGATTGGGTATCATCTAGCATCTAATGCTCATTGAGGATGTGTAGGGCATCCAAGATAAGAGTAGGCAAGAGGACCGATATTCTTTAAGGGTTGGGAACCCAAGATAAGAATAGTCCTAGAAGGTCATACTCAGTGAACACTCAAGTGGGTATGTACCTTGAGAGACAATGATAAAGGTGTATATAATCATTGGTCTCACCAACATTGTGCTCTGATCTAATGAGAGATAGAGATTTCAGTCAAGGACTTGGTGTGGAAACAATGTTGGTTACTATGATGCTATACATATGACTTACCAATTTGATTCTTCTTATGAGAAATTCTTCATATTTAGAATGACCAAGTACCATTATGAATACCTCCCTAGTTAAGAGGGAGTGTTGAAAAAAATGTAACTAGGTTCAGTCTTCATACCAACTTGTAATTATGATTTTATGTAAAGAAGAAACAAATATATTTATTGTATTCCTTACATCATGGGTTTCATGAGCAAGAAGTGTTGGGTGTGTGTTATATTCTTTCCATGACTACCACATGCGCGGGGGGAAGCAGTCCCCCCTGTATGTTGCGTTGAGAGCAATAGGGGGGAGTGGTTGCCCCCCTACACGAGGTTTGGGGCAGCGCCCTGGGAAAAAAAATTTGGACCCTATATTAGGTGGGTGGACCTACCTATGGTTTTGTGCTGGATTTCGCACATGGTTTTGGGCATGATGGTTTTCTGTCCATGGTATTTTGTAGATCCGACCAAGGGAACTACGGTTATGTTCTAATCCAGGGTTAATGGATTAGGGTTTATGGATGCTTTGGCATGTATATATATGTATTGTAACATTGAAAGGAATATAATGAAAAATCAATCTAGCAGTCTCGGTTTTGGGATCCGGGGGAAAATATTTGTGTATATTTGTTTTATGTTTTATGCTCTCGTTATTGTTTATTTTCTGTTTTTTAGAATTTGTATCTAGGTAATTTCTGTACGGGGTGAAAACCTACATTTGGTATCAGAATTGTTTCAGCGTCAAGGGGACGCCATTGCTGCAGAGGGGTTTTTCTCGGGCCTATTGTATACCCTGTTCAATGGGAATTCTGCAGGATTGATTCTTGTGGTGAAAGAAGATGGCGAGCAGTGGAAAGATAAAGATCAAGAAATTTAATGGTCAGAGTTTTGAGTTGTGGAAACTCAAGATCGAGGATCTGTTAGTGGATTAATATCAGTGGATCATGGTAGATCTTGGTACTAAACCAACAACAATGTCAGCTGAAGACTAGGTGAAGTTGGATCAGAAGGAAAATAGCACAATATGATTATGTGTCTCAGATTCAGTATTGTTGAATGTATCGGGGAAGCTTCGATGAAGGCTTTGTGGGACAAGTTATGGACTTTGTACCAATCTAAGTCTCTGGTGAATAAATTGTTCCCACGAAAAAAAGTTGTATAACCTAAGGATGAAATATGGAGACTCAGTGACAAAGCATCTGAATGCATTTAATATTGTGGTAAGTTAATTATTATCTGTTGATATTAAAATTTCAGATGAAGATAACTGCATCAGTTTGTTGTGTTCTCTACCAGATTCTTAGGATAGTCTGGTTGCTGCAATAGGTAGCAATGCAACTGCCTTGCAGTTTGATGAAATATTCTCATCCTTGCTGTTGGAGGAGATGAGACGGAAAAATATGGAGGGCCAAAATGGTGACGCCTTGTTTGTATGAGGGTGGTCCCAGAACATAAACAAAAATAAGTCCTCGACTGGGAGATCTAAATATCGAATGAGATTTAAATCTTCGGGAAAGCCTATAAAGGTGTGTTGGAGATGCAGAAAGGAAGGGCACTTCAAAATGGACTATAAATCTAAAGCTCCTGAGAAAGGAAAGGGATCTGATGATGCTCTTTCTACAGAGGTGAAAACCACCTCAGATGAAGGTGGGTATGTGTACTTGGCTTCTTCTTCAAGTACACATGTCGATCATGAGGCACGGTTGATTGACTTGAGTGCAAAATTTCACTTCACTCCCCATAGGGAGTGGTTCTGTGAGTATGATAAATATGATGGTGGTGATGTCTTCTTAGGGAATGATAGGAAGGCTAGAATTGTCAGTCGCGGAAAATTCAAGTTGAAGTTGCAAGGTGGAAGGATTATAACACTTCTGGGTGTTCTGCATATTCTTGATTTGGCCAGAAATCTGATTTTTTAAGCAAGTTGGATGAAGAGGAATAAGAAGACGAGGAGCCAAAAAATCCAGCTATGAGAAGATCAGTTTGAGAAAGAAGGCAACTAGAAAGGTATATTTCATCTTCTTTATGTTCAATTTTGCTTTATCTATTACTGATGATGATCCTAGAATTGTCAGGGAGGCAGTAGATTTAGAGGATGGAAAACTCTGGAAAGAGGCCATGGTTGATGAAATAACATATTTTCACAAAAATGAGGCTTGGGATCTGGTGGAGTTGTTGGTTTGGGAACCCATTAGCAACAAATGGGTGTTTAAGAAGAAGAGGAATGTAGAAGGCACGGTGTAGAAATGCAAAGATCGGTTGGTAGCAAAAGGTTATTCCCAAGTGCTAGGAATTGATTTTGGTGATATTTTTTCTCTTGTTGCCAAGGTTGCTTCTATTAGATTACTTTTATATGTTGCTGTTGCTTTTGATTTTGAGGTAGAACAGATGGATGTGAAGACAACATTTCTTCACGGGGATCTGTAAGAAAAGATCTACATGAAGCAACCTGAAGGCTTTGCGGTGAAGGGTAAGAAATAACTGGTACGCAAGTTAAAAAAGTCTATGTATGGGTTAAAACAATCACTAAGGATGTGGTATCAGAAATTTGATACATTTATATGGGGACTTGGCTTCACCAAAAACAAAGCATATCACTGTGTGTATTTTAAATTAATTAGTTATCGTGTTATTTATCTAGTCTTGTATGTGGATGATATGTTGTTAGTTGGAAATGACAAAGAAATTACCCAGGATTTGAAGACCCAATTATCCTCCAAATTTGACATGAAAGATATTGGTGTTGCAAACTATATTTTGGGCATGGAAATTAAATGAGATCGGGCAAAGACGAAGCTCTAGTTAAACCAGAGGAAGTATGTCAAGACAATACTGCAAAGGTTTAATATGCAGGATAATAAAACGGTGAAAGTTACTATTCTTGTCGCTGTAAAGTTATCTGTTGAACAGTGTCCCAAGACACAAGAAGAGGAAGAGGACATATCCCGTGTTCCATATGCAAGTGCAGTCGATAGCCTTATGTATGCAATGGTTTGTACTAGACCAGAAATTTCACATGCAGTGGGAGTATTAAGCAGGTTATGTCAAAACCAGGAAAGGAGCATTAGATAACAGTGAAGCGGGTTTTCAGGTATTTGTGTGGCACTAGTGATTATGGTTTGTGCTACCAAGGAAGACCAGGATCAGACATATTTTTGGACATATGTGGCTTTGTTGATGCAGACTGGGCTGGAAATCTAAATCAGAGAAGATCTACAAGTGGGTATGTGTTTAACCTATTTGGAGGTGTAGTAATTTGGATGAGTAAGAGACAGCCTATAGTGGCCCTTTCAACTATAGAGGTAGAATACATGGCATCCACTCATGCAAGCAAGGAAGCATTTTGGTTGCAAATATTGTGTTCAAGTATGGTGTTAGTACAACGAGCTATAAGGATAGACTGTGACAACCAAAGTGAAATTTTCTTGGCAAAGAACCCTGCTTATCATTCAAAGACAAAGCATATTTATGTTCAATATCACTTTGAGAGGGATATGGTTGAGGATAAAAAAGTCTTGCTAGTAAAGGTGGACACTTTGAAGAATACTGCATATGCATTGACAAATTCTGTGAGCACTAAGAAGTTCCCTTGGTGTAGAGAAACAAGGGGAATTGTAGGGTTGGACCAATGACTAAGCTTTCTTATGGAAAGAAAACAACAAGTGGGAGAATGTTGGGTGTGTGTTATATTCTTTTCACAACTACCCCACGTGTAGGGGGGCAACAGTCTCCGTTGTACGTTGCATCAAGCATAGCAAGGGGATCACAGGGGGGGCGGCTGCCCCCCTTGTTGAGGGGTAAGCAGGGGGGCGGTAGCCCCCCTACATGGGGTCCGGGGCAATGCCCTAGGAATTTTTTTTTGGACCCTATATTAGGTGGGTGAACCTACCTATGGTTTTGTGCATGGATTTTGCACATGGTTTTTGGCATGATGGTTTTTTGTCCATGGTATTTTGTAGATCCGATTATGGGAACTACGGTTATGTTCTAATCTAGCGTTAATGGTTTAATATTTATGGATTCTTTAGCATTTATATATATATGTATTGTAACATTGAAAGAATATAATGAAAAATCAATTTGGTAGTCCTAGTTTGGGGATCCAGGGGAAAATCTCTATGTATATTTGTTTTATGTTTTATGCTCTCGCCATTGTTTATTTTCTGTTTTTTAGAATTCGTATGCAGATAATTTCTTTACGGGGTTAAAACCTACAAGAAGTGATTTTCATATGTCAAAGACTTCTTCTTGATGTCTTTAGGGATTTATTATCTTGTCATAAATATATAATTTAGAGTCTATGAAGTATTGTTACACTTGTAAGAGTCCTCCAGAATAGACAAACACATTCATCCTCGTGGCATCAATATATATATATATATATATATATATATATATTCATTCAAACTTCATGTTAACTTCAATAAATGAAGACACAACCTTTGGAGAACATCATATCGACTCAGCAAAAAATGTCGGCTCAACAAAAATGACACGTGAGTTCATAACGACAGGTCAGCTTAAATGTATGACCAACAACTATAAATAGGAGCTTGTACCTTCACATTCCACAGTGGACAGACTTGAAATATCTCTGAAACTTCGAATGTGTACGGGAAAGAAAATTGTGGATTATAAATAAAAAACCTTCTCAGCATATTCTCTAAGTTTCACGTTGATCTAGGCATCAAGAATATCAGTTATTGTAGTGATCACAATGCGGATTGTTTTGGGGTAATATTTCAATGATATTCTCCTCGTTGTCTCAGGCTTACACTCACTAAAATGTGGATGAAAAGTGGTGCTCAGTGATGTTTGATGGTAGTACGTGTTGTAGTGATATGATCAATGATGAAAGGTACTAGACGATGCTGCTAAATATTACATGACGAAGGAATGATGAGGCCAAAGTTCAGAGATAGATCACAACATAGGAATATTGTAGTGATCATGTTTTGGTGCCATGAAGTAATCGAACAATCAAGAGAAGAAGGATGATTGTGTCTTGGTCTAGGAATGGAAGTATAGGTCAAGGGTCTTGGTTTTGGTCTTCGTCAATTGGAATCTCTATAAGAAGAATTTGTGTGGGTTTTCCTCTCAAAGAGTGAGAGGTTTTGGCCCTGGTAGAAAGCCAATATCTTATTTTCTTGTCTCTTTTGTTTTAGTAACTATTTGATGAATTAAAAGGACACACTCTAATAATAACAAGTGAAGAATTGTGCTAATAAGAAGAATCTCAATTGCCCTAGATTCTTCAACGCAACTCCTGTAAAGTTTGCCCAATAATAATATGCAATTATTATATAAGTATACAATATTTTACAACTAAGTCATGCAGCCAACCGTTCGGCCTGCACACTTAGACAAGTTACCAAATTCGTGCCCCAACCATACAGCAGCAGTTGTCGTTGTCCACACTACCCAAAACCCCAAAATAGTCTTTTGTACAATCGCATTGCACTCGTTCATGCCCTACCCAAACTCTGCATGTTTCGTTCAACCGTTGGGCAGTGTGGATGTGCTACCTGATAAACTCTACACATGGCCTGCATTGTCGCAACATTGTTGTTTCACATGAACCGAAACTCTATTCAGGCTTTCTGCCAAACCATTCGCACTGCACTCGTTCAATGGTTCGCCCGTTGGCACAGGCATATAGCCTACACACTGTGTAGCCTGTCCACCTAACTCAACTTGCCCACCGAACATCCTGTGCCAAAACCTCGACCTGCCCTGCATGCAACCCAACCTTTGGCTTGTTTGCTCTGCGACCTTCTCCTTATTCCTCCCTTGCTCATATTGTATCTCTACGATATTTTAGAGAAAGTTTGATGGTTCCTCTAAGTGATCCGAACTCACTTTAATATATAGCCACCATTCGCCATGGTGGTACTCCAAATGACACGATATTTCGCTCGTTTAAAGGTGAGCTCCATGTCTAAGCATGGATCGGCCTGCCCACCAATATGTGTGTCATCCCCACCTCAATAACGCCCATGTCGCTACCTATAAGCTTCCATCTTGGGTCGGCCTCACCCACTCACCCAACTCGCGACTCAGTCACGCACATGATCTCCAACTTTCATACTTTGTTTGCCCTCATGTCCATTATCTCTAATACTCCAATATCTTCATATCATCGATCTTCGATATTCCCATATCGCCTATCTCCAATATTACCATACCTTAGAGTCGCCTTTAATCGTGATCGTCAGTTTTTCGACTCTTAGGCGCTCGCCAACTCGAGGCCTTAACATCCTCCACCACTCTGAAAATGTTGATGTCCTCGACAACACCATCAACATCTATCTTCACAAAGTGTTGCTAGCTCCAACATCCACTATTCATGCTACCCAACTCTACTCATCATCGCATAAACCTTTATCAAGGCTCATGACTCCATGAATGGGAAAGTCTCCTCAATCCATGATTATCAACCACATTTGTCGCAATCCCACATGTTGCCCTACTGTGGAAGTGATCCAGATTTAAACAGGAACGCAACAAATTACAGAGATAACCATATACACAAAGATGCAGCGGAAATAATACTTCATTTCATTAATGGAAAATACTGAAATATGCTTACAAACAGAAATGCAAATAAACTAGCTAGGGCGATGGTAGCTTATCTCTGAGAAGAGATGTGATGGCTACATGCCTCTGAACTGTGTTACAATGAGGCTCGAAGGCCTATTTATTGTTGAGAAACAATGGAAAAACCCTTAACATTCCAAAACCTAACCCTAGGAGATGAACCGCCAAACTGTGGGCCCCATTTGGGGGTAAGTTGGTACATCAACTTCCCGGGGTCGTAACTTTGGCATATGATCTCCGTTTGACGCGTACAATATCTCATTAGAAAGATCTATCCGAGCACTATCATTGTTGGAACGGGCAACATGTGTTGCCCCTGGATTCCCCAAAAAACGTCGTTTAGGGCCTCAAAACGGCTCCGGAAGTTCAGGACCCGAAAAACTGCTAAAAATAGTAAGTTGTGCTACAATTAAGGAAACCGAAAATGCTGAGAAAGGCAATGGTGGGGGTCCAGGTGGACTTGGCAGGTGGCCACCAATATCCACCTGGATCATTCCTTCCCCCTTAGGAAGCAATGGTCCCCATTGCGTTGAGCTCCTCCATGAGATGAGGAAACTTCTGCTGAACTTGTTCCCTGGTGAGCCACTTGCCCTGCTGAAGGAGTTGGCCCGCTTTGACAACTCGATACAGTTGGATATTCTGTTGGCGAGTGTTCTTGATCTGTGCGTCCATGATCCGATCAGTTGCAGCTTGTTCCATGCAATCTGGATTTAATTCTGTGGGTTTGAGCTGTTCTGCAATGTCGGATGTGTCTAGCAATGGTGGAAAGTATGGCCGAAGGCGGTCCACATTGAACACTGGGTGCATTCCAAGGAATGGGGGAATGCTGAGCTCAAATGCATTGTCTCCCATAGCCTTAGTAATGGTGTAAGGACCATATCGGAGTGGTTTCAATTTCCGATAGGCTCTAGTAAGGCGTTCCTTTTGCAAATGCAACCAGACTTTGTCGCCCACCTGAAACTTGTGTGGCACCCGATGTTGATCATGTCGCTGCTTGTACTTGGCATTTGATTTCTCAAGAATGTCATGGACCTGCTGGCGAATATGTTGGATGCGCTCAATGAAGCTGGTGGCCTTCTCTGTTTCGGACTGGACATGAGCTGAATTCATGTGAGTAGCTGCAAGTGGCATGGCCACATCAATGGGGCATAGTGGCTGGAATCCCAAACCCACCTGAAAAGGGCTATGGCCAGTGGAGCTGTGAAGAGCTCGGTTGTAGCTGTGCTGAACGTATGGGAGGCTCTCGTCCCATGTGCGTGGATGCTTTGAGTTATACATGCGCAGAATGTGCACAATCATCCTATTGACAACCTCTGTCTGGCCATCAGTTTGAGGATGGAAGGCTGTGGACTTCGTGAGTTTGGTGTCCAGCATTGACCAGAGACTGGACCAAAAGGTGCTGAGAAACCGACTGTCCCAATCTAAGATGATAGACTGTGGGATCCCAAAGTGCACCCACACTCGTTCAAAGAAGAGTTTAGCAGTGGCTTCTGCTGTGATATTCTTCTTGCAGGCCATCATAATGGCCATCTTTGAGAACCTGTCGACGACCACAAAAACACAGTCATTTCCATGCTTAGTGGAAGGAAGGCCTGACATGTAATCCATGGAGATGGATTCCCAAGGTCGACTAGGGGTAGGCAACGGGGTATAGAGGCCTTGCTTCTTAATGGTCGGTTTGGCAATGGCACAGGTAGTACATGATCGGATGTACTTCCCAACATCCTGTCGAAGATTCGGCCAATAGAAATAGTTTTGCAGTACTGCCACTGTTTTCTCGACCCCGAAATGCCCAGCAACCCGACTGTAGTGTGCTTCCCAAATCATCTTGGCACGCTCGCTTGAAGGAACACAAAGGTGACCGAGGTGGCATAATAGGGCATCCTGGAGGTGAAAATCTGCAACCTGCCGACCCTCCAAGAGTGTCTGGTATGTGTGGCCGAATTCTGGGTCACTTTTGTAGAGAAGTGGCCAATCAGAAGTCTCGTGCCCGCAAGAGTTGAGCACGGTGGTTAGCGCCATGATCGGTGGTCGACTGAGGCAATCTGCAACATTATTGGTGCTGCCCTTTTTATACTTGATATTCAAGTGAAACTGTTGCAGGTATGTAGACCACTTCTGATGGCGATCATTCTGCAATTTCCCTTGGGTCTGTATGAACTGCAGAGGTCGGTGGTCTGTGTGGATGACCATTTCCTTCCCCAAAATGTAATGCTTCCATTGTCGGCAGGCCTGTACAATGGAATACATCTCTTTATCATAAGTGGGGTACTTTCGGACTGTGTCTGAAAGTGTTTCACTGTGATATGCCACTAGATGTCCATGTTGAGTAAGGACTGCCCCAATAGCATAGTCAGAGGCATCTGTCTCGACCTCAAATGGTTGTTGTAAATCTGGTAACGCGAGCATTGGTGCCGTGCAGAGGCGATCCTTCAACTCCCTGAATGCCTTCTGTTGAGATTCAGACCAAAAGAATTTTGCTTTCGCCCCGCCCTTGGTGACTTGACTCAAGGGCCAAGAAATATGAGAAAATCCCAACACAAACCTGCGGTAGAAGTTGGCAAGACCTAGAAAGCTGCGGAGCTCTGTTAGAGTGGTTGGAGAGGGCCAATCCCGAATGACTTGGACCTTGGCTGGATCGACATGCACCCCCTGTTCATCAATGATGTATCCCATATACTAAACCTCGGTCATGCCAAAAGTGCATTTCTCCAAATTGGCACATAGTTTGTGTTGCCGCAGTGTTTGGAGAACCTGTCGGATGTGGTGGAGGTGCTCTTCCCAACTCTGGCTGAAGATCAGAATGTCATCCAAGTATACTACTACAAAGGAGTTGGTGAATGGCCGCAAGATGTCATCCATTAGCCTCATAAAGGTTGCAGGAGCATTCGTCAATCCGAAAGGCATGACCAACCATTCGAAGAGGCCCTCCTTGGATTTGAAGGCAGTCTTCCACACATCTGAGGGTTCAATTGGTACCTGGTGATATCCTGACTTCAGATCGATCTTGCTGAAATATTTCGCCCCCTTTAGTTGGTCTAGGAGGTCATCAATCCGCGGGATCGGGTACCTATTACAGACAGTGATCTTGTTCAGCGCCCGATAGTCAATACAGAGTCTCCACATCCCATCCTTCTTCTGTACCAACACTATCGGGCTCCCACAGGGCGAAGAACTCGGACGGATGTGACCTTTCTACAGGAGCTCCTGAATCTGCCTCTTGATTTCATTGTTCTCCAGAATGGAGCGCCGATAAATTGGTCCATTGGGTAGCGGCGCACCTGGGGTCAGATCGATGGAGTGCTTGACTTGACAGTGCAGAGGAATCCCTGCCGGGGAGGTGAAGATGTCTTCGTACTCCTCCACAATCTTGTCCATCTGTAGCTGCCGTGCAGAGGGACCCCGTTTGGAGGCCGCGGCCACTGTCTTCTTCTTCCCTTGAGGGCGTATCATCAGGAAAACAAATTTCCTGGTTTTGGAAATGATCTTACTGCATTGTTTTGCAGTAATCAAAGAGATGGCGGCAGGTGGTGCTACCTCTGGTATCCTGAACAACTTATTTCCCAATGTAATAATAACAGCACGGGGCCTTGATTCATACACAGCATGTCGCTTCCACAAGTATGGTTGTCCTAGTAATACATCACAAACTTCAAGGGGAGCAATGTCACACAATACCTCATCCGTGAAGGGCTTGATGTTGTATGGAAGGCGACACTGCTGGCTCACGCGAAGATCTCGCCCTTGGTGAAGCCACCCAATGGTGTATGGTTGTGGATGTGCTGTGGTCGGTAAGCCCAACCGCTTCACGACCTCTGCCGAAATGAGGTTCTTTTGACTCCCGCTATCAACAATGAACTGTATCGGGGAGCCCTTTACCCACATCTGGGAGTGAAAGAGACGCTCCTCCTCCTCTGGATCTTCGGGTTCATTTTTCTGGATCTTTGCGGTAGCAACAGTGGCGCTGGGATCCACATCAATGATCTGCTTCCCTTTTTCATACCCCTTATCGGGTTCTGACTCAGAGTCGGAACATGCATCTGATTCTGAAACCTTTAGCTCAGCCACCAGTGACTGCTTGGCCCGACACTCACTTGTGTTGTGAGTGGAGCTCTTATGGAACTCGCACCATTTTCCAGTGTCCTTTCTCGGCTTCGCGGCGTTGCTCTTTGCTTGCAGCTTCGGCTGGTTGTCTTGGGCTGTCCCGCCTTGGCTTTGTCCTTTGTTCTGTGGTTTAGGGGCACCTTTCCCCTGCTTTGGATTCGCAGATCCAAAGTCTCACTTCTTTTGTTTAAACTTCTGCTCGACCTTGACGGCATACCGGTATGCTGCGCCGAGCGAGGGGATGTTTAGGAACTGTATTTCTTCCTGGATGTACTTGTGCAGGCAGCCACGGTATTTGAGTATCAAATGTTGCTCCGAATCCTTGATACCCAACTTTGTGCGAAGGGTATGGAAAAGATTGGTGAACTTCGGCACGTCTTGGTCCCTTCCCTGCCGCAGCGTGGTCCACTTTATGTATTCATCCTCATAGCTTCCGACAGGGTAGTACTGCTCCTTGATGGCATCCCGGAACGAATCCCAGGTGGGTGCGGCTGAAAATAGTGAGCCAGTACTTTCATCCTTCTGCTCGCAGTAGGTTTCCCACCAGTCCTTGACGTGGGGGGCTGCTTTGAGAAGAGCAAAAACAATCTTTTCCCGACTCGAAAATTCATGAACAGAAAAATAACCCTCTAGCAAATTTAACCATTTATATACGGCATCGGCGTCTATCTGACCCTCGAATATGGGGATTTCAAAATTAACTTGTACCTTAAAGGGTGTGGCGTTTCCAGAGGAGCTGCTGGAAGTCGATGCGCCGCTTCTGGGTAGACGCTGAAGGATCTGCACAAAGCTGTCCATCATCGTGTTCCGTTGTCGCTCGAGCGCTTCTTCGAGCAAGATTTTGATGGGATCTCCTGCCCCCTCGTCTTTCTTCTCGTCCGCCATGGGAGGCCGTCGGGATTTGCGAGGCTGGTCTTGCAAAGGTTCAACCAGTTCAAGCCCTAACTCCTTATATCCCGACCTTGTTGGGGACATGCAAAGAAAGACAAAGAAAAAGCAGACCGCTCTGATACCACTGATCCGGATTTAAACAGGAACGCAACAAATTACAGAGATAACCATATACACAAAGATGCAGCGGAAATAATACTTCATTTCATTAATGGAAAATACTGAAATATGCTTACAAACAGAAATGGAAATAAACTAGCTAGGGCGATGGTAGCTTATCTCTAAGAAGAGATGTGATGGCTACATGCCTCTAAACTGTGTTACAATGAGGCTCGAAGGCCTATTTATTGTTGAGAAACAATGGAAAAACCCTTAACATTCCAAAACCTAACCCTAGGAGATGAACCGCCAAACTGTGGGCCCCGTTTGGGGGTAAGTTGGTACATCAACTTCCCGGGGTCGTAACTTTGGCATATGATCTCCGTTTGACGCGTACAATAGCTCATTAGAAAGATCTATCCGAGCACTATCATTGTTGGAACAGGCAACACCAGTCCATTCCATGGACTCGTGTTGCCCCTGGATTCCCCAGAAAACGTCGTTTAGGGCCTCAAAACGGCTCCGGAAGTTCAGGACCCGAAAAACTGCTAAAAATAGTAAGTTGTGCTACAATTAAGGAAACTGAAAATGCTGAGAAAGGCAATGATGGGGGTCCAGGTGGACTTGGCAGGTGGCCACCAATATCCACCTAGATCAGGAAGGTTGGTCCCTCCAACTCAAGCTACATTCTCTCACTACAACATATATCGTGTCGACTCATCATGTATTGTCATCATGTGAACTATTTCCATGATACTCCAACTCAAACCGAACATATCTTCGTACATTACCGATTCCCATAAATTGAACTAGTCGGATGGTCAATCCAACCATCATCCAAATCCATGAGAATGCACTTGCTCATGCCATCATCGGTTGTTTCCCTCAGCATCCTATCACAACATCAACTCGATCAAGAATCCATCCCATCTCTACCAAAATATAAAGTAAGCCATGCTTAGGTCCATGAAGCAGTCTCCATCTCATCTCCAACATGTTGTCATCAATGTTAATGTCCATGTGTGGTGGTAACGTACCAACCAACAACATTTGTCTAAGCATCATCATCCATGTGTGAAAGGTCCTTCTCCTTAAATCGGTTAAGAACTCCTCTCATCAATCCAATGATCAATGTGCCATATCCAGATCCATGAAGTAACCTCCATATCATCTCCAATATGCCATCCATCAAATCTATTAGAGGGGAATGTCTACACCCGCCTCATCACCCATGTGCTACCTATGGTCATAAACCAATCAGCCACCATGTCTATCAAAGTGGTCAAGTCTCATCAACTCAATCCATGCCCAAGTGCTACAACCAAGGCATTCCCCGTCATTGCAGCTTCATCAACTCCAAAGTGTCTCATCTCTATCATATCCATTAATTCACTCCTCATGAAGACCCCCCAGTAAATGTGGCCAAAGGTATACATCTCCTATTGCATCATAGTCAGGTACACCTCTCACCTCAATTCCTTAATGATTCAGATACTCCAAGACCACTATAATATGAAGTATCCATCAATTGCAACTCCCTCAAGTCATCATGACCTCCCATGAATCATATCCATCCAAAATCTCGGCAAGCATACTTGACTCGGTCTCAAATACCACTGCAAGATGCCTCTACACTCCATGTGGTATGAATACTTCCATAGGTTGCTCACAAAACAAACCATGGTCTTGGTGTACAAATGTGCACAACATCTCCATCGGCTCATCTACAAAGTATCTCTGTGTCGCATCAGCAAGTCCATCCACACAACATTCCTACCTTGGCACTCCTCATTGGATGCGCATAAGTGACATCTCTATAAGTGCTCCTGTGTAGTGTCCCTGCATGAAGTCTTCCATGCTCCATCTATTCAACTCGATGCCCATGTCTCTAGTTGTCCATGTTTTCCATCTTAGTAGACTCATCAAAACTCTAGCCATCACATCCTTGTCCTCAATCAAGTTTAGTGCCCTTGGTCACTCAAACCTCATATAGTCATATCACATCATAGGTTCCTTCCATCATCATTGCCTCCACCTCTAAAGGTCCACCAAGACTGTCTCTTGGTCTCAACCATGAAGAAGTCCACCCAAGTATCATGTCATCATAACTTCGGTGTGCCCTCTCTCCAATCTATCCATGAGTCATGTCCAGAACATAGATAATTCTCCATATGGATAAGCATGACTCACCCATCGCAATGATCATCATGTTCCTCCCTTGTCACGGGCATTTGCACCTTCTGCCATAAGGTCACAAATTGCCCCAACAAGTTCTGCAATAGTCAATGTTCCTTGCCTCTCCAATACACAAGGTCTCATCATAGTCATCCATGGTAAGGTTTTCCATCGCATTGGAAAATTTCCTTTGCCCATCCTCCAAAAGCTCTAATGAAGCACATGTAATAGCAATACTTACTTCATCATGAGGCTCCTCCATGTGAGTGCCTTCATCCATCAATGTCTGCAATATGTATGATCTTGGTTCAACTTGGGCAATCAATGGTGCCTCAAGTTCTTCCTCCATCATTGTCACACCTCTGACATCTTCTTCCTCGTATATCATGGCTTCTTCTTCTTTATTGCAATCTGCAGCTACAGCCTGCTCCATTGCCCAACCAAGTCGAAGAAGCTCTCCTTCAACATTTTCTTCTAAGACTTCAAGTTCATCTTGAATCTATGGGTTCTCTTCTTTAATATGCCTCAACCTGTATAAGGTCAACAAGAGCCTCCCATGTCATTCAGCTTGGCCCAAGCTTCAATACTTTTCCCCTATTCAACTATGTTACACTTAGTCCAAATCCCAAGTGTCCAAGCTTCAATACCAACTAAAACCACTGTCATCATATCTCTGCTTCAATTCTTCAATCAACTCGACTTGCCCTGAATCAAGCTCTGATACCATATGTCACGCCCCTATCTATGTGGTAGTCTTCCAACCACACATAAGCGGGCGCAGCACCACTACACTTTTTATTTTCACCAATACTTAAGTGTACAGACTACACCTATCATAAAACTTAATTAATTTTCCCAATAAGTGTTTATAATAAGGTAGCGGAATAAATTATCAATAATTATCTTCTTCAATTGTGATTCATCAGTGTGTAGCAGAAATAACAATACTACCACAAGTACACACATATATACTTGGGAGGGGCAACTCCCGTAAAATCTGTCCAATAATATACAATTATTATACAAGTATATAATATTTTACAACTAAGTCATGCAGCCAATCGTTTGGCCTGCACACTTAGAAAAATTACCAAATTTGTGCCCCAACCGTGTAGCAACATCTATCATTGTCTGCACTGCTAGAAACCTCTACCCGAACTCTGCATGTTTCGTTCAACCGTCAGGTAGTGTGGACATGCTACCTGCTAAAATCTGCACATGACCTACACTACCGCAACACTGTCGTTTCACCTTAACCGAAACTTCATTCAGACTATTCGCCAAACCACCCTGACTGCTCCCATTCAAAAGTTTTCCCGTCGGTGTGGACATATGGCCTGCACACCGTGCGACCTGTCCACTCGACTTAACCTACCCACCAAACACCCTGCACCAAAACCTTGACCCGACCTACCTGCAACCCAACCTTCATCGTGTTTGCTCCGCGACCTTCTCCTTATGCCTCCCTTACTCGTATTGTATCATTGCGATATTTCAGAGCAAGTTTGATGGTGCCTCCAAGTGATTCGGACTCACTTTAATATATAGTCATCGTTCGCCATGGTGGTACTCCAAACGACACGATCTTTCGCCCATTCAAAGGTCAGCTCCATGTCTAAGTATGGATCGGTCTGCCCACCAATACATGTATTGGCCCAACCTCAATAATGTCCATGTTGCTACCTATAAGCTACCATCTCGGGTTGGCCTCACCCGCTCAACCAACTTGCAACTCGATCACGCACATGGTCTCCAACTTTCATACTTTGATCACCCTCATGTCTAATATCTCTGATACTCTGATATCTTCATATCACCCATCTCCAATATTCCCAAACCTCTGAGTCACCTTTAACCATGATTGTCAATTTTTTACTCTCTCGGGGACTCGCCAAATCGAGGCCCTAACATTGGGTGACTTGAGAACTACCTAATTATCATTCGGATGATGTTAATTCATTTCAAGTTTGAGGAGGAGGTTTCCAGGGCAATCCTCTAGACAGTTTGACGAAGGAATTTTGTATGTTGCCGTATCCAGGATATCCATTTCAAAATACTTATTGTCAACAAATTTGGGGGGAAGCAGGGATTGTTTCCATATCTAGTTGGACTTTTGGAATGGTTTAATTTCCAATGTTCATGGATTGTAATTTGTTGTCGTGTCTAGGTCTCAAGTTTTAGTTGATGTGGTGTCGTTTCCCTTTGACTCCTCCACTACCAATGTTTTTTCCCTCAACTATATTTTCGGAAGGTTTCTCTAGTGGTAAGACAATCTGATCTAATTTTGATGATGGGGAGACATCCCAGAATTTTTCTTATTGCATGCACATCATAAATTCCATGTTGGGTATCGAGTGCCTCACTGGTACGCTGCAAGCTCGAGAATATCATGGGACGATGAGGATTCATATATGTTTTACTGGCTTTTTCATGGTAGTTAATATTATTGTTCATCTTACACTCATGTCTTTATTATATGCACTTCTACTACTAGCTCAAATTGTGTTGCCTCGTTTCATGTATTACCTCTCCCTGCCAACAATGCAAATTTTGAAGGTAAATTCCTCCACCCTCTCATTCGGTCTTGTAATGTGGATTTCAGCTTGGTTGCTTGTTTTTCAGTCGTATATTTCAAATCCCAGTTAGCATGAAACATCAAGGAAGGGCTATAGGTCTAGCACCAATACATGTCTTCCCTACAAATTATGGGCAATGAGACTATGGTTTTTGTTTCCATTTTATTGTGGTTTTGTCCTTCCATGGCTGAGGAAAATACTAAAATATTGGAAGGACATGCGGGTTCAAGCTCTTCAAACATTGAGCAATTGTGTCATTGCGTTGCTTTTCCTACTTATTAGCTTTAGTAATCTCTACATGCATCATACTAGAGAACTCTGGTTCATTTTTTTATCTCTTTGCCTCTCTCTCTCTCTCTCCAAGGACATTAAATTTATTTCCCATTGTTAGCCAACATAGGTCAACAAAACATATTTACCATGCCAAGGAAACCTGGCAGAGTTTGACAAGGGGTTGTCTCATACCAGGAGCTTGAATGCACTACATAATACAGGCATCCTCTTCTGGCTTCAAGGGTCTCAAACCTCCATGTGTTCAAGATGAGCTCATTAGCATGGAGGAGGAGGCATCCTCTCACATGTCCTCTTTTTATTTCATGGAAGTCCTTATCAAATGGGTTGATTGAGCTCTAGATACTAGAAACAAGCCCGAAAGATACAACCAATATATGGAGGCTATTAATATATAATGGCAAATAAAATTTCTCATGGGCAACACCATTCTTGATCACCATGAATCACATTTGGACGTCCTAAACTCTCTTTTGCATATCCATAATCATCTACTCAAGTTGGATAGAAGAGTGGAGTAGCTTGAGCAACACCTTGGCCTCCCCTTGTAGCCAAACATATCTTAACTGTTAGATTCAGAACCTACAGCTTGATAGTTATGTTTTTTAGGTTTAAATGTATAGTTTTGTCTCATTTGTATTGTATTTGGCAAGCTTGGCCCGCATAATAGCAATAGTTGTTTTAATTATGTTGTTCTCAAGTTTCAACTGCCTCTCTCTTTCCTAAAGAGTGTCTAATTTTGGATTTGGTCCGGTCTCCTTAGCAAGAAACATGTTTGAATTTAATAATAATTTTGATAAACTAAATATTAATACTACAAAATATAATATTTTATTTGAATTAAAAAATAAATTTTAAAATTAAAATATAATAGTAATAAACAACACAATATCAATATAAACATATAATAATGTAATTATAAAAAATTATATGAATTTATCAAGACATTGGTACCGAAAGTCAATAAATTAAATATAAAAATATAATAATGTACTTATAAAATAGTATTTTTAAGAATGATAATTCATAATAGTGGCAAATGTTATAAATAATGAAGTACTTGTGGTTTAGCTTACATATAGATTAATTAAATTAAAAAATAATATATATATATATATATATATATATGAATATTTCATCAAAAAATAAAACAACTAATAAATATTGTATTGTTAAATGTCATCACCAAAAATTAAGAAATATAATTAACTAACGTTGTTTACATTAACATATATACACTTTAATATATATATATATATATATATATATATATATATATATATATACCGCAAACTTGATATTAGACATCTTTGATTGCGTATTAGTTTGTCTTTGACCAAAAAACTTTGTAGTTTATCCATAGTTTAACATTGGGAGCTCAATTTTTGTTATTTTTATTGTTATTTTAATTTATTTATTTACAAGGTGATTGGTTGAAGTTTTATTATGTGCTCTTTAGTAAGGAGTTGTCTTTCGTGTGACTTTAGACTTTCCGATGTCGAAATCTAGCGAAAAAAAATTGATGTGAAATCTTGATTTGTGTTATTTAAACTTGTTTTTTGTGATATCCCCACACCATCTAAATATTTAAATTAATGCAAAGCAAACAAACTATTTATTTTCTTAGTTATAAAAACTATTTTTGGAATTTAATTCTTTTTTAAAAATGGAACAACAATTATCAATGAATATTATTTTACTTGTTAATTAGTCAGAGAGACAGTTACCTATCCTTAACTGATTTCTTAAGGATTTATTCAAGAAGATCAAGAGGATAGGGGTATCTGAGATCAATGAGTATGATAAGAAAAAAGGAAATTTTGTGTTGAAATGTCACGCAGCTTTATATGGCTATGTCTAGTTTGGACCAAATAGCAGTGGCACTATGAATTCTCATAGAAAAAGAGAAAGTTCATGTATTTAGGAACAGCTCGGGGGGAGACTAACTGATATATTAGTCTCAAGGTTGGGAGGAAAAGAAACAAGAAGCAAGGTCTGGTTGTAGACTGAAATAGGGATAATTTGGTAAAACAATGATCCAGATAAGTGAAAATTCCTCATACTTAATAGTTAGATTTTATCTTGTATGTTGATATAATCTAAGCATATTAATCATTACCTAAAAATAGGAATGGACTAGTTTAGTTAATTTATGGTAATTGCATATGTTGTATGTGTATAGATATTTCATGCAAAGGAAAGAATATTTAGTACTCAATAAAAGATCATAGCCAACATTCAGTAAACCACAATTAGAAACTGGCGGAGAATTATAAGAAAATTATCATGGTTATGAATCTAAATACTTATGCACTAACCAGAATACAACTCTTATCAGACAGAGATTATCAAAGAAATTATTATGCACTAATCCAGAATACAAATTTTTACTGACAAAGAGTGTCAAAGAGAAAGAGATTAATCATTTAATACCACTTAAATATCTATGCACTAACTAGAATACCAAACCTCTTTGAAAAGAGGCAAATTCCGAGTATGCTGGTATGAACAGAACCTTGATTTACAAAGAGTACTCAGGTACCAATTTAAACTCAGAACACAGGAACAAGGTAAACAGTGAAAAGAAAATAAAGTAAGGGAAACATTTACATTAGAATCCCAGGTAGGAAAGGATTCGAATACTGGTCTAACTATATAAACCAAATAAGCACTATGAGAACTATAACAAAAACCCTTCAATCATTTCAAGTATTGAGAGGAATTACGGTAGTAAACCCGAGGATCTATTCTCTAAATTTACAAACCTCCACCGCTGGAAGAGAACAGGGAATGCAACTACTATAAGCTAATCAAATGCATAGGGAAAACACAACATCATTCGACCCTTAGAATACAAACTTTAATACTGATGAAACCCTCGCAGAGGTACTGTGGGTAGCAACAACGCCTCCAAATTAAAATAAGGATGGACAAATAAACATTTGAAGAACTGTAATTTTATTCATAATAGCAATGTGATTGTCCAAAACCGTCTTCAAGACAAAAGTTTAACCAATACAAGCTAGGGTTTGAATTCACCCAACCCTCAGCGGCATATATAAACACTGAATCACCTACCTACAGGCCGGCATTAACCGAATAAATTTTTTGTTAAAGATACCATAGGGCCGCATAGAAACCCTTAACATTCACCAAATGTTTACAACTTTCCAAATGTTTAAGAAAAAACTATTAATAATACAGACACAGTAAATAATTCGTACTTCGAGCTCCCTACAGAGCCGAAGCCCTAACCAAATAAACCGAACAGAGAACCATAAGCAATGCAAATACCCGGAAACGAATGGGTCTGCCTTTATCACGTTCGAGGAGTCAAGCAAGGGTTCCATCCAGCTCCTCACCCAACGTGTTGCCTCTGCAAGAACCCTCCACCCCAGCTAGGAGGAGAAACAAAGGTTAAAACCATAACAACAGTAAAATAACATTGAGGAAAAAACCATAATGGGTGACATTTCCGAAAGATAGTACCTGGTTTAACTCGGCTAAAGGATCTTGTCGTTGTCGAAATCTGTGCCATGCACACCATGAAACCCCAACACTTAACAAGTTAAGCTATATGTTTAGACAACTTACAGCGGCCACTTTAAAGAATGCGGAGCAACAATTCCAACAACCAGCTAGTAACGAAAATACCTGAGCCAGAGGAAAAACTTCCTCTGAATGTGCCGGAGGCCACTACCAAAAGAGGACAAATGAAATGGGTAAGCACACCAAACCGGAGGCATAGAACCCCAAGGTTCTCCTCCTCCATCTGATCCATCTAAAAACCAGAGATCGTTGATCTAGAGTGGATCCCGAAGCCATCGTCGGAGTGGTACTACATTAAAGTCTCCAACATGGTGCCACCTCCACCTAGGTCAAGCAACAACCAACCAGTTAATGCGAAGTGGGAGGTCGAATGGTGAAAAATAAATGCAACTCAGAAATTTGGACAACCATCAAAGGCTGACTAAATACATAGTGTGTGGTTTAATAATCTGAAACGTGAAATTACAAGTGGTATATGTAATATAAACTGACATGCAAGAATGTCAAGTGGCCCTTGACTCGGAAATGAACCCTCCAATGTATGACATTAACACCTAAGTCCTGGATATGGATATTATCATCCGCATAATTGTATATGAATCTAATAAAAGGACAATGATATATTAAATTCAATGATAAATTAAAATAGTTTGTAACGATTAATTTCTATGGTAATTTTCATAGGGGTTATAATTAGATTCTATGAGTAACATGGGAAGGTAAGTAAAAAAAAATCAATATGTATAAAATTAACTTGTGGATGTGTGACATATGGTATCAGAGTGCTTAGGTTGCCAAAATGAGACCTCTGGAATAAAGAAATAACAACCTCGGTGATGTGCACGTAGGAAGCAAGGAGCAGTTAGCATGAGGAGAACTGGGAATCCACCACACCGGTCAGTAATGGGAACAGGACCAACATCATTTCAAGAAGGCAATCCTGAAGTATGGGTGCAGTTGGGGGATGAGCCACGAAACACCAACACAACTATCCTGGAAACTGTACAAGAACTGAAGGACGAGATGGCCCAGCTACGGGCAGATAATGAAAGACTAATGCAGGAGCAGGAAAAGATTATGAAGAGTCTATCTGATAGACAGAATCATCGGCCACTAGTCCCTAGCCCTGAACACGGGAATATGACGGGGGAACAAGAGTATCGAACCGAGAATGTGGAAACAGGAAATCATGAAGAAGAATCAGATAATGTGTCAAATCACAAGACACATAAAAGGCAGAAAATGGAACTTCAAGGGGAGTTTCGAAAAATAAAGCCTCCTCTCTTTGATGGTGAATAGGAAGAGGCGGCGAAAGCATGGCTCATCAATATGAACAAGTATTTCCAGTTGTACGAGTATGACAATAATCTTAAGCCTTGTCTAACCATTTTCCAGCTACAAGGGAAAGACACACTATGGTGGGAGGAAGTAAAAACAGTTCGCAGAGTCAATGAACAAAGCATAACCTAGGAAAATTTTCAAAGATATTTTAAAGAAAAATATCTAACGGAAAGATTTTATGACGAAAAAGAAAAAGAGTTTCATGATCTCTGACTAGGCCAAATGTCCATGGATGAGTTCATAACAAATTTTACGTCATTAATTCGGTATGTCCCTTACATACGTGAAGAAAAAGAAAAGGTGCAATGGTTTATCAGTAGTTTCCATTGTTCATGAAAGAACAACTGGAGTTTGATAACCCAAAAACCATGGACAAAGTTATTCGTAAGGCACAAATCAGCTACCAGCAAAACAAACCAAAGGGAGATATGAGCAAGAGGTGGGCAAACAAAAAGGGAAGTAAATTTGTTCCCAGCGACAAGGGGAATAAGGGTACGGGCAACAAAGTATTTTATAAAGGTCAAGCTAACAGGAAAATGAATGGGAATCTGCCTAGATTTAAGGTACCAAGCGAAACTAGAATGAATGAGCAAGTTGGAAGAACTGAAGAAGAATTAACTAAAAGACCACCTGTACAATGTTGGAGATGTGAATGCCCACATTATGTCAAAAAATGTCCATACCACAAAGAATCCGATCAGATTTCACAGATACAAGAAGCATATATTGTGGGAGAAGTGGCAAGAAGCATTCCTAAAATTAATGCTGCCATTAAAGACCATCAGGCAGAATTTCAGCCAACCATGGTTGAATTTCAAGGTAAAGTTTTTGAAAGAACTATATCTATTTTAACTGATCCCGTGGCTACCTTAAGTTATATTAGCCCCAAGATAGTGGAACAATATAAATTGCAACCTGTTAAGTTTACAAATCCTTAGTTAGTACAACTAGACACAGGAGTAAAAAGAAGAGTTTTGGCCAAAGTCAGTAATTGCCCTCTAATATTAGCTAATCAGTTTATCATGGCAGATCTGAATGTATTACCCCTGGGTTCATATGACATCCTTATAGGTATAGACTGGTTGGAAAAACATTGGTCCCTTATTAACTATAATACCAAAACCATTAATTACCAGGATGAGAAAGGAGAAATGTAGGAAATTCAAGGTATTCAAAAACCTCTGCAAATAAGACCTGTAATGACCTCCCAATTAGCAAAATGCATTAGAAAAGGCTGCCAAGTTTATGCAATACAAGTAGGGTACACTGACTCTAAAGATAAATCTATTTCATTAGAAAACATACCAGTGGTACAAAATTTTCCGGATGTATTCCCTGAGGAAATCCCAGGCCTACCCCCAAAAAGAGACATAGATTTCACCATTGAGCTAATTCCAGGAGTTGCCCCAGTCTCCCGAGCCCCTTACCATATGAGCATACCAGAGCTAACAGAATTGAAAATGCAGCTACAAGAGCTGCTTGATAAAAAGTATATCTGACCTAGTGTGTCCCCTTGGGGAGCTCCAATGCTTTTTGTTAAGAAAAAGGACAAAACATTGCAAATGTGCATGGATTACCGTCAGTTAAACAAGTTGACCATTAAAAATAAATACCCCCTACCCCATATAGATGAGTTATTTGATCAGGTAAAGGGTGCAACTGTATTCTCAAAGATCAATCTCCGCTCAGGTTATCATCAGATCCAGATAAAGGAGGAGGATATAGCAAAAACAACATTCAAAACTCGTTATGGACATTATGAGTTCGTAGTGCTGCCTTTTGGACTAACTAATGCCCCAGCAACCTTCATGTGTCTCATGAACAGTATATTTCATCAATACTTAGACAATTTTGTGACATATTAATCTACTCTTAGAGCATGGAAGAACATAAGGAGAATCTATGTATTGTTCTACAAGTGCTAAGAGAACACCAGTTGTATGCCAAATACAACAAATGTGACTTCTTTAAGGAGCAAATCCAGTACTTGGGACATGTCATCACCAAGAATGGAATCGCAGTAGATCTAGAGAAAATAAGAACTATCATGGAGTGGCCGGTACTGAAAGATGTAGCTGACATAAGATCATTCATGGGTCTAGCTGGATATTATAGACGATTTGTGGAAGGTTTTTCTAGGGTGGCATATCCTATTACCTCTCTGCAAAAGAAAGGAAAAGCCTTTAGGTGGATCCCCGACTGTCAAAGGAGCTTTGATTAGCTCAAGCATCTACTTACCACCACACCCATTTTGAGCATTGTTGATCCCAATAAAGAATATGTGGTTTGTACAGATGCTAGCAAGGAAGGTGTAGGTGGTGTATTAATGCAAGAAGGCAAGGTTGTTGCCTATGAGTCAAGAAAGATTAAAGAGTACAAACAAAAGTATTTGGCATGCGACTTAGAATTAACAGCGGTGCTTCATGCCTTAAAAATGTGGCGACATTACTTGATGGGTAAGAAGTTTATGTTAATGACTGATCATCATAGTCTAACAAACTACTTCAGACAACCCACTTTGAATGTTAGGCAAGCTCGTTGGGCAGATTTCCTAAGTGAATGCGATTTTGAAATCAAACCTTTGAAGGGAAAAGAAAACCAGGTTACAGATGCCTTAAGTCGAAAGGTAAATTGTTTATATTAAATTTATTTTAGTGAGCCACGAACAACTTTTTATGAGCAGATTCGTGAAATAGCCATGCAAGATTTAGTATATAAACATTTATGGCAGCAAGCAAAAATTTCGAACAGTCATGAAAAACAATTGGGATATGAGGTAAATTCAGAAGAATTGTTGATTTATAGGAAAAGGTTATATGTGCCTAACTAGAAACATCTTAAAATTTTAATTTTAGATGAATATCATAAGATTCCTTATGCAGGCCACCCCGGATACCAAAAAATGATTTCTACCCTGAGAAAGGAATTTTTATGGCCTAGAATGAAGAAGGAGGTAGCAAAGTATTTAACTAGATGTCTGGAATGCAAGTAAATAAAAGTTGAGGACCAACACTCAGTAGGATTACTCCACCTTCTACCTATTCCTAAATGGAAATGGGAAACCATATCCATCGATTTCATTACCAAACTGCCTAAGTCAAAATAGCAAAATGATTCCATCATGGTGGTTATGGACAAATTGAGCAAATCTGCTCATTTCATACCAGTCCATTCAACTTATAAAGCGATACAAATTGCTAACATTTTTATGCAAAACATTTTTAAATTACATGGAATACCCAAGATGATCATTTCCGACCGTGATGTGAAATTTACATCAGCCTTATGGAAGGCCCTTTTTGAAGGATTGGGCACACAACTACACTTCAGCACTGCATATCATCCTCAAACGGATGGACAGACGGAGCGAGTAAATCAAGTAGTTGAAGACATGTTGCGAACTTATGTAATGCAACAACCATCGAAATGGGAGGACTACCTACACTTGGTAGAATTTTCCTATAACAATGGATACCATACATCTTTACAGATGAGTCCCTTTGAAGTGTTATACAGATGTAAGTGCAGGACACCCTTGAGTTGGAGTGGTCCAGAGGACAAGTTGATGTTAGGACCAGATATGTTAGAGGAAATGGAGGAGATGGTGAAAAAGGTATGAGCTAATTTGAAAGTCGCTCAGGACCGGAAAAAGAACTTTGTTGATTGGAAAAGAAGCTTCCAGGAATTTCAAGTAGGGGATCATGTTTACATTTGAGTGCGAGCCAAGAAAATCACATTGCAATGGACCAGATGTGCTAAACTAGCACCTTGATTTTGCGGGCCTTTCCAAATTTTAGCTCGAATTGGACCAGTGGCTTACCAGTTTGCCTTACCCAGCCACATTTGTGTGCACAATGTCTTTCATGTTTCTCTACTTAAGAAATACATTTATGATGCTAATCACGTAATCAATTGGTAAGACATTCAGGTAAAATATTCAATAAGTTCTCTTTTAATACAGATTTATTAACACAAATTGGTTGATGACTTAAATTGTTTTATTGTTATGTATAAGTTGAACCTAAAGGCGAGTTCTTGGTTGAACCTCTGGTTATACTAGATCAGAGAGAAGTAACACTACGGAAATGAGTTATCACCCAGGTTAAAGTGCAATGGTAGCACTATGGGCTGGAAGAGGCCACCTGGGAAGATGAGCAGGTTATGAAGGAGACCTTTCCGAATTTATTTTCAGAGAGAAAACATCGGGACGATGTTACATCTTGGGGGGGAGATGTGATATCCCCAAACCATGTAAATATTTAAATTACTGCAAACCAAACAAACTATTTATTTTCTTAGTTATAAAAACTATTTTTGGAATTTAATTCTTTTTTAAAAATGAAACAGCAGTTATCAATAAATATTATTTTACTTGCTAATTAGTTAGAGAGACAGTTACCTGTCCCTAACTGATTCTTGAGGATTTATTCAAGAAGATCAAGAGGATAGGGGTATCTGAGATCAAGGAGTATGATGAGCAAAAAGGAAATCCTATGTTGAATTGTCATGCAGCTTTATATGGCTATGGCTGGTTTGGACCAGATAGCAGTGAGACTATGAGTTCTCATAGAAAAAGAGAAAGTTCTTGTATTCAGGAACAGCTCGAGGGGAGACTAACTGATATATTAGTCTCAAGGTTGGGAGGCAAACAAACAAGAAGCAAGGTCAGGTTGTAGACTGAAACAGGGATAATATGGAAAAACAACGGTCCAGATAAGTGAAAATTCCTCATACTTAATAGTTAGATTTTATCTTGTATGTTGATATAATATAAGCATATTAATCATTACCAAAAAATAGGAATGGACTAGTTTAGTTAATTTATGGTAATTGGATATGTTGTATGTGTATAGATATTTCAGGCAAAGTAAAGAATATTTTAGTACTCAGTAAAAGATCATAGCCAACTTTCAGTAAACCACAATTAGAAACTGACGGATAATTGTTAGAAAACTATCCTGGTTATGAATCTAAATACTTATGCACTAATCAAAACACAACTCTTATCTCACAGAGATTATCAAAGAAATTATTATGTACTAATCCAGAATACAAATCTTTACTAGAAGAGAGTGTCAAAGAGGGTTATCATAATAAAGAGATTAATCATTTAATACTGCTTAAATATCTACGCACTAACTAGAATACCAAACCTCTGAGAAAAGAGGCAAATTCCTAGTAAGCGGGTATGAACAGAACCCTGAGTTACAAAGAGTAATCAGGTTCCAATTTCAACTCAGAACACAAGAACAAGATAAACAGTGAAAAGCAAATAAAGTAAGGGAAACATTTACATTAGAATCCCAGGTAAGAAAGGATTTGAATACTAGTCTAACTATATAAACCAAATAAGCAATGCGAGAACTATAACAGAAAACCTTCAATCATTTCAAGTACTGAGAGGAATTACGGCAGTAAACCCAAGGATCTAATATCTAAATTTACAAACATCCATCGCTGGAAGAGAACAAGGCATGCAACTACTCTAAGCTAAGCAAATGCACAGGGAAAACACAACATCATTCGACCCTTAGAATACAAACTTTAACACTTATGAAACCCTCGCAGAGGTACTACAGGTAGCAACAACGCCTCCAAATTAAAATAAAGATGGACAAATAAACATTCGAAGAACTGTAATTTTATTCATAATAGCAATGTGATTGTCCAAAACCGTCTTCAAGACAAAATTTTAACCAATACAAGCCAAGGTTTGAATTCACCCAACCCTCGGCGGCATATACAAACACCGAATCACCTGCCTACACGCCGACATTAACCGAATAACAATTGAAAGTTGCTAAAGATACCAAAGGGCTGCATAGAAACCCTTAACATTCACCAAATGTTTACATCTTTCCAAATGTTTAAGCAAAAACTTTTGATAATACAGACACAGTAATTAATTCATCCTTCGAGCTCCCTACGGAGCCGAAGCCCCAACCAAATAAACCGAGCAGAGAACCATAAGCAACAGAAATACTCAAAAAACTAATGGGTATGCCTTTATCGCATTAAGGGAGTCGAGCAAGGGTTCCATCCAGCTCCTCGTCCAATGTGTTTCCTCTGCAGGAACCCTCCACCCCAGCTGGGAGGAGAAACAGAGGTTAAAACCATAACAATAGTAAAATAAGATTGAGGAAAAAACCATAACGAATGACATTTCTGAAAGACAGTTTCTGGTTTAACTCAGCTGAAGGATCTTTCCATTGTCAAAATCTGTGCCATGAACACCATGAAACCACCAACACCTGACAAGTTAAGCCGGACATTTAGATAACTTACAACAGCCACTGTAAAGAATGCAGAGCAACAGTTCCAGCAACCAGCTAGTAACGGAAATACCTTAGCCAAAGGAAAAACTTCCTCTGAATGCACCGAAGACCACTACCAAAAGAGGAAAAATGAAATGGGTAAGCACACCAAACCAAAGGCATAGAACCCCAATTTTCTCCTCCTCCGTCTGATCCATCTGACGATTAGAGACCGTTGATCCAAAGTGGATCTCAAAGCCATCGTCGAAGCGGTATTGCATTAAAGTCTCCAGCATGGTGCCACCTGCACCTAGGCCGAGCAACAACAAGCCAGTTAATGTGAAGTGGGAGGTCGAATGGTGAAAAATAAATGCAGCCCAAAAATCCGGACAACCATCAAAGGCTGAGTAAATGCATAGTGTGTGGTTTAATAATGTAAAACATGAAATGACAAGTGGTGTATGTAATATACACTGACATGAGAGAATGTTAAGTGGCCCTTGACTCGGCAATGAACCCTCCAGTGTATGACCTTAACACCCAAGTCCTAGATATGGATATTATCATCTGCATGATTATATATGAATGTAATAAAAGGTCAATGATATATTAAAACAGTTTGTAACGATTAATTGCAATGGTAATTTTCATAGGGGTTATAATTAGATTTTATGAGTAACATAGGAATCTAAGATATATATATATATATATATATATATATATATCTAGATATATATATATATATATATATAATTAACTTGTGGATGTGTGACATTTTTTTTACTGTATATATGGATTCAGCACCCTCAAAAACCCCTAGGGCACTTTGATTGTGCAGGGTTACCTATCAAGCTTGTGATTTTAATAACTTTTTGTTGGATTTTAAAGAAAATAGACCAAAAAACCCCCGAGAAAAGCTTCCAAAAAGTCTCACTAAAGACAACTTGCTTTAGTAACTTCCATTTTTGTTAGTTACTAACTTTTTATTTTTAATTTTATTTCGTTTTTTATCTAGCTTTTCTATTTTGACTTTTTTTTTCCTTTTTTCTATTATTTATATTGTGATTAATTATAATTTTTCTCCATATTTTCAATTTAAGATTATATATATATATGAGTTGTCTTTAGTGTGATTTTTTTTACTTTGCGATGCTGGAAAGAAAATTTTGAGGTGAAATTTTGATTTGTTTTATTTAAACTATTTTTTTAATTGTATACATAGATTCAACACCTTGGAAAACCCTTGGGGGCTTGGATTGTGCAAGGGTTACCCATCAAGCTTGTGCTTTCAATAAATTCATGTGAGATTTTAGAGAAATTAGACTAGAAAAAGCCATTGCAAAAACTTCCAAGAAACAACTCATGTATATATATATATATTAAAATTTTGCGGAGGTGGGTCCCTTGTCCCACAAACAAGGGGGTCTCATACACCAATGTGGTGTGGGCGTGACCTTAAAATTGGATAATAATAGTAATAACATATGTTAGTGTAAACACCCATGAGATGGAGGTTCAAATCTCATTAAGTATATGGCCTGTTGTGTCTTGGCTAGAAGAGTAGGTGATCCCCGAGCGGACATCTCGGCTCTTGTTGAGGCATAAGTCAATTGCTATTGTGTGTGGCTTGCAGGCTATTGCAGCTAGCCTAGGTTTATAGTGGCAGCTAGTTGGATTTGATCCTAAGCCTGTTGAGGATAACTCTCACCAATTACCGATTATCCTAGATTAAAAAAAAAAAAAAAAAAAACATATGTTAGTGTAAACAATATTAGTTAATCATATTTCTTAATTTTTGATAATGGCATTCAACAATACAATATTTTATTAATTGTTCTATTTTTATGATAAATCTTTGTCTTTTTTATCTTTTAGTTTAATTAAGTTATATTTAAGCTAAGTGGCTAGCTACTAAGTAGCCTTTGTTATATAAATGTGTGTGTGTTTTTTCCTTAATATATATATATATATATATATATATATATATATATATATATTATAATTAAATTTATTAAAATATATTTTTAAAATAATAATAAGTCGTCTTAAATTGAAAATATAGAGAAAAACTATAATTCATGAAAATGGGAATAATAGAAAAATAAAAAGGAAATAAAGCTAAAAACAAAATATTAGTAACTAAAGAAATGGAAGTTACTAAACAACCCATAATAAGACCTTAATTTATCATGTTACAAATAAATAAAGTTAAATAATAATAATAAATGAACAAAAATTGAATTTGAAATTTTTGGTCAAAGTCAAACTAATAAATAGTCAAAAACAAATAATGAAATAAAAAACAAATGGAAAGTTGATTTAGTGAATGGGCTCTCCAACCTTCCACTTTTTTCATGGAAAAGAAACCACGCATTATGAGAAAGAAATAAATTTTATATTAAAAAAAAAAAAAAAGTTAGAATCTTGCTAAAACTTATAAGTATAGATATGAATGAAATAGATTGAAAACATGAGATGAATTGCATGTTTTTCTTATCTAGATTTTACAATAAATTGGGAATATTTAGCATTAATATTTTCTAGAAATATCAAGGATTAATAAGATTTTTCTAAAAATAACTAGATGAATAGTGTCTAAAAATATTTTAGGTAATTTTAGTGTTCGATTACTCTAGTGAACAAGAGAGATTATATTTTAACAAATCTTTCTATAATTTGAACAAATAGTTTGCAAGCTACTTATCCTATTCACATTGATGTTTACTACATCTACAATAACAATGATTATACTAGCAATTGTCCCAAAAGGTACAAAGAGAGGCCGATAGGATTATTAAATTGGAATTGTTGAATTTTTCTAGAAGAGTTAATTGGTTTCTGGAAAACCTTGTTTTCTTGGACTGGATCATTGTGCAATTACTTTTCTTTAGATGTTTTGTTTATATCTATATTACAAGGAACACATTGAATGTCTTATTTAAGCTTCTCGTCTTATATTATCCCTCCATGGCGAACTCTTCTCTTCCCCTATTGCAAAATTAATAGGCAGGGCAAAACCATTCAACAAAAACTGCCAAATAAAATAAAAGCACTATCTCTACAGTTAAAGCCCTTGTGATTTTTCCACGGCTTCACCGTAATAAAGAAATAATGGATTGAAACTATTGAAAAAATTGGGTTCCATGCATAGCCATTATCTACCACGCTGCTTTTCCTTGTACAAATTTATTAGTAAAACCCATAGATATTGAAAACCAAAAGCATACCTGCTTCTATCCATAAAAAAAAATCGAGAATTTCATTCCAGTGGATCAAGAATTTCATCTCTATCGATTCTTCTGCTCAACATAACAGCAACAAAATAGAATCACCAAGATAAACCATGCAAACACTCTTTTAAAAAAACATAAATTAAATTCAAAACAGAGAAAAACACAATGAAAATAAAACACTGTAAAATCCAAAATGCATGGCCATGCAACAAAGAAAATAAACTTGAACAAGAAACAAGGCAATCCAATGCAATGCAGAGTATTGAAGAAAATGATGAGATGAAAGTGAGAACGTGCTCTGTGAGATGCTTAATACTAATCAGTGCTTTCCAAAATACTTGGGCATTCTCATCTACCTATTTACATGGGTCATCTCCATAAATATAGGTTCTGGACATTCAACTGATGGTATTGAGTAAAATAACAAGTAATTAAACAAGAAATGATCGAGTTGATAGAATTTGTAGAGAGCAAACTGAAAATGACCGAATGATTTCTCTCTTTGAGAAAAGAAGAATCGCTACTCACCTTACCTAATAAAATGAATGCCGCAAAGTGGTGTATGAACATCCTTTTGCACGCATATTATTGTCCTGCGTATTGTTTCCTGTCCAGATTCACGACAGGCCATTCAAATACCATGCTAGAAAGATTTGAGAGACAAAATCCACATCTGCGGCAGATTTTGACAGATAAAGAAATAAGAAACAAGTGAGAGAAAAGAAAACAGATTCAAAAATCGAAGCTTCTCGTCTTATATTATCCCTCCATGGCAAAATATTCTCTTTCCCTGTTGCAAAATTAATAGGCAGGGCAAAACCATTCAACAAAAACTACCAAATAAAATAAAAGCACTATCTCTACGGTTAAAGCCCTTTCGATTTTTCCATGGCTTCACCGTAATAAAGAAATAATGGATTGAAACTGTTGAAAAAATTGGGTTCCATGCATAGCCATTATCTACCATGTTGCTTTTCCCTGTACAAATTTATTAGTAAAACCCATAGATATTGAAAACCAAAAGCATACCTACTTCTATCCATAAAAAATTTCGAGAATTTCATTCCAATGGATCAAGAATTTCATCTCTATTGATTCTTCTTCTCAACATAACAGCAACAAAATAGAATCGCCAGGATAAACCATGCAAACACTCTTTTAAAAAAACATAAATTAAATTCAAAACAGAGAAAAACACAACGAAAATAAAACACTGTAAAATCCAAAATGCATGGCCATGCAACAAAGAAAATAAACTTGAAAAAGAAACAAGGTAAGCCAATGCAATGCAGAGTATTGAAGAAAATAATGAGATGAAAGTGAGAATGCGCTCTGTGAGATGCTTAATATTAATCAATGCTTGCCAAAATACTTGGGCATTCTCATCTAGCTATTTGAAAGTACAGTGAAAGAAAGAGTTCAAATCCTTTTGAAAATAAATAAATTGATATACATTAGATATCTCTATTACTAGCAAGAAAGCTTTAAAATTAGGTTGATATGCTTAAAAATGAAAAAAAATAAATAAAAAATAAATAAATAAAAATAGGCATGTTGTTATGCATAAAATTGAAAGAACTTTAAGAATAAATGCAAAAGTGTTTTTTCTTTAATTTGCAGAATATATACATCAACCTCACCATGCAAAATAAAATTTTAAATGTAGAAAGAAAATTCCTCTAAGGAAAGAAACGATTATCTAATAATTAATATAAACATAAGGGAATAAACAGTAATGTCATCATCACACCATGGAGGAAAGATTTTGTGTTGATAGTTCTTAAATAGAACTAGAATTAAAGTCTAAAGCGACATTTTATAATAAGTGTCAGAGTTCTGACAGTAAGAGAAACCCCAATTCAAAGTTGAGACAAGCTTCAGGGTTTCTACAAAAGAAATGTCATTCTATCAACCAACCATACTCACTTAATAATACATTGTATGAATAACTATAGTTCAAAACTATTCGAAAAACTTGTTAAACAACCTACCAAGAGGGAGGCTTAAAATAACAAGTCAAAGGAACTCGAGTCATTCAAACCCTAATTACTATAAGAAAACCCACGAAAGGGTTTTGGCCTTGCAGTCAAAGAATCCTAGACAAAGATGAATACTTTGTAAGAACTTGAAGAGTCATAGGTCGAAGAATGGCGCCATAAAAACATGTGCTCCTTGTGACACTGCCATGTCACCCTATTGATGTGTCGAATTTTAATTGGCTGGAGTAGGCCTATGTGCTAAGTCAGTCCCATGTTGAAACACTATTTGCCACTCGTTCCTTCGTATAACCATGCGATCCATTAGATATACACAAAGTTTCATGACATTTAACAAAATAAACATTGTGCATGTTGGAGCATTGTTTGTTGCTGATCTACCAAAGAACCTTGATCCACTCAGAAAATTGCATGGCGTTCAACGAATTTGGGGTTTGTGGGTCTCGACCCCCTGATTAGGCCTTTTTCCCGATCATGAACTTTAAAAAATCACAACTTCTCATTCGAAAAGAATTTGAGCATGTGTGATATACTACTGGAAAGGTATCGGAAAATTACTTAGTGGACTATTTTTAATAAGGTCTTATTACATTATTCAATATCAATTACCATGTTGGGCCTTATTTATTAATAATAAGCAAAGTATACTTAGTCCATCTTACATTGAATGATATTCACTATTATTGATATAATGTGCCCTTCACTGCCCCATCACACCCCTAAATCACACCTTCAATTGTCCTAAATGTTTATTATGAAGTACCACCATAAATCAAAGTCCCATGAATACATGTTGATCATAATGTTGAAGTAAGCCTAGGAATTAGGGTCACGTGTACAATGGTTAGTTGTCATGTTGAAGTGGTCTAAGGAGCTCCATCATAAACCATCTTCAACCCCACTACAAATTTGTATAGTTTGGACTGATTCATGGGCTTCATGCATTTTGTGTATTTGGTGCTCCCTATTGAATTGTACTATATGAACTTTTTTGGGGGGTTGGAATTCTTCTGCTTTAAATAACCGTTATTTGATATACTTTTGATAATCCATAGCAAGCTCAAGAAAATGTGCAAAAAGAATTTGTATCTTCCACATAATCTACATGTAACACTAGATAGTCCTCACTAATAAAGGCTAATATATCCATGTAAGAAAATATAAGTTATTCTAATTATTAGAGATAGGGTTTTGAGACTAGAAATTTGAAATAACAAAAAAATATTTTAATATTTATTAAAGTTTTGATTATAACTACAATTATAAAACTCCATGGCCATCAGATCTATAGGCACTAATCTAGGTATAAATCTTGGCACTCTACCAAAAGATACATGCATTATATCTTCATTGAAAGCCATAAAATCAATCACTATAAATAAACGATATCCTCACTTTCAATCTTGAATTTTAATGTTATTTATTTTAACATAGATACTTTTCTTTAAGAGAAGCTCATCTTTTCAATTCATCTTTTCAAATATTAACTTATAAATGTTGCCATCTTCTTTTTTCTTTTAAAAATTTGCAAAATAAAAATTAAATTAAATTAAAACATTCTCTTACCAAAATAAAATAACATAAAATACTCTCATACCAATGGTTAAATATTTTAGAATTTAAAATGCTGCTAGATAATTTAGGTCGACTAGATTATATAAAAATATTTGAAGTAAAACACCATACAAGGCTATTTTCATATAAAAAAATACACTTCACTTACAAAGATAATACACTTACTTGGCGTTTAAAGACGAATGACCACTCAATAACCCAAGTTTCAAATATAATACTCTTCCACACGTCCTAAAAAGGACTTATCTTAAGACTTCATATTTAATATCATTTTTGGGATTCAATTGCGTTAAGTAAGTCATTCAAATGTATGACCATTTCCATGAGAGGTAGTCGTAACTGACTAATTTCTCATGATTTTTGAATAGTTCACTTAGCACTCATTGCATCGGGTGATGCTCACAGGGGTGAAGAAGTGGGATTGAAACTAGTGAAATGTGGAGAACGAATCACATAGCATCAATCATCACTTTCGGGGCTTGCACCCGGTAACCAGGACTTCCCAGGAGGTCACCCATCCCAGAACTCCTCTGGCTCAAGCGCGCTTAACTGTGGAGTTTTTCCCCACAATCAAGCCCACTTAGCTTGCTACCCCATTTGCAAAACCTTAGCAAGTTCATGAGGCACAATACTTGCTAAGGTTTTGCAAATGGGGTAGCAAGCTAAGTGGGCTTGATTGTGGGGAAAAACTCCACAGTTAAGCGCGCTTGAGCCAGAGGAGTTCTGGGATGGGTGACCTCCTGGGAAGTCCTGGTTACCGGGTGCAAGCCCCGGAAGTGATGATTGATGCTATGTGATTCGTTCTCCACATTTCACTAGTTTCAATCCCACTTCTTCACCCCTGTGAGCATCACCCGATGCAATGAGTGCTAAGTGAACTATTCAAAAATCATGAGAAATTAGTCAGTTACGACTACCTCTCATGGAAATGGTCATACGTTTGAATGACTTACTTAACGCAGTTGAATCCCAAAAATGATATCTAATATAATGCACTGCGTAAATCCCCCATACTTAACTTCATATTTATTTATAAATAATATGAAGATGATAATCTCAACAACCTCCCATATACCTAACATACCTTATTTAATAAAACTATTACATGTATTGTATATTAACTCTACTTTGTCATGCTTTCTTAATTTAAGAAATAGTTATGCTATATAAGGCACAACATTATTCCTATAAAGGTACAACATTTTTCCAATTCAAGAAGAAATCCATTCTTGACTGTAAATGCCAACAACTCTTCCATTTAAGGATTGGATAGGTCTAGCATTTTGATCATAACCCTGCAAAATACAATAAATTGAATATTAATTCACTTCAATTTATAGAATATATATATTTTTAATTAAACATTATAATATATTTATCTGAAATAACATAAATGCATAATTTTAAACTTACTCTTCTAAAACAATAAATATGTGTAAACATTAAGAAATCTGAGCTTTAGTGATAACGCAAACTATAATATTATACAGTTAATTGTATTTCGCCATAAATTAACAAGAAGTGAGTACCCAGTACTTACATCATGGACACCTGCTTGCAGGGCCCTCTCTTGGTCTTTCGACATTGTCTTTATCTGCACATAGATTAGTCAAAACGTCTCAGGTCATAGGGTCGATACCCATGAATGCACATTTGTGTTTCAGCGATAATGAGAAGGGGGATCATAGAAATACCCCGTCAATCACGGTCCAAATGACTCCCTCGATGCAAGCAGGGGTGGTGAGAGATCCCATGTACCTGTAATATCTACTGCCGTCGAATTTTATGTCATTCGGATTCACCGGACCAGGGGGTTCCACTGGTGGTTCCATATGCGCAATAACGTCGATCGCATCCATTAATTGTTCGTTATACCCCAATATAGTTATCACAATATAATCGCTTCATAATTATATATAGAGAGAGAGTGAAATGAGATTTCACAAATATACCTGCGACAGGAAAGGGTCAGACGGGCCATCCCTGTAAATGATTCCAATCACGGCAATTTCGTTGTCCTCTGCTTGGTGCACCAGATGGATTTCTAGTGGATGCTTGTAATTTCAGTGCAAAACTGTGAGCAACGCCTAAATAACAGAGTATAATTTAGTGTAGCAAAGATGGAAAAGAGGATTTTGAGATTGTACTGCTCTCCATTTATGGTGTGCTCCATCGGGTGGTGCCAATGGCATTAATACAGTGTGAAGCTTTTCCCTTGTATCTCAAGACTAAAGGTGCCTTCAGCCCAGTTCACCTGATGCAACACAGCGATAGGAGTAAGAGGGAATCGAACCTGAAACCTTTCTATAGAAGCTTTAAAAAAAAGGTTGCATTACTCACCATGATGTCGTGACCCCTATTCACAAGGATTCCATTTTCAGGGTAATAGTTTATGTGGAGCATGCCGAGGTCCAGAGATAATATGGTGTTGCTCTTCACCACATCGATGGGAGACTGCTCCGTCCCGTTCTTGCCAAAAGCCAGGGAAGAAGAACGGTCCTTGCCAAAAGCCAGGGAAGAAGAACAGCAACAACACCTGGCAGGGAAAAAGCAGTAAAAATATCTTTAAGAATGACATAAAAGAATGGGAAAAAGCAGTGAGGCAACTCAACTGATATTTGGAAAAAATAGTCACACTTCAAATCAATCATTGAAAGTGTCTCACCTGATCCAACAGAGCAAGGTAAAATTGTTGATGATTGTTGATGCATAGGAAGGCCTATCGGCCTAAAAATGAATAATACATTCTAAATAATATTAACCATGGCACTAAGGGTGAACATGTGGTTAAGTTATTTAAACTTTTATGGGGATTGGTTGCTTCACCAACCAACCAAGCCTGCATTAATATTTTATCATTGTCACTGTTATTTTTGTAACAAAAAAAAATTTATTTGTATTGGAAATGACCCTAGTTGTATTGATCAACAATGTAATACAAGAGGATGTGCGGAGCTCTAAAAACCCTTGTAGCGGCTAGGGTTTTTCCCTAGCTGGTTGATCTATGCATAGATCGCGTGGAATTTTTTATAGATCTCTACTGCAATTCGATCAATGAAAAATCTCGGTGATCTGACGAATAAGACAATTTCTTTTTCAAGAATGATTGTTGACCAAAATGGCTCTACTTCAATTTTGTATAGTTCCTTGCTGAAATACGAATTTGGTCTTCTAGTAGTTCAAGAAGTTCCTTCCCTCAATTTTGATTTGGATGAGGAAGGTTTCAGCTGTGAGAATTTTTTTCCGGAGAAAGGTTTGGTCTCAGGTTTAATGGGTTCTGGCCGCAGTTGATTGATATGGACAAATGGATCTCTGAGACATGGAAGCCTCACTTGACGGATGATTTGAATATTTACCCTATGGATTGGGGTTTTTCTTGTTGTTGTTGTTGTTTTCGACAATATTGAGGACAGGACAAGAAGGCGATTTTTGAATGCAAGTTGTGGTTCTAGGGTAGTGTTGGTCTCTTCATGCAGTCATGGTCTCCCACCTTTGATTCAGTAACAACATAAATCTCCACAACTCTAGTTTGTGTAAGGCTTTCGAACCTTCCCTTACATCTTTGGAATCTCTCGTCGTTATCATCTACTGTGAATGCACTTGGAAAGTTTTATTTCCATAACCCAGAAACATTTTTCTTATAAGACTACTTATGCTTGTATTTGAGTGGAGATGGACTTCAATAAGGGTTTTCCCACTAAGATTAGTCTAACGGCTCCAAATTATGTCTAGGTGTAATAACCCTAGTAAAAAATATATGTAATAAAGTTAATAAAGGCAAAATAATAACCAAGGTCATGGGACACGTATTCCAAGCTTAATGTTGGGAAAAGCATAGTGACGGGGATCACTGGTGATTAACTAATGGCTATGGAAATCAACGAAGGTAATGGAAAAGGCTTCAGAAAGGGAAAGCGACATTTATTATCATTTATTTATGAAGATAATGGAAAATAAGAGAAAAGGAAGGTGAAAGGTCACAAGTTGTGTGTGAGGGGGAAATTGAAGGGAAATAAGGGAAAATGAAGAAAATAGAGGCTTCGATGATAAAAAAATCTTTTGAGGATTAGTACACAAATTTTGTCAGTGTTAGCTTTTGTCAGTTCAGTCTTTGGCACTTTCATTTTATTCTCTCTCTCTCATACTCTTGGACACTTAGATTTTTCTTAGAGCACTCTTGGTGGAGTGTGGAATACTTGGGATATGGAGAAAGAAGGCAAAGGAAAATCAGGAAAGCACAAGAGGGCAACAAGATTAGCAGCTAAGACGGTTTTTTCTTGTAGGTACCGAGTTTCATGTATGATTTCTTTATTAGTTTTGGCATGCATGGCGCATGCATTGGCATGGAGGATTGTTTGGATTGACAGTGGTTTTTCCTAGCCTTGCCATTTCCTGGAGAGCCATGGTGTTGTGGGTTTACCTTTTTTTCTGATTGGTGCTCATGTTCCTTATGGTTGTGGGTTGAGTTATTAGTTCTTGGAAGCCTTGGCTGAACAAACACTTTGGAAACCCTATAATAACCTGGGTTGAGTTACTCGTCTCGAAAGCCTTGGTTGGAAAAACACTCTGAAACCCTTGGTGGGTTGATTTACTGGTCCTGAAAGCCCTAGTTGGAAAAATGCTCTAGATCCTGGCAACAGTTGTGGGTTGAGTTACTAGTCCTAGAAACCTTGGTTGGAACAAATGCTCTAGGGCCGTGGACAACTTGGGTATAGATTGATCTGGTGATGGTTAGTGATGTCCGATCGTGAGGTGGAATCACTTGTTGAGGGTTGAGGTGGTTTTGCCTCTGGAAGCCTTGGTTTGGTTTTTTCTGGTTTATTCCATGAGATCTCACATTCATGTTTGGAATATGGCATGGGGGTGATTGGCTGAAAGAAAGATTTGGTTCAGCCCAATCTATGGTCGGGTGGTACGTGGAAGTCCCTAACCTGATTGCATTTTGTGTATGTTAGTGAGATCTCTTTCCCTATTATATTTTATGGGTAAATGTACTTGTTATTATGTGATCTTAACAATTGTTCTTTCATTACTATTTTGTTAGATATATGATGGTTATAAGCATGGTCTATGACAAATTTGAGTTATGGCTCTCATTATGTTTTGTTTAGTAAATGAATGCATGACCTAATAGATGATATTACAACTATTATGAGAGGGAATTAGACCTTCTTGACAAATATCATATAAGTATGAAGTACATATGCGTAGATGTGTTTGTATGACTTGTAGATTACATGTTCATGATGTGTTTGATGGAATGTATGTCATGGCTAGGCCTAGTTAGATTAGGTCCTTGTTCAAGTTTTGTATTAGAGGCCTTATCGTCTTGTTATTTATCCTTTCTGAGAGTTTCATCAATTTTTGGGCAAAGGTCTGAGTCCTGGCCCTAAAAAAGTGGCTCAGAATCCAAGGTCATTGGAATAGAACTGCCTCGAAAAATCCACAATCACATGGATGTAGGATTTTGCATGTGACTGGAGGGTTTCAGCCGAATGGAGGGCTTTTCATCAGTTTGACCAGGGCTCTAGTTCAGTCAAACAACAATTTGTCTCAGGGGTAGGATACCTGGAAGGGTTGGTTGGCTCCTGAAGGTTCTGTAGCGTATAAGGAAGGTCATAATGGTCTTTTCTTGTTAGTTCCACTTCCTTAACTTTACTTGGGGAGTTGAATGATATTATAGTAACTCTTTGTCACTTGTTTACCCCGGTGGACTAGCTAGCTTGGGTAACTGCAACACAAGGGTGTTACATGGTGGTATCAGAGCATAATTATGTTTTCCTTGGGTGATGTCTGGTTTCCTTTTCTCTTTGGATTGTGTTTTCATGCGTACATGTCAGTTACATATATGTTCATTATGCTTGTGGTCTATGTGTTTATTATGTATGCGTGGTAAGGGACATTGTTGTCGTCATATTGTCATGCAGAAGTTGATGAGGTTGTTTTTTGGATGTGTTGACTATGAATGCATGATAGTGTTTATTTGTATTCTTTATGCATGCGTGTCGTCGATATGTTTGTTATGCATTATACCTTGTCGGTGTTATAATTATGAAATTATGAATGGTAACAGGGATAATGATTAACATCATGTTTATATATCGTTGGGATTATGATTATACATGTATCGGGTTAATCTAGTTGATCTTGCAAACAAGTTATCCTCCCCTGAACTATATTGAGGTATGTTGGTTATGTTTATGTTTTGGTTTAGTTGACATGATATAACTACAAGAAGAGAAGATCAAAGATGACTAGCAATATGGTAAACTACATTTCACTAGATTCTCCTTATAGATCAGATGAGAAGTATGGTGATGAGTACTCCCCTTACATAGGAAACACTATGAGAAGTTTGAAGGAAGAAATAAGAAGTTGCAAAGAAGATAATGACTGAATAACTCAATCACAAGAGGGACTTTCTAGGGCACATGAGAAGCAAGCAGAAGTTAATGTAGTCATTATTCAAAGTTTGTCATACTTGAAGAGACATGAACTGCTTAGAATCAGTCATGAGTAGGAGAATACAACTAACAGAGTGTATGGTAGCAGGTCACATGGTGGACATAGGTTGGATAGAGATGATACAGTCAGAGATGGAAGATTATTCGATACAACTGATAGGCGAGGCAGTGAACATGGGCCTTACTATAGTTCTAGTTCAGACAGGTACCATGGTCATCATCACTGTCATCCTTATAGGAGGGATGACAAGGGATATTTGTCGAATGAGTTCAAGAAAGCCAATCCACATACATTTGATGGATAAATGTAGAATTCACAGGATGCAGAAGCATGGTTACTTTGGATGAATAAGTTATTTTGGTTGCATGACTACTCAGAAAACATGAAAGCCATAATAGCTACGTTAAGTCGTAAAGGTAAAGAATACATTTGGTGGGAAGATGTAAAGAATTCAGAGGTATTCATGAAGAGAAGTTGACTTGGAGTGAGTTTGAGATACTTTTAAGGAAGAACTATCTCTCTAAGAGATACTATAATGACAGGGCAAAGGAATTCTATGAGCTAAAATCGGATCTATGACCGATGAGGAGTACACTAGCAAATTCTTTGAGTTATTGAGGTATGTGCCTTATTTGAAGGAGGAAAAAGAGAATATTCAGAGATTCATCAGCAGGTTGTCAGTAGCATTCAAAGAGAGGATTGATTTTGATGAGCCTAGATCATTAGAGGAAGCCATCATGAAGATAAAGCATTTGTATGAGCAATCAAAATGCAGATATGAGACTAATCAGGATTGGAAAGGTAATGCAAAGAATAAAGGAAAATGGGATAAGAAGTGAATAAGACCCTAGGACAAAGGAAACAAAGAGAATGCAACACTACCTAACAAGTTCAATGCATCTAACAAAGGTAGGGATTTCAATATGAGGAGTTGAACAAGGGTGCAAGCTGGAGGCCTTTACAGTGCTGGACTTGTGGCAAGGATCATCGTTAGAGAGATTGTCCACAACATTAGGGTGGCAGACCGCAGATTTACAATGCTCAGGAAGAGCAGGCGGTTAGGGATGTTGAAAAAAGTATTCCTTGGATTTATGCAGCATTAGATAACAGAAAGGTAGATCACTAGACATCTATTATTAAGATGGACAGTAAGCTTCATGATCAAGTTGTTTCTATTTTGATTTACACTGGATCTAATTATAGTTATGTTTATCCTAACTTGGTGGATAAGTGTGGTTTGAGTAAGGAAGTGCACACAAAGTCTTGGTTAGTGCAGTTGGCTACAGAGACAAAGAAAAGAGTTCATCATTAGGTAAGAGTTTGTGCATTTTCTCTGAATGGTATGCCTACATGAGCGCATTTGAATGTACTTCCATTTAGATCATATAGTATGCTTTTGGGTATGGATTTGTTATATATTCACATGAACAAGGTGGATTGTTATGACAAGGCTATTGAGAATTTGGATGAAAATGGGAACAAATAATCTTGCAAGGTAAGAAGAAGGTAACGCTAGTCAAAATGGTTACAACTATGCATACAAAGCGCAGTCGTAGGAAAGGGTGTGTGTTCTTTGCGGTCCATATTTCCAATGATGAAGGTAAGGAAGTTGAGGATGCGGGTGTCTTGAAGAATTATCTAGTCTTACAACAGTTCGAGGATGTTTTTCTAATAGATATTTTAGAGTTACCACCTCACAGGGAAGTGGAATTTTCTATTTAGTTGATACAAAGGGCATCACCAACATCAAAGGAACCATACAGGATGAGCACACAAAAGCTAGTGGACTTGAAGTTGCAGTTGAAGGAAATTCTTGAAAAGGAGTAAATCAGGCCAAGTGTTTCATCGTGGGGTGCGCCGATACTATTTGTGAAGAAAAAGGATGGTACTCTCGGGTTGTGCATCAATTACAAGAAGTTGAAGAAGGTGACCATCAAGAACAGGTATTCGTTGTCGATGATTGATGACTTGCTTGACTAGTTGAAGGGAGAAACAATGTTCTTGAAGATTAACTTGAGATCAGTATATCATCAAGTATGCATTAAAGAAGAGGACATCTACAAGAATGATTTGACTAATGCTCCAACTATTTTTATGTGCTTGATGAATAGTGTGTTGTGTCCTTATCTGGACAAGTTTGTGATTGTATTCATTGATTATATATTGGTATATTCTAAGAATGAGGAAGAGCATACTGAACATCTAGAAACAATATTGAGATTGCTAAGAGAGCATCAGTTGTATGCCAAGCTTAGAAAATGAAATTCCCTCCAGACAAAGGTACATTACTTGGGGTATGTGGTCTCCAAGGAACGCATAGCAGTGGAACTGGAAAAGATAAAAGTTATCATGGAATGGGAAGGTCCTAAGAATGTGTATGAGGTAAGGTCATTTATGGGGTTGGTAGGCTATTATAGGAGATTCATCAGGAAATTCTCCTAGATTTCTTATCTTATTACATCATTGTAAAGGAAAGGTAAGAAATTTGAATGGATAGAGGAATGTGCAGCAAGTTTTGAGAAGCTGAAGCAGTTCTTGACATATGCTTAAGTTCTAAAGATTGCAGATCTGGACAAAGAGTTTGTGGTTTGTACAGATGTATGCAAAAGAGGACTTGGTGGAGTCTTAATCTAGGAAGGACAGGTAGTGTGTTATGAATCAAGGAAACTGAATGAGCACGAGCAGAACTATGTGACACATGACCTTGAGTTGGCAGTGGTCGTTCATGCATTGAACATGTGGAGACATTATCTTCTTAGCAGGAGATTTGTATTGATGGGTGATCATAGTGGATTGAGGTACTTATTTGACCAACTGAGCATGGATTCCAGACAATATAGATGGTTGGCCATGATTAGTGAGTTTGACTTTGAGATCTTGTGCATTAACGGTAAAGAGAACAAGGTTGCAGATGCACTTAGCAGAAGAGTACAGGTAAATTGCGTTGCAGCTACGAGTTCATATGGGACATCTACAGGACCATATCTTACAGGCAGATCAATGGGATGATAGGTATAGGGAGCTTATGCATAGGTTACAACAGGGTACAAGTGATCAGGATGTGGATTATCATCTCACAATAGATGGTTTGGTCAGATTTAGGGACATGATCTATGTGTTGGACAACAGTGAGCTCAAGAATCTTATCTTGAGAAAGTTTCACGCTAAGTCATATTCAGGTCAACCAAGATATGAGAAAACATTTACATCAGTGAAGAAGTTATATTATTGGTCGAATCTAAGGAAAAAAGTGGCAAATTTTGTGGCTAGGTGCTTGGATTGTCAACTGGTAAAAGCAAAGTTTAAGAATCTAGGTGGCTTACTATAACCAATTTTGATTTCAGAATGGAAATGGAAGGTCATTTCCATGGATTTCATTATAGGTTTGTTGAGGACAACTAGACAACATGACTCTATTATGGTTGCTTTTAACATGTTTACTAAGGTAGCGTGCTTCATTTTGGTGAAGTCTACGTATTCAACTAATGATGTAGCATAGGCCTTCATGAGAGACATAGTGAGGTTGCATGGTGTTCCGAAGAAGAGTGTGTCAGAAAAGGATGCTAAGTTCACATCTAGGTTCAAGAAATAGTTATTTTCAGGTTTGGGTACAGAGTTGGCCTTTAGCATAGCTTATCATCTACAGACAGATGGACACATAGAGAGGCTCAATAAGATTTTGGAGGACATGCTAAGAATGTACATCATGCACCAACAGTGAAAGTGGGAAGACTATCTTCCATTGGTTGAGTTCACTTACAACAATGGGTATCATGAGTCTTTGAGGATGAGTCAGTTTGAGGCACTCTATGGGTAGATTTGTAATGGTCCTATCAATTGGAGTGATCCAATTAACAAGGTATTGATTGGACCATGATTGTTGGAAGAGATGGAACAGGAAATGCAAGTTATCAAGAATAATTTAAAGGTAGCACAAGATAGACATAAGAGCTATGTTGATAAACACAGGGTGTTTAAGGAGTTTTATGTTGGGGAACAAGTGCACTTGCGCATCAAGCCCAATAAGAGCTCCTTGAGGATTGGATCATGTGCCAAGTTGGCACCTCGGTATTGTGGACCTTTCAAGATTCTTGAGAGGATTGGACCAGTAGCCTATTGACTTGCACTGCCTTCAACAGTGAAAGTCCATGATGTTTTCCATGTTTCATTACTTAAGAAGTATGTTAAAGATGTTGATCATGTGATTGACTGGTATGTATTGCAGGTGGAGCCAGAAGGAGAATTCCAGCCAGAACCTCAGTGCATTTTGTAGAGAAAGATGCTCATGCTTTGGAATCGAGCAATCGAGCAGGTTAAAGTGCAGTGGAAGCACTTTGGGCCCGATGAAGCTACATGGGAGATGGTTAATTAGATGTGGGCTATGTATCCTTCATTATTTTCCAGTTAAGGCAAATCAATTTTGGTATATGTATATATGTATATCGATGTAAATACCACCACAAGCTATGTTATAAAGCTCCAATAAGTGATATGGTTGTCATGTTGTTGTGTTTGTCATGTTGGTTATGTTGGTTTGCTTTCAACAGGTTGTTCATTGTAAATACTACAATGAGCTAAGTTATTAAGCTCCGTGTGAAATATGTTTTGATTTTTAGCGGTCTTGTTGGATGTAGGTGTCATTGAACACCGAGGACGGTGTTCCCCCAAGAGGGAGGGTTTTGTAACAACCTTGGTCAAAAATCCATGTGATAAAGTCAATAAAGGCAAAATAATAACTAAGATCATGGGACATGTATTCCAAGCTAAATGTTGGGCAAAACATAGTGATGGGGATCACTTGTTATTAATTAATGGCTATGGAAAATGGCAAAGGCTTTGGAGAGGCAAAGTGACATTTATTTATGAAAATAATGGAAAATAGGAGAAAAGGAAGATGAAAGGTCACAGGTTGCATGTGAGGGGGAAATTTAAGGAAAATAATGGAAATGAAGAAAATAGAGACCTCAATGATAAAAAGGCTTATGAGAATCAGTACACAACTTTGGTCAGTGTTAGCTTTTGTTAGTTCAGTCTTTGGCATTCTCATTATATTCTCTCTCTCTCTCATACTCTTGGACACTTAGAGTTTTCTTGGAGCACTCTTGGTGGAGTGTGGCATACTTGGGATCTGGAGCAAGAGGGAAAAGGAAAAGAAGGAAAGTGTAAGAGGACAACAAGATCAAAAACTACAACGAGTTTTGCTTGCAGGTATCGAGTTGCATGTATGCTTTCCTTGCTCTTTTTGGCATGCATGGCACATGCATGTGGTTTCTTGGTTGTGATCTATCATTGGCATGGAGGATTGTCTGGATTGATAGTGGTTTTGCCTAGCCTTTTCATTTCCTAGATAGCCATGGCGTTACGCATTTACCTTTGTTTTCTGGTTGGTGCACATGTTCCTTATGGTTATGGATTGAGTTACTAGTTCATGGAAGCCTTGGCTGGACAAATGATCTAGAAACCCTATAACAACTTGGGTTGAGTTACTAATCCTAGAAGCCTTGGTTGGAAAAATGCTTTGCAACCTTTGGTGGGTTGAGTTACACTCTAGAGCCCAACAACAGTTGTGGGTTGAGTTACTAGTCCTGGAAGCCTTGGTTGGAATAAACACTCCAGAGCCCTGGACAACTTGGTTAGAGAATAACCTGGTGATGATTAGTAATGTTCGACCATGAGGTGGAATCACTTGTTGAGGGTCGAGGTGGTTTGGCCTCTGGAAGTCCTGGTTTGGTTTTGTATGGTTTATTCCACTAGATCCCACACTCATGCTTGGAATATGGCACAGGAGTGATTGGATGAAAGAAAGATTTTGTTCAACCCAATCTATGGTCGGGTGGTACGTGGAAGTCTCTGACCTAGTTATATTTTGTATATGTTAGTGAGAGTTCTTTCCCTCTAGTATTTTATGGGTAAATATACTTGTTATTATGTGATCTTGATAATTGTTCTATCATTTCTATTTTGTTGGTTATATGTTGGTTATAAGCATGGTTTATGATAGACTGGAGTTATGGATCTCATTATGTTTTGTTTAGTAAATAAATGCATGACCTAATAGATTATATTGTATCTATTACAAGAGGGCATCAAAATTTCTTGAAAAATCTCAGTTAAGTATGAAGTCCTCATGCTCATATGTGTTTATATGACCTGTAGATTACATGTTCATGATGTGTTTGAAGAAATGTTTATCATGGCTAAGCCTTGTCAGGTCAGGTCCTTGTTCAAGTTTTGCATTAGAGGCCTTGTCATATTGTCATTTGTCCTTTCTGAGAGCTTCATCAAGTTTTGGGCAGAGGCCTGAGTCCTGACCCTTAAAAAAGTGGCTCATAATTCGGGGTCGCTGGCAGAGAACTGCTTGGAAAACTCTATAGTTGCATGGATGCAATCTTGTGCATACGATTAGAGGGTTTCAACCACATGGAGGGCTTTACATTAGTTCGATTGGGGCTCTAGTTTAGTCAAACAACAAGTTGTCTCAGGGGTTGGACACATATAAGGGTTGGTTGGCTCCTGAATGTTCTCTAGCATCTGAGGAAGTTCAAAATGGTATTGTCTTGTCGATTCCACTTCCTTAAATGTACTAGGGGAGTTAAATCATATTATAGTAACTCTTCGTCATGTGTTTACCCTAGTGGACTGGTTAGCTTGGGTAAATGTGGGAGGAGGGTGTTACACTGTGTTCAAAACCTCGATTATGAGAATATTTCACTCCAGTGTAGAGCGTGCTATGAAACGGGGAACATAATTAAAAATTTCCCCAAGAGCTAAAACAACAAAGATTTAAAAAATAACCAAAGGCCCAAATGGTGGGAAGGATCTCAGGGCAATCATTATGCAATATATAAATAAGAAGAGCCTCGGGATAAGAAAGAACTAGAAGATAAACAATAAGTTGTTACTACTAAATAAAATGCATCAAAGGAAACAAAGGTCAATTAGGAAAAAACACATGCTAGTGAGGATCCTCTGCACTCAACGAAAGTGGAACAACAATAAACCCTTGTGGAAAATGTATACCCTTAAGAAGTCGACAAGGAATAATATTGGAAAGGCAACTTCATGGGAAGATCAAACGAAAGAGGAAGAATTAAAAAACATCTACATTCATTTACGAAAGAAAGACCCATTGGAATCAACAAAACACACAAGTTGGACTCAAGTTGGGAAGAAAGGAAAAAAGTTTTTCGCTAAGGAAAATAAGAAGTTAGACTAAATCAAAACAAAAATGGTGAAAAATGGAATGTAAATGTGTCTGGATATTGGGGGCTTGTTGGAAATTTTTTAGTTGGAAAAGGAATGGAATGTTTGCACCATGGGGAACTCACTTGAAATTTTGGATTGAGCCTTCATGCTCAATCTCCAACTTGCAAGGCAGATTGGAATATGTTAAGGTTCTAGCCCGATAATTAGATATTTTTAATAATACAAATCTCTGCCTGTTTCTTTTTCTTTTTTTAACAAGATCGAATAGTGGATATATTACCAAAAGTTGAGATGGAGCAAGCTCCTATTACAATCAACTATAGAATAGGTGGAAACTAATCCATGAGAATGTGCTAGGAATGCAATCCCTTCTCCTGTGCTTATATTAAAAAATTCATAGATTTTTGTAGCTATTCTTGAATATTGTCTAACATATTGTCCTACTAGTAAAGAAAATTTACATAACATTGATTCTTTGGTATTTTTTCATGGTTTGTAGATTGACGACTCGTGAGAGGGCTAATTCTTCTTGTCTTGAATTCCATTTGGTTTGCTTCCTACTTTTTCCCCTTGGGCTGCTTGTTGTTCCTTCTGCTTGTTATTCCTTCTGTTGGTTGTTCCTTCTGTTGTTGTGTTGTTCCTTCTATTGTTGTGTTGTTCCTTCTGTTGGTTGTGGTTGTTCCTTCTGCTTGTTGTTCCTTCTATTGTTGTGTTGTTTCTTCTGCTTGTTGTTCCTTATGTTGTTGTGTTGTTCCTTCTGTTGGTTGTGGTTGTTCCTTCTGCTTGTTGTTCCTTTTGTTGTTGTGTTGTTCCTTCTGCTTGTTGTTCCTTCTGTTGTTGTGTTGTTCCTTCTGCTTGTTGTGATGTTCCTTCTGCTTGTTGTTCCTTTTGTTGTTGTGATGTTCCTTTTGCTTGTTGTTGTGTTGTTCCTTCTACTTGCTGCTTGGCGTTCTTGAGTGTGATTGACAAGGAGGAGAGGTGTTGATGGGGGGGAGGTAAAGTGGAAAAAATGGTTGCTAGAGGGGGAGAGGGGTTGGTGGCTGGAGGTTTGCACAACACAGATAGTTGGAAGATTGACATCTCTCCAGAAAGCCTTGAAATGAAGATCTCCTCTGTGTCTGGGTTTTATTTCAAAATTCCGAGAACAACGCTTAATCTGAGCATGAAAAAAAATAATAATAATAAGATGATTTTTATTTTTCTTCCTACGATTTTCCCTAGCGCAGCTGGGCTATCCTGGACTTGAACCAGAGACCTCGCCCGTGAAGTAAATCCTTGGATATGATCTCAGTTTATATAACTGTGGGAAGAGTTGGCCTTTTCTTTCTTTGAGGGGAAGAAATACGGGCAAACGGTTTGAAAGGTATTATCAGGTCCTGAATGCCAGTCAAGTCCTGATTAACCCTCACCATATGAATAGTGAGTGACTCCGTCCCTTCTAATTTGAACCCGAAGGGCAAAGTAAACCCAGGGTGGCCTTCCAATGCCTCCTTACTTAACGAAGTCTTCCCGGGGAAAGTATTTTTTGACCCAAGATTTAGGGCTTATTCTCTCAAATACACCATAGAAAAGGAGGGGGAAGTGTGATCATTGAACCGGATTGGTTGGAAACTCTAATGTATCATGCAGATCTGCCTATTGTAGCTTGGTTAAGGCAAAGGATGAAGTGAGCAAGGTCCTCCATTGAGACTAAGGTTTCCTTGAGGCAGCAGACAAGCTTTATTTGCTAGAGAGTCTGCTTGCTTGTTTAAATCCCGCAAAATGTGGTAAGAGTCAACTCTGTCAAAATCTTTCAAAGTGTTTCGGATTCGCTGCAGAGTTTTGTTTAATGTAGGATTACAAAAATGATCTTCGGAGTTTAAAAGCTTAATCAGAAGCTCTGAGTCTTCAAAAAATTGTATTATTTTATAACCTAGCTCCTTCGCAATCTGACAAGCTTTTAAGAGACTGTAACTCTCTGCTTGATTGTTCGAGTTAGTGCCTAGTCCCCAACTGAAGTCGGTTTCACTCGATCTATCCAGGGAAAGAATCAAACCCCCTACACCTACAGTTCCTGGGTTCCCCTTAGACTCTCCATCAAAGAAGATTGTGGCTTTTGAGGTCCCCTACCACCATGTGTGAAAGTCACCTTCAGTGAGTCGCAAGCACCAAGAAGGAGCATTCAACGGTTTGCTGACTGAATCGTTCCTCTCTCCTATCGAGCAAGATCCCAGCCATGCAGAAGCTTCTGAAGGTAAAGAGGAGATGGGAGCTAATTTACCTGCAATTTCCAGCAAGAGGGCTTTCACTTTGGCCACCACTACCACTGAATTCGGAACCCTGTTGTTGAAAACACAATCGTTTCTAGCCAAGCACACTTTCCACCAAATGCATTTTGGAATAGCTTGCCAGATGTTGTTCCAGACTATGTTTTTAGCTTTTTTCTCTGGATTTTGGTCTGTCCAGGAGATGTAAAGAGAAACGACAAATGTTTGGGAGGGGGAGGGAGCACTAAGACCGTGAAGGACCAAATTCTATACTACTTCTGTGAAATCGTAGTCAACCAGTAAATGATCAGAGGTTTTAGCAGCAGAGTTGCATAAGCAGCATCTAAAGGGGCCGTGGAACCCTCTTTTGTTCATATTTTCACCTTTCTATGCATGAGTAACGATGTGAAGAAATTCACCTTTGGTAGGCTAAAGGGAGACCAAACTGATTTCCAAAGCTTCGATGTCAGTGAAGGGGCATGAGTAGATTGTAAAGAGGAGAAACCTTGTGTTGTTGTGTAAATTCTTATTCTTCCCCACCCCCATTTGTCCTTGGATGAGGGTGGACAGGGGCGAGGCCAAAGAGAGCTGTATACAACAAGTTTTTTTTAGCGTGAAGAGGTTCTCGGACCCCTAGAAAAGTCCATCCTGCCCAATTCCCTTTGTTGTCCCAAGAACAAATGTCTGCAAGTCGAAGGAGACATTTGTTCACTAACCAGATCTTTAAATCATTGTAGGAATTTAGGGAGGCCAAAGGGGCATTCCCTTGAATAGTATCCTCCGATAGTAAGGTTCTCAGACCATTGCCCAGGATTCTGTATAAATGTTGTTGTAAGTGATCGATGCATATTCTGCTTAAATTCAAAATTGATGTTCCTATTGGAGTAGATGTTGTTGTAAGGTTTCTCAAGGAGCCTCCCTTTAGGTATTTCATCTAGAGGATCTTGTTGACAAGATGTTTTTGGTCTGCATACAGCTGCCATATGATTTTTCCACCAAGAGCCAAATTTTCCAGCCCTAGATCCCAAATTTGTAACCCACCTTCCTGGAGTGGTCTTTTAAGGATATCCCATCTTACCAGATGTAACTTGCTCTGGTTTCTCTTACCCCCGTTCCATAGAAAATCCCGAAGGAGCTTGGAGATCTATTCCATGATAGAGTTGGGTGCTTGCAGGAGGGAAGACTGGAAGATGGGGAGGGCGGAGAGGACTGCCTTTATCAAAACTAGCTTCCCAGCCTTTGTTAACCATTGGCCTCCCAATATGCTATTTTTTCTTTTATCTTGCTAATTACTTCGATCCAGAGGGAGGGAGGGTTTGGTCCCAAGGTTAAGGGAAGGCCTAGGCATTTGATATTTTCTCATTTGTCATACTCAGGGAATCCCAAGGAGCAAGTGATTCGAAGGATAGTTGGATGATCTACATTCCAACCATAGACAACACTTTTTCTTTTGTTGATCAAGGCTCCTATAATTAAGCAGAAGTGTTGAAGAATTTCATTGAAAGCCATTGCTATCTTAATCGAGGCCCCTCCCAAGAGGAGAGAGTCATCCGTAAAGAGGGCATGATTTACAGGATCCACACCTCTTGCTTCCTTAATGCCTGGGATAGAGCCTACTTCCCTTTCAACAGTTAGCTTTCTGCTTAGGTATTCTGCCAACAGGATATAAAGAAAGGGTGACAATTGGCACCCTTGGCGGAACCCTCTTGTAGCTTGGAAGAAATCAGCAGGTCTGCCATTGACCAGGGGTGCTATCCAAGGTCTATATGTGTAGGATTTTATCAAGCTGACAAACTCAACACTAAAACCAAAAGAGAGAAGGATTTTATAGAGGAATGAGAGTTTAACCCGATCAAAAGCATTTAACATATCCAACTTGATGAGCATGCCTTTTTCCTACTGAATGTGGCTAGAGTGGAGGGCTTCTTGCACTTGGATCACATTGTTTGTGAGGTGCCTTCCATTGACAAAACCACCCTGAAGAGGGGAGATCAAATTCCCTAACAGATGGTTGAGTCTATTGGCTAAGAGTTTGGCAAGAATCTTGTATGAGGCATTGCAGAGTGAGATAGGTCGGAACCTGTTGAAAGTCTCTAGGTTAACTTCTTTCGATATTAAAGCAAGAAAGGTGGAGTTGGTGCACCCTCCCACTTTGGCTTTCTTTTGGAAGGCTTTTATCATTCGAAGGAGATCGAGTTTTATTACATTCTAACAAGCTCTGTAAAAATGGATGGTGAAGCCATCCGGCCCATGGGATTTATCCGGCTCCATTGACCATATGACTTCCACTATCTCTTTTTCAGTAAAAGGCTTCAATAATCCATCGTTTAAATCTGCAGTGACAAGTGAAGGGATGTTCGACAAAAAGTCAGCGGCCAGATCATCATCAGAAGAACCATCCTCCTGAAACAGTTGTTGAAAATGAGCTGTGGTGGCCTATTTTAAAAGAGGTTGTTCTTTGATGACTTCCCCCTCCCTACTGGATATTTCCGAGATGTGATTATGAGAGAGACGAGCTCTGCATTGTCTGTGAAAGAATGGTGTGTTTCTATTTCCAGCTTGGAGCCAGAGGTTGCGAGAGTTGAGGCACTAGTACTCCTCTTCCTGGCAAAAGGAGAGAAAAGAGTTGAACTGGGCGTTTTGTTCAATGAGCAGCTGAGCTTTGGTGGTTTCAGTTTCTTCCATGCCTAGTTGAATCTCGACTAAAGCCTGCACGGTCTTTTGTCTATTGCTCGTTGGAGTGGAGAGGGTTTTTTTTTTGCCCAAGTTTTTAAGCCATACTTAGTGTACTTTAGTTTATGCTCCCACACAAAGTTTGGGGATCCTTCAACTGGTTGCGACCAAGCTTGAGCCACTATGTCCATAAAGCCCTCTCTCGCTACCCAAAAAGGATTGAATCTAAAGGGAATAGGGCCTAAGTCTTCGTCTTTTTCTAGCAGTAGCGAGATGGGGTTATGGTCAGATGTTATCTTGGGAAAATTTTTTGAAGAGATTAAATGCTTCCCCTCCATCAAATAACTTTTAACTAGAAATCGGTCTAAACGAGCAGTAATGTTGGCATTACCAACTCTATTGTTGGTCCACGTATAATGACCTTTCTTAGGTTTGAGGTCGAGGAAGTCCCAAGCAAGAACCAAAGACTCCACCAAGACATGCAAGGGATCTTTACTCCAAACTCCACCTTTTTTCTCTTTCAAATATAAAGTGATGTTAAGACCCCCCACTAGTATGATTTTTAGGGGAGTGTAGATTTCTAGGAAGTTTGAGAGAGAATTCCAGCAGTCCTTCTTTTCCAGGAAATTAACAGGGACATAAAGATTGAAGAGAGCCAAAGAAATCTTACTTGGAAGATGTTGAAGTTCTGTATATATCCAGTGTTGGGTTGCAAAGGAGATTTTCAGCTAAAACATATCCTCTGACCATAAGGTTGCAAGACCCCCTAAAGGCACTAACCATTTTTCCTGAGTTCTTATTCCACTTGATTCAACTTAAGGATAGAAGAACATCCTCTTCTATCTTTGTCTCTTGGAGCAAGAGGATATCTGAGGGTTCCATTCTTGATAGATCTTTTACTGCTTCAGCTTTCAATGGGTTCCTCAAACCCCTACAATTCCAAGACACAATCTGCATTATTTACTAGGGAAGGAAGGAATAGGCCCTCCCTTTGTGGGTCGAGCCCTTGTGTTTCTGCCTAATGACATTTCAATTGTGGACTGACTACCCTGCATCTTTAATCTCTCTGCCTCTTCTTCTCTGATCTCCTTATGAGACTTCCTTCCTGCCTTTTTCATGGATCGCTCAAAAGAGTCTTCTTTAGAAGAACCAGGGTTGTCTATCAGCTTTTTCTTTTTGATCATTTCTGCATAAGAGAGTGGGGATATGGCACCTGCTAGAGAGTCATGGGTTTCCCGCGGGGTTGCATCTACACAAGGGATTTCTGAGGTGGCTACTCCAGTTTGTTCCTAAGATCATGAGTTCATTTTTGCGCTTGCTATCTATTCAATATACTGCTACACCTCTCCCTCTTCAAGTTCTGGTTGGTTTTGATCTTCTGGAGGGTTTAGAATAGCAAAAGGATTTGTTGAAGTGGTGGCATTTGTTGTGGCTTGAACTTCAGGTAGTCTCTTCCAAGAAGAGGGTCCTCCGGTCTCTGCATTCCCTCCTTTCCCTTTCGCTTTGTTGGTCTTCTTGGATGTGCCTGCTTTTTGGGCTTGTGTCCACTGTTCGCCCTTCTCTTTTTCAGATTCTTCCTTAGTTTTCTTCTTGTAGTTTCGAGCGAAATGGCCATAGCCGTGACAATGTCAGAACTTGAAGGGGAGCTGTTCATAATCAAGTTCTTGTATGTGAGACCAACCAGCGATGGTTAGCTTGATCGCCTCAAGCAACCCTATCTCCAAGTCGACTTCAACACATATTCTGGCACACAAATATTGTTCTCTCCTTTCAGCCCTATCAATGTATTTGCCTAGTTTGTTCCTGATGGTTTCCATAGATTCTAGATTCCAGCAATGAAGATGGAGGTGGGGTAACCTTACCTAGAGAGGAACGGCTGAAGGAATATACAGCGAAGGATCAAATTCTAACGTCCATTTATTCAGATAAAGCCCTTGGGGGCCCATGAAATATGGACCATTTCTGAAAATAAGGTCTTGATCTTCTGTTGAATCAAAGACAAAAACGTAATAGCCTTTGCCTACCAGATGATCTCGAATTCCTTCAGAGACAAGGGGCCTCCAGTTTCGCTGGACCCATCCATCAATAGCTTTGGGAGAGGGCCAGAGGCCCGTAAATTGGCCAATGAGCCCGCGTTCTGCTAGGTTTAGCGCAATCCGACACGGGTGTTCCGCAGGAAGTTCAACAGAGGGGATGGACTCGGCTTTCTTTACAAACTTCTGTTGATTCGTGTTTTCTTTCCTCTTGCCACAGGAGGCTACTAGACGTTTGAAGGCATCGATCTCAGGAGGGAGGGGAGGATGAGGGCCCCCTCCGGCACCCATGCGGGCAGAACTCAAATTTTTACCAGTTGGATCGTTTTAGGTTTTTTTTTTTTTTTTTTTTAAATCTCTACCTGTTTCTTAAATATATATATTACAAAGTCAAAAATAGGTAGGTTACAACTTGTCACAAAACGTTTTAGAGTATGGTTCCAAAAGATAACTAAATTGTCTATTTAAAAACTATAGATACTAGTTCCAACATGTATAAATTCTTACAATCCCCCACCCCCCAAAGAAGAAGAAGAAGAAGAAGAAAAAGAATAAGAAGCTACATTTTCAATACATTTAACAATTCCTCGAGAAAATTAGAAAGCTAGCTCGTAAAGGGTTCCTTTTGTCACATGATGATTCTTAACATAATTGTTGTCATTGTTCTTTTTGTTTTTTTTCTCAAAGGAGTTACATGGTATTTTCCTACTGTTGTTGTTTCTAAAACCCTCTTCTCTTTAACCATTATCAATCCATAGGTGGGTTCCTTATCACTTATAGGTTTAGGATTTTGATGATGGTCCTCCTTGGCCCGTTTCAAAAATCACTCAATACCTTCAACCCTTGCTACCAAGGAACTCCATGTTTCCTCTATGGTTCATTGTTTAGCTACATGAGTGTTCATGAAATTGCACCACTCCTTATCCTTCGCTCCCAAACTATGAAATGTTACTCTAGTCTCTATTACATGCGTGGAATTCTCCTCCACTTACACTAGAAAATGGTCCTCCCATCTATCATGTCAATTGTTCCATGTGACACCATAGCACAAGTATCTTATTTTTCGCTTGCCACCCCCTTTCACACACCCATATTTGGTGGCAATGGGCACACAACTCACACATAACACATGCATGATCACCATTATGAGCCATGCCTAAAACCCATTGACTACTTTCCCTTGTGATTGATGATCATTGTAGCCAAAGAACCCCACATGAATGTTGGGGATGCAAATATGGTGGTGGCAATAACTCCTTATTCATGTTTTTGCGCATGCACATCCACTTTTATAATTGGATCGTGATCATGAAAAAAAACATTAACGTCGAGCGAGAGATGTGAGAATTCCATGCTCTTCTTTTACTAGAAGTTTCCTTTCTTCTTGGAGTGATTCTTCTTTTGCAAGACTATTGACCTCTTTATCCATATGTCAGAGGGCTTGAAAATATGAAATAGAGTCAATTTTTTCTATTAAATCATAAGTTATATGAATGATTCTTTTAATTCATTTGGGATGGGGAACAAAGAGCTTGAGCATAATACAAACAACAATGGAGGAGTTCCTAATGATAGTGATGCATTTATTTCCTCACTTTTGTTATATGTAGGACTTGTTGTGGTGCTAAGGATCTAGTCATGTTGTTCAAGGTGATCCCTAAATCCCAAGCAAAATCAAACTTCTTCTTTTCCTATTAGATCCGTGAGGAGGCCCCCTCAATTGCAACCACATTTTTGTCATCATAATTATTAGTACTTTTATTTATATGCATTATTATCTTGTTTATTTTTGTTAACATTATTAGTTTGTTGGTTTATTTGGTGTCAACCTAAGACTCATTACCATCTTCAACAAATATGTTATTTCTTAGACCATGCATATGTATTTTTAGAAGTTGTTGTTAGATTTTCTCTTAGATGTCAAAAAATCATCTTTTGTATTATAATTCTTAGGGACTTTATAACATCCAATGTTGAAATCATTGATCATAAAATATACCATTTCGATGGGGTGTTGAGGAAGAGATATTGCTTGGACATTTTCAAGGTGGTAAATCAATCAAATATCAAATTTTTTACCATATTTCAAATGTACCATGAGGTGGTTTACACATTAATTTGGTATATAAAGAGAAAGTATTATGAAGCAAATTCTAGCAAGACAATAAAAAATCAATGAATAACAATCTACTTCAAGGATGATACCCTAGTGCATAAAGCATTGGATTAATAAACCTTCTTCAACCATCATGTAAAATCAAAAGAATGTGACTACTTACAACAAGTCAGGACACATTTTTGTTAGTGAAAATCATTGAATCATCTCTTGATTCCCTGAATTTTGAAAAAACCTCCATGTATGCAATGATGTGTCTATCAGTTCCATTATTTATAAGCTAAGAATCTTCATCAAGGGAAGAATGTGGGGCAACAACATACACATGCTCCTAAATGTTTTATGTGATATTACTAGATTGTGTTGTGAGTTTCCATTGATTCTTGGCATAATGGTTGTACTTCCCATTGTGGTAGCATTTGACATTCTTCATTTACTACCCATTTTGTAGTTGTTGCTCCATGATCCTAACTTATTCTACTTGGGTGCCTTTCCCTTATGTGTTTTCACATAAACTCTTAAAGAATCTCCTTTGCTAGCTCTTGCATTATTTAATCTCCCCCACCTTAGAAGCAAGCCTTTGAAGTCGTCAAAGAAGATATTTTTCACGTCTCATATCTCCATGTGCACACTTTTGGTTGGATGGACCAAAGTTCTCAAAGGTTCTTCTTATGACGAGCTAATGATGATTGACATTACCATCGTGTTGTCCTCAGTAGTCTCACCATTCCTTTCTATTGATTTCAAGTATTCTTCAACCTTTGGAGATGTGTATCAATCAAATCCTTTAGGTTGGTATTTCCTATTATCTCGATGCGACAATTTTACCCTTCCCCAACTAAGCCACCTAGGTTAATCTTGAGTGACCTCAATTGAGACCTCTACTAGATGATTTGTTCATATTTGAAAGGTACATATAGATTGTCCAAGGCATCTCAAGCATCCTTGAAAGTCCCATGTTGAAAATTGGGTAGCTTGGAACATATTTTTGAGTGGAGAAAACCCACCAAAAGTAAGTTGGTCGGTAAAGGTGCCAAAGTCATCGGTTTTAGCCCTAAGTGAGGGAAAATAACTCTAATTTAATATTATAAGGGTAAGTGGGTAAAACCCTAAAAGGATCTAGGGTTTCCCTAAGAAACCCCAAAACTAAAATATAAATATAGGTTAATGGAGAGGCATAATCACAAGAGGAGAAGGACTTCTTCTTGTGGATATAAGAAGTTAATGTTACCTAGCCACAGTTAAGATGGATTGGTGGATTGTTCAGTTTAGAAGAGAGATCTTGGTTCTATGAGAAGAAGGACACATGTCTTAGTGTGTGACCACAAACCTAAAGGACTAGGTTGAGTTGAGTCTAGGTTCGTTGTGGCAGTCTTATGCAAGAAGAGAGAAATTATGTTGGAGGGCTGATTTTGATCAAGGGTCTGTTCAATTGGATAGGGTAGTCGCAAAGCAAAGACCACAGACCATAGGCTTGCCTAGGAAAGTAAATTTGTTCCTGACTTGGACAAAGGCAAGGAAAAGGGACTGAGGGTCTAGCCAAGGGAACAATAAGCTACAACAGTAGGCCAAGTATGGACAATATTGAGGTATAGTTTCATGTTGTGGAAAGAAGTAAGGTTGAGACTCTAAGGGCTAGGGTTAAGGCCAAGACAGAGGTAGCTGTGACCTAGAACAAGAAGCTAGAAGACCAAGATAATAACAAGGTTGGAATGGAACCCAAAACCTATTGAGGAGGTTGTTGAGATCAAGAGAAGATCTTGTGTTTGGACAACAAAGGACTGTTGGTCAAGGAAGGTTGATACAAAACTGGACATGAAGGGTGAAGTGTTGAATGTGGTGGAAAACAAGCCTTAAGGGATAGTTGAGCTGAAGAAGGCTACTGTACCTAACAACAAGTGAAGGTAGAGTGAAGTGGGCCGATAAAAGAAGATTGTTAGGTTAAAGTAAAGACCTAACAACAAGGGGGATTTTATACAATGGAATGAAGGAGTAATCCTATCGTGAGGAGTTAATTGTACAGGGTATTGAAAGGAGCCATTCCCCATGAGTTTAGGATGTAAAGGACTATTAGGACAAGGATTAGAGGGAGATTATCTTGTGTGGACAATATTACTGAAAGGGCTATCTACAAAGGGACAACGGAAAACAAGTTGATTAGTTTGTCCTTGCTTTATTGGGCAGATTGAAAATATGATGGAATTGATCTCAAGCCCTAGATTTCAGTCAAAGGACACATTGTATTGTATTTTATTGTGAACTTGTATCATGGATTTTTGAAGGGCCACGATCTCTCTTATGAGAGCCCTAAGATTGTTTTATTAAAGGACTTATAAGACAATTTTTGGGTGATTATTCTTGTGTACTATTGTTGATTTCACTGGTTATTTGTTCCGTTGTGCAAAGTTGTTGTTAAAAGTTCCTAGTGTGTTTTTGTGCCAAGTCTAGTCATATACCAAATCTAGGGCTAATTGAATTTTAACATCCCATTCGATTAAACATATATATTTTGGCTATATCCTCTTATTCAAATGTGATAAGTTTTCCCTTCCCAACTTTAGGAGGTTATTATGCTAGTCATGAGCACAAAACATTCAATTCATAATCATTTTCTTAAGAGGTTGCTAAGGGGGATCTATTCCATAGAATTTACCCATGACTTGCACCTAGCCCCCACTATTTTCAAGAGTATGGGGGCACGACAAGCACAAGCATAAGCACACATATATCATTAGAGAGACTTAAACCTTGTAATAGGTTTTAGAATCGCCCCACTTTCACAGATGCAATAAGCCATTGTCAATATTATTTAATATTTTTCCATATGGAGGGGATAAAAATAGGGTTGATGATTATAAAGGCATTGACCATGTTTCCCTAATATGCATCCTTTATGTTTCATTGCTTAATATCACCACAATTCAAGATTTTAACAGTGATATAACCCACAATTTGAAAAGGTGAAATTATGATAAATGGTGTGCCCTCACAAATTGTAGTTTTCCACACCTAAAAGCTATTATGTCAAAGCATTCAATGCACCATGAATAGGGCGTAGCCCAACTCTTCTATGGTTTTGATTTTTTTTTTTCACTGGAATCCAATAATAAATCTGTGGCAAAATCATGGTTTTGTGTCGTTGAAAATGCATTTTTGAATACATAAATGGATTCAGTGCTCTAAAAAACCCTTGTAACACTTGGATTATGCATATTTCATACCTCAAACTTGTGAATCTAACAAAACCCTGCTAGATTTTGGGCAAACTAACTTAAAAATATGCTTGAAAAAGAGCTAAAACATAGAAGATTTAGATAATGGCCCATGGATAGAGGATTATGTTATCTACAGATGAAATTTCACAATTTCAATTAATGACAACAAATCATCCATTTAAAATATCTTTGTTAATTGATAATAATAATAAAAAAAAAGAACAATAACACAATTCTAATTTATCCATGCTTTGATATAAAATGACATCTTATATCCCAACATCATTAATAAAAGCACAAAAAATTCTATTAGGGCTCAAATGATTGAAAAAAACACATAATGCACTTATGTTGAGTATCATATAACCTTAAAAATACTTTTCTTATATTCACAAATAATACTTTGCTTCACGTGGACCAAATGAATCTTGCAACAATTTGATAAGAATCCAACATAAATTTGAGGCATGTGCAAAGTTTTACCATGAATGAAGGCGTGTTTGATGGTTTACCATGACAAAAGACATGTTTGATGGATGATGCTAGTGGGTTTCCGTCCACTTTTGAATTAACATTGAAAATTTGATGAAAGTTTAACATTAGTAAAACTTTTAATTTCTTGTATTTTGGTATTTTAACGAAGGAAGAAAAAATTGCTACAAGTTTAAATGACTTTATAATAAATCATATGGGCAATAACACGAGAGAGTATCTCTATGGATTGGTCATTTTTTTTCATGGGTGGGAAAACTTATCATTGTTTGATAATGTAGAGTTTATTTATTTATTTTTATTAAATGTAGTTTTATTTTTTCTACTATTAAACACATTCAATATTTTCATGAAATATGCACCTTATTATCTCACCACTTTTCAATCTAGAAAAGCCTAGGATAAATAGTTGGTTCACCAAAGAGAACATTGACTTTGAATTCATTAGCTTTTGGTTCAATATAATCTCGAAAGTTATAGCGGTTTTTCCAGTTTGTCGACCCCTTATCGTCAATTCTCATTGACTATGGCTTATAGGGACCATGCCATCCACCACTTTTAACCATGTTCAAATAAGTTGACCCATCAAATTTGCTTTTACCTAGGATCTTTTCTAACTAGATTCCAACCAAAAAATGACTAGCATAAAAATGATCGTACAATGATGCCATAATAATAAGACATATGAACTGGCATAAAAGCTCAAAACTTAAAAGGGATAGGTGACAAAATCTAACATAAAAATGATTGTACAATGATGCCACAATCATAAGACATATGAACTGGCATAAAAACTCAAAACTTAAAAGGCATAGGTGACAAAATCTAACATTGGGTTATATAACCCAGTAAGTAACAAGATTTAACATTGGATTATATAACCCAATGATAGATCTTGTCACTTATGCCTTTTAAGTTGTGGGTTTTTATGTTATCCTATATGTTGTATGATTGTGACATGTATCATCTCATGTACAAAATGATCTATAATACAATAGTGACACATTAAGATTTAACATTGGATTATATAACCCAATGTTAGATCTTATCACTTACGCCTTTTAAGTTGTGGGTTTTTATGTTAGCCTATATGTTTTATGATTATGACATGTATCAGCTCATGTACAAAATGATTTGTAATACAATAGTGACACATTAATTATGTCATAGACGTGTCTTTTTTGGAATAGGGATTTTACGAATTTAATAGAGATTTTAGAAAAAAAATATTAAGTGGATGCTAATGAGTGTAAACAGTGAAATTTTGGCTCAATTAATATTTAAAAATTAAAATAATAAACAAAAAGTTAAAAATAATATAAACCTAGTATGGGGGATGAGTGTAAACATTTAAATGTTGGCTCAATTAATAATAAAAATTTAAAGTAATAAAAATAATAAAATCCAATTTGTTATATTTTGATTTTGTGATTAACTTGTGAATAGGCTTTGTTACAATACCATGGTTTATCAATACCATTGTCTGAGGATGAACCACATTAGTTGGTTTGAAAGGTTGACCAAATCTCAATAATGTGATTAATCCGAAAGACAATCTCATTATCAATATGGATCACAAAAGTCTAAAATCTAAAATCATAAGTTATTTCACAATCAAAATATTTAATAACGATATGAAAAGATTCTTAACCGCGTATATTCACCCCCACTTCATCATAGATATTATTAGCTTGTAAATATGATTTGTTAGAATACCATGGGCCAATACCATGGCTTATCAATACCAAATGCCCAAAAAACATAACTTATTTTACAATCAAAATATTTTATAACAATATGACAATATTCTTAAGCATGGATATTCACCCCCACTTTACTATGGATATTATTAACTTATAAATAGGTTTTGTTACAATACCATTGTGATGCAGGAGCATGTGACTTAGAGGGAAAAAGTCTTCAAACATATTCCAAAAATAAAATAAAAAATCTACAGACAAAGGAGTGGGGTCCTTTAGCCAGCAATTTCCATTCTTTCCTAGTTTAGGATAAGAATAGAGTTAAGAATAAATCATGCTAAAATAGTCGCTTATGGATAAGCTGTAACAAAGCTTTACGCTTTAAATCACTCTATGTAAAAGCATGCTTTTGTAAAGGATAATGGCCGAGAAAGGCTTTATCTATTGATTATAAATAAAATGACGGGAGGCTCATAGTGAGAGTGGTGCCCGGAAGTATTATCCTTTGAAGAAACCTCTCTCTGTGTATCTACATTGATAGTTCTCTGTTAATTAATAAATATATGCGTGTATCAGTTCAAGTGCTTCTTCTGAGTTTGAATATGGATAAATTGGTCTTATTTTCCCATGAATGTTGATGTTGGAGCCTTTAAGATTGCTTTTCCTTCATATCGGCGAATGCAGGCTCTTTAAATCATGTCATAGAGTTCCGCGGACTAACTCTGTTTTACACAGAGAAATTGCGAAAATCACTTAGCCGGAGCATAGTCCCAGACCTGAAACTTTATTGGATTTGGTTCATACCCTTATCAGGTCCGAATCGATATCGCAATATTGCAAGTGGAGCAGGGAAGGGACCTTTGGAACCACCGAGTGCCGAAGCCCCGACAATTCGAACCCGAAACATTATAGAGAAGGGTGGAAAGGGGTGTCGGATCCACAAGTGTATCACATCGCACAGTCGCAACAGGGGGAAGCCAAGTCCTTGGAATAGCGGGATCGCCGATTGCGATCTCCGATATATACCTATATATCATCGCATCGGAGGAAGAAAGGAGGGAGGCCATTAAACGCACTGATAGTGTATATTGTGTATAACGCAATACTTTAAATATAAAAGCGCCGATAGTGTTAACTCTTCGGAATTAACATAAATATTATTTATAGGTCACGACAGTGGTTCTAAAGCGTTGATAGTGTATTTTGTTCCTTTGGAACAAAACCTCCGCCGATCATGTATATTGTGTTATAAACACATTTTCACTTGTTTAAAAGCAACGATAGTGTATTACTATAATTCCTTTGGAATTACAATCCCGATAGAGGATAAGGGCTCCATGTGAGAAATATTGCCAATAACAAGGGTTGGGGCGATCAGAGGAGAATCCATGAGGCTGTCAGTTAACAGTAAATGACTAATACGCCAATACAAACAGAGGGAGAAATTTGGCTTGATATTGAAGAAATTGTAGCCAGATTTGAGAGCTTGTCTATATCACCTGCACCCAGGCCACCATTAGTGGTATCAGATCCCTCTTTTGATACTGAATTGAATCTCAGAAGCAGGAGAAGGAAAGTTAATATGGCTTTCAGAGTTGGAAGAGGACGTGGATGTGGTGGAAGAGGACGGCCTGTTGCAAACGTTGAAGTAATGGACGTTGTGCAACAAATGCAAGATAGATTGGATGCATTAACAACAGGCAGAAATATAGATGATGGAGATGTTAGTGAACTTGAGGTTGAAGCTGCAGCGGAGGAAGCTGTATCAGTTAATCCTGAGATGAGGTTCTTTCAGTCAGTATTGAGATCCATAGCTAGGCCAAAGACTGAGGTTCCAATATATGAAGGAGGACTGAATCCAAAAGAATTGATAGACTGGATTAATGGCATGGAGAAATATTCGATTATGAAGAAACAAAAGATGAGAAGAAAGTCAAGTTTGATGTCACCAAGTTAAAAGGCCATGCAGTGCTTTGGTGGGATGGTGTGCAGGTAGAAAGGAAGAGACTTAGCAAGCAACCAATCAAGAATTGGAGCAGGATGGTAGCAAAGCTAAGAGGTAAGTTTCTGCCAAGTAATTATCAACAAACCTTGTTCATAAAGATGCAGAATCTTAGATGGAGGTCTTTGACAGTGAAAGAGTATACAGAGGAATTCTATAAGGTAAGCATAAGAGCTGGAGAAGCCCAGGATACAGATGAGAAGGTGGCTAGATATATGAATGGTCTCAGGATGGACATTCAAGATGAAATAAGTGTATTGTCTCCTAAAACAGTAGAGGAAGCTTATCAGATAGCACTAAAAGTTGAAGAAAAACTCATGAGAAAGTAGTCTGCCAGAGGGAGAGGTACTTTCCAAGGAAGGGGAAGTCAAGGTGGTAGAGGGGGATCTACAGCACCTAAATATGGATCTAGCAGCAGCTCAACCCAGCATGCACCCACAGGAGGTGATGCAAGAGGCAGAGGGAGTTTTTCTAGAGGAAGAGGTAGAGAAATAAGATGTTACAGATGTAACAAACTAGGACACGGAGCTTTTGAGTGCCCAGAGAATGTAGAAACAAATCAGAGGAATGCCATTGTTGCTCAAGCTGAAGGAGAAGCACCAACAGAAATAGTGATAAAATAAGAAAACATACCAGAGAGAGGAGAATCTTTGGTAGTTAATAAAGTTTTGCTCAAGCCAGCAAAGGAGGTGGTTGAACCATCACAAAGAAAGACTTTATTTAGGACAGTGTGTAAAGTCAAAGGTAAATGTTGCCAGATGATCATTGATAGTGGCAGCACTGATAATTTGGTCTCTACAGAAGTGGTGGAGAAATTGAAGCTGAAAACAATGAAACATTCAACACCTTACAACGTGTCATGGTTGCAAAAGGGACATCAACTGTTAGTAAATGAACAGTGTGAAGTGGAATTTCATGTGGGAAAGTACAAAGATAAAATTGTTTGTGATGTTATGCCAATGGATGTGTATCACATATTGCTTGGAAGACCTTGGAAATATGACAGAGGAGCCATGCATGATGGAAAAAGAAGCACCTATAAGTTTGGAAAGGATGGTGTAAATCATATGTTGTTGCCTCTGCAAGAAGATGTACCAGGAAAGAAGACTAATCCAAAAACTCTGTTATTAGGAGGAAAGGAATACTTGAAGCAGATTGAGGAGAATGAGGTAAATTTTGTTGTGATTTGCAAGCCCAAGGTAATAATGACTTCTACTAAAATTTCTGATTTACCCATTGAAATTCAAGAAATGTTGGAGAATTATTGTGATATTATTGTTGATGATTTGCCAAATGAGTTGCCACCCATTAGAAGAATTAGCCATCATATAGATTTGATACCTGGAGCAAGTCTACCTAACAAAGTAGCTTACATAATGACTCCTACAGAAAATTAAGAGGTTAGAAAGCAGGTGCAAGAATTGCTTGACAAAGGGCTGATCAGGGAGAGCTTGAGTCCTTGCGCAGTACCAACAGTGTTGAGCCCAAAGAAAGATGGAGGTTGGAGAATGTGTACAGATTCAAGAGCCATCAATAAAATCACAATCAGGTACAGATTTCCTTTGCCTAGAATTGAAGATTTAATGGATTGCTTGAGTGGAGCAAAGTATTTTTCAAAACTAGATCTTAAAAGTGGGTATCATCATATAAGAATAAGAGAAGGGGATGAGTGGAAAACCGCTTTTAAGACAAATGAGGGACTGTATGAGTGGAGAGTAATGCCTTTTGGGTTGTCAAATGCACCAAGTACATTTATGAGACTAATGAATGAAGTTTTTAAAGATTTCATTGGTAAATTTGTAATAGTTTATCTGGATGATATATTAGTTTGTAGTAGGTCTAAGAAAGAGCATATGAGGCATTTGAATTATGTCTTACAAAGGCTGCAACGAGAGAAATTATTGTTGAATTTGAAGAAGTGTTCATTTATGAAAGAGGAGCTAGTGTACTTGGGTTTTGTTATTTCTGCTGAAGGGCTGAAAATGGATCTAGAGAAGACCAAGGCAATCATGGAATGGCCTTCACCCAAGAGTGTCTTTGAGGTAAGGAGTTTTCATGGTCTTGCTAGTTTTTATAGAAAATTCATCAAGAATTTTAGTAAGATAAATGCACCCATTATTGAGACCATAAAGAATGACAAACAACCATTTAAATGGACAGTTGAAGCAAAGAAGGATTTTTAGCTGTTAAAGAAAAAAATAACCGAAAAGCCTATTTTGGTTCTGCCTGATTTAACAAACCTTTTCAAGTGAAGTGTGATGCTAGTGGAGAAGCAATTGGAGGTGTTTTAAGTTAGGAAGATGTTGAGGGCCCCGAAGTCGGGTCAACAACAAGGGAGATACCCACCCAGTCCGGAACCTGGTTGGCGGCTCCTTGCCCGTTTGGAGTAGCGGGTCCGACTGGGGATAACGGGACCAGCTTCCCGATGCATGGGATGTGTATGTGTGTGTGTATGGAATTTTGGTTAGGTTACTTCTAAGAAACGTTCTAAAACTATTGTAAATCTATCTTGCAAACTTGAATCTAAATTACTATAATCAAATGAAAACAACACACGGAATTTACATTAACCTGGGATGTTTCTTTTGTTATGCGATCTAGAAAGATTTCTAACAGCAGCTGGTAATAAAGATCATTCAACTGACATCAGAATATAAATCAATAAAGATAAACCATTCTGCATAAGAAGTTAGGCAGAGCGGTTGTGAACAGCACATCGCATAATCAAATCATTCGCATATTAAGCATGAATAGGTAAATCCACCGTACAGAAGTGCCAAATGATAACTTATATATTCATACATTAACATGCAAACAATATCAGCTGTATATCGCTTTAAGAATACAAGCAGAAATTAATCAAGAGATAGAAGTACCATTAATGACTAATTCTTACTCATAGACTTCAAACAATAACGATCTACCTCTACTTGCTTCTAATGTCTACCAAGAGTACAGAAGTGCAACATCAGTAGCAGACATAAAAATGCAAACATAAATAAATCACGATCCTTCCATTCATCAAAACCTCCTCTGAGGGTGCAGAAGTGCATGTTCTGAGGACAAGTTTTTGACAAATTTCTGGACCCTTCTCCAATGCAATGAGAAGGGTTGAAATACTACTATCTAATCCTAATAATAGTATTATTACAAAATTTAGGATACGGCTCTCAAATGACCGCCCTTTTTCTAATTCAGTAAAACAAAAAGAAAAACAACTTTCTAAATTGAAATTACTTCTTAATTTGGTCCCTGAAATTGCAGTTATCAAGCATGGGCTTGAGAAGAGTCGGTTGGCCGACTTCCGTGCTTAGTTGGGCTGCGAAAACAGCGTCCATAAGACCTGGCGCTACTTTCTCGGCCGCGTTCATGATGCACCTTACCGTCATGCATTGGCTGTGAGGCTTAACTAAGTAAGTCCAGTAACTTTCCCAGTTTAACCTAGCCAATGCCTGAATTGTCTTCCCGCTTGCCTGTGCTTTCTGCTTCCATTCTGCTCCCAGCTGTAACGCACTTGGTAAGTATCCGGGGTGGACTCTGAAATCAAATTAGCTCTGTGCAAATTTTCATTTACACAATCGATAAGTATGGTCGCCTGTGTTGCCGCTGACTCTGCTGCCTGCTCCACCTGTGTTATTTGCTCGTCCCATTTGTTGAAGAGCAAGTCTTTGTGATTTTCATTAATCTTAGGCGCCTCTGCTTTCTTCCATTCCTCGTCATTTTTCCAAGCCAGATATTCTGTTACTCTTTTGTTGGCCTGGTCATAGTCATTCCGTAGTTCCACTACCTGGCTGGTGATCTTGTCGCTTAGCTCACAAAAATGCCTCCACTGTGATATTCTACGTACCATGTCTTCCTGTTGCTGCGACAGTTGGTCATTCAAGCTGATGGACTCTGAAATAAATTCTGTCAGCTTGGGTTCATCCTTGTGCATTTCTTGCACCGTCTGCAGTTGCTTTTCCTTTTCTTCAATATTTCTTTGGTGGCTCAGTTGCATCTGGCGAAAGTCTTCTTGTAGTTTTTCAAGCTGCTTGGAAGCTTCAGCGTTTATATTGGCTTGTTGCAACTGTTGTATTTGACTCTCACGTTCTTTTAGAAGTTGCTGAACTTCAGAAGCCTTGTCGATGGTCGCAGAAGCATACGCTCCTGCAATCTGAGACAACTTAGTGAGGTTTTCGCTTGGATTGCTATTCGGATCTCTCCACAAGACATCTAGGTGTTCAGCATCTTGAGCTAGTGCATCCGCAAGCTTTCTTTTCTTTCTTTGTCTCCTTACAACTGCCTTGTGCTGTGGGCTGTAGAATACGTCCAGTGGAGGGATCTCTTCTACGCTAAGTAGAAGTTCTGAGGATGGAGCGATAGGAAGATGCTCCATCTCTGTGGTGCTACTGACTATGGTTGAGAGGACCTCTTGCGCCACCTGCGTGTTGTCCACAGGTGTTTTCGGGACCTGACCTTCAAGATTAATCAGTTCATTGAAGGTCTCCCATTCTTTATCTAATTCTACTGTAACAAGAGGTGCTTCGGCGACGGGGGGAGGAACTTCTCTTGATGACGAGGCGGCAACTTGCTGCTGAGCCATCGAACTCGACTGAGCTGTGTCCTTGATTGTTTCTTCGTTTCTTTCTTCTTTGCGGACAGACTCTTCAAGATCTGGAGATATTTCTTGCACGGCGCTGGAATCAGATCTGGAGGCACTGGAGTGTTCACTGAGGCTGACGCTTGGAGTCGGTTCTCTGGCAGCTATCCGTAGTCCTTCCAGTGGAATGTTAGCCAGCCTTCTTTCTCTATACAATGTGAATCTCCGGAAGTCGTCCGGGGACAGCCTCGATCGTGCTTCCTGCAAAACTTCTTCGAGCGAGTTCTTTCCCTGAAAAAGATCGTCAAACAGATCTTTCTGTCCAGAGAACACACTTATCCTGACGCTAGTTGTAAATTCCTAGGCAACTTTATTTGGGTCGAATGGCCTTGGTGGGAGTTTAAATAGTTGGAGACACGTCACATTCTCCACCTCACCAAAAGCGTGCCCTACATCGAATAAAGAGAAGACCCCACACGTGACTGGGAATTGAGGCCAAATGGCCTTCTTTTTGTTCTTTAGGTCCTTAGTTAAACCACCTTCAGAACAAGTCTGATAAGCGATTTCTCGGGCCAACAATTTATCTGGGATATATAAGGGTAGGACATGCGGGGGTACTGTGCTTCCAAAAACTCGGATATAGGTAAACCATTCTTCCCCAAACCATCTTGCGATGGAGGTGATATCAATCTGTGCCTCGAGAGAGCATCTTGGGGGATCTTTATTGTATATTATCCTATGTATGGGTAATATAAGTCCATGGCATATCTGGTAAAAATGGGGGGCGAACTGGGAATCCCACAGAATTTTATGATAGACATGAATAGGCAGTGGGTCTTGGGTAGTCCATTGCCAACCCATGGTAGGGAATTTGGATACAAGACAAATAGAATCCATTAAATAGGCAGACAAATAAAAAGGCGGATAGACTCTTTGGGAGTGGGATCTTTTAGAACGGTAGTGGAGGACCGCTGTGTACAGAGTGTCAGAAAGGATTTTGGCCCAATCCACTATCTTAGAGTTAGTTGCAGCATCGATCAGGGGTAGCCATTCGGTTGAAAATTTATTGATATCTGGCTTACCGAATATTCTACAGAGCATAGCTACAGAAAAACAATATGGAGAAGTAAGAGAACCAGTGCTATACATACCGTTCTTATCTTTCTTCAATGGTTCATCTCTTTTTGACCACTCCTTAGTGGTATCCGATAAGTCGGGATTTTCTGCTACGAACTTCGTAACGAATTCTGCATTGTAGGTCGCTTGCGGCTCAGGTAAATGATACATGAGCCTTAGGTCTTGAGTTGCAAACGTTGCTACGATCCCATGTCCCTGGGCTTTGAACTGTCTCTGGTGCAACTCCGCATCATCTAATATCCATTTGATCATGTCTGTGTATGGCAGGATCTTCGGCCTTGCTGCAATTCTGTGGAGGAAAGAACATGCTAGGTCTTCCAGGGATGCTTCTGAAGAACGTAATGCATCCGGGACAGCAGGAGTTACTTTGATTATTCTCGGATTTTCTTCCTCCAATATCCTATACATGCCTTCCCAGGTTGAGATGCCCGCATCCTTATTGCATGCAGTATCTGTGTAGAGGGGCGCCATCTCCTTGGTCTTTTCCCTTGCCTCTGAGCTCTGATATTTGTTCTTCTTCCCCATCTCGCTTAGCGTTTCTGTTCGGTTTTGCCTTCGAGCTTTGCTCCTGCAAGTTAAGAGCGAAATGGAAAGATCAATCAGAAAGGTGATGGGAAGGCGTTTAAATGCAAGAGATAGATTAGATACGCCACCTTACGTGAAGCAAAATCCGCATTAAGGCACGCGTCTTCATGCCACTTAATAACTGACAACTAATTCATTACTAACATTGAATGCGCATAATTTCCAAGTCAGGTAATGGTAAGTGGATTTTCTTTGGGTGGCGTGCCCGAAAGAGTCGTACCGAGGTGCTTTTATGACTTGCCAGCGCATCCTCGCATATCGCGCGATCGCAAACGGCAGTGATCGCAACATCGCAGATCGTCATATCGCAGATCGCAACAATTCAATGCTTGCCAACGTACTTCGCCTAGTTTCTGCGATGTGCGATCGCACGATCGCAGGTCGGCGGGTTTACAAGTTTTTCTTTATGGAGGCTAGTGTATTGAGATGCGATGTTGTTCATTAATGGCGAGGCGATGCGCATATTGGCGTCTTTTAGAGATGGAACGAAGGTGTTTTTTATCTTTTTCGTGATGCACTCTTAGAGATTTGCTTTTATGAACATAGGTTTAGGCTTAAATCATCCAAGGACCTTTTTCTACGTTTTATGCTTGTAATTTTCAAAAGAAGTCTTTGTTTTTTTCGAAAATTAACTAAGGGTCCCCTATTCAATCTATCATCATGACTGATATTAGGCTGAATTAGGGGGGGTTGTTGCTGGCCACAACAATTGGCGATTCACTTGGGAGAACCAGTTATCTCTGCTCTTTTTCTATTGATGTCTTCGGACTTTTCTTTTAAAAATTTCCTCAGGGAATTCGAACTTTATTATAAAAAGATAACAACAATCAATACTTCAAGCCATCAATGATGTTTTGTTTTATCCCCGTCTTATTTCAATTACTTGCATTCCCAGGTTGTTTTCCGAGTTTAGATCAGTTACTACTTGGTCTTGTTAAGACATAGAAATAAAGAGTTCTCTTATGTATCAACCCCTTTTTAAGAATGCCCTTTTGTCGCAGGTAGAGCCACTGCTGCCAGCAGGCGTCCATAGCCTCGACAGGGTTACCTATTATCCAGGAATGATCCTTTATCCAGCTTTGGGTTTTTTAACAACTTTTTCAAAAGAAATATACCTTTGCTGATGCTTTTTCCTTCTTCTTTTTTTTATTCTCTAAAGAACAATGTCTTGGTTTGGTGGCCAAATTATGACACAGTCATTCACTCGATTTATACTTTTGCTGAACAAGCTGGCTCGTGATGAGACCCCTTGTCTTTTGATCGCAACAATCTTGAGTCGTTGCCCTGTTTTGGTAGACAGTTTTGGCAAAGTCAGCAAGTTATAACATCTGTGATTATGATAAGTCGGCTCGTGATGAGACCTCTTATTCTTTGAGATATAGCATCTTTCTGGGTCATTTCTCTGAACGTTGCATTTTCCTTTAGCAGGGAGGAAGTCAAATTCTCTTTCCTTAAGAAAGTTCTGGACGACAATGATAGGGTTGCTTTTGATAATGGTTGTTTTTACAGAGAATCTTTATTCTAATATTGATACCTTTCATTGTGCTGATCTAAAACGAATTCCTCACTGAGATAACTTTCTTTAAAAAAATTCTGGGTTTGAACTTTAACATCATCTCTGGGTTAAAGATCTATTGATAATAAAGGCCAGATTCCCACAAGATTAGCTGTTCATAAGAGCCGAAATTTCAAAATCTTTAACAGAGACAAGGTTTCTTCGGTAACCGTCAAATACTGTTTAGCCAGAACAAACTTTATTTTGGATAGGCAATTGTTATCTAGGGTCATGTAGAGAATACAACTGACTTTGCCTATCTTTATTGGAAGCAAACTAATATCCTATCTAAATTACCACTACTCCTACTCTAATTATGTACAGGAAATAGCTAAGAAAAATGGTATTTCCAATGGAACCAACGATTCATTATTATTCCTAGCCGCATAGATCGCCCGAGCATAAAAAAAATGAATTGAATTCCCCTTGGGTAGAACTTGTTGGTTAGGGGGTAAGGAACCGTGAATCTAGTTGGAATCTTGTCTGATTTTATCTTCTTATGATAGGTTTCTTCCAACTGAATACCTATTGGATCACAAAAATTGGGATGAATTTCTTTTGTAAATGGGTGATCTTTCAATAGTAAGGATAACAAGCCGAACCGTGAAATAGGCTCTTCAATTTCAATGGCTTGTAACCTGTTGATTGTTAATTTTGAATTTTTAGCGATCTCGCTTGAAATGAAAGTTTTTTTACATAAATCGCCAAAATCTAATCTGTCAAAATTTTGGAGTTTTAAAAAGAAGTCCGATTTTTTACAAAAGGAATGTAAGCGAAAAAGAAAAGATTGGGTAGCTGTATATACAGTGGCGTCGCACGTCTGGGAGTTACTTGTAACTTTCTGCTCTTCACAAGAACTGGCCGGGTTCTGCGAATTAGGAATTAAATCATGATTGCGATCAGGGATGGAGACCTCCTCTGGATATGAATCATAGATAGGAGCATCGTCGTGGATAGTAAAATCATTCAAATGGGATTTTGCTTTGAGATGAGGGTTAGATGGGATAGCTTTTGTTTTAAGATGTTTCTTATGATCTGACCCTAATTGAGTTACTTGTGACAATTCGACATTATCACAGTTATCACAGCAATTATCTCGAAAGACTTTACCATTTTCCCTATGTTCCTCTTTTTCATTATGTGTTTTTAGACAAGGGAGTTGAGGAAGCTCTTGTTTGTCATAAAGCGTAGGTTGTGATATATTGGTCTCTTTATTTCGGAAACCCAACGATGTCTTGTTTGAATAATCCTCTGATGGAATAGACTTGATATTATGAGGGAGAAGATCGTTACTACTAAAAACATCAGGGTAAAGAGAAAAGTGTGGATCTGGAAAAATGCATTTAAAAACATTAAATAAATCTCGTTCATTAGATCCACAATAAGTATCAGGCCTTAGATCATACCTTTTTTCGTCGATACTTTTCGAAAGAGAAACAGTGGACGGATCTAACCTTGGCATCAGTATTTGATTTGAAAAAATACTGTTTGACTTTATTTTAAAGTCGTCTTCTGGTGTCAGGGTGCTTTTCTCTTCAGTACTTTCGGCTTCTTCCTTTTATGTCAGAGCATGCAAAACTCCTAGGCTAAATTCTGTTTGTTCAGGTACAGGAGGTAGGGAAACCTCATCATAATCCGAAGATTCTTCATCTGTGAGCTCATCCTCAAGATCATATTGTAGGCATTTAAGATGAAATCGTATATTGAAATCCCTCACGGGTTCGTCTTGTTTTCGCAGATAGTCGATTTCATCATACACCTGGTCGTATTCATAGCAATCAAATTCCAAGATGAAAGCTTTAACGAGTTGGTCCCAGCTGTGGACTGATGCAGCTGGGAGGTTTCTGCACCATCTCCTAGCTTCTGCTGTGAATGTGAGAGTAAAAATCCTGCATAAAACGCCTTCGTCAATTTTCTGAATATCAGCATTAGAGACTCTATGAATGAACTGTAAGGCGTGATGAAATGCAGAAGAATTATTCTCACCATTAAATTTTACCTGAGATAATAGTCTTACCACATCCGGTGGAGTGTTGGAAGATGTAGGAACATGGATGCAACTCCAAATGGGAATTCTGTGAGTAGACATTCTCTTTTAGTTTTAAAAATATTCCAACAAACAATAGGCTCAGGCCCTCCTTCTAGCGCCAGAAATGTTGAGGGCCCCGAAGTCGGGTCAACAACAAGGGGGATACCCACCCGGTCCAGAACCTGGTTGGCGGCTCCTTGCCCGTTTGGAGTAGCGGGTCCGACTGGGGATAACGGGACCAGCTTCCCGATGCATGGGATGTGTATGTGTGTGTGTATGGAATTTTGGTTAGGTTACTTCTAAGAAACGTTCTAAAACTATTGTAAATCTAGCTTGCAAACTTGAATCTAAATTACTATAATCAAATGAAAACAACACATGGAATTTACATTAACCCGGGATGTTTCTTTTGTTATGCGATCTAGAAAGATTTCTAACAGCAGCTGGTAATAAAGATCATTCAACTGACATCAGAATATAAATCAATAAAGATAAACCATTCTGCATAAGAAGTTAGGCAGAGCAATTGTGAACAGCACATCGCATAATCAAATCATTCGCATATTAAGCATGAATAGGTAAATCCACCGTACAGAAGTGCCAAATGATAACTTATATATTCATACATTAACATGCAAACAATATCAGCTGTATATCGCTTTAAGAATACAAGCAGAAATTAATCAAGAGATAGAAGTACCATTAATGACTAATTCTTACTCATAGACTTCAAACAATAACGATCTACCTCTACTTGCTTCTAACGTCTACCAAGAGTACAGAAGTGCAACATCAGTAGCAGACATAAAAATGCAAACATAAATAAATCACGATCCTTTCATTCATCAAAACCTCCTCTGAGGGTGCAGAAGTGCATGTTCTGAGGACAAGTTTTTGACAAATTTCTGGACCCTTCTCCAATGCAATGAGAAGGGTTGAAATACTACTATCTAATCCTAATAATAGTATTATTACAAAATTTAGGATACGGCTCTCAAATGACCGCCCTTTTTCTAATTCAGTAAAACAAAAAGAAAAACAACTTTCTAAATTGAAATTACTTCTTAATTTGGTCCCTGAAATTGCAGTTATCAAGCATGGGCTTGAGAAGAGTCGGTTGGCCGACTTCCGTGCTTAGTTGGGCTGCGAAAACAGCGTCCATAAGACCTGGCACTACTTTCTCGGCCGCGTTCATGATGCACCTTACCGTCATGCATTGGCTGTGAGGCTTAACTAAGTAAGTCCAGTAACTTTCCCAGTTTAACCTAGCCAATGCCTGAATTGTCTTCCCGCTTGCCTGTGCTTTCTGCTTCCATTCTGCTCCCAGCTGTAACGCACTTGGTAAGTATCTCGGGGTGGACTCTGAAATCAAATTAGCTCTGTGCAAATTTTCATTTACACAATCGATAAGTATGGTCGCCTGTGTTGCCGCTGACTCTGCTGCCTGCTCCGCCTGTGTTATTTGCTCGTCCCATTTGTTGAAGAGCAAGTCTTTGTGATTTTCATTAATCTTAGGCGCCTCTGCTTTCTTCCCTTCCTCGTCATTTTGCCAAGCCAGATATTCTGTTACTCTTTTGTTGGCCTGGTCATAGTCATTCCGTAGTTCCACTACCTGGCTGGTGATCTTGTCGCTTAGCTCACAAAAATGCCTCCACTGTGATATTCTACGTACCATGTCTTCCTGTTGCTGCGACAGTTGGTCGTTCAAGCTGATGGACTCTGAAATAAATTCTGTCAGCTTGGGTTCATCCTTGTGCATTTCTTGCACCGTCTGCAGTTGCTTTTCCTTTTCTTCAATATTTCTTTGGTGGCTCAGCTGCATCTGGCGAAAGTCTTCTTGTAGTTTTTCAAGCTGCTTGGAAGCTTCAGCGTTTATATTGGCTTGTTGCAACTGTTGTGTTTGACTCTCACGTTCTTTTAGAAGTTGCTGAACTTCAGAAGCCTTGTCGATGGTCGCAGAAGCATACGCTCCTGCAATCTGAGACAACTTAGTGAGGTTTTCGCTTGGATTGCTATTCGGATCTCTCCACAAGACATCTAGGTGTTCAGCATCTTGAGCTAGTGCATCCGCAAGCTTTCTTTTCTTTCTTTGTCTCCTTACAACTGCCTTGTGCTGTGGGCTGTAGAATACGTCCAGTGGAGGGATCTCTTCTACGCTAAGTAGAAGTTCTGAGGATGGAGCGATAAGAAGATGCTCCATCTCTGTGGTGCTACTGACTATGGTTGAGAGGACCTCTTGCGCCACCTGCGTGTTGTCCACAGGTGTTTTCGGGACCTGACCTTCAAGATTAATCAGTTCATTGAAGGTCTCCCATTCTTTATCTAATTCTACTGTAACAAGAGGTGCTTCGGCGACGGGGGGAGGAACTTCTCTTGATGACGAGGCGGCAACTTGCTGCTGAGCCATCAAACTCGACTGAGCTGTGTCCTTGATTGTTTCTTCGTTTCTTTCTTCTTTGCGGACAGACTCTTCAAGATCTGGAGATATTTCTTGCACGGCGCTGGAATCAGATCTGGAGGCACTGGAGTGTTCACTGAGGCTGACGCTTGGAGTCGGTTCTCTGGCAGCTATCCGTATTCCTTCCAGTGGAATGTTAGCCAGCCTTCTTTCTCTATACAATGTGAATCTCCGGAAGTCGTCCGGGGACAGCCTCGATCGTGCTTCCTGCAAAACTTCTTCGAGCGAGTTCTTTCCCTGAAAAAGATCGTCAAACAGATCTTTCTGTCCAGAGAACACACTTATCCTGACGCTAGTTGTAAATTCCTGGGCAACTTTATTTGGGTCGAATGGCCTTGGTGGGAGTTTAAATAGTTGGAGACACGTCACATTCTCCACCTCACCAAAAGCGTGCCCTACATCGAATAAAGAGAAGACCCCACACGTGACTGGGAATTGAGGCCAAATGGCCTTCTTTTTTTTCTTTAGGTCCTTAGTTAAACCACCTTCAGAAACAAGTCTGATAAGCGATTTCTCGGGCCAACAATTTATCTGGGATATATAAGGGTAGGACATGCGGGGGTACTGTGCTTCCAAAAACTCGGATATAGGTAAACCATTCTTCCCCAAACCATCTTGCGATGGAGGTGATATCAATCTGTGCCTCAGGAGAGCATCTTGGGGGATCTTTATTGTATATTATCCTATGTATGGGTAATATAAGTCCATGGCATATCTGGTAAAAATGGGGGGGCGAATTGGGAATCCCACAGAATTTTATGATAGACATGAATAGGCAGTGGGTCTTGGGTAGTCCATTGCCAACCCATGGTAGGGAATTTGGATACAAGACAGATAGAATCCATTAAATAGGCAGACAAATAAAAAGGCGGATAGACTCTTTGGGAGTGGGATCTTTTAGAACGGTAGTGGAGGACCGCTGTGTACAGAGTGTCAGAAAGGATTTTGGCCCAATCCACTATCTCAGAGTTGGTTGCAGCATCGATCAGGGGTAGCCATTCGGTTGAAAATTTATTGATATCTAGCTTACCGAATATTCTACAGAGCATAGCTGCAGCAAAACAATATGAAGAAGTAAGAGAACCAGTGCTATACATACCGTTCTTATCTTTCTTCAATGGTTCATCTCTTTTTGACCACTCCTTAGTGGTATCCGATAAGTCGGGATTTTCTGCTACGAACTTCGTAACGAATTCTGCATTGTAGGTCGCTTGCGGCTCAGGTAAATGATACATGAGCCTTAGGTCTTGAGTTGCAAACGCTGCTATGATCCCATGTCCCTGGGCTTTGAACCGTCTCTGGTGCAACTCCGCATCATCTAGTATCCATTTGATCATGTCTGTGTATGGCAGGATCTTCGGCCTTGCTACAATTCTGTGGAGGAAAGAACATGCTAGGTCTTCCAGGGATGCTTCTGAAGAACGTAATGCATCCGGGACAGCAGGAGTTACTTTGATTATTCTCGGATTTTCTTCCTCCAATATCCTATACATGCCTTCCCAGGTTGAGATGCCCGCATCCTTATTGCATGCAGTATCTGTGTAGAGGGGCGCCATCTCCTTGGTCTTTTCCCTTGCCTCTGAGCTCTGAGCTTTGTTCTTCTTCCCCATCTCGCTTAGCGTTTCTGTTCGGTTTTGCCTTCGAGCTTTGCTCCTGCAAGTTAAGAGCGAAATGGAAAGATCAATCAGAAAGGTGATGGGAAGGCGTTTAAATGCAAGAGATAGATTAGATACACCACCTTACGTGAAGCAAAATCCGCATTAAGGCACGCGTCTTCATGCCACTTAATAACTGACAACTAATTCGTTACTAACATTGAATGCGCATAATTTCCAAGTCAGGTAATGGTAAGTGGATTTTCTTTGGGTGGCGTGCCCGAAAGAGTCGTACCGAGGTGCTTTTATGACTTGCCAGCGCATCCTCGCATATCGCGCGATCGCAAACGGCAGTGATCGCAACATCGCAGATCGTCATATCGCAGATCGCAACAATTCAATGCTTGCCAACGTACTTCGCCTAGTTTCTGCGATGTGCGATCGCACGATCGCAGGTCGGCGGGTTTACAAGTTTTTCTTTATGGAGGCTAGTGTATTGAGATGCGATGTTGTTCATTAATGGCGAGGCGATGCGCATATTGGCGTCTTTTAGAGAGGGAACGAAGGTGTTTTTTATCTTTTTCGTGATGCACTCTTAGAGATTTGCTTTTATGAACATAGGTTTAGGCTTAAATCATCCAAGGACCTTTTTCTACGTTTTATGCTTGTAATTTTCAAAAGAAGTCTTTGTTTTTTTCGAAAATTAACTAAGGGTCCCCTGTTCGATCTATCATCATGACTGATATTAGGCTGAATTAGGGGGGGTTGTTGCTGGCCACAACAGAAGACTAACCAATAGCTTATTTTAGTGAAAAGCTAAATGATTCCAAAAAGAAGTATTCTTCTTATGATAAGGAGTTCTACGCAGTTGTGCAGTCATTGAAGAAATGGAGGCATTATCTAATGTCAAAGGAATTCATCCTTTATTCAGATAACCATGCACTATAGTTTATAATGCAGCAGCCAAAGCTCAGCCAAAAACATGCTAAATGGGTAGAGTATCTTCAAGGTTTCCATTTTGTTTTGAAGCATATAAATGGCCAATCAAACAAAGTTGTAGATGCCTTAAGTAGGAGGAATGTATTATTTCAACAGAGTCAAATCCAAGTGTTGGGTTTTGATTTTCATAAAAAATTGTATGAAACTGATTCAGATTTTAAAGAGGCATTTGAGGCTTGTAGAAATCCTATTTTTATGGATAGGAGTAAATGGTTAGATGATTGTTTAAAAAAAATCAGTTGTGCATACCGAACTGTTCAATGAGGGAGAATTTAATCAAAGAAAAGCATAGTGGAGGACTTTCAAGACATTTTGGCATAGAGAAGAATTTTGAGCAGTTAAAAAGATTTTATTTCTCGCTGGAAATGAAATATGAAGTGGAGAAGTATGTGAAAACTTGCAAAATCTGTCAACATGCAAAGGGAAGAAGCCAAGACACAAGTTTGTATATCCCAATACCAATTCCAGATAGGCCTTGGAATATGGTAAGTAGAGATTTGTTTTGGGCTTACCAAAGACTCAAAGAGGTAATGATTCAATTTTTGTTGTAGTGGACAAGTTTTCAAAAATGGCGCACTTTATTCCATGTTATAAAACTAGTGATGCTTCTCACATTGCTAATTTGTTTTTTAAGGAGGTTGTAAGATTGTATGGGTTTCCCAAAAGTATTGTCTCAGACAGGGATTCAAAATTTGTTGGACATTTCTGGAGGACACTATGGAAGAAGCTGGGTACTAAATTAAGTTTCAGTTCTGCCTATCATCCATAAACTGATGGACAGACTGAAGTGGTGAACATAATTTTAAGCAATCTTTTAAGGATCTTTACTGCAGAACATCCAAAGCAATGGGATCAAGTATTGGCACAAGCTGAATATGAATATAATGACTCACCTAACAAGAGTACAAGATAGAGTCCATTCCATATTGTTTATGGAATGAATCCAAGAGGAGTAGCTGAGTTAAGAAACTTGGGAAAAGAAGAGATGAGAAGTGCAGAGGGTGAAGACTTTGCTTTAGAAATGCAGGCAATACATGAACAAGTGAAGCAGCAGCTACAGGATAGCAACATTAAGTATAAAACTAGAGCAGACATGAAAAGAAGAGAGGTGAACTTTGAAGTTGGAGATATGGTTTTAGCACATCTCAGAAAGGAAAGGTTTCCGAAGAGGGAGTATAACAAACTGAAGTTCAAAAACTTGGACCATGCAGAGTATTGAGGAAATTTTCTACAAATGCCTATGAGATTGAGTTACCCCTTGATGTTGGAATATCACCAATTTTTAATGTTGCAGATTTGTACAAGTATGAAGGTGAAACTGCAGATGATATAGCACAAGATCAAGAGACCCAAGAGATTGACTCGATAAAATAGTTACCCACATCAAAGAATTTGCAGCCAAAAGGAATTCTGGACAAGAAGGTGTTTAAGAAAACAAGGGGACAAGAGTACCTCCAGTATTTGGTAAAGTGGAAGGATCAACCGACCACTAAAGCTACTTGGGTTATAGAAGACATGCTACAGAAACTGGGTAGCTCTGTAGATGAACTCATGGATAGGAGCCCATGAAGAATTTTGTCCTCAGGAGTCTAATGCAGGAGCATGTGACTTAGAGGGAAAAAGTCTTCAAACATATTCCAGAAATAAATAAATAAATCTACAGGCAAATGAGTGGGGTCCTTTAGCTAGCAATTTCCATGCTTTCCTAGTTTAGGATAAGAATAGAGTTAAGAATAAATCAGGCTAAAAGAGTCGCTTATGGATAAGCTGTAACAAAGCTTTACGCTTTAAATCACTCTATGTAAAAGCATGCTTTTGTAAAGGATAATGGCCGAGAAAGGTTTTATCTATTGATTATAAATAAAATGACGGGAGGCTCATAGTGAGAGTAGTGCTCGGAAGTATTATCCTTTGAAGAAACCTCCCTCTGTGTATCTACATTGATAATTCTCTGTTAATTAATAAATATATGCATGTATCAGTTTAGGTGCTTCTTCTGAGTTTGAATATGGATAAATTGGTCTTATTTTCCCATGAATGTTGATGCTAGAGCCTTTAAGATTGCTTTTCCTTCATATTGGCGAATGCAGGCTCTTTAAATCATGTCATAGAGTTCCTCAGACTAACTCTGTCTTACATAGAGAAATCGCAAAAATCACTTAGTCAGAGCATAGTCCTAGACCTGAAATTTTATTGGATTTGGTTCATACCCTTATCAGGTCCGAACCGATATCGCAACATTGCAAGTGGAGCAGGGAAGGGACCTTTGGAACCACCGAGTGCCGAAACCCCAACAATCCGGACCCGAAAACATTATAGAGAAGGGTGGAAAGGGGTGTCGGGTCCGCAAGTGTATCGCATCGCACAGTTGTAGCAGGGGGAAGCCAAGTCCTTGGAATAGCGGGATCGCCGATTGCGATCTCTGATATATACCTATATATCATCACATTGGAGGAAGGAAGGAGGAAGGCCATGAAACGAACCGATAGTGTATATTGCGTATAACGCAATACTTTAAATATAAAAGCGCCAATAGTGTTAACTCTTCGGAATTAACATAAAGATTGTTTATAGGCCACGACAGTGGTTCTAAAGCGTCGATAGTGTATTTTGTTCCTTTGGAACAAAACCTCCGTCGATCGTGTATATTGTGTTATAAACACATTTTCACTTGTTTAAAAGCAATGATAGTGTATTACTGTAATTCCTTTGGGATTATAGTCCCGGTAGAGGATAAGGGCTCCGTGTGAGAAATACCACTGATAACAAGGGTTGGGGCGATCAAAGGAGAATCCATGAGGCTATCAGTTAATAGTAAATGATTGATACGCCAATACAAACAGAGGGAGAAATTTGGCCTGATATTGAGGAAATTGTACCCAGATTTCAGAGCTTGTCTCTATCACCTGCACCCAGGCCACCACATTGGCCAATACAACGACTTATCAGTACCACATACAAAAAAAAACATAACTTATTTCACAGTCAAAATATTTTATAACAATATGAGAAGATTCTTAACCATGGATATTCACCCCCACTTTTCCATTGATATTATGAAATGGTGAATAATATTTGTTACAATACCATGTCCCAACACCATGGCTTATCAATACCACATCCCCAAAAATCATAACTTATTTCAGAATCAAAATATTTTATAACAATATCACATGATTCTTAACCATGGATATTCACCCCCACTTTACCATGTATATTAATAACTTGTAAGTAGACTTTGTTACAATACCATGTGTAACACCCTCTGGGGTAAACGTGCATATAAACCAACATAATAGGAACATAAATACAATAAACATATCAACCATTAAAATCCATATACACATGAGTACATTTGCACATGAAAGTCAAGGGAATGAATTTTTCATTAATAAATGCAACGAACCAACTGGTGATGGGACTACCACGTTCCACCAAACCATAGATTGGCTAAGTCAAGTCTCTCTTTAGCCAATCACCCCCGTGCCATATTCTAAGCATGAATGTGGGACTCATAGAACAAAAACACTAATCAATGTGGATGCCACCAAAGTTCTCCGCCTACACCGTGAGGAATTTGAGTGCCTCCTAGTCTCGCAAGCTTTATCATGCATCCGCAGTCTGATCCAGGGATCACTAGGCCCTACACCGAGACATACTCTCTAGGCTTTACCATGCATTCCATCCCAAAATCACTAAGCCCAGTGGAGAAAAAATCCACCTCTTGGCTTTAACATATATCCCGCCATTCACGGGCGAGGATTCCTAGGCCCACTGAGGCACACAATCTGGCTTTACCACAACCCACCATCCCGTTCAGGGGTTACTAGGCTAGTGGCCTCGTGCATCCTTAGTTTGATTCGAGGACCACTACCGCCATGTGTTTTTCAATTCAGAGATCCACCCCACTCAACTTCGAATCTAATCCGGCCATCCCCCACAAACCGCATGAGAGAACCCATCTCATCAAATCTATTAGGAAATGTCAAGGCTAGGATGAAAATACTATCACACCTAACAAGACCCATGCCACGGTAGAAAAGAAACACATGCAATCCCATGCATGCCAAATCTAGCAAAGAAAATACACATGCAAGTTGATACCTGTAATCAAGCCTGTTATAGCTGCTTGATCCTGCGTTTCCCTACTTGATCTTTACTTCATCTTGTCTTCCTTACCTTTCTTGCTCCAATGCCAAAGTGCTCCAAGAAAACTCTAAGTGTCCAAGAGTATGAGAGAGAGAGAGAATAACGAGAGAGCTCCAAAGCTAAATTGACAAAGTCCTGCCGACTGATCCTCATAAGCCTTTTTATTAATGAGGCCTCTATTTCTTCATTTTCCATTGTTCTCCTTCAATTTCCTCCTCACATGCAACATGTGATCTTTCACCTTCCTTTTCTCCTAATTTCCATGATTTTCGTAAATAAATGTGTCAAAATACCTTTTTGCCTCTTTAATACCTTAGCCATTGCCTTTGCAAATTTCCTTAGCCATAAACAACCAAATGAACATCCCCTGGGATGTCTTGCCCACCATTCAGCTTGGAATACGCATCCGATCATTCATGGTATTTATATATTTTTACATGGAATTTTCACCAGGGTTGTTATGGAACCCTCCCCCTTGGGGGAACACCGTCCTTGGTGTTCAACGACACCTATAACCACATGATTGTTGAAAACAAAACAAACTGCCCATGGAGATTTATAACACAACTCGTTGCAGTATTTACCATGAAATACCTACTCAAAATAAAAACATCATGACAACTTCACAACATACCGCATACTGGAGCTTTATAACATAGCTCATTACAGTATTTACAATAACCACATGTACATATACACATATGCACATTTTCTCAACTAGAAAAAAATAATAATATGATGCTTACATCAACAGTAAGGGAATCCAGAGGCTCAAACATCCACCCGCAAAGTAATACCAGGATCCAGCTCCTTCTCAAGAAGTCTAGAATCCACTACAAATTCAAATCTGCATCCAATATCCAGCGTTATAAACCTGCGCCACTTGTACTCTCTGTGAACAGTTACTAGCTCATTGTTCTAGGGTGCACTCCCAATGTGCATCTGATTCCATATGGCAATGGTAATGACCAAAACAAATCCATCTGTGACCTTCCCTTCTATTCTACACAGTCCCTCGGGAATCTGGTCACCCCTTTCGTGTAGTAACTCACCTTCCAAATTCCGTTGGCAACCCCATCACGGGCAATCCATCCCTTGGCAAGGCTTCCTCACACTGGAAGATACAAAAACCAAGGCATATACCTGCCTCAACAAATCATACCAAACATAACATGCTCATGGCAATCAATGGACATTATTGGGTACCAGTGTCCCATAATGGCCCTGAACCTGAAGTGCTTTGCCAACATACTGCTGCCTGTTTCAATTCCTTTGCTGCTATTGCTAATTCTTGCAGTCAATTTCAGCCACTCAACTCAACTGGGCATGCTCATGCATTCCTGTACCAAGCATATAACTTCCATTAGATTTAAAATAAATTGAAATAAATTCACATCATACCTCATCGGTAACTCATCAATAAGGTACATTTTCAATCTTGTTTGCCTCCTATGACAACAAATCAAACTAGCATACTTGACCAAATCAACATATATAAAGACATCACATCAGGTTAGCTCAAACATAATCATCAAAATCATAAATGACATGTAACCATCATAAATCAAAATCACAGATCACATGTAATCATCATAGACCATAATCATAAATCACATGTATACTAAATCCGAAATAAAATGATGAAACTTATCCTTTCATCAGTCCTTACTTCTGCCTTTGTCTTTATCTTCTACGCACTCTGGATCAGTTGCCACACCCGACAATCTCCCAGTGCCTTCTCCTCAACCATGTGCATAGACACATAGTGTGCACCACACACATACAACCGCATGACATACCACACCATGTAATACATGCATCTACACCTGACATACAACACATACACCTACACCTAGTGTATACAATACAATGCATCCATCTATACCCGATGTGAAATACCACCCAATACATGTACCTACACAAAGTACCACACAACGAGTACACACGTCACAATACCATGACTACATGATGCACATACATAATACCACATGCCCTCAACACAACATGTATGACATGCACACAGTACCACATGTGCACCAGTACCATATGTACAACATGTACATAGTACCACTTGTACACTTCACCACCTGCACAACATGTGCACAACATCACATGTACACGGCGCCACCTACACAACATGTACACAACACCACATGTACACCACACCATTTGTACAACATGTACACAATGCCACGTGTACATAGTACCACACGCACGACATGTATGTGACACCACATGTACACAACACCACATGCAAGACATGTACACATCACCACCTGCACACAACGCCACTTGTACAACAGGTACATAACACCACATGCACGCAACACCACTCATACAATCATGCACACCACACCATATGTACACAACACCACATGTACAACATGCACACAACATCACTTGTACATAACATTGCATTTCCAACATGTACATATCATTATCTGTACACAATACTGCATATCCAACATGCACAGAGCACCATATGCACACACACCGCATATCCATCATGCACATAGTACAATATGTACACAATATCGCATATCCAACATGTACATAGCACCATCTATACCCGGTATTGAATATGAAACATTCGTACAACATTATCTGTACTAACACCCTGTACATAGCATTGCATAAACAACATGTACACACATTATATATATACAACACACATGTGCACACACCATATATGAGACATGTACAACATATATAGTATATGCACAATAGTAATACCACACATCCAAAACCACATTGTCCTTACCAAGAAACCTTGCTTCCCGTATCTTATCCATGCTTTTCTTAGCATGCCACGAACCACACTGATTTCATTCCATTGGTGTATCCTTTAGCATTACATGTCATAACATAAACATAGGCATAATACAAGAATATAAATTCATATTCACATGACATTGACCTCATATATTTGCCATGGCTACTCTTCCAATTAATTCCTTGCTAGACTAGGAACCTCTTCATGCCATTCACGTGCATAAGAAATCGTTCCTCCACAAGAATGATTCCTGAAAACCCTGTCAGGCAGTAACATAGATACATGGATACATACATACATATATAAAAGTTAGCATAAAACAATCATGATCCTGTCAGACAACAACATACATACATGTATACATATATAAACTTCAACATAATCATGATCATAAAATAATTACTAGGTAGCATAAGGTCTGGGTTAAGAGAACTTCCTTATTTATGCACAGGCATTGAGAGCAATAATTCCCAACATAGCCAAAGCATATGACACCTTTGATCCATTTACTTTACCTTTTCTGGTTACATTTCTTGTGTCTGCACTGCTACTATTCATTTACCACAATGGAACCAACCAATCCAACCAACTGTCATAGTCTTACCTTCCGTTGTGCTTACTCATGCACAGGGCTTCGTCTGGGTCTTATATCATTGGTTGGGTACCACACATCTCTCCCTAATTCCATCAACTTGCCTCTTTCCCAATTAATTCCCGAGACTCAAAACATAAAAGGCAAGACAATAAACAAACAAGAAGAAGACCATAAAAACCAATAACAACATGACTCCGCAAACAAATGGTATGACATACACTAGACATAAACAAAGCCAAAAATCAAGCTCAACAATTCAAAAAAGACCAAAAGCATAAGACTAACAACAAACACCATGACTCAATTCCCATGGTTCCCAGGGAAAGCTCAACTCGAGCCTTCTTCAAGATTTCATGGCAACCTCTCTTGCCATGCAACTCCCTGCATCATGCTTTCATTAACACATAACTATTAGTGCATAAATAAACATAACAATACACCAGTTACCTCATCTTGTTGTGCCAAGCACGTTGCTTGCAACTAAACACATCCACACCATCTCTCAAGGGACTCCAATCCTTTGACAGATCCTCTTGTAACTAAAGACTAGCTAATATACCTGTCAAGTACATGTTGATGAATATAGCATGTATCCACATAATGTCAGACTAGATTAAGGTTAAGAAGACTTCTTGTAGGCAAAGAACTCATTCGTTTGGAATTAGGGTTTCCAAACATGGGCAAAGGAATTCTTGCCCAATTCCTTTCTTTGACCTTTTCCTTGTTGCAATCGAGGCTTACTATGTGATGTCACATCACCCAACTGTTAGAGATATAAAAACATCAACTACTACCTTGTCAAGCTAATACCGACATGTTTCCTGCAACTGCTCACACATGTCAACCACGTGTTCCAAATATCAAGAAAATCATATTTATCAATTTGAAATCATCTTTTACAAACAATCATGTCATAATAAATAGTCATTAGACATAATGCTACAACAATCAACTACATTAAAGTACATATCAACTGTCTCAACACATACATGTTAGTACGATCATCTTAAAACAAAACCATTTGAACACATACTCATATTAAGCAATTCATCAATCATTCAACCACTTGCAAACATACCATGTTAAATAAATCAACTAGGCACTAAACACTCAAACACCAAATAGACGTCATAATGAAATAACCAAGCACCAAATATACGACATAAGAAAACTCATACCTTAATGTATATTAGGGGAGGCTATCTTGTCTACACAATAAAGCTAGGTTAGCATGATACAACTTTACAACATATCAACTCAAACATAAATCATGATATCCTTAACAATAACTAACTAACATGTTCATGTCATGAGCTCATAATCATTTGTCATTCATGCATAACAATCACATATGTATGATCAATCTAGATTAGTAAGACACCATATCACAAGTATGTTAGCTCATACCTGAATATTGCAACCATAACTATCTACATAGGCCAAACCATGTCCACACAATATATAACATCAAGATCTTCAAGGCAATGAACATAACCATCACGCATATGACCAATCCAAATTATAACATCAAGATCTCATTGAAATAACCCTGACCATCAAGTTAATAACATATAACAACAATAAGCTATATATCATACTCATCAACAACATACAACATAATCATCAAGTTATCTAATATAAAACAACAATAGCAATGCGTACAACTACAAATGACTATCATTCTTAACTATCCGACACATGTGCATATAACCACACTAATCATCTAACATCTATCATGAATGTAACCATAACATCAAATACATGTTCATAAACCTAATGTATATAACCCTAATGCATATATTAATCCTTAACTTACATACCTGCATGCGAAAAATACACTACCTGTATGATGATTTGCTCTTATACCAAAGTCTAACGCTGCAACCTCATTATGATGGTCTGCATCCCTTACTCTATCTCAACTAGCTCATTAGCATCATAACAACCAATATCATCATGATGACCTAAATTGCATACAATGAGTTCACAAGGCATGTTTGACCTATTATACATGCATAATCATGGCCATGACCATACATGCACAACAACTACATATACATACATAACAAATGAGTACAAAACCATATACGCATCATTCTATCTAGATTCCAATCATCAATGCATGACCATATCAAGTACACAAAACATGACCTCGTGCATGGCAACAACCATTACCCCATTGTATACATTGCCACATGCAACCAACAATATGCATAAGCAATGCCAAATCAACTACACCTACGCATAAATGCATGTAGTTGAACATAAGCGATCAATTCTTGTAATCAACCTACAAGACCGATACATGTAATCAAAACATTAAAAAATGTAACCTAACATACAAGGATGTAAGTAGGTATCATGAAATCAACATGTACGCGACATATAATTCATACTCAGTCAGTCACATGTTCAAAAAATCAAGATATCATGTCTATTAATTTGAAATCAACTTTCACCAATACTAACAACCATTTCATAGTCGGAAATCAACTCACAATCATATTCATAATACTAAAACTAGCAGCCATTTGCACGCAAGTGCATATTAGTTGTCTCAACACATATTGTGTTAGTACAACCGTATTAAAACAAGAGCATCCCTTCATACAATTTTATATGCACAAACACATATCATGCATTTAATCAAGCATTCAAACAACCTATAAGCATACCATGTGTTTGTCAATTTAAAGATCCACCCCACTCAGCTTAGAATCAAGTCCGGCCATCCCCCACAAACCGCATGAGAGAACCCATCTCATCAAAGCTATCATGAAATGGCAAGGCTAGGCTGAAAATACTGTCACACCTGGCAAGACCCATGCCATGGTAGAAAAGAAACACATGCAATCCCATGCATGCCAAATCTAGCAAGGAAAATACACATGCAAGTTGATACCTGCAATGAAGCTTGTTGTAGTTGCTTGATCCTGCCTTTCCCTGCTTGATCTTTGCTTCCTCTTGCCTTCTTTTCCTTTCTTGCTCCAATGCCAAAGTGCTCCAAGAAAACTCTAAGTGTCCAAGAGTATGAGAGAGAGAGAGAATAATGAGAGAGCTCCAAAGCTAAACTGACCAAGTCCTGCCCACTGATCCTCAAAAGCCTTTTTATTAATGAGACCTCTATTTTCTTCATTTTCCATTATTTTCCTTCAATTTCCTCCTCACATGCAACGTGTGACCTTTTACATGGAATTTTCACCACGGGATACCATGACATATCAATACCACATGCACAAAAACCATAACTTATTTCACAACCAAAATATTTTATTTTAATTTAAATTTACGACATTTTTAAAATAAATCTAAGAGATAAAAAGTTAAGAAAAAGCTTTCCATAGAAATCACATAAGATAAAATTTTCATCGATGCGTTTCGAACCAAGTGTGGTTCATCATCAGGACCAGATGAAGAGGCAAACCATGGCAAAGGCTTAAATAGAGAGCAATGTAGAGACCATAATTTGAAGTAACGACTATATTTGAACAATGATATTTAAATTATGATATTAATTTATTAATATATTAAAAACAAATATTATTAACAATTATATTAAACTGCTAGTTTTTAAAAAATAATATTTAAATTATGATATTAATTTATTAAAAACAAATATTAATAAGTTATAATTACTTATGAGATATATCTAAACTCTTTATCCTCACAACTACTAAAAATATTCCAATAGAAATTAAATCATGATTTTAATAAACTTAAAAATGAGAATACATATAAAAATGTGAATTTATATAATATAAATAATGGTATTAAGAACCAAAATAGATCCATCTTAGCTAATAATCCAAGTGACAAGAGCAAGCAAAGTGGTTAACAATAATAGAGGAAAGATAATGCATGATTCTTTTAAGTTTTTAATTATTGTATTTTCTTTGTCATGATTGATCCAAAATGTAGGTTTAATATTTTACAACCAATCAACCAATTGAGTTTTTAGAACTGGAGGGCTGAGAGAGAGAGAGGAACAAAGATATACGGAGTTGGAGGGGGAAGAAAGATAGACAGAGTTGGACGGGGAGAGAGAGGGAGGGAAGAAGAAAGACTGAGGGAGAAAGGTGGAGAGAGAGGGAGTGACAAGGAAGAGATGTAGAGAGAGTGAGGGAGAGAGAAGAGTGGGAGGGAAGAGAGAGAGAGAAGGGGAAGAGAGAGAGAGAGGAAGAGGAATAGGGAGGGAGAGAGAGATAGATAGATATGGAGAGAGAGAGTGTGTATGTTTGAGGGGTGAGATAGAGACAGAGAAGAAAAAAGTGGCACATAGATACAAATATAGATATTATTCCATCATAACCCTAGATCTATCAAGAGTCTAGAGGGATCAAATCTCTAGAGTTGTAAACCTTTCCTCAAGTTTTGCACTAAAAATTAAGGTTTGCACCTCCAGAGAGAAGGATCAAATCTCTAGAGTTGTAAACCTTTCCAAGTTTTGCACTTAAAAAAAAGGTTTGCGCCTCTAGAGATTTGATACCTCTCGACCCTTGATAGAGGATCAAATCTCTAGAGTTGTAAACCTTTCCTCAAGTTTTGCACTCAAAAATAAGGTTTGCACCTCTAGAGAGAAGGATCAAATTTCTAGAGTTGTAAACCTTTCCAAATTTTGCACTCAAAAAAGAGGTTTACGCCTCCAGAGATTTAATACCTCTCGACCCTTGATAGACGAGGGATTAAGATGGATATCACACTAACACCATAATGTAACTGTACCACTAACGCACAACTTTATCATCACTAACCATAGCTCACTCTTTAAATCCTTGCGCATTCAATATTATAAATATAAAATTTATCATCACCTTTTTAAATTTAAGAAAGTCAATTCCTTAAAAACACACCACCAAAATAAACTAGCAATATATTACATCACCTTTAATTAAAATTACAATTGGATAATAAATAAATCCATCCTAAATATCCACATAAAAATGAAACTTGAATTAAAAAAACAAAACACCTCCCACAAAAACCCCCCAAAATAAAAAAAATAAAAAAATTAAAAAAGAAATAATATTCTATACTCCTATAATCATATATATTCATGGTAAGAAAAGAGCCATGAGAATTGACTCGCTCGAGAAAAAATCTGACAAAACATGTCCCACTTATGAAGTAAACTATATTATTCTAAATAACAAAAGATATTTAATAAAGAATTTCCATCATTAAATATGTTCTATTATAGTCACATCCCACCAGAGGTATCATACGGCGTTCCTGACATTACACACTCTTTTTTAAGGTTGGCAATATTCTTTGCTTCCCATGCAAGCAGCCCATTTCTGAAATAATTCTAGCTTCCACGAAAATCCTCAGAACTCACCGTCCTCCTCACTCCCTGTTTCCAACTGATAGAGAGCTAAAATGGCGGTGCAAAGTTCATTTGAACCGTACAATACTGTACACTGGACGTTCGAGGTTGATTTGAACTGTACTATATATATTTCATATTTGGATTGTCATCCGGATGGGTTTATAGCTTGAAATATCTGTGTCTGCTACTGTTTTTGGTCACAGGTGTTTCGTCGTTTGACAATTGCTTTTGGGCATGGGATCGTTTGGGTACTGGGGAGAAGCCATGCAAAGGGCGGAAAGCAGCGAAAAGAGGGCCAGATGCAAAATAGTGGTCGGAGAATTCGAGAATCTGGTTCTCAGATGGTCGTTAGATCAGATAATGAACAAAAATCTGTTCAAGAACAAGGTCAGGATCAATTATTTTTATTTATTCAGGAACCAGTTGCCATTACTTGATCTAACCAGGGAATTTATGGTGTTTTGTGGCGAGCTTGATGGCCACACAAATTATTGTTATTGTTATTTTTTGTAATTAGAATTAGAATTTTTTATTTTAATAAAATCTTTCTGGTTCCTCAGCTGGCAGTGCATGGCCAATATTATCTGTTCTGTTAGAGATAATTCTTTGTTCCATCTCCCGTTTTAGCGTATTAGAAAGTGAAGCTCGTATTACCAGCACCAGGGAGTTCAGTAAACTCAGCAGATTTGATGTACACGTGATTGGATTGTTTATTATTAACCTGATAAGTATGGTTTATTTTGGAATAGGGTTTCTAATTAATTATTTTTAGTAAATAATTAGGTGTTTAGTTGGGATTTAACTTTTACCAATATTTTTAATCTATATAAGATTAGATGGTTGAAATTCACATGGTTTTCCACATTTTTCCTTTTCAAATAAATTGGATCCTTATTGTCTTGCTCACGGCATACGTATTTGAAATTGGATCCTTATTGTCTTGCTCACAGCATACGTTCTTCTTCACCACCTGTCTCGCACCATTTCCTCTTCGGTGACCTGCCCCTTTCCTCTTCCTTAATCCTGCTTTGCCTTCACTATGTGTCCGTTTATTCACCACCTGTCATGATACTGCTACTGTATTTCATTGTAGTATGTAAGGCAACCATTGGAACTTTTTCTTAGAGCTTATGAACGGATGTCTATGTGCGTTAGGCCATACTACGCTAATTATTATGATCTCTTAGTTTCTGTATATGCATTTCATGACTAGGATGGTTCGCGTGATTATGATTTTTTGGTTTCTGTACATGATTGTGTTTTTTCCTCGCAGCTCGGGTTCTTTCCCAGGAATTTGCTTGTATTATCGCCGGCTTTTCAAGTAAGCCTATCAGCAAATATTGTGTTAATGTGCAAGACTTAAGAGACATACGATAAAAATTCCCTCCTCTTTCGGGACGTTAAATTTTATTTAAACAGATATGGCGACTCTGTTTTATTGACAGAATAATAGTACAAAACGACCTCCGGAAAATCCGTAATGTTGGGTTGTCCATCTCAGGGCTGTTTTCTTCAGAATTTATGGACCCAATTTTTTCAAAATGACTCTCGGGTACAGTGTTTATCCTATTCTTTAAAATGACCTAATTACCTTAATTTTTCAAAATGACGGTCTAACACAGTGTTTACAGAATATAAGCCTCTACAGGTTCTATTCTTTTTATTTTTTTGAAGATGCTTGTTATTATCGATGTGCTGCAAATGTGCAAAGGTTCTGTAAAACACTTTTGAAAAACCCCTTTGGCTGAGAAGCCACAGGTGGTGGCATCTAGTCTGCCAATTCCCCTCGGAATTGCACATGGTCTCAATCATAATAACAAGATTCCAGTACTAATACAAATTCTAATATGATTTAATATGGGAAATATTAAAAATTCAAGGGCAGCTAGATGATTAGGGTGATTTTCCTTATTTTGATAACGGTTTGTGATGTTTTTTTATTTAACTTGATGTACTTGTAACTAGCTTCTTCTTCTACTTGATTATTATTGTGTTCCTATCATCAAACAAATACCAAACTATGAAGATCAACGAGACAAGAGGACACAAAATGTAGGCTGCTAGCCAGGGCCAAAACCTCTCCTCTTGAGAGTAAAACCCACAAAAATTCTTATCTTCTTATAGAATCTTCAATTGACGAATTCCAAGACCTAAGACTTTTGACAAAGACCCCTCCAAGACCAAGTCAACCTTCCTTTTTGTTAAAATTGGCAACTAGGGCCAAACTCCATGTGGGTCATCTTATTAATGGCAGCTGATATTTTTCTTGGATCCCTCTCGATGAGAGGTGTAGGATTGATCTAAAGATCATCCGATTTCGATAAGTATTCATGGAGATATGAATTTATTTGTGTTATGGGACAATTTGTCAAGGTCGGCCAGCAACCAAATAAACCCCTCATGTGCTCCACATTTTTGTATAAATAAAGGTGCCTTGAATCATTTGAGAACACAACTCTCATGATCTCCCTCTCTCCACTTGTTTTGGGTTTGTCTTCTCTCAAGGAAGACGCAGTGGAGAGGGTCATCTAAAAGAGCCCTAGACGCAGTCATCTAGGAGAGCCCTAGCCGCAGTCTTGGAGGAGATCTGGCCGTAGATCTAAGAAGCCCTAGCTGTAGTCAATAGGAGTTCTAATGCGCAGTAAGGGAGCCCTAATCTGCAGCAAAGGGAAGGCTCTAATCCACAACAAAGGGAGCCCTAATCCGCAGCAAAGGGAAGGCCCTTATCCGTAGCTAATGGGAGCCCTAAACCACTGTCAAGAGGAAGCCCTAAACTATTGTCAAGAGGAGCCTTGAGTCAAGGCCTTAGCCACAACATAAGAAGGACTTCATCCACAGCAGAAGGGACCTTATCATAGCATGAAGCAACGTGGGCATGGACAGCAGCAAGATAGGGAAGCCGCAGTCACAAGGAGGAGAGATTCAAGGTTGTATATGTATGTGTTTGAGTGTAGGTAAGTGTTGTCAGCTTGCCTGAGTTCACGAGGAAAGAAACGCTGCTGTTTGGGTATCATTTGGGAAGGCAGAGTGCTACAGCTAGCTGTTGTGCTAGGCTGCAAGCCAGAGCACACAACTGAGGTTGTGTCAAGGACTGTCAAGGGTGGACAACACCTTCAAAGGGCAGCGTGGCATGAGGGGAAGCTCTTCAAGATAAATTGCAGTCCTAAAAGGACCTATCTCCTTACTGTGTGGTAGCCCTAACTTGAACACAGTCATAACAACAATGGGCAACAATACATATGATCAATATTGCTAGGCATAGGTGCTGCAATGGGACAACATGGCAATGATGAAGTATTTAACATGCATGGTAAAACATGATGCAACATGGGACAACTGCAAGCATGAAGAATCATGGACAATAACAGCATGGTAAACATCGACAAGTAGAGTGCTGTATGGGACAACAGTATAGTACTTGATGCAGCTAGGACACATAGAAGCAATGGTGCAGCAAGCACACGGGCATAGCATGGTGCAGCTGTGGCACTAGGTAAACACTGGGACATCAGCAGCATGAGGTCCAATATTGTGATGAGGGGTGCAGCATGGTGCAACACGATGACGTGCAGCATATGGACGAGATGCAACACATGATAGTTGAATGAGTCACCTTGGAGAATCAGTTGAAGCAACATGTCTTCAACTAATCTCATGTAGAGATAATATATTAGTCGAAGTATTGACTTCTGTTGTAAATGTACTATCTCTCTCTCTCTCTTTGCGCTGAACTATTGAAGATCATATAAGAATTGATGAAGGGTTTCCCCACATTGGGGTTTGTCCCTGGCTAGCACCACATCTTGTGTCCTTTTGTCTTGGCTTGTCTTCTGCGATTTATGTTTATGTTCTATTTGCAATTTACTTTAATGCTGATGTGATTGCTAAAGATATTGAGCTAACTATGAAAATTGAAATAAATTGCTCTAAGCATAGAACATACCTAAACTTAACATGGTATCAGAGCCGAGGTTAAGACAATGCCCAAGCAAGAGTGAAAGAGCAATCACCGAAGACAGTTAGGAAAGGACAAAAGAATCAATGGGTCCTCATCCCTCTTCAAATTCACTGAGGGTGAAATCGAAGTAGAGAATATTATCAGAATGGCGTAGCAGAATACGGCCTACCTAAAGATCACTTCATTGGGAAGACCGAATCTCAGGGTGGAAGGAAAGGCAGATAACTAGTTTGGCCATTATGCGAAGGAGTGTCTGAATGGCAGGGACACATCACTTGATGATGATAACAATCATTCTAGGGACATCTTCAATGATCAGAGGAATGACAATGCAGGTCATCAAGGTAACCACTGACTCTTCAAGAAAGCAAGGAACCCCAGGTATGAAGAATCAAATGTTGTTTCTGATAAGTTAAAGAAGTGCTATCTTGTATTGGCCCTCTCCTTCAGATTCTTTGGGAATTTGGCTTATTGATTGTAGTGCTTCAAGGCACTCCATCAGATAGAAGGGTGCTCTCTCTAATTTGGTAGAGATGGAAACAATCGTGGGATTATACTTAGAGCCAATGCCACCTATCCCAGAAAGGATGTAGGGAATGTTACCTCTCAATTGAATGAGGGTAACTCGATTCACTTACAGAATCTCTTTTATGTACCTGATCGCAAGAAGAACCTAGTGTCCATTTTGACAATGGAAGTCAAAGGTTTCAGGGTGGCATTCATCGATGGAAAGTTACGTGTTTAAAAAATAAAACTTTCTAAGATGATTTTGAGTTCAAGGTTGGCAATTTGTATCAAGTTGCAGGATGGTCCATTGGGGACCATATCAGTTGACACATCTGATCTATAGCACCGATGGTCTACTTATGGGGCCCTACCCGATATGAGTCAGATGGTGACTTAGATGCTTGAATTCAAGAAGAGCATGAAGGTACATGTCTGAGATGTATCGAAGGAAAATCTTACAAGGGGACCTTTCCCCTCATGTAGCAGGTCCACAGGTTTGGAACAACCCGAGGAGTTTGAGATTCATGATCGGGAATCTCATGTATACAGGTGGAAGAAAGCCCTCTATGGCTTGAAGTATAACACCCCGGGCATAGTATGAGAGGATTGATAGTTGTCTGATGAAGCTGAGATTCACTAGGAGTGAAACCAATCCAAACCATTGCTCGAAGGTTGTGGATGATAGACCTCTCATACCGACACCTTTTGAGGATGACCTATTTTTGATAGGTGCAGACCCTCTCACTTGCAGAAGTAAGAGGGAGTTGGATTCCAGATATGGAATGTTAAACTGCAAGCCCTTGACTACCTTGATGATCTTAACTTTCAGAAGTTATATGGTGGTGATGCCGGACCAGATTTGGGAAATGCCTCTGAGTTTCATAAACTCATCTGCATTGATGTTCTTGGTAAACTTTCGTCCGTATATATGCTTTGCAGTTAGCATGGTGAGCTCATATTTGGTTGAGCCTTACTAGATTGGTGCCAAGAATCTTTTGAGATATCTTCAGGGCACAATCTCATGGATTGAGATACACTGCCGGAAATATGAAGCTGCATGATTATTCGAATGCTGATTGGGCAGGCAGTGTGGAGGATCGCTAGAGCACTTCTCACTGTTGGTTCTCTCTGGATTTTGCTTCGATATCATCGATGAGCAGGAAGCAAAAGTCGGTTGCTATAAGCACTGCCGAGACCGAATACATAGCTACGAGCATGATCTCGTGTGAAGCTGCCTGGTTGTGGAAGCTCATTAGTCAGCTGTTTGTACACATGATGACCACTGTGATTTTTTGTGACAACCAGGGGGGATTCGATTATTGAGGAATCCCGTATTCGATGATTGCTCCAATAGATAGACATCAGATACTACCTTATCTGGGATATGGTAAGTCGATGAGCGAGGAGGCTCCATCGCATTGAGACTGATGTACAGGTCGCAGACATTTTGTCAAAGCCTCGGAAAGGTCAAATTTGTGATTTTCCCAAATGACTTGGAGTTGTTGAGAGACCTTCGTATAAGGGTCCTACATGTTGCATGCACTGAGCTCTGGGAGCTCTGGGGGGCTTGGGGTACTTACTGGAGCGACATACAACCACAGGGTGACTCACCCTCCCCTGGTGATGCGCTATGTACAGGGTGACAGGTTCAACCTTTCCTTGTGATACCTCGTGGTGACTATGGAACAGGATGATTAGTTCTCCTATGGGCCGGGATGATTAGTTCTCTCGTGGCAACTATGGAACAGGATGATTAGTTCTCCTGTGGGCTGGGATGATTAGTTCTCCCATGGCAACTGTGAGCCAGGATGATTAGTTCTCCTATGGACAGGATGATTAGTTCTCTTGTCGAGGCATCCTATCCATGCAGTCTGGAACTCATGGGAAGTACCTTTCATCTGATCAATGAGCAGGGAAATGGGGTTAGGGACCATAGTAGTACTATCGATGGATGCATCGTTGTATTTATCGTACTCCCTATGCTAGGATGACCTCCATTGATCTGGGATCAATGAAACTGATCTAGGATCAGTATGAGTGGTTTGAGACACTCTCTTGTGATATTGATCTGGGATCAATAAAACTGACTTCGGGTCAGTAAGAGTGATATGACACACTCTCTTTAGATGAAACTGACTTCGGGTCAGTAGAGAATGGTATGAGACATTCTCGATCAATTCTTCTTCTTCATGGTTCAGCAGAGCAGAATTGAGCAGAGCTCAGCAAAGCAGAACTGAGCAGAGCTCAGCAGCAGAGCAGAACAGTGCAGGGCACTGATGGCAGAGATAGTACAGTCAGACATATAGATCAGCGGATGGAGTTCTCCCTAGTTGAGAGGGAGTGTTAAAATTGGCAACTAGGGCCAAACTCCATGTGGGTCATCTTATTAATGGCAGCTGATATTTTTCTTGGATCCCTCTCATTGAGAGGTGTAGGATTGATCTAAAGATCATTCGATTTGAATAAGTATTCATGGAGATATAAATTTATTTGTGTTATGGGACAATTCGTCAAGGTCGGCCAGCAACCAAATAAACCCCTCATGTGCTCCACGTTTTTGTATAAATAAAGGTGCCTTGAATCATTTGAGAACACAACTCTCATGATCTCCCTCTCTCCACTTGTTTTGGGTTTGTCTTCTCTCAAGGAAGACACAGTGGAGAGGGTCATCTAAAAGAGCCCTAGACGCAATCATCTAGGAGAGCCCTAGCCGCAGTCTTGGAGGAGATTTGGCCACAGATCTAAGAAGCCATAGCTGCGGTCAATAGGAGTTCTAATGCGCAATAAGGGGCCCTAATCCGCAGCAAAGGGAAGGCTCTAATCCACAACAAAGGGAGCCCTAATCCGCAGCAAAGGGAAGGCTCTAATCCGCAACAAAGTGAGCCCTAATCCGCAGCAAAGGGAAGGCTCTAATCCGCAGCAAAGGGAAGGCTCTAATCCGCAGCAAATGGAGCTCTAACCGTAGCAAAGGGAAGGCCCTTATCCGTAGCTAATGGGAGCCCTAAACCATTGTCAAGAGGAAGCCCTAAACTGCTGTCAAGAGCATAGTTTTAAAATTCGGCCGATTCGAAACGGAAACGGCCGAGTTGATCCGTTTCATTGCCCAAAAATGTGACTCGGTGGAGAAAACGGTTCAGTTGACTCGGCCGAGTCATTCAATGACTCAGCCGAGTCATGGCTGACTCGGCCAACTCGGCCGTTTTCGTATTGACTCGGCCGAGTCATAACCAGTGGCCTGTAATCCCATGAAAACAACGATTTGAAATTTTTTTAATGAAATTTTGAAGTGTTTGCTGATTGGTTTGGACTCCAATGTGTTTTATGAATTAGTTAAATGTTATTTGGAGTCCATTTCCCCCTCCCAAACCCTATTTAACACACTCAAATGCTCTCTACTGTTGATATGCTATTCAAATTTCATGGTAATGTTAAATTCTTAAAGTAAAAGTGACATTCTCTTTAATCGTGATTTTCATCTTTTTACTTAAATTTTTAACATTACCATGAAATGACTCAGGATGTTTGAGAGTGGTTTCGGCCTCATTGGATTTCATATGGAGAAAGTAGAATTTTAGATTTCATTCAAAATCCAGCAGACTTATCAGTTTTTCAGGATTTCAGGATTGGAGGATTGCAATGTTTCCATCGAATTTGGTCATGTATTAGGGTATGGAACTCGTATTTAATTAAGAGCACCAATCCCTCTATGTACCTTGATGTTAGTGACATTGGTTGTCGAACTCCTCTGGGATTCGCTCCCAAACCAGGAGCTTCTGAAAATGTCGTTCCTGCTCCCGTTTTCGCTCTCGCTCCCCACTTTCGCTCCTGCTCCCAAGTAACACTGAGCTAGATGATGTTGGCAACTCTAGTAGTAGCCAGGGCCCAGTAGTACTGGTCACAAACTTTTGTTGTAGAGGCCATTTATAGCCTCCTTGGTTATGTGTTTTTGTTTTGATCTTTATATCATCATCGTGTATGTATTGGACAATGCACTGGGTGCCATTTTGATATAATGGATATATTCATGAGCTTACTTTGATCATATATTGTCTTCTATTTATATTCTAATGCTGTGTGTTTGGAAACATGAATGAAAATCTTTAAAATTATGTGTTTTTATAAAAAATAAATATTTAATGTATTTTTTACAACGACCGAGTCATTGAAATCGAGCCGGCCGAGTCGATACCGAGTCGGAGTCGGAGTTCTAAAACATTGGTCAAGAGGAGCCCTGAGTCAAGGCCTTAGCTGCAGCATAAGAAGGACTTCATCCGCAGCAGAAGGGACCTTATCATAGCATGAAGCAACATGGGCATGGACAACAGCAAGAGCGGGAAGCTGCAGTCACAAGGAGGAGAGATTCAGGGCTGTATATGTATGTGTTTGAGTGTAGGTAAGTGTTGTCAGCTTGCCCGAGTTCATGAGGAAAGAAATGCTGCTGTTTGGGTATCATTTGGGAAGGCGGAGTGCTATAGCGAGTTGTTGTGCTAGGCTGCAAGCCAGAGCACACAACTGAGGTTGTGTCAAGTCTGTCCAGGGTGGACAACACCTTCAAAGGGCAGCGTGGCATGAGGGAAAGCTCTTCAAGATAAACTGCAGTCCTAAAAGGACTTATCGCCTGATTGTGTGGTAGCCCTAACTTGAACACGGTCATAACAACAATGGGCAGCAATACATATGATCAATATTGCTAGACATAGGTGCTGCAATGGGACAACATGGCAATGATGAGGTATTATAGCATGCATGGTAAAACATGATGCAACATGGGACAACTGCAAGCATGAAGAATCATGGACAATAGCAGCATGGTAAAGCATGGACAATTGCAAGTAGAGTGCTGTATGGGACAACAGTATAGTACTTGATGCAGCTAGGACACAAAGCAACAATGGTGCAGCAAGCAGATGGGCATAGCATGGTGCAACAAGCAAATGGGCATAGCATGGTGCAGTCGTGGCACTAGGTAAACACTAGGACAACAGTAGCATGAGGTCCAGTATTGTGATGATGGGTGCAGCATGGTGAGGTGCAGCATATGGACGAGATGCAACACATGATAGGTGAATGAGTCACCTTGGAGAATCAATTGAAGCAGCATGTCTTCAACTGATCTCATGTAGAGATAATATATTAGTCAAAGTATTGACTTTTGTTGTAAATGTACTATCTCTCTCTCTCTGTTGAACTATTGAAGAACATATAAGAAGAATTGATGAAGGGTTTCCTCACATTGGGGTTTGTCCCTGGCTAGCGCCACATATTGTGTCCTCTTGTCTTGGCTTGTCTTCTGCAATTTATGTTTATGTTCTATCTACAGTTTACTTTAATGCTGATGTGATTGCTAAAGATATTGAGCTAACTATGAAAATTGAAATAAATTGCTCTAAGCATAGAACATACCTAAACTTAACAGATTTTGATGAGCTTTCCTTACACAACTTCGAGCAACAAACTTCGACCTTCCAACAACTTCAACCCCGACAACGATTTCTGCAACTTTGACCTAGTAGCGTCAACAACTTCGACCAAGATGCAACTTCATAGCTTCGACTTGATGCAACTTCACAACTTTGACCTTGATGCAACTTCCCAACTTCACTTCGATCTTGCAACTTCACTTTGTCCTAGTAGCTTCACATGTAGCTTCACTTTGTCCTAGCAGCGTCTTGGCATGTGAGAGAGAGAGCCAAAAACTTTAATTCCAACTTCTTTCTTGAACTTCGCTTGCTTCTTAGATTTCTTCTCCTTATGATCGAACTGCTTCTCTTTCTTGAACGAATGCCTTGGATATGTGCTTCAAATGAGGTCGAATGCCTCTTATATATAGGGTTCCCAGGGGTACGAATTGCCTTCGTGTGGCCCACTTGATTTCTTGCAGGCTGAATTGATCTTGGAGGGTCTTTTGACACAATTTTGACTCAAATAAGTTCTTGTGACTTGTTACAAGATGCCCAATGGGGTCTTTTATATATGACAATAGCTCTATTGACTTCTTGACTCTATGACAAACCTAAAGCACTCAATGGGTAGTTGACCTACAAATAAATTGACTTTGAGCATGAAACCCATGGTACAAAAATAATAATCATAATTTTCTTTCCTTTTACAATATACAAGAATCAAGAATACATTTCATATTTATGGAAACCAAACCTAGTTACATATTTCAACAGTAAAAATATATAAAAGAAAAATCCAATGACTTTAATTTGGAAATATGAGAACAACAGATGGTTCTGAAAAACATTCTTAAATGATCTCTTTGGTTGAGAAGCCACAGGGGGCATCTACACTGCCTATTCCCTTCGGCATTGCACATGGTCTCAACCATAATAAAAATATTCCAATACTAATACCAATACAAATTCAAATATGATTTGATAGGGTAAAAATATCAGTGTTGCAAACATTTGATTTTATTGGGAAAAAATCTCGAAATTGTGATTTTTGGCGGTGATATTTTATGTTTACTAAAGTTTGTCGATTTTTACTGATATTTATAATTTTGGTTTTCCAAACCCTTGCTGATTTTATCCCATGCTGATATTTACAACATTAAAAAATACATAACAAAAAATTGTGACTTCAATTTGGAATTATACATCCCAATGATAAAAAATCATATGCGTTTTGTTCCAAAATTCTGAAGAATTTTAATACGAGGAATTTGTAATAAATCACAAAATTTGTAGATTTTTAAAGTTGTTTCTTTTTCTCTGAAATACTTTGGAGATTTTTGATATTTTGAGCTATTTATTTTCGGTCTATGGGTGGATTGGTATTCAAAATATGAGTATCTTATCAAGACAATTAAGAGGTTGACCTTGCAATATCCGTACTGTACTGAATATTAGCTGTGTTTGCGCCCTGCTGATTTTTTTTTACAGCAAAGTGCAATATGGCCGATCTCACTACCATCGTACCAATCGGATTAAACTGGATTGTATAGGTGAGACATCTGACAGTCCACGTGGGACGAAGCATGTCTCTGGGGAATAACTTTGATGGGGTCATGAAACAGCGCCACTTTACCAACTAACCAAGATCCTGTTGACCATGTTCTGTTCTTGACATTCTACTCTATCAGAAGCCCAACAAGGTCCTCTTGGCTACATACCAACCAAACAACGAAGATGCAAACAGATATGCAAATCCAAACTCGAGATTTCAAACTCTTCTTTGGGAATGAGGCCCGCTCCACAACAGTGTTTCTTTTAATTAAAGCTTCATCTCTTGGCGGGTAAATTCAGACTCCCGAGAGCTGAGAAGCCTGGCTTGCTTGTCTTTAAGTTTATACCACCTGTGCAAGGTTGGCCTTCATGTCCTTTACTTGCTTCTCCAAGGTGGCGATGTTGCACAGGCCATCTTTAACGTTGGTGATGCTTTGTTCCAATTCCTACCGCTTGGCATCCACACTAGACAGTTTTTCTTTATGAATGTCTTGTGGTCTGCCTGCCCCCTGATCCTTTCCTTTTCTGCATTCTATCTTAAGCTGAACCACCATTCTTTTAACCTATGTTACCAGAAAGGAGGAACATGAAGTGGAACATCAATCGGGAAGCAAAACAGGGAGTCATGAATGGAGCAGGAAACGAAAAAAAGAAACATCAATGGGATAAGAAATTGGGCTAGAACGTTTTGTGGGAAAAGAAATATAAACAACCCCACTCATTCCTTCGTGCATATTATATGCATATAAAGTTATTACTAACGCATTAGTGTTCTGTTAGGATGGGAATGTAAATGAGAATAAGAACGGGAAACCAGTCTTTTGATGAAGTTTCTATAAGATAAAAGATAAGATAAAATAATTTTATTAATGTTTAACAAATGACTATAAAAATAAGTGCACTCGATTAAAAGAGTACAATTAGTGTAATGGAAAGTGGGAGTGCAAAGAGTACAATTAGTGTAATGGAAAATGGGAGTGCAAAGGCAGTTCCTAAAACTTTTTCTTTTCTATGTGGTTCATGGATCCCGGAGATCGTCTACAGGATATTTGTACCAGACAGATCTACCCATAGGGATCACTTCCTGCTGGCTCAACCACAGATCCCGACCCCGAGAGTGTCAAGAGAATTGAACCTGAGACTTCTCAATAGCAATTTGCAAAGTTGCTTTAACAACATGGACTCGACCAGCTGAGCTAACCCTAAGGGCTTAAGCGACTCCTACAGCTATGGTAACATCAACCAGAAAAAAATAATATCTAAGATCATATCAACATAGCTTTCAACTATGTGGACCTTCCCATTGAGTACTGCCAGGATCACAAGGTTGTCTTCCTTGAAAATTTGAAATCCTTGAAGTGTATCCTCTATTTCTTGACGTGTTAGGGTACTTTAAAACTTTTATAATGCTTTGTAGTCATGCTTTGTTAGATTTTTGCCTGTGCTGCTGACCTTTTGATTCTCCTCCAGCATTGGAACACTTCTGTTGATTCAGCTGATTCAGCACACTTTGATTTCTCTGCAACAGAGAGGGCAATGTGTGGGGGGGGCTGCTACACTAGTGGAAGCCTTTATGAGTTGCTGCTGCTTGTTACCCCCTAATCTGGCATAGGGTTAGTTCTGATAATTTCACTTTATGGAGCCTTGGACAGTGGGGACCCTGCCTGGTTTCTCATAGTATGCCCAGTTAGAGGGTATTAATACAAGGCAGTTCGTGAAGATCTCTTGTATGGTGTGATATATCCGAGGATGTCAAAGTCATGGGCTCTATTTTTTTGATGGATCCATGAAGAACAGATCTCTTAGGAAGACTTCAAACCTTATCATGTTTTCAATAATAATAAAGCCTCACCCAGGCTGTTATGAAATCAAGTTTCTATTTGATAAAGATTGCTGATTATTTCCAGAATTGCAGATTGTGGGAGAAGGCCTACCGTTGGTTATGAGATGTTTGGACAATAGAATGATCAACATTGATCCTGTTTGTCTTGCGTTTCAGATTGTTTCATCTGCTTACTGGTTATGTTTTTAAAGTGTGTTTTGGCTGTATGCTATTGAAGGATGGATTTTGGAGCAAGCAGACGTCTAAAGGATTCAAAATAATGTAAGGGTATAGCAAGCAGACGTCTAAAGGATTCAAAATAATGTAAGGGTATTAAGGTCTGGTCTGAGTTCCTTCATGGTGGCATGCATGGTGATTTGTTCAAGTCTGATTGTAGGCCACAGGGAAAGAGCATGCTTTGCAGATTTCTTTTCTAGTAGACTTCACATCAAACAACAAGATGTTTTCTTAGATCTGAAAGATGGAGTGCCCTGGCTGCAAAATAACATTGGGTGCTTTCACCACACTTGGCATGAAATAAAGAGGTGTTGGAAGAATTCTTGTTATTTATGTCCAAGGAGACACCATCTCAAGAAACTAATCACATAGGCTTGTAGAGGACTTCAAGCCCTTTTCAACAAGTATTTACTTGCCTCCTAACTTCTCCTCGTTGAAGAGATATTGAATTTACAAGTTAGAGAATCATATTTTTGAAATCGACCAACATGAGCCGACATGAACACAAGTCAGCCCTCTCCAAGAGATGTGTCTATTCAAAACAGGATCAAACAAGTATAAATAGAAGAATTGAGACCTTTGTTGAAGCATATTGAAGACATCTTTTGGAGCAGCCTTGTTGAAGCATTGTTGAAGCTTATTGAAGATATATTTGGAGCAACCTTGTTGAAGCATTGTTGAAGACATCCTTTGGAGAAGCCTTGTTGAAGCATTATTGAAGGCAATCTTGGATCATTATTGAAGACATTTTGGAGAATTTTTGAAGTAAGTATCTCTTGTAAAGTTTTGGTTTGACCAAGTTGGAGCTTGGAATTGTTGAGAGGATTGGAGTCCTCATTTTTGACCAAGTTGGAGCTTGGAAGTTGTTGAGAGGATTGGAGTCCTTATTTTGACCAAATAGGAGCTTGGATCTGTTCAAGGTTGGAGACTTGAAAAAGTCAAAGATTTTGTTGTATGGGTTGGAGCCTGATTTGTTGTACAAGTAACAAGAGGATTGGAGTTCTCACTATTTTGATCAATAAAATTATTTTTGTTCTATCTCTTGTGTCTTGGACTATTTTGTGATAAAAATTTTAACTGGCATAAAATAACAATTTGTCTCAATAAGTTTGTAGAGAAAAATCAACCTGTCTCAATTAATCCCAATTAATTAACCCATTTCCCTAAGTTAGGAAAATAATTAAAACTAGTTAATTAAATCTAATTAAGACATTTCACTTAGAAACTTTTTTTGGGTATTGCAGATAATTAATCCACATGTGCTCCTAGCCTCATAAACACCATCTAAGACTAGAACACTCGTCTGAGCTCTTCAAAAACTAACACTCGCTCTTAGCGATGAAGATGTTCTCCACTACTCAAACAAACTATGCCTGTCCCAAGGACTTCGTCAGAATAATTGCAATTTGTTGATCTCTAGAAGCAGACTGTAGCCGAATTGATCCACGCTGTACACAGTCCCTGATGAAGTGGTATCTGATGTCTATGTGCTTCGACCTATCGTGAAATATTGGATTCCCAGAGAGCTTGATGCAACTGTGATTATTACAGTAAACACTGGTCGACTCCAACCTTTGACCAAATAGTGCCACTAGCAGCTTTTGAAGCCATATGGCCTCACATGTAGCCATGCTCACTGCCATGTATTCTGCCTCTGCAAAACTCAGTGCCATGAACTTCTGCTTCTTGTTGTACCAAGAGACAACCCCTGATCCAATACTAAAGCAACAGCTTGAGGTGCTTTTTCGATCCAATGCACTACCTGCCCAGACTGCATTTGTAAACCACGTCAACCTGATACTATCACCTCAAGTAAATCGCAACCCATACTCGACTGTACCTCATGGATATCACATCACATGCTTTGTTGTTGTCCATTGTACCCTCTACAGTTCAACCATGAATTGAATAAGAGTATTGACTGCAAAGCAAATGTTTGGCCTTGTGTTGACCAGATACATCAGAGAGCCAATAAGCTGTCTATACAAGGTGGGGTTCACTGTATCCTCCTCTGATGCATTTATCTTCCTCCAGGTGGTAATCATAGGAGTAGACATGGGTCTATAGTCTAACATCCTGAATTTCTTCAGAATCTCCATAGCATATCTCCCTTGACCAAGGAAGATTTCCCCATCTGTCTGCCATACCTTCAGACCTAGAAAATAATGCATTAGCTCCAAATCCTTCATCTCGAACTCTGCTTCCAAGTTCCTCTTACTGTCTTCTATGAGCCGTGGTGATCCTATTAGAAATAGATCATCCACATTCAACATGAGAATGAGAGGCTCACCTCCTACCATCAAATTGTAGAGGTTCAAGTCCACCTCACTCTTCACGAGCCCATTTGCTACAAGTAATTGTCGATTTGACCATACCATGCTCTAGGAGCTTGCTTGAGTCTGTATAGAGCTCTCTTCAACTTGCATACATGAGTATCCCTCCCATGCATCTCAAATCCCTTTGGTTGTTCGATGTACACTTCCTCTTTGATCACTCCGTTCAAAAAGGTTGTCTTGACATCCATTTGATGGATCTGCCATTCCATTTGTGCTTCTAGAGAGATCACGACCTCGATGGAAGTGTATCTGGCCATTGGAACGGAAGTCTTCTCATAGTCTATGCCCTCCTTTTGAGCAAAACCCTTGGCCATGAACCTAGCGTTGTATTTCTCCACACTGCCAACTACAACATGTTTGATCTTGTAGATCAAACGAGAACCAAACATTGCCCTAACTAATGGTCTAGGCATTGCCTCCCACACATCATTCAGCATGATGGAGTTGTACTCCACCATCGCATCTTGCCATACTTGATTCTGTGTAGCCTCTTAATAAATGGAAGGCTCACTGTCAATGAGCTCGCTCATCAATGCCTTGTACCATGAATACCTTTTTGGTGGTCTCATGTCCTTGGTGCTTGATCTAGGAGCTCCCACAAACTCTTGCACATCTCTCAATGTCTAAAGCACCTTTGTGTTTCTTTTCCCTCTGGTAGTGGGTGGAGCTTAATGTTCCTTTGCCTGCTGCTGTTGCTCCACCTGTTGTGAACTCTCCTCTACCCCTGCACCTGGCCCTGTACTAGTAATTATACTTGTACTAATGCCTTGAGCTTGAGATCCTTGTTCATCCCTTGGAGCTTCTACTAGCTCACTTTGATCATCTACTGGCAACTCGCGAGATCTCTTGAAGGCTTTCTCCTCCTGGAACTTCACATCTCGTCTCATGATGATCTTCTTACTGCTTGGGATATAGATCCTATATGCCTTGGGCATTTCGCTATAGCCAATGAAATGGTCCTTCTCTGCAGTTGAATCCAACTTGGTGCATTTGTGATTTGGCACATGACAATAAGCTATTTTGCCAAAAATCCTAAAGTGCCCGACTTTTGGGTTCTTTCTTGTAAACGTCTCCACGGGTGTCATCTTCCCCAATGCCTTGTGCGGAACCTTGTTTTGAATATGTACCAATGTACTACATGCCCTTGCCAAGAGAAATCTAGGCATGTTTTGGTCATAGAGCATCGCCCTCGCTACTCCAACTATCGTCCTATTCTTCGTCTCTGCGACCCCATTCTGATGTGGGTTATATGGAGCTGTCCACTCTCACTTGACACCCTCCTTTTCACAAAACTCCTTGAAGGCTTTCTCCTTATACTGGCCTCCATTATCTTTATGAAGAACCTTTATCTTCTTTCTTGTCATGTTCTCCACAAGAGCCTTAAATTCATGGAAGCGACTGAAGGCTTTGTCCCTTGTCTTCAAGAAGTATATCTAGGTCTTCTTGGAAAAGTCATCAGTGAATGTTACTAAGCACTCATAAACGCTAAGAGATTTCCTAGATAATGGGCCACATATATCAAAAGGTATTAACTCAAGCACACCCTTGGCTCTATTGTTAGTCCTAGGAAACACTGCTTTTGCAAATTTCCCAAGCAAGCACCCTCTCCAAACATCATCCTGATTTGTGCTAATTTCTGGAACTCATATCACAGTCTCCCTGAGAAATCTAAGTGTTCCATGATGGATGTGTCCCATCCTCCTATGCCATAATTCTCCCATGTCCCTGCTACTGCTATTGCTAACTGGTACCTTTGGAGTGCCCAACTGCAACTTGTATAACTTGTTGCTTCTTACCCCAATTTGTTTCGCAGACTTCCAAATCCGATGCTTAATGTACACCTTCAACCCTCGAAAGTAGACATCATATCCCTTATCCTGAAGAGTTGACACTGAAATAAGGTTCATCCCTATACTTGAGACATGCAACACTCCTGTAACAATAGTACTCTTTCTTGACTCCCTCTAAAAAGTAACTGTCCCTCTCTCGACTGGAGTGCACTTGGACTTGTTGCCCATATGAATCTGGAAGCCAATCTCCTCTTCTTGGTAACTAGAAAAGTATTCTTTAACCCCCGATTGCATAATGGATAAAGTACCTTTTGATCATAAGCCCACCTTCCAACAATACTCTTGATAAATGGGTGAGGAAGCATATGACTGACGCAGATGGCAAAGATATGAATGGCACGTCACATTGGCTACAAAGTGGCTCTCGGGGGCTGCTGGCTGGAAGAGATGACTAGGAGAAAGGTTTCTTCTAGGATTCACCCACTTTTGGTGGGTAACATAACCAAAGTTTAATTTTGCAGCATTAATCCTTCATCTCATTATCTTCGCCTAACATTAGTATGTAAACATTTTTTAGCATTCTGAAACTCATGCACATTTACACATAAAATATACACCAAATGTAGAAGGGGAGTGACCCATGACCTTGCTCCAAAGAATATATTACAAGATGTAATCTTTACATGTATGTCATTAGCATGGATAGAGACCCTACCCAAGTCACCTGGTTATATACAACAAAATACACACAAAACTTCCCACAAAAAGGTTGTTGCAACTTGATCCACCCTATCGCAAGGTTACCCACATGGTTCGACTGTCAGAATGACCTGCTGGCTCACCTTCCCACTGAACGGATGGAAGAGCGATTACTCTCTCCCAAGCTTCCCTCATTTTGGTTGTGGCCCTCCTCATCTTGTCTATCTCAACTTGTGGCCCGATTGCTACTTGCACTACTCAACTAAGTGGATGATATGATGTGTGATGTGTTGTGTTGTTTCTCCCAACTTGTTTTCTCCTTTGTATACTTATATGTGTTGTGGGGAGGCCAAGGGGCACGTTCCTTGGATTTCCACTACACATTGTGTCTCCATAAGTCAAGTAGACCCTTGCACAAATGTTTTATCTACCCACTTCGGTTGAGCTGACCCATAGTTCATTTCGACTCGCCCATACTTTAGTTGAGTTGATGCACGATCATGACAAATCTCACCCACTTCAGATTGGTTCATCACAAGGTCATCCCAACTGTGTCGCTTGTCACACTTTAAGGGGGCATGCATCCATTGCACACTACATTGTCTTGGCCTATGTGTGCCCACATGGTGCCATAAGTGAATTCGTCTTGAGTGTGTGCTTTCTCGAGCCTAGCTTGCCAAGTCGAGTCATCTCGGTTGGGCATGCGTGCCTGCCGTGACATCCAAGTGTGTTGATCGGTCATCTTGTGCACTCATGTTGCCTAATGGCAAGGAAACCCAAATTTGTCCAAAATGTCACAACTATCGTTGCATTTCTTGCAATACCATGTTGTTTTACTCGCATGGCTTTGGTGAAGTGTGTGCTCAACTTGAGGGCATTACATCCTCCCTCATTCAAAATAATTTTTGTCCTCAGCAATGCTCCAATTCATAACTACCTTAGTCACAAATCATAGTGTTGCATCATGAATTATTACTCCCTGGATAATGTCTCTGTTTGCATCTCTACCAAAATCACTCCAACGTGTCCTTCATGTGTTGGATCCCCCTGTGGCTCCTGGCTAATTAGGTCGTTGATTTGGTCATCACACTAAACTCTATAAGAACTCATGTCGCTAAGACAACTACAATATCCTCGAACCTTAGATCATCCAAGCAACCCCATCACATATACTCTCCAAGTGCATGTGGTAACTTGAAGGCACCCTACAAATGACTCGACATATTGACTACAACAATGAGCCAATGCTTGTCATGGCTCAATGTGAAGGTGACGTGTGGTAATCATGGCGACCACCACCTCCTCTAAGTTCCATTTAACATGCTGGAAGTACGCCTCCATAATTCTCCGTAGGCTACCTCAACAAGGGTGGATGAGAACCAATCCTACATTCCACTTCTACAAGACGCTCCAACTGTAAATCACATGGTCAACCACCTCCTAAGTCACTTGTGGTTGATCCAACCTCCTACCTGTCCTTATTGCTGCAAAATCTGGTAGGCTTGGTCTCAAGCCTCGCTAAGCGAGGAGCCAGTGTTGATTTCTGGCAGCATCGGATGTGCTCTAAGCCTCAAAATTTGCAGGGAGGCTAGGACACAGGTATTCTATAATACCCAGAAACTGTTTTGGGAAATTCCATCCGGAGACAGTTTTATTAAAATAATTAATTATTTTTAATGGATGCCTAAGTCTAAACTTAGGAAATTAAAACAATTAAAGGGTATTAATTACACTGGGTGTGAAACTTCTAGAAGAAGACGAGGATCAAGTCAAAATGATATGAGCCATTGATTAGAATCTAATCTGGGTCGTTGATCAGTCAATGAGAGGATTATAAGAAGAGGCTTGATGGGCATTTGGAAAATACATCGAGTGAGAGATCAGAGATCGATTTTCTCAAGAGAGCAATGCAGCAGTTGCCGGAGAAGGTGATTGAGGAGATTTCTTGCAGTGAGGGGTAGGGATAATTTTCCGGAGGAAGTTTTCTTGATCTAGAGAGTGCAAGGCAGAGAAGGCAAAGAGTAGTCCGGAGAGACAGCGCTGCGCCACGCAGAGGCAGGGCAGAGCTATGCTGTGGCAGTGCAGAGCTTTAGAGGGAGTCCATACTTTTGTTGGGGAATAGTCGGGATCTAGTGCAGAAGCTGGGGTGTGAGATCAAGAGGCCAAAGGGCCAAATTTTCCAGCGAGCAAAGGATAGAGAAGAGGTGTAGCGCAATCCCAACACCAGTTGCAGTAACTGTATGGGTATGATGCAACACTACGTAGAGACTGCATAGAGATAGGGCAAAGGCTCATCTCCAGCGCAGATAAGTGTCGGATTTCCTAGTGACAGGGTGAGATCTTCTCACTATCTTTTTGTCTAGTTAGATCTCTGTATAGGATTTCCAATTTGGGCATCCGAAGAGTTGTACTTAGAAATTACTGCATAATAATACAAACCCTCAGCTGTTGCTCCGGTTTTCCCGCATTGGGTTTTTCCGGGGACATTTGTCCAAAAACAACGGTGTCAGTTGTGTGCGTGGTCATTTCTTCTTGCTCAGTTCTTGTTTCCGCATATAATTTAATTAGTGAAGGTTGCAGTCGTATTTACTTCAATATTTACAGTGTAACATAGTAAATAACTTGCATGAATTATCAAGTAGGAGAAGCAATATCAATTTGCTGCAGTAGAGATTTGGGTCTCCAAAATTTCACATGGTATAAGAGCGTAGGTGAAGCAAGAGAGCAGATTGGAAGAGCCTAGCGTTGAAGAGAAGGAAGGAGATCGAAGTTTTGTGTAGACAACAGATCAAATCCCTAGAGGGATTGCACAATCTAGGCTAGGAGGGCAAGATTCTCAAGGAATATCTATCTCTAAGTGAGTTGACAGAGAGGTAAGATTTCCAGATCGAGATTTTTCAGCGGCAATGTTGAAATTTGGTACCAGAGGACAGGTGGTTCCCTAAGGCTTTGATCTTTGGCCTAGGGAAAAGTGTCCAAAAGAATTTAATTTTTCTCCTAAAGTGACTTTATAATTTTTATAAAGTCAAATTTAATTTAAAAGTGACTTTAAGTGATAAAGTTACTAAAGTCTAATTTTAAAGTGACATTTATAAAGTCAATGAAAAATTAGAAAGGAAAAGTGACTTTGGAAATAAATGACAAAGTGGGTCTTTATTAAAGTGAGGTGAATTAAAAAATAGAAAGTGAGATTTAAATGAGCATTTAATCTCAGCCCTAGATCTCAATCTATTTCAGCCATTGGATTTAGGGATCACCCAAAAGTCATTTAGGGTTGGATTAAGGGAGGAAAAGGAGAAAAATATCATTTTTTTCTTTCATGAGCAGATTGAGAGAGAGAGAGCAAGAGAGCAAGGGAGATTTTTGGACAAGGAGGATGAGGAGGCAGCAGCTTGGCACACATACCAAGGCAGCATTTAAGCAAATCCGTACAGTTGAATGAGCAAGCAGTAAAAGGCAGATTTTTGCTGAGCAAACAGTAAAAGTCAGATTTGTTTTTGCATAGAAATCGAGGCAGCGGATTTTATGCACAAAAATCGAGGTACGTACAGCCTGTTCGTACAGTCTGTACAACTGCACGTACCGTCCGTACAGCCGTTCGTACCTTCCGCAAAGTAGCCGTACAACGTTGTGTTGCTGTTTGGAAATTTCCAGTGGGCTGTGAGGCTTAGAAATCGAGATAAGTTGTAAATTTGCTTGCTGATTTTTGCTGAAAATTTCTCACTGTAAAAATTGCATTTTCAAAAATAAATAAGAGCTCTTGAATTGGTTTTCCCCAAGAGTTGTAGGGGGTTTTTCCAGGGTCACATTGACAAAAAATTACTGTGTTTAAATGTTTTAAATGGCTGTTTGTAACTGCTGAATTTTATTTCTGCATTTTCAGCATTCTGTAAAATTTCCAGAATTTGTGTTTTTAGCAAAAATTTATTTTTTTTCAGTGTTAAATGTATGGATATGGGAATGGGCATTTAACTATATGGGAGAAATAAGGTGAAATTGAAAACCGGGGTGGGAAACAGAAATTTTTACATAGTATCAGAGCTTGAGTGCTAAAGGGCAGTTTGGGACAGCAAGGAGGAAAATTACAGCCTGCTGATTTTTCACTCAGAAAATTCCAGCAAGCTGATTTTTCACAAATAGCAGTTTTTATCTTTACTAGAACAGTGCTATTTTTCAGTTTTAGGACAGCAGGATGTCATTGGGATTGAGGGTGGAGGATAGGTTGGATGGGCATACAAACTACAGCGTTTGGAAGGAGAGAATGCAGAGTATCTTTGAGGAGGCAGAAGTCTGGAACATCATGGTGCATACCACATAGAACCCTGTTGTTGTGCCTACTGATGCCACTCAGTTGGCTGAGTATAATAAAAAGAACAACAAGGGTAAGAGACTGATTCTAGACGGAATCAAAGACCATTGCATTCCTCATGTGAAAGGAAAGAGAAATGCCCATGAGATGTGGACAACATTGTCCAATCTCTACTAGAGTACCAATGAGAACCGGAAAATGGTCCTGAAGGAGAAGCTGAAGACTATTAAGATGGGTAATGATAGTGCAGCTGGATATCTCACAAAGATTACTAATGTGAGAGATGAGTTGGCAGCAGTTGGAGAGGACATTCCACCCACTGAGTTGGTGCGGATTGCAGTGAATGGCCTCCCCCGTTCATGGATGAACTTTGCTGATGGGGTTTGTGCACGTGAGACCCTTCCCACATGGGAGAGGTTTTGGGATGATTGCATTCAGACAGAGATCAGGAAAGGTCAGCTTGGGGCAGCCAAGCCAGTTGAGCAGGATGAGGATGTAGCACTGTCGGTAGGAGGCAAGAAAGGCAAAGGGAAGAAGCAGGCTTCCACAAGCAATGGTGGGGGCAAAGGCAAAGGTAAAGGTAAACAGAGTGACACACAGAAGGAATATTCCAAGGTGAAGTGTTGGAATTGTCAAAAGATGGGACACTATGCAATTGTGTGTCCGGAGAAGAAGAAGAAGAAGGGGAAGAACCAGAACGTGGCAGCTTCAGCAGAGGTTGAGGACTTTGCAGTTCGTTTTGACCGAGAGTTTGGGTTCACTGCGTATGAGTCCTCTAGTGCAGGATCACCTGCCACACAGGTTCAGAGGGAGCATGCTTTTCCCTCGATTAGCGGAGCATCTTCGGGTATCTGGTATGTGGACAGTGGGGCTTCACGTCACATGACAGGAGTCCGTGAGTACTTCTCAGAGCTTTCAGAGAGTGGCACTGATATTGAGGTAGTACTCGGTGATGACAGAGTTGTCAGAGCAGTCGGGGTGGGGACACTGACATTTCAGAGGGAGTCCAAACCTCCCTTGAAGGTGTCAGATGTTCTTTATGTGCCAGGGATGAGGAAGAACCTCATATCCGTCTCAGCTTTGGAGGACAGAGGATATGAGGTACTGTTCAGGGGAGGACAGGTGTTGATGTATCCCAGGGGCACTCCAGCTAATTCAGCTAGAGTGATAGGTGTACGCCATGCAAAGGTGTACAAGTTTGCATTCTAGTCCCTTGTGGCATTGAGCAGTAGTACCGACAACAGAGCTAGCAGTTCTGAGCTGTGTGAGATTTGACACCGCAGGATGGGACATATGTATCATGGAGCCTTGAGGACATTGCGGGAGATCACTACAGGTGTGCCAGATTTAAGTACTGATCACTTTGATACTTGCAGAGGATGTGCGATGGGCAAGTTTGCCAAATCCCCTTTTCCCAGCAGTGACAGCAGAGCGACTGGGATACTTGATTTGATTCATTTCGATGTGAGCGGTCGGATGTCTCATGTTTCCTTGAGTGAATATGAGTACTATGTTTTATTCATTGATGATCACTCCAGGAGGACCTGGATTTATTTCTTGGAGACCAAGAGTGAGGTCTTCAAGCGGTTTCAAGAGTTTAGAGCTCTTGTGGAGACACAGACAGGTCGGAAGATCAAGTCCCTGAGGTCGGACAATGGAGGAGAGTACACCTTTGGAGAGTTTGTTGACTATTGTGCGGAGGCAGGCATTAGGAGGGAGTTCACTGTTCCTTACAACCCCCAGCAGAACGGGGTTGCAGAGAGGAAGAACAGATCCATCGTAGGGGCTGCCAAAGCCATGTTACATGATCAGGGGTTGCCATTGTTCTTGTGGGCAGAGGCCTGCAACACTGCTGTTTATTTGCAGAACATGAGTCCGCATCGTGCCTTGGGGCACATGATTCCGGAGGAGGCTTTTTCTGGGAAGAAGCCTGATATTGGTCATCTTCGTATCTTTGGGTGCATCACATACTCCTACATACCCAAGGAGAAGAGGACCAAACTAGAGCCCACCGTAGAGAAGGGTATCGTTGTGGGCTACAATGAGACCTCAAAGGCCTTTCGGATTTACATTCCTGCACAGAGGAGAGTTGTTGTCAGACGGGATGTGAAGTTCGAGGAGGACAGGGCCTTTAGGAGATCACGGGAGTTAGAGTATCTGGATCAGCCAGACCCTCAGCAGCAGTTGAGTCAGTTGCAGGGATCCAGTGGGCAGGGATCAGGAGGATCTGGAGGTACATCTATGAGGATATCAGGTTCGTCAGTGAGCAGTGGCTCACCGAGCCAGAGGGGTGGTGCTCCGGGCAGCATGCAGAGCAGTTCACTAGGGAGTCCACTGATGGACAATTCACACGGTACCTCAGCTTCTACAGGTTCAGGGGCAGGCAGGAGGACAACAGACAGACGGTCAGGAGTTCAAGCTCCTGATGATGATGGGGAGGAGGAGTTTCATTCTCCTATGGGAGAAGTGCACTCAGGGAAGAGGAAGCCCAAGTGGCTTCAGGACACCTTGAGAGATGCCACATCTGTTGCTGAGCCAAAGAAGCCGATCAGAGAGAGTAGACCCCCTGAGAGGTTTTGTAGCTATATGGCAATGGTTATCAGCATCCTTGACTCTGAGCCTTCTAGCTATGAGGAGGCAGCTAGCCAGCAGGTCTGGAGAGAGGCCATGCAAGAAGAGTATTCTTCTATCATGAAGAATGATGTTTGGGAGGTGGTGCCGAGGCCTGAGGGCAAATCCGTGGTTACTTCCAGATGGCTTTACAAGGTAAAGCATGCTGCAGATGGCAGCATTGAGAAATTCAAAGCGAGGTTTGTGGCTAGAGGATTCTCCCAGGTAGAGGGAGTTGATTATGAGGAGACCTTCGCTCCCGTGGCTCGATATACTTCGATCCACTCCATTATATCGATAGCAGCAGAAATGGGTTGGAAGATCCACCAGATGGATGTGAAGACTGCATTTCTCAATGGCTTCATACAGGAGGAGGTGTACATTGAGCAACCACAGGGCTTTGAGGTGCATGGGAAGGAGTCACATGTGTGCAGACTGAAGAAGGCCCTTTATAGCCTGAAGCAAGCTCCCAGAGCTTGGTACTCCAGGATAGATACAGACTTGCAGGGGTTGGGTTTCACAAAGAGTGAGGCAGATCCGAACCTTTACTTTATTGTGATAGGTGAGGAGCCTCTCATTCTGGTGCTGTATGTGGATGACTTGGTCATTACAGGTGCAGAGAGACTCATAGAGCACTGCAAGAGAGATCTTGCGGCGGAGTTTGAGATGAAGGACATCGGCTTGATGCATTACTTTTTGGGTTTGGAGGTGTGACAGGAGGAGGGGCATTTCTTCCTGGGGCAGGGGAAGTATATTGTGGACATCCTTGGCAGATTCCACATGGAGGATTGTAGACCCATGTCGACACCGATGATCACCAACTGGAAGAAGCTTCATGCTTCGGATTCCGAGTTGGTGGATCCCACATTGTACAGGCAGCTGATTGGTTCCTTGATGTATTTGGTCAACACTAGACCAGATATTTGTTTTGCAGTCAACACGATGAGTCAGTTTATGTGTGAGCCTAGGAAGGTTCATTGGGTAGCTGCAAAACACATTTTGCAGTACTTGCAGGGGACAGTGGATTATGGTTTGGACTACAGGCAGGGGGATGGAGTGAGATTGACAGGTTACACTGATTCTGATTGGGCAGGTTGTGCTTCTGATAGGAAGAGCACTTCAGGGTGCTGTTTTGGGTTGGGTTCAGCAGTAGTGTCATGGTTCAGTCGGAAGCAGCAGTCAGTAGCATTGAGTTCAGCGGAAGCAGAGTATATGGCAGCCAGTCTAGCTAGTTGTGAGGCCATCTGGCTTCGCAAGATGTTGTTTGGCTTATTTGGTCAGCCGTTGAGACCTTCGGTGATTTACTGTGATAATCAGAGTTGCATTAAACTCACGGAGAATCCAGTATTTCATGACAGGTCAAAGCATATCGGGATCAAATATCATTTCATCAGAGACTGTGTTCAGAAGGGCGCTGTGAAGCTTGAGTATATTCCCATTGATGAGCATGTTGCAGATATTCTTACCAAAGCCTTACCACGGGGCAAGCATGACTACTTCAGAAACAAGATGGGTGTGGTGAGGAACACCTTCCTCGGTAAGAGGGAGTGTTGAAATTTGGTATCGGAGGACAGGTGGTTCCCTAAGGCTTTGATCTTTGGCCTAGGGAAAAGTGTCCAAAAGAATTTAATTTTTCTCCTAAAGTGACTTTATAATTTTTATAAAGTCAAATCTAATTTAAAAGTGACTTTAAGTGATAAAGTTACTAAAGTCTAATTTTAAAGTGACTTTTATAAAGTCAATGAAAAATTAGAAAGGAAAAGTGACTTTGGAAATAAATGACTAAGTGGGTCTTTATTAAAGTGGGGTGAATTAAAAAATAGAAAGTGAGATTTAAATGAGCATTTAATCTCAGCCCTAGATCGCAATCTATTTCAGCCATTGGATTTAGGGATCACCCACAAGTCATTTAGGGTTGGATTAAGGGAGGAAAAGGAGAAAAAGATCATTTTTTTCTTTCATGAGCAGATTGAGAGAGAGAGAGCAAGAGAGCAAGGGAGATTTCTGGACAAGGAGGAGAAGGAGGCAGCAGCTTGGCACACATACCAAGGCAACATTTAAGCAAATCCTTACAGCTGAATGAGCAAGCAGTAAAAGACAGATTTTTGCTGAGCAAACAGTAAAAGGCAGATTTGTTTTTGCACAGAAATCGAGGCAGCTGATTTTCTGCACAAAAATTGAGGTCCGTACAGTCTGTCCGTACCGTCCGTACAATAGTCGTACAACATTGTGTTGCTGTTTGGAAATTTCCAGTGGGCTGTGAGGCTCAGAAATCGAGATAAGTTGTAAATTTGCTTGCTGATTTTTGCTGAAAATTTCTCACTGTAAAAAAGGCATTTTCAGAAATAAAGAAGAGCTCTCGAACTGGTTTTCCCCAAGAGTTGTAGGGGGTTTTTCCAGGGTCACATTGACAAAAAATTACTGTGTTTAAATGTTTTAAATGGCTGTTTGTAACTGCTGAATTTTATTTCTGCATTTTCAGCATTCTGTAAAATTTCCAGAATTTGTGTTTTCAGCAAAAATTTATTTTTTTCAGTGTTAAATGTATGGATATGGGAATGGGCATTTAACTATATGGGAGAAATAAGGGGAAACTGAAACCGGGGTGGGAAACATAAATTTTTACAGGTAGAGGGAGCAGCGTAACAAAAGCTTTAGCGCAAAGCAGTCTTTAGGTGAGACGCAATTTTCTGCAGCAGTTGTTGGGGCAGAAAACGTCAAAAGGAGGAGACACTTTTTGAGGGAATTTCTTCCTCAAAGAATCCCTAGCTAGAGAAATCGATTTCTCAATTGCTGAGCAGAGGCGCAAATCTACTAACACCAGCAGGGAGTGCGTAGGCCAACCTAGCAGCAGCGCAGAGGAGAGAGGAGGCAATTTGACATTTTGTTGGTAGAGATGGCAGTTAATGGACTGAGAGATCAAGATCGGTTGGACAAAGCATCCAACTATGTGATCTGGAAGGTTAGGATCTCATGCCTTCTGGATGAGCATAATCTCAAAGCCTATGTCGATAGTGTTGTAGTTGGACCTGTAGATGCAGATCCACTAAAGAAGTAGAATGTTGAGATGGCAAAAGCCAAGCGGTTGATCCTCAACGGAGTGAGGGATCACGTTGTATGTCACATTGCTAGCAAAGGGACGACCAAGGAGATGTGTGATGCTTTGGCTACGTTGTATCAGGGATCTTCCGAGTAATGGAGATGTACTTGGAGGAGAAAATGAGATTCACGAGGATGCAGAAGAGGGAATGCATTGATCCATTCCTATCGAAGTTTCAGGAGGTCCGATACTTGTTGGTAGTTGTAGGATTAATGCCTTAGCCCACCGACATGGTGAGGTTGGCCCTGAATTCAGTCTCAGAAGAATGACAAGTGTTTGTCCAGAGTATCCTGGGTAGAGAGAGATTTTTGGATTGGGAAGGGATGTGGGCTGCTCTTCAGCAGAAAGAGATGAGGCGAGACTTAGTAAAGTGCAGACTTGATAGCAACAACAATAGTGGGACGAAGCCCAAGGAGGAGGAAGAGAATGTAGCCCTTGCATCAAAGGGGCAGCAGGAGTAGCGGAGGTGAAAGAAGGACATCGGTGTGTTGAACTTGGTCACTACGCAAGACAATGTCCTCTCAAGAAGAAGGACAAGGATGAGAAATATGATTCGCAGGCTGCAACTGCTAAGATGAGGAGGATTTTGCCATGATTGCCCAGATACTTCCAGGGGAGAGTTGGGGCGATCTAGTATTGTAGTTCGAAAGAACCACAGATGGGCAGGATCCTTGAGGAGTCCACCTCTTGGATCAAGACCTTGCTACAGGAGCCCATAGTCAGTAGTAGTAAGATGGGCTCGTGTCAGGGGGTGCAGTCAGGTGCCAGAGTGATAGATGCAATGGCTAGTTGCAGTCAGATACTGAGCAGCGCAGAGCTCGGTTGACAACAATGTAGTGGGCACAGAGAAGAGTCAACAACAGCATAGAGACTTCAGTGACAGCGTAGAGGCTAGCAACAGTTAGAACTCGGATGACGAATGCATCATATTGAACACAATTGGTTCAAAATTTTGGATGTTTTTCCATTGCAGTTGTTGCAGAAGGCAACAACAACAGTTGGAGCTGAGTTGCAGTGCAGATGCAGTTGGTAGCAACATGCAAATTTTGCAACAACACGGATCTTTCTCAAACATGCATAGGCCAAGAACATCTTGATGGCTTCCGTCCTGACGACGAGTGCAAATGTCTCTTCGAATTCTATTCCTTCAACCTGCGCATACCCTTTGCAGACCAATCTTGCCTTGTTTCTGGTGACTTGTCCATCCTCATTCAACTTGTTTCTGAAGACCCATTTTGTACCAATGACATTTTTATCCTTCAGTCGTGGAACCAATTCCCATGTGTCATTCTTTTCAATTTGATCCAATTCTTCATTCATGGCTGCTATCCAATGTTCATCATGACTGGCTTCTTCAAAATTGCTAGGCTCATATGTGGATAAGAGTGCAAGGTGTGCTTGTTCTGGCATGCGTATCTGACGATTTCTTCTGGTTCCTATGCCTTCATTGATGTCCCCAATGATTTGATCTGAAGGATGGTTCTTTTGATACCATTTCTTGGGAGTCTTGGAAGGTGCCTGCTGATTATTTCCTGTCTCCTCCTGGTTGGTAGTTGTTTCTTCATTTGATTGTTCTTCCTTTGGGGCTTCCTCTTTGACCTTTTCTAGTTTTGCTTCTTTTGTCTCTGTTTCGCTTGAAGATGAGCTTCCTTGTTTAGCCTTTGGTCCATGAACTTCATCAAATGTTACATTGATGCTTTCAACTATCTAGTTGAGTCTCTGATTATAACATTTGTATGCTTTAATTTTGCATGAGTATCCAACAAAAATGCCTTCATCTACTCTAGAGTCAATTTTTCCATTCTTTTAGTCTTCCCTTTTAGTGTAGCATTTGCTAGTCTTCCCTTCCATAGTTCATATAGAGTTTTATCATAGTTGCTTCTAAGCAATCATCCGTTCAATATGTGCACTGTTGTAGCTACTACTTGAACCCATAATTTGGTGTCCAATTTTGAATCATTCAACATCGTTCTGGCCATCTCTTCTACAGTTCTATTTTTCCTTCTGATGACCCCATTTTGTTGAGGTGTCTTGGCTGCTGAAAATTGCCTCTTTATGCCATGTTTCTTACAGACATGCTGAAATTATTTGGATGTGAACTCACCTCCATTATATGATCTCAGACATTTGATCTTCAAATCAGTTTCATTTTCAACCATTTCCTTGTAGATTCTAAAACATTCAAATGCTTCAAACTTCTTCAGAAAACTGACTGTTGTCATCTTGGTATAATCGTCAATCATCAGCATGAAGTACTATTCACCATTCAGTCCCTTGGTCTTCATTGGTCCACATAGATCAGTGTGTACCATATTTAATGGTTTTGATGTGGAGTGTTCTTTGGTCTTGAATTCAACCCCTGCTTGTTTTCCATGCTTGCAATGCTTACACAAAGTGTTGGCTCGGTTTGAAATCTGTGACATCTCTCTCACGACTTCCTTTTTACTGATTCTGACAAGATTGTCAAAGTTTATGTGTCCCATCTGTCTATTCCAGAGCCAACTTTCATCTTCTTTTTCCAAAAAACATCCTTTGTTAATAGTCTCATCCAAAGTGTATATGTCATTTGGAATCCTAGTTGTAGTTGCCACTAGTTTGCTAGGTTTCTCTCTGCTTATTTCACATTTTTTTGAGTCAAAGAGTAGTGTGTGTCCTTGATCACACATTTGACTTATGCTCAACAGACTATGATTCATATTTTCTATGAGTAGCACATCTTTTGCTATAGCATCCTTGCCTCCAAGCTTGACTGTGCCTGTTCCTATAACGTTTGCAGATTTGTCATTCCCAAAAGATACTGTTCCATCCTTTCCTTTTGTTAAAGATACAAATTTGTTTCTATCTTCGGTCATATATGTTGAGTAGCCACTATCAACATACCACACATTCTTCTTGCTTTGAGCTTTTAGGGCAAGTGCACAACTCAGTTTTCTTCTTCCAGACCTTTGGAGGAGCATTTTGATTTTGTTGTGATTCTCTTGGAGGAGCGGTTAACTTGTAATCTTTAGCCAAATGTCCAAAATTGTTGCATTTATGGCATTCCACTTCATTGCTTAAGTATCCAAACCTGTTATAATTTTGCCTGTAATCTTCTTGAGAATTTCTGGGATAATTGTTCCTGGAGTAGTTTCCAAAGTTGCCTTTGTTCCTATTATAGGCTTGGCAATTTATAGCTTCATGTCCAAAATGTCCGCAAGAATAACAAACACCAAAAAATATGGTTTGATACTTGAGAGGAGTAGATCTTCGGGATGTTGTTCTCCAAGAACATTCTTCTTGAGATTTCTTCAATGTGAACTATTGTTCATGTGCTTTTGTTTTGTTGGGAAGCTTTTGTCCTTCTTGATGGACCCTTTAATGATTTCTGCATAAGTTTTCTATTCATCTCCCTTCTCTGTTGTTGAGGAACTCGAGACTTTCACAAATTTTTCCTTGTAACCTAATCTTCTTTTGCCATTGCATGGCCTTTAACTGCTGATGATTTCATCTAATGCCTTGGAGTTGTTTGCAAAGTTCTGTTGGACATTTATTCTTTGTGCTTCCTTCCGTAGAAAATATAAATCTGCCTCTAAATCTTCCTTTGCCTTGTTGCTTTTTTTAGTTCTCTTTTGAGTGATTCTTCAATTTATTTGGCTTCTTCCAATTGCACTTTAAGACTGACAATGGTCTCTTTTGATTCTTCAGTCTTCTTATTAAGGATTCTGGCATGTTCCTTCAATTCCTTTAGTTCAACTTCTAGTGATTTGACATTTCCTTTTTCCATCTTGAGATCTTTTGTCACTCTTACAATGTCCTTTCGAATTCCACCTCGTCCATCTCTTCTTCATCATCTTCTTCCTCTTTAGGGGCTTCCTTCCCATTGTCCTAGCCATGAATAACACTCTTCTTGTGTCATTCTCTTCACCACTATTGCTTTCTTCTTCAGATGAGGAGTTGTCTTCTTTAGAATAAAAGATTTTCTTAAAGCCTTTCCTTTTACCTTGCTTGTTGAATATTCTTTGATTTTTCTTTCCTTTCTTGGGTGCTTCTTCATCGTTAGAGTTCTTATGAGGACACTTAGCAGCAAAATGACCAATCTCACCACAATTGAAACATATTAAGGGAAGCTTACCCTTGAATTTACTTGTTCCTCTTTTCAACTTTCTCACACAATTAGCAACTTCTTCGTCTGAGTATTCGTCTTCGAGCTTGGTTTTGATTCTTGTTTATTTTTCCCAATCTTCTTGGATGCTGTGAAGGTTGCTTCTCTGTAGGATGGACTTTCTTGTTCGATTCTCATTTCGTACGTTGTGAGTATTCCATGCAACTCATCCATGCTGAGATTTCCTAAATCATCTCTTTCTTCTAGCACAGAGACTTTAGCATTGAACCTCATTGGAAGTGATCTTAGTACCTTTCGAACAACTACCTTGCTATCCATTGGTTCTCCCAGTCCTTCTATGGCATTCACTACTTCATCAATGCGGAGAAAATAAGCAACAATGTTTTCATCTTTGTTCATTTTCAATTGCTCAAATTTACCTTGGTAGGTTTGGAGCTTGGCCTCCTTTACCTTCTTGTCCCCTTCATATATATTTCAGAGCTTGTCCCAAATTTCTTTCGTTGATTTGCAGTGCATCACTTTAACATATATAGATTCTGCTAAACCATTCAAAATGGCATTTTTAGCTTTACCATTGTTTTCATAAAGCTTTTGGCCATTAATATTTGTAGGAGGGATTGAAGGTTCTTGGTATTTGGTCAACACAACATTCCAAACATCAAATCCTTGTGCTTGAAGGTATGCCTTCATCCTTCCATTCCAAAATGCATAGTTGTTCCCATTAAGTACTGGAACTCCCGGCTTTGTCCACTCCATGATCTCCTTCCAGTGGTTAAACTGTTAGTGAAGGAACCTGCTCTAATACCAATTGTTGGAAATACTAAGAGGGGGGTGAATCAATATTTCTTATCAATTAGTAACTTATTAATCTTTTCAGAGCATTAACAACATATAAAGCATCAACACATCAAGAGAACAATGCACAAGAAGTTTTTAGGTGGAAACCCTTCTGGGAGAAAACCATCGAACACTTTTCTAATAATTTTGTGAGTACATAAAATACTTTAGCTACAACTGAAAGGGAAGCCCCAACTCCCTAGTATTCTAAAAAAGTGTTCAATTTTCTTGCTCCAACTGGAAGGATGCTCCAATGCCTTGGTTTTATCAGCGTCTGTTTAAAGGATGCTCCAACACCCTTGCAAGCTCCAACTTGCCCTAGCACCACCCTACCACCCTGAAGTGTTTCTAGGCCACAACCTGAAGGTGACTTCAACCACCAGCCTAACACCACTAGACCACCCTGAAAATGATAATGAATTTAACAACTATTGTGGGATCCCATACCAGGGACAATGACCCACTTACAATGAGTAGACTTTTGCAAACTATTTTGGGCTCTCGTACTAGGGACAATGACCCACTTACAATCAATACTGTTATAACAATGAAATCCCTACAATGTAACCCGTACGATAATGACAAAAGAAAGGTATACCTTACAACTTCAAAACCCTTACTCCAAAAACCCTACTGCAAATGACAAAAACCCTTGCTGCAAGTGCAAAACTTCAGTGATAAGATAGTGTAACTATTACTACTATACTGTTGTAAGATGATATCTGGAAGAAGCTTTTATCGCTACAAAATGATTAGTCAACTAAATATGAAACCCTTACTGCCTGCTACAAAAGATAAAGCACAGCTACAAAGTGTTGCAAGATGTAATTGTCAACCCTTAACTACTGTAGCAAAAATATGATGATACACACTGCAGCAAACAACCTTACTTAGCAATCTGGACTTTAATGGAATCTTCAACTAGTAACCTCTATGCTCTATCTTGATTGCAGGAGAACACTATATTGTAGCTACAAGAATCAACAATTTGCCAGATGTGACATACCTCCAAGTGCTGTTACTTCACTAACACTGTCACTATATAGGTTAGGACTGTTGCGTAAGTTACAATAATCTTCCAGTAAGGTCGTCTTAATGCTTCATTTAGGCTGGCTTGATTGGATTTGTAGGCACATGTATAAATATGTACCTAACAAGTCATTCAAGGCAACAAATTCTAGACAATACAAGTTTCAGGACAATGATTCCAAAAGCACACCAAGACTAGGCTGAAAACCTTCAGAACAATGATCACATTGATTGGAGAAATTTTTGTGCTGTAGGTGTCTTTGTATTACTAACAAGATTTGGGTTCAGGCACTTGTTGTTTTAGGCCTAAACAATCCAATACAACTTCAAAAAATAGGCCGCATGCTTCAAGATGCCTTAGGAGGGTTCTCCTTGACTTTTCAGAATGCCTTGATCTTAACTTATTCCAACAGACTTTATGTACACTTCTTCAAATAGTCGTATGATGCATTTGTTTTAGGTGCTTCAGACAAATAATGCCTTAGTTAGTTCACGTCATCTCTGAGAATGGTGATTGACTGCCCAAAAGGAGGCCTTGCTTCATTGGTTTTAATGATCCACAAAGACCCACCTTTATGCTTAGATTTTGATGCCCTAAAGAGGGATGAGACCCTTCTTCTTGCATGAGAGACAAATGATTCCCATAACCAATGCCAAAAACCACAATAGTTAGTTGTTCCTTAGGGCTAATGTGCACACAAGTCTGCTTCAATGTGTATATTACTTAGTCCTCTTAAGAAGGAAGGCCAAATGGCCTTGTAGCAATCATGTACCAAAATAAAGCACTTCGCTAGTTTGGAAAGCCACAGAAACAAGAGTCCGAGCCTCAAGAATAATCTCGTTATGCTCGTCTAATTCAAGCAATATCACTTGTATGGGTATATCTTGTCTAGATATTCCTGTTGCACCTTAAATTTTCTCTTGCATGGAGCCAAATTCGTAAATTGCTCTGTAATAGTCGTGTAAATTGCAACCATTGTCTCGCACAGAGCTGTACTTGCTATATCTTAGTCTCTGGACTAGGGAAATAAAATTCTTGAAATCTATGATATCTTTTATGAAATTATACTACAAATGAGGTATCTTCGTTTGTCATTGCAACAAATTTAGGCGTGCCATTCAAGAATTCTATACTAGAAATGGCTTGTTAGGTTTCAAGATCTGCTACGACGATTTGTAGCAGACCCTTGAATAGTCAGAAGATTTTTCACTTTATGGTTGTAATTCGTCGAAGCATTTCTTTTTGGAGAATTTCTGGCTGGGAAAATTTACAATTTGTTTTGACTTCCTTGGTGTACTAACTTAGATATTGGATCTCCTGAAAAAGAAAATCATTGCAAGGAAACACATAAGCCATGACGTTTTATTGTGTTTGATTAATGTTTCTTTACACCATAAATTTTCTTGCCAGTTATGCTAGTATAGCATTATTATCAGTTTTTCTTTATATCTTCGGCGAATTGTTTGCACCAAAATCTGAAGATTGTATCTTATAGTGGTGTTACTTCACTTACACACTTAGTTGTTGTAACTAAGGCATATTGTATTGGGTGCAAAGAATGACATTTTATGTTTTGGCAGCAGTGCAAGATTTCAAGTAATTGGAAAATTGTTTAATGGCTAATCTCCATTCTGGTGTGTAAGATATTTATACTTGCATTTTATGTTAAATGAAAGTTTGCTAGATAGTTGATACTCTTCATTTTTGGAATCTTCAATAACTGGGGTTTGTCTAGCCTTGTTCTAGCTTCCACCAAGATTGTTGTGCCTTTATTTTCGCTGAGACAATGGCCAAAGTTGATGGATTATTAGAGTTACTGAACACTCTAATCCTATCTACTGTTAATAACACAGTAAAAATTAGTAAAGCCACTCTTGCTGATATTAAAATCTATCTACGATATGCACAAGAGCAGATTGAGTTTCTCCAACTTGAGCCACAACTACAACAAAATGAGCTTCAATAGAAGAATCATCATTCTGAACTAGTTTTTGTTTAGAACAATTCTTTGTTTGAAGTTGACTCCCATCAACAACCAGAAATTTGATCAGATTAGTGAGGCCATTTCAGGAGTAGATTTGTATGAAGATGTAGAGGTTTAAGTTGCACTTCCCAAGCCCATCATCAGGCCTTGGGAAGAGCTTATCAACAACAAGAACAAAATCAATCTTGGATATGACAAGGATGTTTCCTTTCACACTATGGACTATTCTAAACCCATCAAAGTTTTAGAGTGTTGGGTTTCTTCAAGACACCTCATCTTCACATGCTCCTCTTCCACAGTCACATCGGATTTGCAGATGCTGAAACTATAATCGAGTTGGCTGTGTGAAAGATCATTGTTTTGATCTCCACCCTTGTGAGTCTTGTGGTAAACATACTTATCATTCAAACAAATATTCCACAAATAAGACTCTTGTAAGAGAAAATATTCATCTTTGATTGATCACTTCTTGGCAATGGTGTTCAACTGTCAAGAAGATATATCGGTCATACCTTAGAGTTCAGTCTCGAGTATTGACACGTCTTGCAGTGGATATCTCTTCATCTTCTCACCTTGTATGTGATAGGGGTAATTGATGATCAAGTACTGGATTCGAAGATAAATGAATCGAGCCTGAGCCATAGCCTAAACCAGAGCAAGTTGCCAAAGCATAAAGCCAAATTTAGAGTTGTAGCCAAAGATAGATTCATGCTCCATGAGCATGTTTTGGTTGGTGGATGGCCTTAAACCACCAACAACAGAAGACTTTGGTTTCTACTACATCAGTTTGTGTTAATCTTTAAACCATCATCAAGGAGCACTTCCACTTCGTAGAAGACTTCAACTTCTAGCTAGATTCAAAATTGTCCTAGGAATTACTTCGAGCTTTAGTTCCAAAGTTGGTGGTAAGCCTTAAACCACCAGTGGTAGAAACTTCATGTTCTTCTTTTTCATTTGGTTTATGGTCTTCCTTAAACCACCTTTTTTAGAGAGCACATTCATCCATTGGCTTCCATGCACTTTTGTATTTCAATTCTCTTCTTGGACTCATATACACCCCTTTGGATTAAGGAGGGGAATGTTAGACACCTAATCCGTTAGGGTTGGTGTGGACGAATGTGAACTGTGATGGGGAGTCCAAGAGACCTCTTGGAAGATGAAATTTAAGGTTCATTGAGATATGTATTTATGTGTATCATATTCTTAATTTGCATTCCACGATATCTAAATCCACTGTCTATTTTTGTGTGTGATTTTAACAATAGCTACCGTCTGAATGCCATTAACATCCATACTTACAAAGTCAAGTTGCATCTTGTCCTGGTCCTGTTTTGCCGTAGCCTTCTTCATAGAAACTGCACCTAAAACGTATAATACTCCAACTCTTGATGCATCCTCTTGCTCCAATTCAACCACCTTTTACTTCAACAGATAGTTCTTTGCCAAATGCTCCTTTGTACATATCCAACATGAAAGGAGCTTCTTTTTCGGTGTGGTACCTACTTGCTTTTCTTCATCATCTTTCAAAGACTTCTTTCCTTGGTTGTTCTCCTTCTTGCCCTTATGACCACAACTTCCATCTTCCTTGCTTCCAGACTTCTCCTTGTGCTGAAAATCCAAAAGTTTATCTGTTGTAGTGATAGCCTTTGTAAGAATTCGGACATTCTGCCTCCTCAATTCAGTCTGTGCCCATGGTTGCAATCCATTGATCAAAATGGTACAACCGATTTTCATCTGACATCTCTCTCATCTCCAACATAAGGTCCAAGGACACCTTGTTGTATGCCTAAATCCTTCTCGTATGCTTCAAAGCCATAAGATGATTCTTGGCAAGCATGCTTGATTCCTTGGACCAAGCCGCACATACAAAGCTGCTTTCGTTTTTTACTATGTCAGAATCCTCTCCATACGACTGATTACCAATTGTTCCATCCTCGTTCTCCACCATAACTTCACCGTCCTTGTGAGATACATAGCTGCAACATTTGCTTTAGCTTCATCTGAGCATCCACTCATCTGATCGAAGTATTGCCCCACATCCCAATAGAAATTTCCTAACATCTTGGCACTTCTAGTCCCATCATATGGTTCAGGTTCCTTGATCTTAACTCTCATTCATGAATTGGATTGTTATGCTCTTGACCTGCAAGAAATTCCAGAATACCAGATATGTGAAGAAATACAACCCAAAACACATAATAAAATAAGAAAAAACAAGTATTTTATTATTCAGAGATAGATGCAATGTTCAATTGCCTCTTCGAGGGGGCAACCTCCAACAGAGCAGAGCTCGATTACAAATAAGACTCGATGATCTTTCCCTTCTAACTACGACTATTTATAGCTAAATGACCTCCAACAACCTAATGACTAGTGGTCCTTTGCATAACATGGGTTAACCACTTTATTTATTAACTATGACCCATTTGCAACTAATTGTTGTCCCTTTCTTAAATGCGGGCGAACCACTTACAATTATTAATACAGGCTTTATTGACTCTTTAACTAACTATGACTATGACTTGACCCCATTGGGTTTATTACATAAATAAAGGGGTTAGGGTTGGACCCTAACATGCCCTCCCCCATCAAAAGCAGCCTTGTCCTCAAGGCTGAAGCTGCGGAAACTGCTGAAGAATAGTGGTTGGTTCTCAGGTTGCATCTTCTGGAGAGGTGTCTTTCCACTTGACGAGGACTGACTTGATTGTACGACACCGTAGATGTCTTTCACGAGTATCGAGGACCTATTCTAGTTGGAGCCAGAGTGAACCTTCCTCATCCAATTCAGGTAGACTGGTTTGAATTCTACAATTGTTCCCCACCACTTTCTTGAGGCATGATACATGGAACACTGGATGGATTTTTGAAGTTGGTGGCAAGGCCAACTTGTAGGCTACTGCTCCAATGCGCTGAAGTATTTGATAAGGTCCATAGAATTTTGGAGCTAGTTTATGGAAGCCCTTTTCTTTGAGTGATGTTTGCTTATATGGTTGCAGCCACAGGAATACCTGATCCCCTTCTTGAAATGTGCACTTTGAACGATGCTGGTCTGCCTGTTGCTTCATTTGATTCTGAGCTTGATGGAGATTATCTTTGAGACGAGCTAGCATGGCGGCACGGTTCTGTAGGAGTTGATCAACTGCTTGCACCTTAGAACATCTAGGGATATAAGAAATAGGTGAAGGTGGGAGTTGGCCATACATTGCTTCATATGGTGTCATCTTGGTGGCTTCATGATAGTATTATACCACTATTCAGCTAAAGGTAGCCACTGTACTCATTGATGTTGCTTTTCTGAAGTGAAGCACCTTAGATATGTCTCCAAACATTTGTTGACTACTTCTGTTTGACCATCGGTTTGGGGATGATAGGCAGTACTTAGCTGAAGTTGGGTGCCTTGTAGCTTGAAAAGTTCTTGCCAAAATTTGCTAGTGAAAGTCGGGTCGCGATCAAACACAATGGAAGTTGGCATGCCATGCAGTTTGAAGATCTGGTCCATGAAAGCTTGAGCCACCAAAGTGGGGGTAAATGGGTGGGGTAGAGCACAAAAATGAGCATATTTAGAAAGTCTGTCCACAACCACCATGATGACGGATTTGTTGCCCGACTTTGGAAGACCAATAATGAAATCCATGGAAACATCCGTCCAGACAGAGGCAGGGAGTGGCAATGGCTGTAAGGTTCCTGGTAACCTGACTGTTTCTCCTTTGTGGTGTTGACACACATCACATTCAACTACAAAAGTAAGAATGTCATTTTTCATGTCAGTCCAAAAGAAAGAATGATGAGTGCGAGCATAAGTCTTCTGAAAGCTTGAATGCCCTGCAATGGGAGATGAGTGCAATTCTTCCAAAATGCGGGTTTTGAGGGTGGATGTCGGGGATATAACTACTCGACCCTTGTAGCGAAGAATATCATCCTTCCAAGAGTAGCCAATTGAGGAATTAAGATCTGCTCTCAAGTTATTAATAAGTTGGGAGAGAGAGGGGTGTGAAAGCCATTCCTTGCGGGATTCTTCAATCCAATCTGGTATGGGAAGAGAGATTGATAGCAGGGTGCTTTCATCCTCAAATTGGCGCAATAAAGCATCAACTACTACATTGTCACACCCTTTCTTGTAAACTATCTCATAACCATATCCCAACATTTTGGATAACCATTTATTTTTCTATGGCGAGGATAGACGTTGCTCCAAAAATATTTGAGGTTTTGATGGTTTGTGCAGATTTGGAAACGTCACCCCAATAAGTATGGTCGCCAGGTATCTACTGCATGTAAGATGGCCATCATCTCTTTCTCATAGGTAGATTGACCCAGATGTTTCCCACTCAGTTGTTGGCTGGTGAAAGCCAAGGGTCAACCTTCCTACATTAATACCGCACCAATACCTGTAACTGAAGCATCACATTCAATTACAAAAGATTTAGTGAAATCCGGTAGTGCCAATACTGGAGTGGAACACATGGCCTGTTTGAGAGCCACAAATGCTACATCAGTCCAGTGAAATGAATTTTTCTTGAGAAGTTTAGTGAGGGGTCTAGCAATGCGACCATAATTGTGGACAAATTTGCGATAGTAGCCAGTGAGACCCAAGAATCCCCTCAAACTCTTCAATGTTTTGGGTTGGGGCCAATCTTGCATTCCTTGTATCTTTTTGGGATCAACACTGACACCTTAATGACCCACAATGTGTCCCAAATACTTGACTTCTTCCACTCCAAATCTGCAGGTTTATGCGCTCAACAATAGATCCCGTGGTTTAAAGACGCCGAAACACGTTTTTAGCCTTAAAAAAATTTCTGCGAAAATTGGAGGTACAACTGGCCTTCGAAAGTGCTTGATACCACTTGTTATGCTCTTGACCTGCAAGAAGTTCCAAAATACCAGATATGCGCAGAAATACAGCGCAAAACACAGAATAAAATAAGAAAAAATAGCAAGTATTTTATTCAGCAGAGATAGATGCAATGTTCACTTGCCTTTTTGAGGGGGCAACCTCCAGCACAACAGAGCTCGATTACAAATAAGACTCGATGATATTTCCCTTCTAACTATGACTATTTATAGCTAAATGACCTCCAACAACCTAACGACTAGTGGTCCTTTGCATAACATGGGTTAACCACTTTATTTATTAATTATGGCATGTTTGCAACTAACTGTGGTCCCTTTCTTAAATGTGGGTCAACCACTTACAATTATTAATACGGGCTTTATTGACTTTTTAACTAACTATGACTATGACTCGGCCCCATTGGGTTTATTGCATAAATAAAGGGGTTAGGGTTGGATGATCTTCACTCTCATTGATGAATTGGATGATCCCTATCCTACTGCCTTCTTCAACATTGCAATCATGTCTACTTGCTCTCGGGTTAAGGCGACAAGAGAAGCCACCTCATCCTCTAAGTGCTTCAAACGATTTCCCCATGCATCATCATGAGCTTGTTCCACTATTTGTGCCAGTTCCTCTAGTTCATTTGCATAGGAGGTTGAACCACATCTTTCTTCTAGCAAATGGCCAAACGTCAAAATGAGTGACCCCCAACTTGTTTACATTGCTCTCTCATCAAATGTCATCCCACGGGAACTCGAACTTGACCACCATTGCTTACTTGGAAACAATAAAATTCAATTTGTACCTACCATACACAGACGCTACTAATTATAGGCATGCCCCAAAAAGCAGTCTTTCTTTAAAAAAGGAAAAATAACAAAAACCGGAAAAGACTAATCCTGAAGAGACGAAGGCATCTATCTTCAAAAAAAGCAAAAGAAAATTGCAAGTGAAAGTGGACTTATTAGACTTGCTTTTTGACAGGGATCAAGAATATGTGATCATCTTTGACTTGCAGGCCCCCACATCTCTTGACACTAGAAAATCTCTGGACACTAGAAACAAATTGCTAAAAATAACAGTTCCTGGAATTTGATGAAATTGACTCTAAAATGAGGGCTGATCAATGTCAATGTCTAGATGCGTATGAAATGAGACCAATGTGATGTAACCTTGTTGCATCTTAACCCTCTAGTTGCAAAAGTACTATTCGGGGTTAACAAGATGATATTTGAGCTACTACACAGGCCACATGGACAGACCCACTGGGTAGGTTATGCCTAAAGATGACTCTTTATGTAGAGCATTTATGGAGCTGGGGGATGGATGTAGAGCATTTATGAGGCATTTATTGACTGACCTTCATAGAATTTCTGTCACTAGATGCATTCTCTTTGCATCCCTTCGGAATAATTTAGAGTGGTTTCTCATAGTTATGGGTGGAGATAAATCACCAGATCGACTAATCAGATAGGTTCTACTAGCTGTGCCATCTTTGAGAAGTTGATGTTGAGGAGCATTTAATTTTTTGCTGCCCCCTTTACTATGTGATCTGAGGTTGGTTTCATTGCTTTTTTCAGGAGTCACAAGAACTTTTCAGTTTCTTCTAGTACCTTGACTAGCATCGCTTGGCTCTTTACTTGTAGGAGGCTCTTGGGATCTGGCCACATACTCTCTGGCCATCCCCTAGACCAGTCTTATCAGAGAATTACCTCCTTTTTCCCAGTGCTCCCATCTACTAAGGGTACCAAGAGATAGATCATTAGTAGTATGGCCTTTGGCTCACGTTTAGTGCAAGCTTGGGGGATTACCACCACCTTTCAGCGACACTAGCAACATGGCTGTTCTAGAGCCCGCATTATCTGCCAAGAGAGTCTTCCCATGCCTCAGCATTGGGTGTCATTGTCCAGACAATAGCACAGTGCACAGTCCAAATTATCTTATAGTTTGTCTTTGAAACAATGGTCTATCTAGAGATCCTATCTTGAGTTTTCTTCATTCGGCCTTGGATGTTAGGAGAGGTAGAACTAGTGGATAGTGACCTAGTCCCTAGATCCTTTCCCTTTGCACATCTCCCTTCCATTGCGACTGCCTACACTTGGATCTGAGGGTTTTCTCATGTTTTCACATATAGACTTCATGTTTCTACTTTATGTCTTGTTCTTTATATAGGATATTTTTTCGTACTCCTGCTTTGTATTGACATCATTCTACTTGGCAGTCCCATTGGCCTACTTTTGTGGTCATTTGTTAGACATTAAATAATTATTCTTATCCTCCATTCAGCCTTGGATATTCAGAGAGCGGTTACTGGCAGAGCCTGATTGACACTCACTCTTTGTATTCCAGATTTTGGGTCCATCTCTTCCAAATCTTGTTTTAGCTTCTAGAGCTCTGTTTAGATCTCAGGTTAGGGAAGTACCTCATTTTATTTCTCTTACTTTCTTCTTGCTTTATTTAGGAACTTGTCTTGAACTCCCACTTTGTATTGATATCTATGTACTTAGCAGTCACATTGACCTATTTTTGTATTCATTTCTCGGGCACTGATAAAATATCATCTTATCTTATTACCTTGATGGAATCTTTCTATGTAGATGATTAATTATTTTCTATGCTAGTCTATTGCTGTAATGCTTCCTCAACATATCTCTTTTTCTTCAAGCTTTGAAATACCGAGTTGAATTTTTATGTAGGTGAGTAAAATTAAAGGCATTGAAGAATATTTCTAAAATCCAATGGTGTCAGGTTTCGGTCTCAAGATTACCATTGCATCACCCATCCATGGTTTAAACATATCTACATAATCTTTTCATGATGTGGTTGGTGATGATGTGTTTTCTGTACTACTTTGAGCACCTCCTGCTGCTGTTGGTGGGTTTGAGGTACTTTAATTTTGCAGAATAGTTGCCGTTAATATTCCACAGATTTTCTAAAGTTTGTTGCCTAGAGTCAATCCTAGTGGTCAAAGTACTCCCATTTTGCAAAATTTATGATACAAATCTACAATTTTCAAACAAAGGCTTTTGATGATTTTTTCAGGTTAAATGTGTTGCATAGAGTCAGTCCTAGTGATCAAAGTACTTTGCAAAGTTTATGATAGAAATCTACAATTTTCAAACAAAGGCTTTTGATGACTTTTTCAGGTCTAATGTATCCCTGAGAAGTTTAAATCCATAGAAGAGTATGTTGCCTCTTTTATTTCACATCTAATAGAAGAAACGAGGGCAGAACTCCACAATACCCTTGAATCCATCTCTGAAGCTCCATATGCAGCTGTAGAATTTCCCGAAAAAATACGGCCATCACATGGTGCAATGGAGGTATACAAGATGCTTATTGACAGAGAATATGACATCCGAGAGAGGAAGGGAGGACAAAACTTTACGCCCAAACCAAATGATATTCTTATACTCTCGACAAGAGTACCTCAACGTGTGGAAGATCTTCATGACTCCATGCTGGCTTTAGTAAGTAGGACAGAGTGTGGTGAATATGAAGATAGCAATATTCTCGAGGTGAAAATATGTGTTCCAGATATGCATCCTTTTTGCACCAAAAATAGCAATATGAGAAATGAATGTTTTGGTATTTATCTTGGTAACATGGCAACAAATTTGCGAATCTGGAATGCTTTGCATCCTGAGTTGGGCAATGAAACAATCAATTTGGCTATGCTTGGGAAGGCAGTATACTATAATACAAAGGTGTGCACTTGTACTGTTTTAGGCCTCTATAGGATTTGAAATATCTATTTTTTGTCATTGTTTTTGAGTGAACTGTAATCTAACTGGTTGAGTGGACAAGCCAGAAAATGAGCCCTAACCTGACTATGTTTTACAGGACTATAATGAAGACAGTGTCAAAGAAAATGAAGATGATATAGATATATTGAGAAACAAACATTATGAGTCCCACATGTTGAATGATTCTCAAGCTTCTGCTATATTTAGTGCAGTTAATGCTGCTAAGAAGAAAAGGCGTCCCTGTATAAATCTGATCCAGGGCCCCCCTGGGACAGGGAAGACCTCGATGCTGGTTTCACTTCTTTCTGTCTTACTTCATCGGAGGTACAAAGTACTAGTGTGTGCACCAACAAATGCTGCAATATCAGAAATTGCACTGAGATTCTTGAAATTAGTTACAAGTCCATCTGATCAGTGCCCCGATATATGCAACTTTCCCTGTATTTTGACCTTGAGTGACCTTCTACTAGTTGGAAATGAGGAGCGCTTGGATGTTGAAGGTCCTCTGGAAAATATTTTCCTTCCATATCGAGAGGAACGCCTGTTAAAATGTTGTGTGCCAATGACAGGATGGAGGCAGAGAGTGGCATCTTTTCTTGATTTTCTTGAATCAGCAGTTTCACAATATGAGGTTTTTCAAGAAACAACACAGAAGACGCAATCAGTTAACTTTCTACAATTTGTCAGAAAAAGGCTTGGAAACTTAGCTACAGACTTTTTTGAGTGTGCGGGGATTTTATTGAATGATTATCCAGGACCAATCTCGGAGAAACAGGATTTGGATTATCTGACTGAAGCTGTTGAGTGTTTTGTAAATCTAATTCAGAAAAATGCATGTAAGGAGAAAATTCTTAGAGCATGCTTTTCTGGTGATGGAGAAATCTGTGAAGAGGCAACAAAGTGCACAGAGATATTTAGAGAGAGAGTGATTAACAATAGAAAGTTCTTAAAAGAAGCCCTTTGCTGCTCGAGAAGTGAATGTATCCATCTCCTAAGGAAGGAACTATGCTGTGCAAGAACAATCCCCAGGCAAAACATTTTAAAAATGTGTTTGTCAGGTGCTAAAGTGGTCTTTTCAACTGTATCATCATCTGGAAAGAGCTGCATGAACTTGGCAACACCATTTGACTGTTTGATTATTGATGAGGCGGCCCAGCTCAAAGAGGCCGAATCTACAATTGCACTACAGATTGAAGGTGTAACACATGCATTTCTGATAGGAGATCCAAAGCAGCTACCGGCAACAGTAATCAGCAAGGTTTGTTTACAGTGGCCTTTTCAAAAGTCTCTTCCCAATTTCATTTTCCTAAAAGTTCTTATAAATTTATTAATTCCATGCAATGATTGGTTCATCAGCTTGCGGAGAAAATGAAATATGGAAGAAGTCTCTTTGAAAGATTGGAGAGGCTTGGACACCCAGTTCATCTTCTAAATGTACAATATCGCATGCATCCATCGATAAGTCTTTTCCCAAATGGGGAGTTTTATGACAACCGTATTGAGAATGGTCCCAATGTGGAAATGAAGCCATATGGCTATGGCTATCTCACGTCGGAAATGTATGGAGCATACGCATTTATTAATATAAAGGACGGAAGAGAGGAGGAAGATAATTTTGGGAAGAGTAAGAGGAACATCATGGAGGCTGTTGTTGTCATGTACATACTTTCTAAACTGTACAAAGGTAATTTCACTGTTCTGTTTGATTTGTATGTATACAAATGTGTTTTCTTATGTCCTAATTGGACCATTTTCAAATTGGTGTAGTGAAATGTCTAATTAGACCATTTTCAAATTGGTAAATTATTGTAGTGAAATACCTTTACAATTTCAAGTGGGTACATATGTGTCCTGAAGTAATGCTTTTTTTCTTGACTATTCAAGTTTCAAAAAGTATGTTGTTTATCTCAAATGATTTATAATAATGCACTTGTTAATTGATTAGTTTGGCCCTTCATACCGAAGATAATAAGAAGAAATGCATTCTAAAGGCTGTTCAATCTTATTGTTAAATTAAAAGAGGAAAAGCATAAAAAAACAAAAATGTGTATTAGTTGGATTTTGTGTTATGTAAGGTCTGTATCCGTGTTTTTTGAATTGATAGAAGGTCATATTCTGTTGAGAATACAATTTTTTTTGTTAAGAATTGTTCATTGTTTGCTTTTTTAGAAAACTAGTATCAGTTCCAAGGAAAAACTTGTCGAATCTCTTCTCTTCTTCCTTGGAGTATCTGGGTGGAGGGCATCTGAACTGCCAGCCATAATGGTGGTTGGTAATCCCGAGGGACTCTTATTGGATTTGAACTTGTGACCTATAGTCTCCTCATTAGCAACATGCCTTGGGTAGATGGTTCGATTCTCCTCATTAGCAACATGCCTTGGGCAGATGGTTCGATTGAGCTAACTCTTAGGGCTGAAATTTTGGTTGTAGCCAAAACGGTTAGTGTCTAGTCTTAAGGATGACAAGAGTGTTGGCTTTGATCTGCTTATAGGGTTAGTGCAGTGCAAGCTTCACACGTTTGACCACTAACTTTGGGTGCTCCCATGGCAATCTCAAGGGCCAAATGCTCTCATGGGAATTGAACATTGGTCATTATTGAAAAGCTCACCATTCCTCACCAATGGGTCCAAACCCCTTTGGGCAACTAGTAGCCATCAATAACATCTACTCCCTTTGTTGGAAAGAATGTACCATCAACATAAGTTGGGAGAACTTCTTTTAGTAGGGAGAAAATGATGAGACTTAATAATCAGAATCAGAAGTGTGCATAATTCCACAAATGGAAAGTGGATATCGTGATAGCTTTCAATTTTTTTCTTTGTTTTAGAATTATCCTCATTCTGTTTTCCTTATCTGGATGGGTCTTATTTGATGTTGCATAGGGACCCAACCCCCCCTCTCCAACCCCCCTCCCAAGGAAAAAAACCCAAACCCGTTGTTTCAAAATTGTTGGGAATGTCATTGGGGATGTGGGTGTGCAATTTTCCTTAAATTGTAGCAACTGGAAATTTATTCTTCTAACTGATTAATCATGTAGTTTATTTGCTACGACAAACAACGAATAAAGCACACTGCAATTCTTCGCAAATAAAAACACTATAGAAAAATAAAATGTTGGAAATTGAGAAATATATAGCGCACACAATGCAATTTGAGACAGTTATTTTTGGACAATTGTCCTTGAAAAAACCCAATGCGGGAAAACCGGTGCAGCAGATGAGGGTTTTATTATTATATGCAGCAGTGAAATTCTCAGAGTACAATCTGGATGCCCAAAACTGGCAAGTTGGCAACCCTCCACAAGATAATCTGGCCAAAAATTAGTGAGACAAATTTTGTCTCACCCATCACTGATCCAGCGCCAAAACTGGCACAAACAAGCCACTCGAACTGCCCCCGCGTTAGCCTCTTCGTTGCCTCTGCGCAGGCCAAACTCGCACTGCCTAGAAGTTGCTCTGATTAAGACGTCCAACCCAACTCAAACTCTGAGAATGACTTGCTTGGCCTTTTGGAATTTCTCCTGACCTCCAAGAACTGAATCGATCCTCACTCTAGCTGAATCAAACTCCTCCTCTGCAGTTGCATGTGCAGTCCCTGCGCAGCCTCACTGAGGAAAACTCGCCTCCCCTGCAACTGACTCTCTGGAACTGGAATCTCCTCGGAATCATTGTCTCTGCCCCTCACTGACTTTGCTTCCCCTCTGGCTCAAACTCCTCTTCCCTGCTCAGCTGTTGCTGCTGAATAACTCGATCTGCCAAGGAAAATCAATCTCAAGTGTGTATTTCTCCAACCCCATCGAACTCCTCTTATAATCTCTCATTGGCTCACCAACGACCATGATTAAATCCTTATCAACGACTAAGATCATCTCTAAGTCGATCCATGTGAGTTTCTAGAGAAATCTCACCTTTCTCAATTAATTCCTGTTAATTAATCACTTTTCCTAAGTTAGACTGAGGAAATATTTAATTATTGACTAATTAACTTAATTGAGCCATCTCTAGGTATTTTCTCCTGAAAATTTTTCTGGGTCCTGGAGTTCTAGTGTTTCTTAGCCTCTCTGACCAAAGTCGAGACTAGAACAGCTGTTTGATGCTACCCAACCATAAAAAACTATCAACGGGCACCTACTGGCTATCCCCAAGACATTCCAGGCATATTTTAGGGACATTTCAGACAGATTTTGTGGCTGTTCTGGGAATATTTTGGGGATATTCTAGGCATATATCTTCTGTTTTAACAATGGACATTAATGATTGGAGAATATGATTATTTTTCCCATCCATTTTTTTGTATTACATTAAATCTAAATCTGTTGTACAAGTTGCTGTAGAAATTTAAGGCCCAACCTGGTTTTAAATTTTAGGAATCACATCAGTTTGATGCCCAACCCATCATTGCTGTTTTTAAACGTGAATATATTCAAAAAGAGCATGAAACACATAAGTCAACCCTACTTGAAATTTTTGCTGAGAATAACACAAACTGACCCACAATTTAACACAGTGATTTTTGATCCAAAGACCCTGGAAAAACCTTGAAGGGAAAACCAGTGAGGAGAGGGATATTTTATTTATTATCAAAAAATTATTACAATAGTTATTCAACAGCAATTAAATATGCTTATCTCTCTCGAAATTTGTGCTTAAATTTCCTTGGAGAAAGTGTTGTAGCTACCTCCTCAAATTTCGTGCCTGAAAGTCTCAGAAATTTGTGCCCAGCTCACACAGGAATTCATGCCACTACTGTATTGTCAGTCTCCCTCAAAATTCATTCCTTTGCCTTGAAATTTGTGCACTGACAGACTCAGAAATCTGCCCTAGATTTCAGAGCCCTGACACTTTGATTTTCATACCCCTGACAGCACTGTGCACACCACTGAAAGCCTTGAAAATCACGCCCTGTCTACTCAGAATTTAAAGCTGACTATCTCAAAATTTGTGCAGCATTGAATGCAGCCCAAACCCTTGAATTTCGTGCCATAACTGACAGCAGTAAATGCTTGTCAATTCCCTCAATTTCAGCGCTCAACCTGTTTCAAAAAATGCACTGAAATGGTCTTGAACGTCATGCTAACCCAGCTGCAATTTGTGGTGGAGAAGAGCCTTTATTTCTGTGCCTTATCAGCCTTAAGCTCATTGCTATTATTCCTTTCTCCTGCTGTACTTCTCTCTCAGCCTTCTTTTCTCCTTAATTTCAAATCTCGTGAAGTAAGTGTCCAAATGGTGCCATCTCCACTTTCTTTTTCCCTTTTGTTCTCTCATTAAGAAAAGAGACATAACCCTAAGATCTAATGGATGAGATTAGATCTTAGCCAATTAGATCAAGGGTGGAGATCTAATCTCTCATTGACCCATGAGACACTTTTTCCCCCTTAGTCCCCTTTTCATTAATTACTCAAAAGGTACTTTATGACTTTATGTTTATAAAGTCACTTTATCACTTTATTTTTCTTAAAGTCATTTTATGACTTTATAAATTTACTTTCACTTTATTTCCCATAAAGTTAAGTAAACGGGATCACATTAGGACACTCTTTCCTAGGCTAGACACCAAGCCTTAGGAACACTTGTCCTTGGTACTCCTTTTCTAACAGTTGCAACTCAAAACATGGGTTTTGTATGATGCGTTTTGATTTGGGTTTGTAGTGATTTAACTATCATATTTTCAGCAACAACATTACAACAGGCAAAACCTCCATGTCAAAAAACTAGGAAATGCAACATTTCAAAGGGTTGATTCTTGTGGTTATTACTCTTGGTCTTCTCATTTTTCGGGTCATCTCAGTTTTTACATATTGTACATAGGCATTGTGAAAACAATCTAATAGTAATGACTCTTGGGTACTAAATGTTTGAATAAATTTCTATTCAATCACCTTCTTAATTTGAAATATGAATTTAATCTCTTTATAGAGCCAAAGTGTATTATAGTGGCTTTCAACACAACTGCAAAACTAGGCAAAACCTATTAAGAAGGGATTGTCTTTTATGTTTTAAGATAATCATCATTAACAAGAAATGTGAGAAAGAAAAGCAACTATATAGATCATTCTCTATCTCATAGGCCCTTCATGGACCTTATTGCAAATTGAAATTAGTGTTGAGTATTTGTTATTTTCTTTACACGTCTAGGCCCACGCGTGATTCTTATGTGTCGGGTGTAGTGGGCGGGTCAATGGGGGAGCGAAACCCACATATTTCTTTTGTGGTTATTGCATCTATTTTTTTGGCATTTTTCACTCTTGGTAGTTTAGTGGTACATGGTGGTTCAACCCATGGTTTTTAAATTCCAATTACAGAATTAAGGTTGTAATCTAACATGGGTTCATGGATTGAGGGTTTTAGATGTTGCAGGATTATATATATATATAATATATATAGTATTGTAAACAATGAAGTTGATTGATGATAAAAATTAGAGGTGTGGCTCTAAATAATTTGCTAATTTTCCCAGTTTGGGTTTCCAAGGTAAATCTATGTGTAATATGTGATTGCCATTGTTGACTTTTCTGTTTATTAAGAATTTGTGTATGCATTGCATTATTGTATAAGGCTTAAAACTTACATTTGGTATTAGAGCAGTTATTGGCTTTAAGGGGATGCCTTTGTGGCTAAAGGTTCAATTATCTTGTGAAAATTCTATTGCAGTTTGGGTTTCCAAGGTAAATCTATGTGTAATATGTGATTGCCATTGTTGACTTTTCTGTTTATTAAGAATTTGTGTATGCATTGCATTATTGTATAAGGTTTAAAACTTACATTTGGTATTAGAGAAGTTATTGGCTTTAAGGGGATGCCTTTGTGGCTAAAGGTTCAATTATCTTGTGAAAATTCTATTGCAGTTAATCTGGTAATTATTCACCTATCTTTAAATGATTATTTGTCCCAACAAATTAATTTACTGCAAACATTGAATAAAAACACAACTACAAATTTCACTAAATAATAAATCACAGGAATTGAGAAAACATCACATAAAATCGATACCAATATTTTGGGACAAATTGTCTCTGTAAAAACCCCAAGGTGGGGAATACTAGTTTTGCAGATGAGGGTTTACATTATTAATTCTTTAGCAAATTGAGAATGTACATAAATTGCTTGCCTTTCACTGGCAAAGCTTCAATAATTTTCTCTTCACTTCAACTGACCAAATCGAGCTGGAAAATTGAAGATCTTCCCCTGCAAATCAACTCTGCCTTTAATGGGAAATTCACACTCCTTTTGTAAACTCGCACTACCCACTGGAAATGCGCACTGGCCCTCCTAGAAATTCACACTGCCTTCAAGAAATTTATCATAACGAGTTTTTTCTGCCACTAGCAACTCAAATAGCCCACTCGCACTAGTAAATTGGCAACTTGCACTGGCAAATTCGGCCTCCTTGCAGAATAATTCAACCCCTTGTCACTAAAAAAACTGGAATAATTGTGAAGAAATTTTACTCCGACAAATCTCTCCTCAATTTCTCCTGTTGAAACCCTTGTTGCTGGTGTCTTCCATGCTATCATTGCACATCACTTCAACATGAATAGTGATCTCCAAGAGCCCATCAACTTCTTATAATCTCTCGTTGAGTAATCAACGACCACGATCTAATCATAATCAATGGCTAAGATCATCTTGACCCATCAAATCACTTTTCTAGAAGTCACTAGAGAGAAACCGACTTGTCTCATTTGATACTGATTAATTAACCAATTTCCCTAAGTTAGATTTAGGAAAATAATTAAAAACTGGTTAATAAATCTAATTAAGACATTTTCATTTTATAAAATAAACTGGGGTTGGAGATAATTAATCCACTTGTGTTTCTAGCCTCATTGACACTTCCTGAGACTAGAACATTTGTTTGAGCTACATAAACTAACACTCCCTCTTAGCGAGGAATGTGTTCTACACAACAACCAACTAAATTGATTTGTAGGTACATAGTGTAGACGAACTATCCTGCGTTGTACACAATGAAACACTAGATTCTTAGATAGCCTAATGCATCTTTGATTATCTTAGTGCATCACTATTGTCTCTATCTTCTGACCAAACAAGGCTACTAACAACTTTTGAAGCTAGATGGATTTGCATGTCACCATGCTAACTGTTATATACTCCGCTTCTGCAGAGCTTAGTGCCACAGACTTCTGCTTCTTGTTGTACTAAGAGACAACTTCCAATCCCATGCCGAAGCAACACCCTGGAGTGCTTTTCGTGTCCATTGTACTGCCTGTGAAGTCTGCTTCAGTATAGCCCATCTACTTGATACCATGACCTCAAGTATATCTAATCCCGTACTCGATTGTACAATGCAAATAACATAGCACATGCTTTGTCGCTGTTCAATGCACCCTCTTCAGTTCAACCATGCACTGATTTAGAAAGTTTACTGCAAAGGATATATCTGGCCTCGTGTTGACCAAATACGTAAGAGAGTCAATCAATTGTTTGTAGAGCATGGTGTCCACATTCTTCTCCCTAGGTATATCTACCTTCCTCCAATTAGTTAACATGGGTATAGACATGTCTCTGCACTCTCTCCCGCAGCCACCCTTCCGTCCAACGGCTCTCTCCCGCAGCTCCCTCTCCTGTAACCCTCCCGTCCCTCTGCTCTCTCCCGTCCCGTCTCTGCTCTCCCCGCAGCCCGCACTCTCTCCCGTCCCATCCCTCTACTCTCCCCGCAGCCTGCAGCTTTGTCTCGTCCCGTCCACAACCCGTAACTCCCTCTCCCGTAACTCCTGTAACCCTCCCTGCTCTCCCGTAGCCCGCTTCTTTCCGGTAAGCCTCCTGCAGCCCTCCTGCAGCCACGGAGTCCCCCATAGCTCCAACCTGTTGCTCCTTAGCCCCGTCTATAGCACACAACCTGTCCATTGTCTCGTTTGACGAATTTTGGTGAATTCGACTTGGATACATGTACTGGGTGCAGCAGGGTGCCATCGTAAGGTGCAGACTGCCACCATGATAGAGCAGCAACACAAGAAGGACCCCGGGGAAGTTGAAACGCCAGATTTCAACAACAGAGGTCCGCTGAAGTATTTACAGCAGTGCCACAATAAAGATGAGAACGTATACAGCCCCACCGATATTGCATTAGAAACAGATTTTACTTTCTGGACATCCCAAATTAAACTCATAATGAGGAAAATGGAACACCTAGAGACAGAAAATCGCGAACTGCGAGCTGAAATCGACACTTTATCAAACAGAGTTCTATCGGTAGAGGAAGACAATGCATTTATTAGAAAAACACTGCAGGAATACCGAGAACAAAGTGCGGGGCAAAATTCCGACGAGACCTTACAGGCGGAGATCAGAGATCTTAAAAGTAAACAGGAGGAAATCAGGTCCCAACAAATGTCCCTTAAACGGGAAACGGATTTGCATATCAGCACATGGGCACAGGTGGTCAAAGGAAAGGACAAGGCTCCTCCGCTCATAGCGGTGGAGGAAGTAGTACAGGCAAAGCTCGTGGAGGAAAGAACCCGAAGAGCAAGAGAATTAAATCTTAAAGTAAGAGGACTCCCTACACCTCCCCCCCGCAGACCCAATGGAACTAGGGAACAAATTTCTATGCGACACTCTTGACATACCAGACATAACTTTGGACAAAGCTTGGATCGGGCAGGACTCTACCCTCTTCCTCAGATTCCGTGACTCCTCGGATAGACTTCGGGTACTCCGAGCCAAGCGAAAGCTATTTTCTCTTCCGAATAAAGTGTTTTTGGATGAAGACCTCACAAGAGCTCAAGTAGTTGAACTAAAACAAGCTAGGGAACAGGTTGCAACAGCAAGACAGGCAGGGAAATGGGCAGTGATTAGAAATCTTCAGGCAGTTATTCGGGACACCTTCCCCCCAGGATGGGTATCCCGCTCAGGTAACTCCAAATGACGGGCCTGAGCGGAGAGGAGACGGGGCACAGAGCTCTCGGTTTACTGCTGGAATGGCAATGGCTCCTTCTGGTCCTCACCAGGCCTACTTTATGAAGCCCTTAGCTCAGCAGACATCCTCCTAGTTATCGAGACTCACGTGAGCCCAGTCCGTCCTCTCCCTGACATTACAGGATACCAATGGACTGCAGTATGCAGACAGGAGACACGAAGTTCAGGAGGTGTCAGGGGATCAGGGGGTGTTGCTTGCCTTGTCCGTGATAGCCTCAGGAGCAGAGTTTCAGTAGCCGCGACAGATGAGCATGCCAGATTCTTGTGGATTCAGATCAGAGCCAAAACATCACCACCGAGAGACATTTATGTCGCAGTCTGTTACTTCCCACCTATCTCATCCTCCTACGCTATTCACAATAGCTTAGATGGAGACCCTTTTACAGACCTGTACTCTGACATCACCAAGTTTTCGGCAGTAGGGGACATCATTCTCATGGGGGACTTTAATGCCCGGAACAAAGATCTCCAGACCCCTATACACGATAGGACAAAAGATATATTTTGCACTCGGGGGATTGACCCGACCACGATCGGCATGCATTGGACCTCTGAGGATCACTTGGGACCCACCACAACCTACGGGAGATATCTGCTACAGTTGGGAGAATCTCATGAGCTGGTAATTTTGAATGGCCTACCATGTTTCCCATCCTCGCACTTCTTTACCTGCAGACCTTTTGGAGGCGGGGCAAGTGTGGTTGACTACACTATTGCAAACCCAAATCTCCTCCCTTACATCAAAACTTTCTCAGTCACCCCCATTCCTCTCGTAGATCACACACTCCTCTCACTCTCACTGCAGTTTGATTTCCCAAATCCACCCCCTACTCTTCCCCGAAGCCCCCCAGAACCACCTTCCGATTTGAGGAGGGTGACCCTAATCTCTTCTCCTCTATCCTTAGGCAGACACTCCCATCAAAGTCCCAATTCACCTCTCTCAGCTCCGCCAAGGACAAATATCAGTGTCTCTCATATGCAATCCGGAAAGCTGCGCCCCAATCCTTCCCCTTCTCCACTCGCTCAGCCACCACCTCCCGCAAACCGGGAAAATGCCCTATGAACAACTGGGATGACTAGGAATGCAAGTCTCTGCATCAGGACCTCCGGCACGCCTTCCGGAACTCTTTACCAACATACCCAGACCTCTGTTCTGCTTATCGTCGCCTCCTTCGCCGCAAGAAGCGCCTTTTCATTGCCCATAGGAGACAAGTTCTTTCTATTCTCCTCCTTCGCTCACCTAAAGACTTCTGGGGGACCATCCTTTCCTGGCACTCACCTACCCCTATTGACCTTGATCCTGCCTCAATGTTCTCTCACACCTCCCAGCTGTATGACATCCCTGGGCAGCGTCTGATTCAGGTTACTTCCCCCCCCACCTCCTGCCACCTTTTCTCTGCCAAAGATATCAGAGAAGCAATATGGACAATGAATAGCAGTAGGGCAGCAGACGGAGAAGGTTTCCAGGCAGAGTTCTTCAAGCATGGACTTCGCCCCCTAGTAGGATATCTGGTGGACCTTTTCAACCAGGTGGTCCGAGATGGATTTCCGGATAGTTGGTCACACCACATTATCTACCCAATCCACAAGGCAGGGCCTACTTCCGACCCCAACAACTACAAGACAATCATGGTTGGGCACACATTCTCCAAGTTATATGCCACAACACTCCACAGGAAACTCTCCCATTTCCTTGAGTAGAGACAATTCAGGGCCAAGGGCCAAGCAGGATTCCGCCCAGGCCACCAGACGATCGACCACATCCTTACTCTTTGTGCGGTAATCGAGGAGGCCAGGCATCGATCTTCTAAAGTATACTGCTGCTTTGTAGACTTCTGGAAAGCTTTTGACTCAGTCCCGAGGGAAGATATTTTCCAAAGGCTAAGAGAGATTGGTATTTCCTCGACTCTCCTAAATGCTATCATGCGCCTATATGAGGCCGTCCTTGGTCGTCTCCACACAGTCGGAGGAATGTTAGATTTTATTCGAAGCACCATTGGAGTCAAGCAAGGATGCCCCCTTTCTCCTACTATGTTCGGGATCTATATCGATGAGCTTGAGTCCTTTCTCCGGGAGCATATTCAGGATACGGATGGATGTCTTCTGAACCAGGTCCTAATTTCCATCCTTCTCTTTGCAGATGATATTGTCCTCATTGCTTCCTCCCATGAAGGCCTTCAGAGACAACTGGATGTGCTCGCAGCCTTTTGTGACCGGAGGCATCTAACTGTAAACTTGGGCAAAACCAAAGTGATTATCTTCAATGGAGTCAAGAAAACCTCTGATTTCCACTTCCTATTTAAAGGAGAAGAGATCGAGATTGTTAGCGCCTATACATATTTGGGAGTTCAGTTTTCAGGACCTCGCTTTAGCCTCGGATCAACAAAGGGTATGGCTCCCTAGCCCTTCTGGAGAGATAGTGTTTCCGGCACCATTTCCAGGACATCTCGTCCAAAATGTGCATCATGGACACCTTGATTTGCCCCACAGTGCTTTACGGCTCAGAGATTTGGGGCCCCTCTCTCCTAGAATCAGATTGGGCTTCAGTGGAGTGTGTCCAGACCCTCCTTCTACGCCGTTTCATTAGGTGCAAGCAGATAGTTCCCCAACACATCATTCTAGCGGAGTTCGGGGCCCAACCTTTCCGCCTAGAGGTGATATTCAGGTTAGTGTCACTCTTGCACAGACTCCGTGGCCTGGCAGACGCGAGGGAGGGTCGTGATAGATACCCATATTTAGCATATTGCTCCTCGGAGAACATCGCCCGTATACAGATAGGCCGACCCAAATGTTGGTACACCGGTGTGACAGAGATTCTAGAAGCCTCAGGAATCCAGATTGAGCATCTCCCTCCTTTTCAATACTCTTTGAATGCTCCAGGCCACCTCCTTCCCAATCAGCAAGAGCTGAATAAAATCATTAAGGAAGATATTTACAAACGTTACATTCAGATTACATGGACCAATCCTCCCAATGGGATGCGCCCTAAAATGGCCTTTTACGCGGAACATTGCTTGGAGATCAGGGATGGGCTCATCATCAGACCCCAGTACATGTTCCAACATTGGATGCATGCCCTTAGAATCCCCCTCGGGCAGCTCAAAGTTGGATCTCACAGACTCCGGGTGGAGACAGAACACCACATTGATAGATCAGATAGGATCTGCTAGCTCTGTCACTTATAGGAGATAGAGACAGAGACACATTTCATCTTCGGATGCTCTGCGTACTACGAGATCCGGGGCCGTTTCCATTGTCTCTTCAGATCTTCTCAGACCCTGTCTAGCTTCCTCAGATATGTTGACCAGAGATGCCTAGCACTTTATCTCCAGGAGGCCTTCAGATTTCGGGCCCGCTTTCTTCAGCCCCCCGCCAGATCGGACACCACGCAAAAGATCACGGACTTCTTTAGAGCGCTACCCTCAGTGCGGGGCCCCAAAAGAATCATCGACCGACCCACAGACACTGAGGCCAGATCAGTGTGGTCCCGGGGGAGCTGACCCACTAGACTCCAGGACCAGTTCCACCCCTGGGAGGCGCCTTAGAACTTCCGGGAGACATCAACGACAACCCAGTATGCCCACAAGACAGCAGACTTTGACGAGCTTCTCTCAGTTTTCTTCTCTCGACCTCGGATGTTAGGAGTAGGGGCTAGACAGGGGACCACCCTCCTTTCCCCCCCCTCTTCTCCTTCGTTGCTTCATCGCAGCGCTTTGTTTCGAAGCCATGAGCTTCTTGACTCTTCATTTACATTTTAGATGTATTTCCTGCTTTTAAAAGGAAATGTTAAAGGGGACTGTTTGGTCCACCGACTTGCATGATGTAATCATTTGTAATCGACAGTCCCGTTGACCTATTATGGTCATTTGTTGGACATTAATAAAATTATCTTATCTTATCTTATCTTATCTGCAATCTTCCATCTCGAATCTCCTCAAGATCTCGATGCAAGATTTCCCTTGTCCAAGGGAAATCTCCCCATTTGTCTGCGGCACCTCATGCCTAGAAAGTAGGGCATAAGTCCCAAGTATTTCATCTCAAACTCTGTTGCTAGGTCCCTCTTGCATTCCTCTATGAACCTGTCAAGGACAAGTCGTCCTCATATAGGACAAGAATGAGTACCTCACCCACAACCATCGAGTAGTAGAGGTTTGTATCTGGCTCACTCTTCATGAAGTGCATCTCTTGCAAGTATTTGTCTATGTGCTCATACCACACCCCGAGAGTCTGCGTGAGTCTGTACAATGCTCTCTTCAATCTTCACACGTGGGTCTCACTGTTGTGTGCTTGATCCGGATTTAAGCAGGAACGCAATAGATTACAGAGATAACCATAAATACAGAGATGCGATAACCATAAAAACAGAGATGCAGCGGAAATAATACTTCATTTGATTAATGGAGAATACTGAAATATGCTTACAAATAGAAATAACCCAGTTAGGGCGATGGTAGCTTATCTCTGAGAAGAGATGTGTCGGCTACATGCCTCTGAATTGTTTCGAACTGTGTTTACAATGAGGCTCGAAGGCCTATTTATTATTGAGAAACAATGGAAAACCCTTCACATTCCAAAACCTAACCCTAGAAGATGAAACGCCAAATTGTGGGCCCCGTTTTGGGGTGAGTTGGACAGCCAACTTCCCGGGGTCGGGAATTGGTCGTATTATCTCCGTTTGACGCGCATGATAGCTCGCTGGAAAGATCTCTCCGAGGACTACGACGGAAAAGACGATTTTTATCAGAAAAATCGCTGCGGTGGATTTTCCAAAAAACGTCGTTTAGGGCCTCAAAACGGCTCTGGAAGTTTAGGACCCGAATAACTGCTAAAAATAGTAAACTGTGCTATAATTAAGGAAACTGAAAAACTGAAAGAGACAGTTGTGGGGGTCCAAATCCGATAGGTGGGTGGCCACCAACATCCACCTGGATCAGTGCTACAAAGCCTTCTGGTTGTTCTATGTATACTTCCTCTTCCAACTCTTCGTTAACGAACACCATCTTGACATCCATCTGATGGATTTGCCATTCCATCTATGCTACTAGTGAGATCATGACCTTGATAGAAGTATACTTGGCCACTAGAGCAAATATCTCCTCAAAATCTATTCCCTCCTTCTGAGAGAACCCCTTCGCCATAAATCTCGCCTTGTATTTCTCGATGCTACTAGCTGCACTGTTCTTGATCTTAGAGATCTAGTGTTATTCAACCACCGACCAATTTGTTGGTGTAAGCACAACCTCTGAAACATCATTCTACATGATTGAGGTATACTCCTCAACCATTGCATCCTACCACCACTGCTGTTGTGTGGTCTTCTCATAGTTGGAAGACTTGTTATCCATGATCTGACTCATTAATTCCATGTAGCCAGTGTACTTGTTTGGTTGTCTCTGCTCTCTTCTACCAGTCCTTGGAGTCCCCACAAACTCTTGAGCATCCATAAGTGTTTGCTGAACCTCATGGTTCCTCCTGCCAACTGTAGAAAGTGGAATCTGAACATCCACATCCTCCTGATGCATCTCTCGTATTTGTTGAATCTGTTGCTCCATGGTCTGCGAACTCTTAGGAACACTTGTACTTGAGCCTGTGTTCGTTTTGGTAATAGTAATTGTACTATCATGTCCTCGAACTCACCGTTCTACCCTTGGAGTTTCTGCTGGCTACTCACTCTAATCACTTGTTGTTGGAAAATCTTTGGACCTCTGATATGCCTTGTCCTCCATGAATCAAACATCTCTCATGACAATAATTTTCTTGGTCCTTGGTATAAATATCCAATATTCCTTAGAGGTTTCACTATACCCAACAAAGTACCCCCTTTTTGCAGTCTGATCCAACTTTGAACGTGTATCCCTTGAAATGTGACAATAAGCTAAGTTGCCAAATAGCCTAAAGTGGCTGACAACTAGCTTTTTCTCTGTAAACACTTCTTTCCATGTCATCTTTCCCAATGCCTTATGTGGGGCCTTGTTCTGAATATATACTATAGTACTGCATGCCTCTTCCCATAAGTATCATGGCATATCCTGGTCATACAACAGGCCTTCATTGCCTTTGATATTGAATGGTTCTTTCTTTCAGCGACCCCATTTTGTTGTGGGTTGTAAGGAACAATCCACTCTCGCTTGATCCCTTCTCTAGCACAAAACTCCTGGAATGCTTTCCTCGTGTACTCTCCTCCATTATCTGATCGAAGAACCTTCACCTTCTTGCCTGTCAAATTCTCCATAAGAGCTTTGAACTCTTGGAAGCAACTGAAGGCCTCATCCTTGGTCTTCAAGAAGTAAATCCAGGTCTTCTTGGAGTAATCATCAATAAAGGTAACAAAGTATTTGTATCCTCTGAGAGACTGAGTTGACATCGAACCACATATATCAGAATGAACTAAGTCAAGAACACCTTTGGATCTGGTGTCACTCCTTAGAAAATTTTCCTTGGAAAACTTCCCCAAAACACATACCTGCACACGTTATCGTGCTTCGTGCGCCTAGAACACCTGTCACTGTCCCTATGAGCAACTTAAGTGCCCCATGATGAATATGGCCCATCCTCCTATGCCATAACTCTCCCTGATCTCTCGGATCACTGCTACTCACTAGTGCCTTTGGAGTATCCAACTGCAACTTGTAAAGTCTGCCACTCTTGACTCCAATAACTATGGGTCCAATCTTGAGAATAGATACATAAGTCAAATTCAACCCCATTCCTGGGACATCCAACACATCATGGATGGGAATAGGCTTGCTAGACTCCCTCTGAAATAGAATAGTCCCTCTCCCAACTGGATTGCACTTGGACTTGTTCCCCATCTCGATCTAGAATCTGATGTCCTCCTCCTTGTAACTGGAGAAGTACTCCCTAACTCCTGTCATATGGAATGATGCCCCATTGTCTATATACCAAACACCCTGTGAGGTTGAGCTAGTCAGGCAAGCTATGAGTGCGAACTCCTATTCCATCCGTTTGGAAAGCTCATCTACGTTTATGGAAGCTGTCATTGCTTCTTTCCCTTCTTGTCACCTTTCTTCCTCTGTGGATTATTGCCGACATAGTGGCCCAACTCGTGACAACTGTAACACTTGACCTTTGAAAGGTCCTTTTTCTTATCCCCTTGGAGTTGGACCCTTTGTTGGATCCCTTCTTTGCTTTGTTCTTCCTTGCAAGAGTCGCATTCTCCTGTTCTCCCTCACCATTCTATCGACTGCTGTTGCCATTGACAAGACTCAATCGAAGCTCCTCCTGAGTGAAATCGCTCCACAAATGATCATAGCCACGTAGGTCTTGTCGTCCATTGATCACTTGGACAAACATGTCCCATTGCTTTGAGAACCCGTTTAAGGTAGTTCTCACGAGCTCATCATCTTCTTTCTTTTATTTGACAATTGCTAACTCGTCCTTGACAAGACTGACTCTGGCGAGATAACTAACTATGCCTTCACCCTTGTTCATTCTGGTGTTCCTTAGTTTCTCTCCGAGGATCAACTTCTTGTTAACAGTAGCATTCTGGAACAGTTTTAGGATGGCATCCCACATCTTCTTGGTTGTATCCAACTTTGAGATATGGGGAACGATGTGATCTTTAACCCCGTCTTGGATAATACTCCTAGTCTTGGCATCGTCCTTGTAAGTTGCTAACTGTGCCAAATCTGTCGATACGACAACAACTGCTGTAGCATACTCCTTTAGTCCATTCTCCTCTAGCAAGAACAAAATTATGGGTTTCCAAACACCAAAGCTAGATGCACCTTCAACTCTGTCCTGATCTCGTAATCTAGCTGAAGCCATATCTAAAACCCTCGGAAAATATAAGCAAACCCCTAGTAAATTTGGAATAGATTGAACCGGGTTTTATAAAGCCTCAGTCTTCTCTACTTTACCTTGTGCTGAGCTTCTTCTGCCCTCAAATATGCTTTGATACCATGTGAAAATTCTATTACAATTAATTTGGTAATTGTTCATCTATCTTTTAACGACTATTTGTCCCAACAAATCAATTTACTGCAAATATTGAATAAAAACACAACTGCAAATTTCACCAAATAATAAATAACAAATTTCACCAAATAATAAGTATTCTGTCATAATGTTTGCAAGTGGTTGAATTGGCTCTTCACAGTCATCTATGGCCATGTATTTTCCTAGGTTCGACTTTGAGACTTCATGATACAAAGGTTCGTTGTCTAGTTGTTGTGGATCTTAAACATGGTGCATTTTTTTTGTTCTCGGAACAACATCACCTTAGTGATAGGGATATTTGCATAAGACCAATCTATCTGGATGCTACCCCTAGAATTTGATAGGAGCATGCCCCACTTCATAGGGAAATCTATGATAACCATGTCCATAATCACAACTCTCTCTAGGAATTCTTGTAAATGGTACTTCCAATGTTTGATGACCTTGCAAACTTGTACTTCTCATGAATCCATAGCCAACACATTCTTGTAAGGCTTAGAGATTTTCAATCTCAATTCATTCATAATTTTGGGGGTCATTACATTAGTGGATGCTCCTGAATCCAACATGCAATTATGTAAATATCAAACTTCTTGTAACATATTCGTGGTAGAATGATATACTCATTTTTCTGAATTTTGACAGAAATTTGTCATGTTTCAAGGGTGTTCTCAAGTCTATCATTGCGATGCTTAGTTTGTTTATCATGTGTGGCAGGGGTTTGCAATGAATGTTTGTGGGATGCATGCTTATGGAAACGAGGAGATTATCAGTACCTCTGGACATTGGAAAATCTCCCAAGCTTCAAAACCTTTAGAAATCTCATACTCAAATAAGTGGAGATCTGCCACAAGAACTGGGTTGTCTATTTACTAGCTTCTTATATAGTTCCAACGCATGAAAGTTGTGAGAAGAACTCAAGTTGGCCTTTGTTTTATTTCTAAAGCTAGGCCTTTTATGTTAAATAATAAATTTCATTTTAAATAAATTTAATTTTACAAAAATATTATTATATAAACTTTTATAAAGTTGTTTATTAAAAATATTAAAGTTTGGCAACACCACAATCATTTTGACCAAATTTTCCATTCATGAGTGCAAGGATCAAGTTATATGCAGATTTTAACGGTGAGTGAAGGTTTCCAGTTCTCCAGGTGGCATTGAATCATATTGATGGTGGAGGATTGATAGCGGACCCCCTTACTTTTCGAGCTTGAACAGAGGGGGGGTCTGCAATTTCTTGTTTTGTGGCAGCCTTTTGTGAAATGCGGAGCTCCCCTCATGAAAACCATTTACATCTAGGGACCCCCTCCGCTAACTGCTTATGGATACTTCTAAGTTCTCAATACCTAAGTTACCAAGATTCAGATATAGATACGGATACAGATACAGATTTCGATCTAGATTCGCTAGTCTTTTGAAAATCCAGGATCCAGATACGGAAAGGATACGTCAAGTACAAAAAAATTAAAATATAATAATATTTTTTAAATTTTAAAAACACTTTTAGAGTTCAAAATTCAAATACTCCTTGAAACCATCAAACACTTTTAGAACTAAAACCATCAGATATATTATAAATATGAAGACTGAAACACTGAAATGATGCATCCTCCCTCATACAAAAAGAGGATAATATCATAAATGATAATAGTAAATACATTTACATATCCTCAAATGGATTTGCATTATCTTCTGCAAATTGCAACTCTACACCATGAATAGATGATGGGGGTCTTGGGATGTAGGAAGTTGCATCAGTAGGCTGGACTGGTGGTGGAACAATATCCTCAAGTAGGTTGAGGTGAGTCATGGCATTCAGTGTGAGGTTCAAGTCAGAGATCTTAGGCTCCACATCCCACATCCTGCTCGGGTCTCTTTTATACTTTGGTTCAACATGTGATAGAAGACGGAGGTTGGAATGAATCCTCAACCTTTGTCGCTCCCAGCTTGTTTCACTTCATTGAATGGATGAAGCCATATGTACTCCAATTCTTCACAGCTGATGATGAACTAACAACCTGTGATAACAACCTAGTGGCTAGAGTGGAGAGATGAATGCTATCTTCACCATGGAAGCCCCACCAAGTAATAGGATCAAGATGCCCTCGATCATCCATAGCTATTGGATTTGAAAAACTACCAGTAGATCGTATAAATCCTCCAAATTTTTGGCGTACTTCCATTGCAACTCCCACATCTCTATAAAGTTTCCTCAAAGCCGTCTTGTATCCTTGTACCACTTCAGAATCTTTGTTTGGCGTTGTTCTAACAGGTAAAGACAAAATTGTGGAATGATAATATTTGGGGTGCAATGCATAGACCAAAAGGTGTAATGGTGTGGTCATTTTGTTCCACCTTTCTGTAACTATGTCTTTCACTTTATAATATAATGTTTCAAAAGGGTCATTTTTGGTTGCCCTGATAATTTCCCTTATCGTCTCTAACATACTATCAATGTTTTCATAAACTCCTCCCAAGCAAGGTGTATCTGTGTCAAATGCCCTATTCAAGGTCAAGATTAGTTCAGTAAACTGCAGAAGTTATTGGACCTTGTCCCACCATGCATTATCAAGAATGTTGGACTTGATTTTTTGCCCTCTATTAGAACTGGAAGTCCTCCATGATTCCCAAAGAGGGTCAATGACCATTGCTTGTAATGCTTGTCTCACCTCCACAAGCCTCTTTATGACAAGAGTGTGGGAGCCAAAACGAGTTTCAACAATCTACAAGTTTCAAAATGACAAAAATTCAAATTTCAAATGAGAAATCATATATAAATTTGTAATTAAAATTAAGAATTTCCAATACAAATTTGAAATAATATTGATTAAAAAAAGAGTACCTTCAATAGCTCCAACTTTGCAAAAACTTGATATATGGCATGAGACATTGAATGAATGGTTATGAATATTTGGATTTCTTTTGCTGCTACATATATTTCACTAATCCATTCAATCTCACCAATCTTGGCAAGCATAAGGTTCAATGAATGTATTGCACATGGATTCCAAAAGATGTGATCATATCGATCCTCCACAATCAAACCTGCAGCTTTACAAACCTGTGCTTTGTCTGTAATGACTTGAACAACATTATGTGACCCCACACTTTCTATTGCATCAATAAGAATTGTGGATATGAAAGATGTATCTTTCTCTATTCCATTGCAATCAACACCCTTCAAAAACGTTGCCCCTTGAGGGCATACTGCAACAACATTAATTAACTGGTGGTTTCTTTGGTCTCTCCATCCATTAGAAATGGATGGACACCCCTGTTTCTGCCCATGTATCCTGGATTTCCTGTAGCTGTCTATCTACGGATTGTCTCTTTGATGTCAACAAAGTAGTGCGAACCTCTTTATATCCATGGCTTTTGTACCCTTTTAGCGCTTCGTTAACTACCTTAATCATTTGATGCCAATAAGAACGCACCAAATTGAATGCTAGCCCATTTTAACAGATGCAATGAGGTACATGTTCATGAGCTATGTCTCTACCCTGGTTATTGAAAGCTGCTTCAAGAGGGCCTAGAGTGGGCCTTTTATTAGTTGTGGCAGCAGGCCTAGATGGCAATGGAGGCCTAGTTGTAGAGATTTGCATAAGGTGTTTTCCCCTAGCAAACTTCCTATCAGCAACATGTTGCAAAGATGCATAGAATTTATTTTTCCAAGACTCAAACCTTGGCCAAGTTTTCCATTTGCGTCTTTTGGACTGGTGCATACTTGCATCCCTATGTTAGTTTGTCTGATTAGATGGGCCTTCACTCTAGTATATGAGCCATTTTTTATATCTTGACATTCATTACACTTCCATTTATAAGAACTACCTCTAGGATTTTTTCCAATAATCTCCACATATTGCCATAAAAGAGATTTTGGATTTGTATTGACGTTTCCCCCTTCGCTTTGCCTTGATGGTTCCATTCTATAAGTTGTAGGTGTGACTGACTGTATATAAAAAATTATAATTTACTATCAATAATTTAAAATTTAAAATACATGAACTAAAACTAACGTACAATGTTTAATCATAATGCTTAATATGTAAAAAATATTTAATTGTACACTTAAGAGTCCACGGTGCATTTGTAATGCAGGGATTTAAAAAATATAAAAAAATTGTATCATATAATGCTTTCTGAAACTAACCTTTCATAATTCAAACCCTTGCTCTGTATTTGTCCTTGTAATTGATTTTTTTTAACACCTCTATCGATGTCCCTGTTAATTTAATTTTTTGAACGCCTTTCCCGAGACTGAGAGCACTGTGCAATTTGATTTTTTTAATGCTTGTCCCTGTAATTTAATTTTTTGAATGCCTCTGTTCCGAGAGCATTGCAATTTAATTTTTAACCTTTCAAAATTCAAACCCTTGCTCTGTATTTGTCCTTGTAATTGATTTTTTTTAACACCTCTATCGATGTCCCTGTTAATTTAATTTTTTGAACGCCTGTCCCGAGACTGAGAGCACTGTGCAATTTGATTTTTTTAATGCTTGTCCCTGTAATTTAATTTTTTGAATGCCTCTGTTCCGAGAGCATTGCAATTTAATTTTTTTAACACCTGTCTCGAGAGCATTGTGTAATTTATTTATTTTTTAGTCGCCCGTCAGTGTGGAGGTAGGGTCGGGGTAGTTTGCATGGAGCCGGAGCCGGAGAGCAGGCACTGGGCTATTTTATTTTTTTAACGCCTGTCTCGAGCATTGTGCAATTTAATTTTTTGTAAGTCTCGGTCGCTGTGGAGGTAGGGTCGGGGTCGTTTGCATGGAGCCGGAGCCGGAGAGCAGTGTGCAGTCGTCGTTTGTTTATGTGGACCCAGAGTCGAAGTGCACTGTGCAGTGACGGGTCGTTTGCGTGGAGCTGGAGAGCATTGTCTGCGTGGAGCGTGGAGTTGAGTGTCGGAGCCTGTCTGCTTAGAGCCGAGTGCCAGAGCCTGTCTACTTAGTGCCGAGTCCCGATAAGATTCAAGCGACAAGAATGCTGCACACCTTTGGATTGCCGACAAAATTCAAGAACAATTGCATTTGGAGTGAGAGGGCCTACTTCGGTTAATGAAAAATCAAGAAAGAAACCTAAAATTTAAAAACCTAAATGAAATCTGTTTGAAATCCGGCTTGACTTAGAAAGATCCGTCTCTGATCTGAGGGATCCGTTTATGGAAGATAGGATCCGTTTCCCGAAAAACCAGATCCGCCACCTAGCCGTTTTTTAACCGGTTGAAGCCAGATCCGGATCTGGATCCGATACTTGGAAAAACCTCTTTTGGATGCAGACTTGCCAGATCCAATAACGTAGCTCAAGAGTTTCAACTTGTTAAATAAAGTGATGAGTGGAAAATTCGAAACCTGACCTGGACGGTGCACGACAGTGCATACAGGGTCAACATATGAGATGCTGGAATTGCTTGGGGGATAATTGTATTGAAAGTTGTTGTCATAGACATGAATTTATGACATCGGTCAAGGTTACTATAGTTAAAGACCCCAATATATTTTCTTGTGATCAGCCCAATAGTTAGATTCTGAATCTCGAATGTGAGCATCTTGCAAAAATGTTGCTTGCATAATTGCTGCCTTCTTATCTGCTGGCAGCATGAAAGAGATTTCGAACTTGGATGAAAATGGTAGATTGTTTCCATGGACTCATGAGGTTGACTTATTGGATATTCTTTAGGATTTAGCAGGCATGCAAATTTACTATGTGAAGACCCTAATTCTCCTCACCATTTGCAAATCGTTCGTCTGCGTTTATGCTTAGAAAGGACAACTCAGTTTCAGAACATTTACAAGACAGACAAGGAACTTTGAGTGCAGATTCTGGGTAATTGGAGTCAAATTTCAAAAATCCAAAACATGGGTTTTTTGCAGAACAACTCCAATTTGATGACCTGCAAGAACTTTGTGCAATTGTGAACAGTTTAAGAGATTTTAATGTTCTTCTGAAGGGTATGTATCCGGATTTCATGAACGACGAGACTGACAAAACATCTAACAAATGCAAAGAACAGGATCAACTTCTAGTGAATGGGTTTGAAAGGAGTGTAATTGGTCAGAGATTAGTACAAAACTAGATGATAGCAACACGAGCTCAAGGAAGAAATCGATATTGGTTTTCTTGCTATGATTCCTTCTAGATGAAAAGCTATAGGTCTTTTTTTAATTTTCATCTAGAAACATCGCTGTCAACATTTGGATCCATTGTGTTGCTGATTCACTCCATAGTATTCGTTGACCCTCTGATGGAACAGTTCATTCCATCCTTAAGATAAATAATGTGGCTTCTCTTGTGAAGTATCCCAGGGAGAACTTCTTTCAAGGATTATGCTTTTGGATGAATATCTTATTATGGGTCCAAAGGAAAAGAAGACTCATCGGGAGAATATAATGATGTGGCAAAGATACAGAGCAGAAACTGTCAGCTCCTGAAAATTTAGTAATCAGTGCTAATGCGACTTGTTCGAATATTTCAAAGACTGTTACACCAGACTTGAAGCTAGGAGGTGATGGAATTCTACTCCATGTTGATTTGGCGAAAAGAAAAAACCATTTAGGTGGTTCTTCCCTTGTGTGTTTTTATCAGATTGGTCATGTTTGTCTAGATTTTGATAATGTTTTAGATTTCAAAAGAGTCTTTAATTCAGTCCAGGAATTATCTGGAGAAAATATTGTTTCAACTGGTCACTACATTAGTAATGGGGGTATAGTTGTATTTCTGTTGAAGATGGCTTTGGCAGGAAGCTGTGGAATGAAGGTTAACCTAAGCTCCAAAAGCACTGGTATATTTAAAGTAGTGTTTGCAAAAGAACTTGATTTTGTCCTCAAGGTTAGCAGTGGCAATCTTGATATCATTGCCAAGGAACTCAATATTGTAGGTGTCCTGTTTGAGGTTATTGGTCAAGTCACTTCATCTCCTTCTATACAGGTGACAATTGATAGCTCATTACATTCTAAAAAATGTCATATCTTAGGGATTTGTGGGAGAATGAATCTTGTTTACCTGATTCTTAATATATTAGTGAGGATGATGAAAGTAATACTGAAAACAAGCAGTATGCTCAAGGTCTGGGTTCGAGTCATTCTTCCTCATGTAGAAATACTTTTTCTAATAAGGGAAATCTGTATTATGTAACGGCTATTGAACATGTGACAGAGTTGACCATTTTTAAAGGGAGGATGACAGGATTTGTGGAAATAGCTTTAAAATCTCTAGATTTCAAGGAGGAATATCAGCAGTCAAAGGATAGTTAGCTAAATAGCTGGCAGAGCACCTGGCAGTCAGAGGTTCATTTCGAAATTTATGGGCAGTTAACAGATTTGCAGGGAACAACTTCCCAACAATTTCAGTTTTAAATGGCAGAAGATTTATATCATTTCCATATTCCTTGTAACAAATTTGATAATATTTTTATTTTTAGTTTATCTGATAGGATTTGTTTCCTAGAGACTAATGATAGTTTCAGGATTATGTTTTCCTATATTTTGTTTCATTTGTAATGAAGGGTTGGCTTTTGAGGAACCCATATACTTGTTTTTCTGTAATAGCCTAATACTACCAGGGTTTTAACTTTTAATTAAAGGCTTTTGGCTTCAGCTAAGAGGCGAATTGTGTTTCGTGTCAGTTCTTCTTGTTTTCCATAATCTTTTTTCCCTCATTTATTTTGATGTTGTGTGGATAATTAAGAGAGGCTAGGCAGAGTATCAACCTCTCTTACATCCCCTGCAAAGTTATGTTCATCACTGAGTAGATAAAAGTGACAGATTGTCACTGTTGATCCCTCTATATGGTTAGATTGTTGCTTTGTGCATGACAACAATTTATATTTTGTCAAGTTGTTGAAGGATCTTCACGCACTTTCTAATCTTATCAGTTGACATAAGTGTTCAGTCTGAGTATTACTGTTGGCTGATATTTTCTTTGACCTTCTATCAACCTCTTTCAAGCTATTGCATTATGTCATGGTTGGATGCTGGCCCTCTGAATAGACCTCTGTAGGTAGGGTTTTATTTGTGTAAGTAGGTATTTGAAACTCTAAGCAACAACCTCTCAAAAGATCCCTAAATCTGGCCAATGTGCTTAAAAGGCTACTAATCATTGCCATGAACAGTTATTAGCCTCATAATATTTGAGGAAGCCACCTCTAGTGGGGGACTTTCACTTGTGGAGAGAGGGAGGCTAAAGGACCTAGCTGCAGATTTGCCTTAGAGGAGCTGAAGTAGCAAGGAGGTCGAGTTTCTCCATGATCTGATTAGCTAAAGGAGTCGTTGCCAAAAAGGAGAAGCAGGCCGAGTAGGAGGATCTAGCTGCAGTGTTAGAAGGTCAGATCTACAAGAAGAAAGTCAGATCTGAGTGCTAAAAGGTCAGATTTGCAAGAAATCCAGATATGAGTGCTGGAAGGTCAAATCTGCAAGAAGAAAGTCAGTTCTGAGTTCTGGAGGGTTAAATCTGCAAGAAGAAAGTCAGATTTGTGATATGAAGAGGCAAATCTAGCAGATTGAGAAGTTGTAGCATGGTTGCAGAAGGACTGGTTGCCAAGGACAACAACAATCCAAGGACCTTGAGCTAAAGGCACTAGCTTAGGTATGCATTTGAGTATTTTTTGGGCAGATTGTAGATCTGATGGAATAGATCTCAAGCCCTAAGTTTTGTATACTAGTAGTATAAAAGATCTAAAGGGCCATGACCCCTGGTATGGGAGGCCGAATGATTATTTTATTAATAGACTAACAACGGTTGGGATTTGAGCCATATAAATTTGTGTACTTAATTTATTTCAGTCCTCTTATATTTCTGCTGTGCAGAGTGTTTTTAGTTGAGTACCTTAGTGTGTTTATGATCAAGTCTAGACATAAACCAAATCTTGGGTATAAGGAAAATTCAACATGGTATCAGAGCTACTTTGAAGATCACGCGGATCAGAGTGTGCATAGGAAAGCAGAGTGAGCCATTTGAGGTTGTGTAGGCTCAGAGGGAGATTGCAAAGGAATGTCAACCACCCAATGGAAGTTTGAATCCTCAGGCTCAAGCAACAGAGTGGAGTTTTCAACCCATGCAAGGACAATCACGAACCATGCAAGAACACTCATGGTAGTGCAAGGAAAAGTCATGTTGCATGCGAGGACAGTCATGCACCATGCAAGATAAAGCTTGGCCAAGTACAAAAGAAGGTGTGGCACATGTGAGAACATATATGGCTACGCAAGGGAAAGTCATGATTCATGCAAGGACAGTCTTGGGTATGCAAGGAAAGTCATGGAGCTGGAGATTTAAAAGTGTGAAAGAAATACTTTCCTCACTAAGAGGGAGTGTTGGAATTTGGGTAGCTCGAAGGTATTTCCAAGAAAAGGAAACCCACCAAAAGTGAGTTGGTTAGGCCAGTTATCGAAGTGGTTGGGGTTTTGACCCAAAGTAGTGGGCTTGAGACCCAAGTCAATTAATTGTTTATTCTAATTTATGGTTAAAGGGTTGGGTGGGCAAAACCTGAAAGGACCAAAGGTTTTCCAAATAACCTAATGGAAAACTATAAATAAGAAGCCAAAGTAAAGGCCTAGACACACCAATGGAGAAGAACTTTCACTTGTGGAGAGAGGGAGGCTAAAGGACCTAGCTGCAAATCTGCCTTAGAGGCGCTGTAGTAGTAAGGAGGCCAATTTTCTCCATGATCTGGTCAGCTAAAGGAGCCGTTGCCAAAAGGGAGAAGGAGGTTGATTAGGAGGATCTAGCCATAATGTTGGAAGGTCGTATCTACAAGAAGAAAGTCAGATTTGAGTGTTGGAAGGTTAGATGTGAGAAGAAAATCAGATTTGAGTGCTGGAAGGTCATATTTGCAAGAAGAAAGTCAGCTATGAGTGTTGGAATATCAAATCTGCAAGAAGGAAGTTAGATCTTAGCGTTGGATGGTTAGATGTGCAAGAAGAAGTCAAATCTATGATCTAAAGAAAATCTAGCAAATTGAGAAGTTGTAGCGTGGTTGCAAAAAGACTGGTTGCCAAGGATAGCTACAATCCAAAGACCTTGAGTGGAAGGCACTAGCTTAGGTGTGCATTTGATTTTTTTTGGGTAGATTGTAGATTTGATGGAATGTAGCTCAAGCCCTTAGTTTTGTATACTATGTATACTAGTAGTGTTAGAGATCTAAAGGGCCATGATCCCTGGTACGGGAACCCTAATGATTCTTTTAGTAATGGCCTAATTGTTGCAAAATGTGTAACTAGGTTCAGTCTTCACAAGTATGAAATGTATTTTTGTAAATATAAAATGGAAAAGAAATTATTATTATTACTGGAGGATGGGTTTCATGCTCAAGTTCTTTTATTTTATAGGTCAAGCACCCATTGAGTGCTTCTAGGATTTGTCCTAGGTAGAAGAGTCATTATCATATGTCGAAGACCCTATGGGTACATTGTAAATTGTAATGAAAAAAAATATTTTGTCTTGAAAGTGTCAAAATACCTCCAACATCAAGACGGCCTAATGAGCTGTCAAGTCAGCCTACATGAAGAGCCACATCCACCCTTGAAGAAGCCTATATATAAGAGGAGCTCATCCTCCATTTGGTTCATCTCACTGTCTCATCTCTTAGTCGAAGAAGGAAGTGCGAAAAAGAGGAAGTCAAAGAAGTTGAAGTGTTTCTGGGCCTTATCTATTCTTCTGGGAAGATCAAAGTTAGTGTTTTTATGCGCTGGATCTTCTGGGGTTTGACTTTGGAAGTAGAAGAGAAGGAAAGGCATGCGAAGGTCTCTTGGGGCATCTTACTAGCCATAGGACTCAAGTCAAGGCAAGCGAAGTCAAGAGGAAGGCTACTAGAGGGAGATTGAAGTCTCCTAGAGAAGCAACAACAGTTGCAGCAGTTGTTGAGGAGTAGAATTTCAGATCTATTGGGAGGTCGAAGATATTGCAGCAGGAGGCCATAGAAGACTTGATCTTGGAGGGTATTTGTCTGAGGCTAGGTCATGGTATTCGTCAATTGAAATATTTGAAAGATAAAGAAGAGATTTATAGGTTTTCCCCTCAAGAGGAGGGGTTTTGGCCTTGGCTTGTAGCCTATATACTGTCACTGTTGTTATTGTTTTGGTAGCTGTTTGATGTATTGCACATTGGAATAATAATGAACAAAGCTAATAAGTAAAAGGTAACACAAACAGTGATCAAGTTAAGAGAATTAACATATTCATTGCCTTATTGAATTCTCAACATGGTTTCAGAGCTTTGGTTCTCTAAGGGCATCATGAAGATCTCCTCTACAATGAAGAAGCTCATCAAGAAATTTGCAAGACAACTCAAGAAACGTATCAAGGAAGCATGGAGTTTCTCATTCTCTTTAAAGAAGGCATCAGTCAATGAAAGGGATGAAGGTCTCTTTTCGGCTCTCTCTGGTACATTCCAAGACGAAGACATCTGGGTAATTGATAGTGGTGCATCAAGGCACATGAATGGTCAGTCCAACCAATTGAAGACCTTATCAAAAGGAAAATCCGCTTATTCTGTGGAACTTGGAGACAACAAACGCTATCCGGCGAAGGGCATTGGATCAACCTCCATAAAACTCAAGGATGAAAGCAACATCCACCTCAACAACATTCTATTTGTTCCAGGTTTGCACAAAAATTTACTTTCTGTTTCAAGTTTAGAAGATAAAGGAGATAGAGTAGCCTTCATTGATGAAAAAGTAGTTGTTTGGGGAAAAGACTCAAGCATAGATCAAGCTAAAGTTATTGGTATTCGAGATGGAAGGCTTTACAGATTACTATCTCCCGTAAACCAAGCCCTAGTTCACATTGAGATTAGTCCATGTGAAATTTGGCATTGAAGGTTTGGTCATATACATTTCAAAATACTTCTAACTTCAAGTTCCATAGTAGATGGGATACCGAATTTGAAGGAGGACCATGAAGGTGTTTGCAAGGGATGTGCATTGGGCAAGAATACCAAGAGACCATTTGGAAGTAGTGCTTCGCGGTCGAAAGAAATCTTGGATCTTATTCACTCTTATTTGTGTGGCCCTATGACTCCAAAATCTCATCTATACTATGTCACATTCATAGATATGATCATTCAAGAAAAACCTGGGTTTACTTAATGAAAACCAAGGATAAAGTATTTTCAAAATTTCAAGAATTCAAGGCTGAAGTGGAGAACCTTATAGAAAGAAGAATCAAGATACTGAGATCTGATAATGGAGGAGAATATACATCCAAAGAGATTATAGCATTCTGTAAGGACTCCGAGATTAAGAGGGAATTGATAGTTCCATACAATCTCGAACAAAATGGAGTTGCAGAAAGAAAGAATAGGTCCATTGAAGAAAGTGTAAAAGCAATTTTACACAATCAAGATCTACCTATGTTTTTATGGGGAGAGGCAACAAAGATAGCGGTCTACATTCAAAATCGATGTCCTCATAGATCTCTAGATAACAAGATTCGGAAGAAGTGTTCACTAGGAAAAAGCCAGCTGTAGATCATCTCCGAATCTTTAGGTGTCCTGTGTATATTCATATACCAAAGGACAAAAGAAAGAAGTTGGATCCTTTTGGTATGAAGGGAATATTTGTTGCGTATAGTAACTCGTCAAAGGCCTTAGAATCTCTAGGAAAGATGGACATCACATTGAAGTTAATTGTGATGTCATATTTGATGAGTATATAATTCAAGAAGTCAAAAGAACTTTCCATAGATTTTGATGACAAAGAACTTACAATATTTGAGGAGGAAGTTGACAAGGAAGTAGAAGGATCACATCATGAAGAAGAAGGGCCAAGCGAACCTATTCAACCTGTGGTCGTTCTCGAAACAAGGAAAAGACCTAATTGGTTGAAATCCACACTAATTGATGCAGAAGGTCATGGGGCAGCACACAGATCATTTAGACAAAGTAAGAGACCCAAGAAATATTCTGGGTATGCTGCATACATGAAAAAATTAATAGAAGCAGAACCACCCACCTTTGAAGAGGCTGTAGAACATCGAGAATGGAAGGATGGCATGAATGAAGAATATCAATTTATAATGAAGAATGGAGTTTGGAAGATTGTACCTAGGCCCGAAGACAAATATGTTGTTACTTCCAAGTGGATTTATAAGTATAAAGCAAGATTTGTGGCTAGAGGGTTCTCTCAACATGAAGGCATCGACTACGAAGAGACATTTGCTCCAACAACAAGATATACAACGATTCTGTCATTAGTCTCTCTGGCAGCATCGATGGGATGGAACATCCACCAAATGGATGTCAAGATTGCGTTTCTGTATGGCATTATAGATGAAGAAGTCTATATAGAACAACCCTTGGGATTTGAAGTCAAAGATAGGAAGGGATATGTTTGGAGATTGAAGAAAGCATTATATGGTCTCAAGCAAGCACCAAGGGCATGGTATGCTAGAATGGATGCATACCTAAAGAGAATAGGCTTCACAAAAAGCTCTGCTGACTCGAACCAATGTTGTTAAAAGCGGAAGCGGGATTTAATCGGCGCCGGGAAAAAAGCAGAAAAAATCGACAAAAGCGGGAAAAAAGCGGAAAAAAGCGGGAAAAAAGCGTTTGGCACAAAAATATTCATTTTTTTTTCATTTTTTTTAATATCTAAACCATCTACAACATAAAATAAATACATTGACACATAAATATGATAAAAAAAACTAATATATAAGATGTTTAATATCATTTCTAGCGCTAAAATCACACATAACATTGAATCATGTCCTGAATAGTAAGTCCTGAGTCCCAACTCAGCGTCAAAATATCAACAAAAAATATGATAATGTATCTCATCATGTCATAATGTCATATACAATAAAATGAAAGCCTAATCCTATTGATTTCCTCTGCCCCTCTTGCGAGAAAATGGCACAACTTTCTCTTTCCCTCTAGATGTAGAAGCTGGTGCCTGTGCTGGTGGAAATGGCAGTGGAGTCTGACGTGCTCTAGAAGCTGAAGAACTAGTAGTAGCAGCTACAGGAGGCTGAGGTAGACGGAGACCACGTCCTCTACTGGTGGTAGTGGTAGCCCGGGTAGGCGGTGTCACCTCCTCCTCCTGCTCCTCCTCCTCCACCTGCTCCTCCTCCTGCTCCTGCTCCTGCTCCTCCTCCTCCCCCTCCTCCTCCCCCTCATCCTGCACTAACCAATCATCAGTGGGATCCATGAGAGGCCTCTCGGTCTCAACCCTCCATTCAGCAGTGGTGTCAATCCCATCCAATGAGATGGCTTCCGTATCAGGTGTCTTCTCTAGTTGTCTCACCCACAATCGAAGATTGTAGTAGACATAGACCATGTCATTAAGTCTATGGGACTCCAACCTGTACAAAGTTCATGAAATAATAATTAATAATTAATATTATAAAAAAAATATTGTTTAAAACTTTAATGAATTCAAAAATTTATTTGGAAATTTGCAATATTTTAAATGTTTAAGTGTTAACCTATTGCGCTTCTTGTTGTGTATTTTTTCAAATACACTCCAATTGCGCTCACATCCCGAGGAGCTGCATGTTTGGCTGAGGATGCGTACGGCAAGCTTTTGCAAAAGGGGTACTCTGCCACCATACATCTTCCACCATGCGTCTACAACAAAATTACAAATAAAATTTTAAATAAACATAAGAAAAAAATGGAATTTGAAGAGACAATGAAATTTGAAACAAAGTTACAAAGTACAAACTAAAAAATACCTGGCATTTTAATTGTCCTATCAGTGACAACCATCTCAAAGCCAAATGTGCCACCTGACATCTTATATGTCTCAATTTGTCTAGAGATCTCTATACGTTCTTCTGGAGATCTCACCATCTTCTGGACACAGGTTAATAATCCTTCGACGACCTCAACATCAAAATCAAACCCACATGCATAAGAAAATGCAGGGTTCAGGAAAAGCCCAGCAGCATGAATGGGATGATGGAGTGTGTTGTTCCATCGCTCATCAATGACTTCCCATAGAAGGAGTTGTCTCTGAAACCCATCATCTCCCTTATCATCATAGTAGGACCGAATGGCTTCTTTGGCCCTGTCCATGGCTTCATACAAATAGCCCATTGTGGGCTTCTCACCATCAACCAACCGAAGAACCCTTACCAAAGGTTCAGTAACAGCGCACACCTCCTGCACTCCCGCCCAGAAGTCTTCCTGGTATGAAACTAGTCTGCACACGGCCTCTCCTTCTGGTTTGCGGTTCATTGACGAAGCACGCCACTCCTCTGAAAGAAACATTCTCTTCAAATCCCACATAGAATTCAAGAGGGATTGAAGAGATATGAAACTCGTCGCAAACCGTGTAATGGCGGGGCGCACCAACTCTTTGTTGTAGGTGCATTTTCTCATCAAGCTAAGCACAGATGTGTGATTGTAAATAAATTTTGTGATGCTTTTTGATGAGTCAACAATCTCTTTGACAAAGGGAATTTTCCCTATGTCCTCTAACATCAAATCAATACAATGGGCAGCACAAGGTGTCCAAAATAAAGTAGGATGCCTGTCCATAAGAATTCTACCAGCATCAACATAATTTGCAGCATTGTCCGTTATGACTTGGACAACATTTTCTGCACCCACCTCCAAAATAAACACATCTAGCAAATCACATAAAGTTCTTGCATCTTTGATTTGATGAGTTGCATCAATAGATTTGATAAACATAGTCCCCTTGGGACAACTAACCAAGAAGTTTATAAGGGTTCTCCCCTTTTGGTCAGTCCAACCATCTGACATAACAGTGCATCCTGTTTGTGCCCATGATGCCCTAAAATCCTCCAATCTTTGGGTGCAGTCACGCTTTTCATTTTGAAGAAGCCGGCCTCTGAAATCATGAAGAGAAGGGATTTTGTACCCCGGGCCAACACTGGCAATAGCATCAACAGTAGGTTGGAAAAATGGATTATTCCTTACAATGCTGAAAGGAATATCACTCCAGAGGAGAAATTTTGTCATCAACCTGTCAGCTTGTTCTTTTTCAATTCTTTTTAGCATTGAACCGATAGTTGGTTGTGAACCAGGTGTGGTTCGAGGAACAAAATATGATGATGTAGCTACCGGATTGACTGGCGCTGCAGTAGAACCAGTGCCACTTGGCCCACTTCCTTCAGCTGACCTTTTTAGTTGCCTTTTGAGTTCTTCTTTGGCCTCTCTAGTGTGCTCTAATTCTCCCAATGCTCTCATGGCTCTTTGGATAATTTCAGGACTTGTATTTAGACAGGGCCCCACATCATGTCCAGGGATTTGTGCAAGGTGGAACTTCAACCTGTACACCCCCCCGAATATCTCCTTTCCACACAACTTGCAATACAAGTTTTGTCTATCATTCAGAGTTTTAGGTTCACCATATTCCCAGAAAGGATCCAATTTCCTTGGCATGTTTGTTTTTGAATTTTGAATTTGCAAACCTATGGAAAAATAAGGATTAGGAAATAGGAATTTAGGATTACATAATACAAATTACAATTTAGCATTTACAAAATTACAAGTAAATTATTTCCAAAATCCCAATTTCCAAACCCAAGTTACCCAACCAAATTCCAATGGCAAATGCCAAAAAACAATGAAAATTCAAAAAAAATAAACAATGTTTAAAAAAAATGAGAAAATAAAAATAAAAAATTGGTTCTCATAGTCATAACAAATTACCCATCCCAAATCAATGAAAAATTACAAAAAATTCTTTAAAAACAATGAAAAACAAAGTTTTTATAGAAGCAAAACAAAAAAAATTAATCTACATACCTTTTTTATGGACAAATTGGTGATCTTGTCTTGGATTTCTCCTAAAAACACTTGGATTCGCTCCCAAATTCGACGGAAACCCTTCAGCTCCTCTCCCTCACCTCTTCTCCTCCTCCTCCGCGCGGCGACAGCATAATGACATAAAAAAAAATCGTTTTTGCCTATTAAAAGCCCGCTGCCCCGAGCCTCTGCGATTTTTACCATAAAAATCGCGATTTTTTTCGAAAAAATCGGTATAAAAAAAAGGCCGCGATTTTTTGGGATAAAAATCGCGATTTAAGCGGGTGGGGGATAAAATCGCGATTTTTTGAAAAAATCGCGATTTTATCGCGATTTTAACAACACTGACTCGAACCTTTATATTAAGGTTGTAAACAATGAACCTGTAATTATTCTTTTGTATGTAGATGATCTTCTCTTGACAGGTGTAGAAGGTCGAATTGAAGAATGTAAGAAGCAACTGGTAGCATAATTTGACATGAAGGATCTTGGGTTGATGCATTACTATTTGGGACTAGAAGTCTGGCAAGGACCGAATGAAATCTATTTGGGTCAAGGAAAGTATGTGATCGAGATTCTAAAGAAGTTTGACATGATGGACTGCAAACTTATGACCGCTCCGATGATCACAAACTTGAAGAGAATGAAGAGTTCCGAATCAAGCCCTGTGGATCCTTCCAGGAATAGACAACTTGTTGGCTCATTGATGTACTTGTTGAATACTCGACCCGACATATGTTTTGTAGTAAATATACTCAGTCAATTCCAAGTGGAGCCAAAGCATGATCATTGGATAACAACAAAGCATATTCTGAGATATCTGCGAGGAACCATCAACTACTGCCTGAAATATGATAGAAGGAATGATGTCCAATTGATTGGTTATACAGATTCCAACTGGGGAGGCAGTGAACAGGATGGAAGAAGCATTACAGGAGGATGTTTCAGTTTAGGACCCTCCATAGTCTTATGGATGAGCAGAAAGCAAGACACTGTTGCTTTGCGTAGTGCTGAGGTTGAATATGTTGCAAGATGTGAAGTAAGCCGAGAAGTAGTATGGTTAAGGAAGCTGCTATTCGACTTGTTTGAAGGACCGTTGAACCCTACAATGATACTTTGTGATAACATCAGTTGTATTCGCTTGTTTGAGGATCTAATGTTTCATGGAAAGACAAAGCCTATTAACAACAAGTATCACTATATTCGAGAGCTAGTACAAAATGGTGTGTTGCAGCTACGGTATATCTCAACTGATGAATAGGTTGCTAACATATTTACGAAATCACTTCTGAACAAGAAGCTTGTATACTTAAGGGACAAGCTTGGTTTGGTGGATTTGTCCTCTCTAATTGAGAGGGAGAGATAGAAACTACATTCTTGTCTTCACTTGGGATGAAAGAAATCGAGGATTGGGTAACCATCTGGCATTCGATACTCTTTGAGAATGTGGTAGGGCATTCAAGACAAGAGTAGTCGTGGACCGATATTCTTTGAGGATTAGCTACCCAAGATAAGAATAGTCCAATGGGAGGTCATACTTTGTGAACACTGGGGTGGGGTATGTACCTTGGGAGACAATGATGATGGTGTCTATACATCATTGGTCTTGTCAGCATTGTGCTCTGATCTTGTGGAGAGATAGAGTTGTTAGTCAAGGCCTTGCTATGTGTCAATGTTGGTTAATATGATGCTAGACAGATGGGTTACCAATCCGACACTTCTTATGAGATCTCTTCAAATTGAGAACAACCATGTACCTCTTATGAATATCTCCCTAGTTAAGAGGGAGAGTTGAAAAATGTGTAACTAGGTTCGGTCTTCGTAAATATGAAATGTATTCTTGTAAATATAAAATGGAAAAGAAATTATTATTATTATTATTGGAGCAGAGGTTTCATGCTTAGTTTCTTTTACTTTATAAGTCAAGCACCCATTGAGTGCTTCTAGGATTTGTCCTATGTAGAAGAGTCATTATCATATATCGAAGACCCTATGGGCACTTTGTAAACTATAAAGAAAAAATTATTTTGTCATGAATGTGAAAAATTGGTTACCCAATTTCTACTGCAACAAGTGATGTTACTTCTCCTACCTATGAATCCATACAAGTTATTTATTGTTTTCTACGGTAAATGTTGAAGCAAATACTTTGTAGCCTACACCAATAAAATAATTTTCCCAAAACAAGAATAGAACAACAGAGAAAGATCCACACAAATGACATAGTATTTTTTGGACAAGCGTCTGCGGAAAAACCCAATGAGGGAAAATCGGTGCAACAACTTTGAGGGTTTTATATTATTAACCATAGTTTTGAATACCAATCTGGATGTCCTTCTGGCAATCCAGTTATAGAGAAAATAAATTGGTAGAAAAGCTTAGTGAGATTACCTCACTGTACCTAACAAATCTCGGCTGTTCCGGTAGTTGAACCAATTGTCCTCGACTATCTCTGCGTTGGCCCTGCGTTAGCCTCAAAGGCTCTGCGTTAGCTCTGCTGGGAAACGTCTTGCCTTCTAGAGCAGTTTCTAGCCTCTCTCGGCTCAGAAATGTCAGCTCCCCTGCAAAACTTGGATGTCTTCTCAGAATGACTTCGCTACTTCTGCGTGAGCCCTTCTAGCTCGACGTCAAGCTCTGTGTGGGCCCTTCTGGCCCAACATCACCCCTTCTGGTGTCTCTCTGCCTCTCTTTGCTGTGTATCTTGGGCTCAGGAGAAGATATGCCAACCCAACTATCCCTGCCCCTCACTGCAAAAGCTCACTATCGAAAATCTTGTGACAACTCCTCTGCTTTGCTTCAGAAAATCGGTTCTCTGAACTCTGTGTGTGTGTTTCCAAATGACCCTCAAGCCCTCCTTAAATAATCTCCTTGTTGACATTCAACGGCCTAGATCAAAAGCTAATGAATGACTAAGATCATTTTTGCTTGATCCTCGTCTTCTTCTAGAAGTTACACCCACAGTTAGATTAATACCCATTAATTATTTTAATTTCCTAAGTTTAGACCTAGGGACCCATTAAAAATAATTAATTATTTTAATAAAACTGTCTCTAGGTGGAATTTCCCAAAACGCTTTCTGGGTTCTTTGGAAGACATGTGCCTATGTCTCCCTCTAAAATTTGAGACTTAGAGCACATCTGATGCTACCAAAAATGAATAATGAAAGTGTCAAAATACCTCCAAGTTGAGCTGTTAGGTCGGCCTAAATGAAGAGCCACGTCCACCCTTGAAGAAGCCTATATATAAGAGGAACTCGTCCTCCATTTGGATCATCTCACTCTCTCATCTCTTAGTTGAAGAAGGAAGTGCGAAGAAGGAGAAGTTGAAGAAGGAAGTGCGAAGAAGAGGAAGTTGAAGAAGTCGAAGTGTTTCTGGGCCTTATCTATTCTTCTGGGAAGATTGAAGTTAGGGTTTTTCTACACTGGATCTTCTGGGGTTCGACTTTGGAAGCAAAAGAGAAGGGAAGGCAAGTGAAGGTCTCTTGGGCAGCTTACTAGCACTAGGACTCAAGTCAAGGCAAGCGAAGTCAAGAGGAAGGCTATTAGAGGGAGATCAAATTCTCCTAGAGAAGCAACAACAGTTGCAACAGTTGCTAGGGAGCAGAAGTTCGGATCTACTGGGAGGTCGAAGATATTGTAGCAGGAGGTCGTGGTAGACTGGATCTTGGAGTGTATTTCTCTGAATCTAGGTCATGGTATTCATCAATTGAAAGATCTGAAAGATAAAGAAGAGATTTACGGGTTTTCCCCTCAAGATGAGGGGTTTTGGCCCTGGCTTGCAACTTATATACTGTGTCACTATTCTTACTATTTTGGTAGTTATTTGATGTATTGTACATTGGAATAATAACGAATAAAGATAATAAGTAAAAGGCAACACAAACAATCATCAAGTTAAGAGAATTAACATATTCATTGCCCTATTGAATTCTCAACACCAATAAGGGTTGAGATTTGGGCCATATAAATCTGGGTTCTTAATTGATTTCATTGTTGTTATATTTCCGCTGTGCAAAGCGCTTTCAATTGGGTACCTTTAGTGTGTCTATGATCAAATCTAGGCATAGACCAGATCTGGGTTATAAGGAAAATTCATCACCAAGGAGAAACTTGTTAGGTCATGATGGATCGAGGTTGTCACTTGTGGAGTATCTTTCTTTGCTAATGGTCCACTTGAAGCTTTACACTTCTATGCTTATGTTTTGGTTATCTTTGCTACCATAAGTGCGACTTTTGTATAAGCTTTCTCAATGTGCACTTGAGCCATCTAGCTTCCAGGGACAACCACATTGGTAGGTTGCATGCTAGCTTTACATGCATTAAATTTTTCTATAGTTAAATGAACAAAACCTTTAGAACTTATGCCCTTACCACTTGACACTTGGAAAACTTGAGGGATGCAAATTTCTTCCATCATAGCAACATATTTAGTATGTCTTCCTGCTATTCGGAAGATTCATCTAATTGATCAGGAGAAAATATATACACTATTCGTGAAAATATGGCGCATTCTTCCTCGTTGTGTGTTATCTCACACAACTAACAATGATGATTGGATGATGAGTGGTCTACATCTTCATTACTACATCATCGTGTTTGACTTCCAAGTCATCAACAAATTTCAAGAAAGCATTTAGATGCTATTCAATTGTGATAGCGTTGTTTCTTATGAACTTTGGAAAGCGCTCAAGATATTCCCCTATAGGAAAAGCATGCAATTGTCCCTATATTTGAGTTAGATTTGAATGGAGCATAAACAATATGGGAAAACCAAACTACTTGACCAACCATAAAGCGAGTAAGGTTCAAAACTATAAGCATGGAAGTCGAAGAGATAGGGGGAATAATTACCAAAACTGATGAACTATTCGATGGTGCACTTACCATGGTGTGTTGGCTGTGCAAAATGGAAAATAAATTTGTGATGTAGATAGAGGAATGGATCTGACAGTTATTATTGCTAGAATCTTGGGTGTGATTATTTGTCTTATCTAGTATGGATTCTATCCTACACACAATGGAGTCGTCAAGTGATTTAGAAAATAAAGAAAATAACAATGTTCACTAATGTCATTGGAATAGTTATGGATTGATGATGAATCTCAGAAAACAATGCCATTTTGTTAGCACAAGTTTTTGCATTGTAAAAATGATGAAATCACTTTAAAATGTTGCAGTGGAAATTAGTGTAACATTTAGGTGAATATACCCTATGTGTCACCAATAGATCTCTAAATTTAGGCTATTTCTTGCCGACCTCAAGGGGGTGCCCCTAGTTGTTCACACATTACAATTGCTTGTATAACAACATATGATATGTCTTTTGGCATGCGATTAAGCAACTATAGGTGGTTATGGGAATAATTTTAAATTTGTCTGGTGGAATTTTCTTTATTTAGCACAAAAATGATTGGAAGAAAAGGAGAAGAAAGTGCTTATAAATGATACATCTTATCAAGATATAAGGTTAAAAAGACATCTAATACAATGCTAAAAAAAGCCACAAAATATCAACAAACTTCAAGAGATAAAAAGAAGTATAGTCAAGCTTTATTTTGAATTAGCCAAAAGGTTGAATGCATCGTAGAGATGGAGCACAAAATTGGTCCAATGATGATTTCTACACAAGTATAGAATCTAGATTAGAATAGAATAGAAGAGAAGAGATGAAGAGAGAATGTTGTTGAAGAAGAAGAAAATCCAGCCATGAAACAATAGTGACCTCCTCCTTTTATCAACCTATTCAATGTGCATTAAGCGAAAGATATCTATGCTAGGAATCTCATATGCGTAAGAGAGATGAGTGAAGTGAACTCGCCATCCAACTCTAGGCAGATGAAGGTATGCCTCAATCCAAGTGGAGATGAACTCAGTTAACCGATAGAAAAAGTAAAGTGAAGTATCCTAGCACTTGAGTTTGATTGGAGATGTGTTGAGTATTCATGAGATGAAGTAATGTTGAGTATAGTTCGAATTGAGTCTCCATGGTTCGAGTGGAGATGATCTTGGAGAGAAACTAGAGTGCTAGTATCTTTGTGCACTAGTTCAATGAGGAGCCTCTTTCAATTGAGTGGCAATGAACTAGAGAGATAGTCAAGAGCTTTAGTGATGTGGAGATACTCTCAAGTGTAACTAATCGTGCACTAAAATACATGTGAAGAGACTTGTAGTTGAAGAAGAAGTAAAGTGAACTCACCATCAAACTATAGGCAAGTGAAGGTATGCCTCAATCCAAGTGACGATGAACTCAATTGACCTAGAGGAAAAGTAACGAGAAGTTTCCAAGCACTTGAGTTCGATTGAAGATGTGTTGAGTTATCATGAGATGAAGTGGTCTTGGTGTAGTTTGAACTGAGTCTTCTTAGTTTGAGTGGAGATAAGCTTGGAGAGAAACTAGAGTGCTAGTGTGCATGCACACTAGTTCAAGTAGGAGCCTCTTTCAGTTGAGTGGCAATGAACTATAGAGGGAGTCAAGCACTTTAGTGATGTGGAGATACTCCCGAGAGTAACTGGCGACGCACTAAAGTCCAAGTGAAGAGACCTATAGTTGACTTGAGGAAGAAGTGAAGTAGGTAGATTATGTGCTTAGTTGGCTAGGTGAGAAGCTTAATGAAGTGAATTATGCAACCTAGACCAAGTGGAGTACTCCATGCACCTTATTCAATTGGGTGATAAGTTGGGATGAAGTGAAACAAACATTCTAGTCTTTCAAAGATGTGCATTGAGTGAACTGATGGTTGACTAGGATGAGGTAGCCTTGCACACTAGTTAAGTGAAGATACTCTGAATTGAACTGAGATAAAGTGAGAGAGATAACCTTGTGCTCTAGTGGAGTAAAGAGGGACTAAACGTAATTGATGATAAACTAGTGTGAAGTGCTTCTAACTTTACTTCATTAAAGAAGGTGTCCTAATTAACTCTGTAATACCCTCGCCAATTTATGATGTAAATGAGTACTTGAGTAATAGGTTGGTGAGCCTAAATTATATTGCATACCTATGTGTTTATGATATGCGGTCTGAATGCCCATATAGATAGGTTATATATTGTGGGGCCAACGTGCCTGGGCATACATGCCAGTGTTGGTTAAGCGGTCAGAGGGTGCAGATTGTAAATACAATTTAATTTCTAAATATTTTAATAATAATAAATAGAAGAGCTATGGAGACACTCCAAGGTAAGAGTATGAGGGGTGGTGCGACTCCGCGGACACACAACAACGGTGTTGGTGACAAATGTCAGTGAGAAACGACACTTGGGGCCCACGTGGCCGTAGCAGCGCGACATGGCAAAGAGACATGTAGTGAGAAAAGTGATGTCGGTGAGAAAGGGTACTTGGGGCCTATTACCACTCAAAATAGCAGGGGGCTTAAGGGGAATCCCTAAAGGGAAAATGCTAGGCCAAGGGCAACAAATGGAGTCTTAGCCCACTATCACCTCAACTAAGACTCCCTTTTATTTATGGATTTTCATCAATGGGAGAAGACCCGATACGTATGGAGTCACCAATGAATGATAAGTCAATGGATATGAGTGACCCAAATCCTTTCCGAGAAAGTTTTTGAAGAATGAAGCTTGCTTGATTTCTAAGCAACGTACTATGTGCTTCTAGGGAAAGGAGGAGGATTTTTGAGGTTAGGTGTATGAGAATAGGCTTTGAAAGGAGTTTCCCACACCCTAAATCCTTGTTAAAATTGGTATCCTAGATGGTTCTTGAAGAATGGTCCTTTGAAGGAGCGAGACCACACGGGGCCAAGTGGACCTAGTCTAGGGTATGAGGAAGGGATGTAGCAACCAAATATTCTTACCCTAGACAAGGTGGAGAGAGGGTCAAAGAAAATATAGTTACTCAAAGATGTTGGTTTGACCCTAAGAAGTTTGGTCTCGAAGCTAGGCTTGGCTTTTCTCCCAATTCCACCTTCAGAATGTCTTCAAATATGAAGGAGGGCTAGAAGAAAGGCCAACACAGGAGAGCCTAGGAGATCGAAATTTTTTAGTGGCTAGCTTGGCAGGAGATTGATGCCCTAGGCACCCAATATGGCTAGACTTGGGTGAAGGTAAAAAAATAGGAATTTTGGTGACCACCCTTGGTAGATTAGTGCCTTAATACTTGGGGGAATGGATTCTATGTTGATTATGTGTAAGATTTCTTGGTTCCTAGTCAAGGAGGCCTCGAAATTACTTCACAAACCCTCTAGGTCAAGGGAAAGCAACCTTGTAGCTTTTATACTTCAAATGCACATGAGGAATGGCTTGTCAAGGTCAAATTTTACCTCTAGGAGATTTCGCTCATACTACATGGGCCAATACATGGAGAGAACATTATAATAGAGACAATCCCACAATATTAAGCAATAATTTGCATGCAACAATTAGCCTTAAAACAACGAAAATCCCATCCAGCATATATGACAAAAGTAACAAGAATAGCATCAAAATTTCATACTTACATGCAGTAGAGTATATCCAACCATTCACAAATGACAATAAAGAAGCTCCAAGAGAAGATAGACCAATAACCATACATCAAATTTCATCCATAAATTCTCCAATTCATCTTCTAGCAAAAAGTGCAAAAACATCCAAAGAAGAGAGATATCCAATCCAAAGTGATGATCAGAAATGATCTCACCTCACTTGTATTTTATACACATCTAAGGAGTTCGAATTAGCTTCTTGGCCTACATAAGCCCCAAAAATAAAATAATGTGCTAATAATACAACCTTTTGGTGACAAGCCCACCAAACTAGCTCACAAATGAAAAAGTAAGCCTCTCAAGAGGTCAAATAATAATCTATGCATGTCGTAGGGCCCTCTAAGAGGCCTAATGAGGTCCATGGGTGCCACAATGAAGAATAGGGCCCTCAAAAGCAATGGACAAGGGGTTGGCCCCTTGTAATAACCTGTGGTGCTCCAAATGACTGTGGGGGCACACAAGTGTCCTCATGGGTCTCCAAACAAATCGAAGATGCCTGTAGGTTGCCCTCAAGGGCTAGGATGATAATGTAGGAGATGCCACATCATCGTAGAAGTCTTGAATCATCTTCCAAGTATATGGTGTAGATTTGGGGCCAACTGGGCATGATGGACCAGGCGTGTCCTCCTCGTCCAATAAGTGAATGACGAGCAATCACTAAATGTATGTGGGGATCCATGAAGTGCAATCTATTGCTGTGGAGGCCCATGCCTCTCAATGCTCACCCTATATGTGCCAATGTATCCCTATGGAGGATTAGAACCCTGTATAGGGAGACCAAACCCCAAATGGAAACCATCTACATTCCTGCATAAGATCCAATCTGCCCCTAGGCTTCCAACACAACAAGTCATTAGAGAAATTGAGTAAATGAACTTACCTAATCGTGGACCATAGGTTGGGACTTCATAATGGCCCGCCCTTCCATAATGGGTTCCGGGATGTGCCAGTGTCTCCAAAACTCCCAATGGGGTTAACCAAGTACGCTACTAGGTGGTTTTTGTTTCTAAAGGGGGTAATATACTCAAGGTACATCCATCAAAAGGTGGTGGCATGTGGTAGATAGGTGAATGGATTAGGGAATGAGGAGAGGCAACCCTGGGTCACATGATGGGGTACAAGGGTAGTTAACAAGAGGGAAGCTCGCGCTCGGGTTTATAATGTGTAGGAGGGAGAAATCGTAGTACATGAGGTTCCTCGGCCTTGGTTTTTCCACCCTTCTTTATATGCCTTTTGCCTTTTTATGATTTTCTTTGATTCACTGCTTAGGGCTCAAGGGGTTATAGCATGATGTATATGATATAGTAGTGAATTCCCCCCTTTAAGGTGGGGCAGTTCATCGCCCCATAGGGGTTGGGACAATCATGGGTTCCTATATGATGAAGAAGACTCATAGAACCTGTTGGAAATAGTGTGATGGCCATGATGATGGGGTAGAGCTCATGTATTGGCTTTTGCCCACGTGCTAAATTTTTTTTCCCAACCATCTTTTGCATTTTTTGGTACTTTTCCTGTTGAATGTAGCCATACATGCTTTTAACTTTATTTTTATCTGCATCAACCTCCGGGCTTCATTCCAAGCCATGACCCAAGGTGTGGGTAAGGGGAAGGGGCGAGCTGACCCTTGAAGACCTGATGGAGGAATGTGGATCCAGGTAGGAAAAATGATGGATGGGGTAATAATGAGTGGAAATAGGGTAATATAACCAGATGAGGGTGCAGGACCACACAACCAAAATTAGGGTTTCCCGTGAAATACCATCCCTGAAACCAAATCGTCAGTAAAAGAGATCCCATGAGACTAGAATCCAAGGTTAATTCCTAAAAGGGTTCTAAGGGACGAAAGCACAGATCTAGCCTATTCTTTCTACTGAATCCCCACATTAATCCATGCCTAGAAGTGTCCATGCTAAGCAAACTACAAAACTCAATTTCAAAATGACAAGGCATACCTTTAGATTTGGGATGTTGACCTTCAGACATATGGTCATGGTAGATGGGCGAGGGAACACATGGCTCGCTCAGGTGGTGGAGAAATGGCACAATGAGCTACTCGATGGCTTCTAGTTGCCGGCTGATGACCATCTTGCAGAATTTTTTTTTCCTAGGGATATTACCCACAAAATGGTGGGTAACATCTAGCTCCAAGTGGGACGTGATCTCTCAAAGAAGTGGGAAAAGCTACTCGAATAGGAGGTCACAAGAACTCCAACAATCTCTTGGTTACCAAAGACCTGTCACTTGCACATATAATAGATGGAAAAGATTGCACATGCTAATGTGTTAGGCCATAAAATCAACATGAATATAAATATATGTAGATTTTATTCGAAGTGCAACGAATCTATCATGACGCTATTTCTAATGCAAAAATTTGGCATGCAATACATCCTACTCTACCATGCATATTAATACAATGTCAAGTCTCAAGGAAGGAGGTGATACAACTTAATTTGACTGGCTCAGGCCAAAGTTCATCATTAAGTTTAGCAATGTAGTAATAGTCATCCCTAACCCTATATTCTTTCTTAGGCTTCAAATTTTTGCTCATTTGAGAGGTTGGTACTTGACGATTCAGATTTCCTCGGCAGGGAGGATATGGGAAGGTTTCTCGCTCTTGCATGTCTCATAATAAGGTCCAGGCTCGATCATATGCAGTGAATAAGTAGTTTCCCTCTAAAGGATAAGAGGGTTTCCATCGGATTGGGGAATGGTTGCGTATGATAAATCCATTTGAACATGCCCCTCAACGGTAGCTCCCCATTTTCGGGATAACAACATCTCCCACACATCAGGTATATCAATGACAATAACATCCATGAGGAGGGATATATCATGATTCCTAGCAAAAGAAACCTTAAGATCTTTGATGATGCCTTCTACCTCCACGGGTTTGGAATTAAAACCACACACCCTTTCATATGGTCGAGTGATATCGAGACCCAATTGCTTCATACCAAAATCTAACATAAAATTGTGTAAGAAGAGGTCATTGATAGTCAAAGTGAGCAAGAAAGGTTTATGCCCTGGGTTTCGGTCAGGGATGTGAATGTTTTGCAATTCTTCAAGGATTTCCTCATCTTGAATCCCAAGGGATGTCTTAAGTTGTTGTTGTTGTTTGGGAAGCTTAACAATTTCCTTTAGGGGAACATGTATAGTTATCTTTCCTACGACAACCCTTATATCTGTGTCAAGTTTAACTTCCTTCCCCTTTTCCTTCTTCCTGTATTCCTTCCTAGGAGGATCCTTTTTTTGGTTTACCTTTGTTGGAGGATTCTTCTTGGGAGGAACTTTGGGGATGGATTCGTTAGGAGGGGCTTGCTTAGGTGATAGATCTTCCTTAGGTGGTTCCTTAGGAGGTAAGGTATCTTTGTCTTTTTCCTTTCGGGAATATTCGATCCCTTTGAATCTTCCCTAGCTATTAGTATTAAGAATGGATTCTTCCTTTTCTTCCTTAAGGGTGACCTCACTAATGGAAGGATGCGTGTATGATCCTCTTAGCAAAATGTTGAAGACATCAACTTCCACGAGATTGGCTTGCTCATCTGTTTGATCATCCTCTTCACTCTCCTCATCATTCGATGAAGAGTTTGGCTCAACAACATTAGTTGGGGCCAATGTGTTTGGGATTTGAGAAATAGCTTGACCTATCTTCTTCATTTTGCTTTTTGGGCAAAGGCTTTCCTTTAGGGATATAACTCGGTTTTTGGGCCCTTTCCAAGGCGATGATTTTATTCATGACAACCTTGTCACATGCATTGGCTTCTTCGGTGATCCTATCATCTTTTTGAGAATAGCGAGGAGAATTTCTTCGTGTTGATCTTTGGACTTCTTGTTGGTTTCAAATTTCGCTCTAGGGTGATCTTTGATATCAACCTTTGAGATTCACAGGTTTTCTTCAACTTCCATCGCCATTTCTTTAGCCTCGACCAAGGTGGATGGTTTCTTATCCCTCAACACATAGGTGAGGTGGCCACCCACAACTTTTATGAATTTGTCAAGAATGTTGGCATTAGATGGCTTCAAACAATCAGGTATATCTTTGACAACCCTATCAAACTTTTGAATGAATTCTCAAACATCTTTCCTTCCCTTAGTTATTTGGAAGAAATTTTCAATGTTAAAGGTACCTTGGGGATTGCATAACCACCTTTTCATGAATAGTTCCTCAAATTCATCGAAGTCCTTTACGCACCTAGGGGGAAGGCTAAGATACTAATCTCTTGCTTGTCCCCCAAGTGATAAGGCAAAAAGCATCATGATCCTATCTTCATCAAATATCATTCTAGGGGACAAATGCCAGTAGAATTCTTCAATAAAGCCATGGGCAGTCCAAGTAGCATCCCCTTTGAATTTGGGCAACCATCGATTAAATTTTTTAGGTAATGGCTTGGGATCTTTGCTTAATTTCAAAGGGTCAAAGACACTAACCAAATGCCTTTCACTCTTGGTCATCTTGGGCTGATCCCTTTCGGAGTCTGTGCTTGAAATAAATGCCATTTCTGGAGATTGATCATTGACTTTCTCGAATTTAGGGAAAAGGGAGCTTCCAACAGGTGATGGAGATCACTTTCCCCTTTTTGCAGTAGCCCTAGTCAAGGGAGGATTGGGCAATGAGTGGAGTCGCCAGAGGAATATTTACAAGAATCAATTCCTCAATGATTCACTAGGGAGGTAGACTTGCTTCCTCCCTGAAATGACGCCAAAATGTTATTGCTCAAACTAGCAGGGGACCTAAGGGGAATCCCTAAAGGGAAAATGCTAGGCCACGGGCAACATATGGAGTCTTAGCCCACTATCACCTCAGCTAAACCTCCCTTCTATTTATGAACATTCATCGATGGGAGGTACTATGGAGTCACCAATGAATGATAAGTCAATGGATATGAGTGACCCAAACCCTTTCAGAGAAGGTTTTTGAAGAATGCAACTTGCTTGCTTCCTAAGCAAGGTACTATGTGCTTCCAGGGAAAGGAGGAGGATTTTTGGGGTTAGGTGTATGAGAATAGGCTTTAAAAGGAGTTTCCCACACCCTAAATCCTTGTTAAAGTTGGTATCTTGGATGGTTCTTGAAGAATGGTCTGTTGAAGGAGCAGGACCACATGGGGCCAAGTGGACCCAGTCTAGGGTATGAAGAAGGAATATAGCAACAAATGATATTCTCACCTATAGATAGGGTGGAGAGACGGTCAAGACTCAAAGAAAATATAATTACTCAAAGAAAATATAATTCCTCAAAGATGTTGGTTTGACCCTGAGAGGTGCTAGCCATGGGGATGGGAGGGCAAAGTTTGGTCCCGAAGCTAGGGCTTGGCTTTTCTCCAAATTCCACCATCGGAATGTCTTCAAATCTAGAGGAGGGCTCCAAGAAAAGCTAGTGCAGGAGACCCTAGGAGATCCAAATTTTTTAGTGGCTATTTGTGAAAATTTTATTAGTGCAATAACTGATTTTTTTTACCTACTTATTTTCCAATAAGTTATTTACGAAATCCCTTCAATGAATATTAAAATAAATTCTACAACAGATATCACACCAGAATACAGAAACAAATACATGCACAAGTACCAAACACATCAACGTAGATATTTTTGGACAATTGTCCACGGGAAAACCCAATGGGGGAAAACCGGTGCAGCAGAGGAGGATTTTATTAATCATCTTTTCTTGAGTACAACTAGGGTGCCAAACTGGCTCACCCAATAGAGATAAATCCTCCGGCGCCTCCCCTAGACTCAGCGTCTGTCCAGCTAGCCTCTGCGTAGCTCCTAGACCCTTGGCGTCAGCCTCTGCCTCTTTGCGTCAGCACTTGGCCTCTCGACGTCACCCACGCAGGCCCTCCAGTGACTGCGCAATCCAGTTGCCTCTGCGTGGCTCCCTCTGGCTTTGCGTCTGCCTCTCTGAACTCTGCGCTAGTCCTCTGGCACTGTCTTTGCCTCTCTGTTACGTACCCGCTACCTCTTGCTGCAATCCAGTCTTCTAGTTCAAATTTCTCAGCAAGCCCTGCTCCAGAAATCGAACTGACTGGTCTCCCTTAGTGTATTTCCAACCGACCCTCAAGCCTTCTCTTATACTTTTCCTGTTGATGAATCAACGGCCGAGATTAAGTCCCTAATCAACGACTAAGATTAAAATAGACTTGATCTTCATCTCTTAGAAGCTTCTCATCCTTATCTTTATTAATACCCATTAATATTTTTATTTTCCTAAGTTTAGACTTAGGAACACATTAAAAATATTAATTATGTTAATAACTCTTCATCCGGATGGAATTTTCCAAAACGATTTTTGGGTCTTGGAGATCTCATGTGCTTTAGCCTCTCCACCAATTTTCATGGCTAGAGCACATCCGATGCTACCCCAAATCAACACTCCCTCTTAGCGAGGAATGTTCTCTAGTAATACTCCACCACTGAGCATCACCCTGATCATCTCACATCGGCACCTGTGTTGATGTTTGGCCTTCTTGCCCAACATCCTTTGCACTGTTGCATCCTGTATTGTTGCCCATGGCTCTACCACTGCAACTGTTGTTGGTCCTTCCTCCCAACACTGCTTCTACACTGCAACTCCCTCTACATCCGTGCTGCTGTGGGTGCTTCCTCCCAACACTACATCTGCACTGCAACATCATATCCATTTTTGCTGCTGAAATGGATACTTTATCATCCCCATCTTCTCCCTGAAATAAGCAAACTTTGTTCTTCCAAGGGCCTTGGTATGGATCTCTGCCACTTGTTCTACTGTAGGAGTGTAGCTCAACTGTACAGCTCCTCGTTGGACACAATCTCTGACAAAGTGACACCGAATATCAGTGTGCTTTGATCGATCATGAAATATTGGATTCTCAGAGAGCTTGATGCAACTTTGATTATCACACATGATCCTGGTCACTTCCATCCTTCTTTTGAATAGGTTCACACACAGTTTTCTAAGCCATATGGCTTCACAAGAAGCTGTGCTAGTGGCCATATATTCTACTTCAGCTGAGCTCAGAGCTACGAATTTTTGTTTCCTATTGCACCAAGAGGTCATTCTCGATCCAGTGTTGAAACAATACCGAGAGGTACTTTTCCGATCCACTGAACTTCCTGCCTAATCTGCATCAGCAAATCCACTCAATCTAATATCCTTACTCCTGGTGTACAAGAGTCCATAATCAACTCTTCCCTGTATATATCTGAGAACATGTTTGGTTGCCGCCCATTCCGCGCTCTTCGATTCCACCATGAACTGACTGAGGGTGTTGACAGTGTAACATATGTCTGGCCTAGTATTGACCAAATACATCAGGGACCTTATGAGCTACCTATATAAGGTGGGATCAACATCCTTGTCTTATGATGCATCAATTTTCTTCCAGTTGGTGATCATTGGAGTAGCCATAGGCCTATAGTCTTGCATCTTGAATCTCTTCAGAATTTCTGTAGCATATCTCCCTTGTCCAAGGAAGATCTCCCCCTTCTGCTGCCAAACTTCCAACCCTAGGAAATAATGCATCTGTCCCAAATCCTTCATGTCAAATTATGTGGCTAGATTCTGCTTGCAGTCCTCGATGAGCTTGGATGATTCGGTTAAGAAGAGATCATCCACATATAATAGTAGGATTAGACGCTCATTCTCTACAACCAGATAGTAGAGATTTGGATCTGTGTCACTCTTGACGAACCCCATCTTCTGCAAGTAGCCATCAATTCGACCATACCACGCTCTAGGCGCATGTTTGAGCTCATACAAGGCTTTCTTCAATCTGCATACATGAGACTTCTCATGTGTCTCAAAGCCTTCTAGCTGCTCAATGTATACTTCCTCTTCTATTTCTCCTTTCAAGAATGTTGTTTTGACATCCATCTGATGAATCTCCCATTCCATCTAAGCTACAAGAGATATCACGGTTCTAATAGATGTATACCTGGCTATTGGGGTGAAGGTCTCTTTGTAGTCAATTCCTTCCTTCTGAGCATACCCCTTAGCCACAAACCAGGCTTTGTATTTTTCCACACTGTCGTCTGCAGCGTATTTAATCTTGTAGATCCATCTCGAACCCACCACCGATTTGTCTTGAGGCCTAGGCACTACTTCCCAGACATCGTTCACCATTATAGAGTTGTATTCCTCTACCATTGCATCCATCCAACCTTGATGTTGAGCGGTCTCCTGAAAATCGGCAGGCTCCCCATCCTGAGCTACTAATTCCTGATATCTATCTAGCAGTTTTCGCTCCCTTTATTGTTTCTCGGTGCACTGATGCAATCTTCTACATCTTGCATAATCTGTCCAAGTTCCCGACTCGTTCTTCCTTTGGTAGTAGGTGCATCTGTTAGCTCCTCCTCTTCCTGTGATTCTTCCTGTTATGAGGAAGAATTCTTGGCTTTCGCTGGTTGAAGTGGTTTGACCAAACTCATCTTTTGACTGCTCTTTGAAAGGCATTTCTCGAGATTTTCTGAAGGCCCTATCTTCCATGAACTTCACATCTCGTCGAACCACTACCTTCCTGCTCCCTGGAAGATAGATTCTATATGCCTTAGCTTTCTTGCTATATCCCACTAGATATTCTTTCTCTACAGTGAAGACTTTCTTTAGATTAATCTTGCCCAATGTCCTATGAGGAGTTCTATTCTAGACATAGACTGCCGTGTTGCATGCTTCTGCCCATAGGAATTTTGGAATATCCTGATCATACATCATGGCCCTAACTGCTTCCATGATAGTCCTGTTCTTCCTTTTTGCTACTCCATTATGCTCTGGATTGTAAGGAGCTGTCCACTCTCTTCTGATGCCCTCCCTAGCGCAAAAATCAATGAAGTCCTTATCGACATATTCTCCACCATTGTCTGAGCGCAAAACTTTTATTTTCTTCCCTGTCAGATTCTCCACCAGAGCCTTGAACTCTTTGAATCGACAAAAAACCTCATCCTTGGTTTTTAGAAAATAAATCCAAGTTTTCTTGGAGTGGTCATCAATGAAGGTGAAGAAGTATTCGGCACCATTAAGAGCTTTAGTGGACATTGGTCCGCAGATATTTGAGTGTATCAATCCTAGCACACTCTTGGCCCTGTTTTTACTTCTAGGAAATGCTGCTTTGGCATACTTGCCTAGAGCACATCCTTTGCATACATCATCTCGTTCTGTACTGAGATCTGGAACTCCTGCTACAGTGTTCCTGAGAATTCTCAGAGCCCCATGGTGCAAATGTCCCATTCTTTTGTGCCACAGTTCATTCAAATCCTTGTTTCCATTACTGCCTATCAGTGCCATTAGTGATTCTAGCTGGACCTTGTACAACCTGTTACTCCTGATTCTGATCTGCACTTTCTTTTTCCAACTCGGGTGTTTGACGTATACTTTCTCCTTAATGAAGAAAATGTCATAGCACTTGCCTTGAAGTTGTGATACGGAAAGTAAGTTCATCCCCAGTCTTGGCACATGCAGCACATTGGTAGCACGGAGCCGTTCTCCTGTTTCTGTTTGAAAAACTATGGTACCCTTCCCTACTGGAGTGCACTTTGCCTTATTCCCCGTGGTAATTTGAAAATTCATCCTTTCCTCCTGATAATCTGAGAAACATTCCCGGATTCCTGTCGTATGCCAGGAGGTTCCACTGTCTATATACCATACCTCTGATGATGTAGAGCTTGTCACACAAACAACTTTTTCTTCCAATCTAGAAGCTAGCATAGAGAAATTGAAATTACTCTCTTGTGCAATTTTATGAAAAAATGCACGAGTCCCCTGACGTAGATGCCTTTGCATCATGATCTCGATTTGTAATTGATTTTCCCTTTCTGTCTCTGATTTCTTGCTCTGATACCATGTGAAAATTCTATTATTGCAACAACTGATTTATTTTCCAATAAGTTATTTACGAAATCCCTTTAGTAAATATTAAAATAAATTCTACAACAGATACCACACCAAAATACAGAAACAAATACATGCACAAGTATCAAATACATCAAAACAGATATTTTTGGACAATTGTCCCCGGAAAAACCCAATGCAGGAAAACTGTGCAGCAGAGGAGGATTTTATTAATCAACTTTTCTTGAGTACAACTAGGGTGCCAAACTGGCTCACCCAATAGAGATAAATCCTCCGGGCCTCCCCTAGACTCAGCGTCTATCCAGCTAGCTTCTGCACAGCTCCTAGATCCTCTGCGTCAGCGTCTGCCTCTTTGCGTTAGCACTTGGCCTCTCTGCGTCACCCACGCAGACCCTCCAGTGACTGCGCAGTCCAGCTGCCTCTCTGTGGCTCCCTCTCCGTCTGCGTCTGCCTCTCTAAACTTTGCGCTGCTCCTCCGGCACTGTCCCTACCTCTCTGTTACGTACCTACTACCTCTTGCTGCAATCCAGTCTTCTAGTTTGAATTTCTCAGCAAGCCCCGCTCCAGAAATTGAACTGACTGGTCTCCCTTAGTGTATTTCCAACCGACCCTCAAGCCTTCTCTTATACTTTTCCTGTTGATGAATAAATGACTGAGGTTAAGTCCCTAATCAACGACTAAGATTAAAATAGATTTGATCTTTGTCTCTTAGAAGCTTCTCATCCTTATCTTTATTAATACCCATTAATATTTTTATTTTCCTATGTTTAGATTTAGGAACATATTAAAAATATTAATTATTTTAATAACTCTTTATCTAGATGGAATTTTCCAAAACAATTTCTGGGTCTTGGAAATCTCATGTGCTTTAGCCTCGCCACCAATTTCCATGGATAGAGCACATTTGATGCTACCCCAAATCAACACTAGCTTGGTGGGAAATTGATGCCTTAGGCACCCCAATGTGGCTAGAATTGGGTGAAGGTAAAAACATAGGAGTTTTGGTGACCAACCTTGGTTGATCAGTGCCTTAATACTTGGGAGAATGGAGTCTATGTTGATTATGTATAAGATTTCTTGGTTCCTAGTCAAGGAGGCCTCAAAGTTACTTCACAAACCCTCTAGGTTAAGTGAAAACACTCTGGTAGCTTTTATACTTCAAATGCACAAGAGGAATGGCTTGTCAAGGTCAAATTTTACCTCTAGGAGATTTCGCTCATACTACATGGGCCAATACATGGAGAGAATGTTATAATAGAGATAATCCCACAATATTAATCAATAATTTGCATGCAACAATTAGCCTTAAAACAACGAAAATCCCATCCAGCATATGTGACAAAAGTAACAAGAATAGCACCAAATTTCATACTTCATGCAATAGAGTATATCCAACCATTCACAAATGACATTAAAGAAGCTCCAAGAGAAGATAGAACAATAACCATACATCAAAATTCATCCATAAATGCTCCAATTCATCCTCCAACAAAAAGTACAAAATTCTCTAAAGAAGAGAGAGATCCAATCCAAAGTGATGATCAAAAATGATCTCACCTTGTATTTATACACATTTAAGGAGTTCGAATTAGCCTCCTTTGCCTACATAAGCCTCGAAAATAGAATAATGTGCTAATATAATACAACCTTTTGGTGACAAGCCCACCAAACTAGCTCACAAATGAAGAAGTAAGCCTCTCAAGAGGTCAAATAATAATCTATGCATGTCGTAGGGCCCTCTAAGAGGCATAATGAGGTCCATGGGTGCCACAATGAAGAATAGGACCCTCGAAAGCAGTGGAAAAGGGGTTGGCCCTTTGTAATAACCTATGGTGCTCTAGATGACTGTGGGGGCACACAAGTGTCATCATGGGTCTCCAAACAAATCGAAGATTCTTGTAGGTTGCCCTCAAGGGCTAGGATGATAATGTAAGAGATTCCACATCATCGTAGAAGTCCTGGATCATCTGCCAAGTGTATGGTGTAGATATGGGGCCAGCTGGGTATGATGGATCAGGTGCATCCTCCTTGTCCAATAAGTGAACCACGAGCAATCTTTGAATGGTTGTGGGTATCCATGAAGTGCAATCTGCTACTGTGGAGGCCCATGGCTCTCAACGCCCACCCTATATGTGCTAATGCAGCCCTCTTGAGGATTAGGACCCCGTATAGGGAGACCAAACCTTAAAAGGAAACCATATTCAATCTTGCATGATATCCAATGTGTCCCCTAGGCTTCTAGTACAACAAGTGATTAGAGAAATCGAGTAAATGAGCTTACCTAATCATGGACCACAGGTGGGGACTTCATAATGGCCTGCCCTTCCATAATGGGTTTCAGGATGTGCCAAAATCTCCTAAAATCCAATGGGGTTAACAAGTACCCTACTAGTGGTTTCTGCTTCTAAAGGGGGTAATATAGTCAAGGTACATCCTTCAAAAGGTGGTGGTATGTGATAGATAGGTGAATGGATTAGGGAATGAGGAGGGGCAACCCTGGGTCACATGTTGGGGTACAAGGGTAGCTAACAAGAGGGAAGCCCACACTTGGGTTTATAATGTGTAGGAGGGAGAAATTGTGGTACATGAGGTGCCTTGACCTTGGTTTTTCCACCCTTCTTTATATGCCTTTTTTCCTTTTTATGATTTTCTTTGATTAATTGCTCGGGGCTCAAGGGGTTAGAGCATGATGTATAAGATATAATATTGAATTCCCCCCTTTAAGGTGGTGTGGTTCATTGCCCACCAGGGGTTGGGACAATCATGGGTTCCTATATGATGAAGAAGGCTCGTAGAACTTGTTGGAACCAGGGTGATGGCGATGATGATGGGGTAGAGCTCATGTATTGGCTTTTGTCCATGTGCTAAATGTTTTTGTCCTGACTGTCTTTTGCATTTTGTGGTACTTTTCTTGTTGAATGTGGCCATACATGCTTTTAACTTTCTTTTTAGTTGCATCAACCTTCGGGTTTCATTCCAAGCCATGATCCAAGGTGTGGCCAAGGGGAAGGGGCGAGCTGACCTTATGTGGATCCGATGGAGGAATTCAGACCCAGGTGGGAGAAATGATGGATGGTGTAATAATGAGTGGAAAGAGGGTAATATAACTGGATAAGGGAGTGGGACCACACAACCAAAACGGAGTTTCCTGTGAAATACCATCCCTGAAACCAAATGGTCAGTAAAAGAGATCTCGTTGGACTAGAATCCAAGATTAATTCCTAAAAGGGTCTAGGGGATATAAGCATAGAGCTAGCCCATTTGTTTCGCCGAATCCCCCCATTAATTCATGCGTGGAAGTGTCCATGATAAGCAAACTACAAAACTCAATTTCAAAATGACAAGGCATAGCTTTAGATTCGGGAGGCCCACCTTCAAACATACGATCATGGCAGATGGGCGAGGGACCACATGGCTAGCTGAGGTGGTAGAGAAATAGAACAATGAGCTAGCTGATGGCTGTAAGGGGCTACTGACTGCCGGTTGAGGACCATCTTGGAGAATTTTTTTCTTCTAGGGATATTACCCACAAAATGGTGGGTAGCAGGGCCCATGTCGCTTCAGGAGTGCCACATGGCAAAGAGAGCCATACAACAGGAAAAGTATATATGTGTACTTACCACTGACATTATTATTCATTATTCATTATCATTATGATGATGATCACTGCCTTGAGGAGGATGATGGTTTTGGACTTCAGTCCTGAGTGACCAACTAGTGAGCCCTAAGTATGGGTTTTGATACCAGCTGGGAGCTGTTCAGTTTATGCCTGGAGATGCCTGGAACCTTGGAGCAACATGATTGTTGGGTTGGCGTCTTGGCAGTCGATGTGGTCTGGAGGGTGCTTGGGAGCCTAGAGCGGCATGGCTGTGCGTTAGCACCTTGGTAGTCAACCTAGAGGGTGCCTGTGGCCCTAGACAACATGTCCGTTGTGTTGGCATCTTGGCCATGGATGTATGGTTCTTTTCAGTTACTGTTGGCCGTGGAGTAGCAGCCTTGGCTCAGGGGTGACCCGTGGTCTAAATTTTGTAACCGCGTGGTCTATGGCAAGGTAGAATGTGGAGAGCCTATAGCTAGTCGACATTTTATATAAATAAGTGCTCTATCTTGTGTTCCTTGCGAATTAATGATCCATGTTGAAAACCTTAGTCTGGTTTGGTGGTTTTATGTGCCATACTAACTGTCAAAGATATAATTATGTGTATATTTTGTCACTGTGAACTTCATTGATTAATCCGTTAAATGGGTATCTACTGTAATTATGTGAGCCATGTTGTCAACCCTAGCCAGGGTTACATTGCTACGAGTATTCCACTGTGTATACTTTCATTTATTTTACAAATTTCGTTAATAGAACCTTGAATTGGGTACATGTCGAATTTACCGAAATAATTTTGAGAGTTAACCATTAATTCCGTTGTATACTTTGTTAATATGTTGTAGCTTGATATTTATGCATAGTTATGTCAATGTATCATTCCATGGTACCTAGGTTTAATATATGGGAACCCTAATGCTTGTATTAATTGCCAAAAAACAACACTAATTACTTATTAAATATGCATGATTTTAAGGTTTAATACCCAAGTTACATAATTATAGGGCACTTGATAAATTTAATTGACTGATGAATTTTGAGTTTTGGTTAGGTAGTGTTGCCCAAATGGAGGTCGGGGTCATTACAAATGGTATCAGAGCACAATTTACAACATTGGGCTTAATTGCGCCAAGAATTGGAGGAAAAATGAGAAAATTTTAGATTGTTCACCAATCGTTTAACGAGTTACGAAAGTATTGTTCACCAATTGTTTGACGAAAGTCACAGTGGCTAAAATTCACTTGCCAAGGAGCAAGATGCTCAAGAATGATCACAATGTGAAATTATTGTAGGTAGAGTGAACATTTTTGAGGAAAATTTGCCAATTGTAGCCTTAGAAAGCTTACACGCAGGTCACCTCTGCGTGTTGGAGAGTATATATATATATATATATATATATATCTATATATATATATATTACCTTATATATTTTATATATACAAGGTGTTATGTAAAATGATTTGTATCCTTGTGTGAGAAGTTGATTTTGGAGAAATTATTTTATATATAATGTTTTGTATTAAACATTTTCATTTTATGTTATAGTGTTTTGTTACCCCGACGAAATGCATATATATATATATATATATATATATATATATATATGGGAAAGATATGTACATCATCGTAAGCATTGTATTTTCTAATATGAAGTGTTATAATTGTTGAATGGTGTTGTTATCGATGCCAATGGTAGTTAATGAACACTCTTAATATTTGTCTAGATTACATCATGTTGGAAGCTCCAATCGAAGGATTACTGGAAACCCTAGCTCCAGGGTTTGGATGTCTTGGTTGATGGACATACCCAACACTTGTTGGAGGGTTTTGAAGAAGAAAATTGTTGAATTTTCCCTGGAGATTCTTGCCAGTAGATTCTACTCGTCGAGTTGATTCCGGTGGTATGTGGCACGCCACGTGGTTCTTCACGGTTCACTTGATGTTGAAGTTTCCAAATGTGTGGACATAAACCCCAAAGGTTGTTCATGTGGAAGCTCTTCTTTGACCAATTCAAAAGCTCAAATTATGACAAGGGTTTAAAATTTCCAAATTTATGGATCAAGTAAAGAAAGTTGGACCTTCATCAAACTTTAAGACCACTATATTTTATGAAGGGTTTTAAAAGACCATTTCATATTTACAAAGGGATCTTAGTCTCAAAGAAAATTGAAACCCTAACTCCAAAGAGGGTAGCGGCCTCACCTTGGGTGTTCAAAGTTTTCTCCAACGGCTCACCCTTAAAAGCCTCTCAATTATTTTTATCAAATTTAAACAAAGTTTTCTCCAACGGCTGACCCTTAAAAGCCCCACAATCATCTATAAAAAGAAGCCATATTTCACCTCCATTGATATGAAAATTTCAACGATTATCTTGTGAACTTATTTTCTGATTTCTCGGCCCCCGTGGAGACAATGTTATATCTGAAGAGAGGGTAATGTTCTTTTCTTTTTATTCTGGCTCAGGGATTCATTAGGCCTGTTCAGGAAAGGAGATACCATTAAGGCTCAGTCCTATTAGGTCTATTACACTATGGTTTGAAGCAATGTTGCAGGAAGCGCCAACCCCCCCGGTTCCAAGCCCCGAAGCGCGTCCCGTGCGGATGCGTCCAGGAAGCGTCCTCTGAAGTGCGCTTCCAAAATTTGGAAGCGCGCTTCCGCCTGTTTTTGACACTTCCTGGAAATTTCTGAAGCTTTCCTCCGAAGCGCACTTCGTACGACGCTTTGGCCGCATGAAGCGTGGCGTTTCGAAGGGCGAAGCGTACGCTTCCCGTATGGTTCCGTACGATTCTTGTGGGTCCACCTTGGGTTAGGGTGAGGAATGAAGGCAAAAAAAAATATATATATATATATATATAATATAGCAGATGCTCCCTCATGGTAATGTTAAATTCCTAAAGTAAAAGTGACATTCTCCTTTATTTTTCATTTTCATCCTTTTACTTAAATTTTTAACATTACCATGAAATGACTCAGGATGTTTGAGAGTGGTTCCAGCCTCATTGGACTTCATATGGAGAAAATAAAATTTCATATCCTATTCAAAATTCAGCAGACTTAATAGTTTTCAGGAATTCAGGATCAATGGGATTGTGGCATTTCATTAGATTATATCAAGTATGAAGGTATGCGATTAGCATTTAATCAAGAGCACCAAGCCCTATATGTACCCTAGTGTTGGTGGTGTTAATTTTTGAACTCCTTTGTCATGCCCTTAGCAAAAAATTACCTTTCAATCAAGTCAAAATCATCGATCAAGCATGTTAAGCTTTTTCTACCATATTTTAAGTCTTGAATTAGGTAGTTTGATCAAAATTGGGCAATGTTGACTAATATCCCTAGACAATCGAGGTAGAGGCAAAGGCTAGACAATCTAGATTCTAGATGGTTGATGCTTGAATAATTAATCATTAATGTACAATGGATGCTATATCTATCTTGATTTATGCAAAAATATGCATGTTTTCATGTCTTCTACAACTAATTTGGTATTTGGGATGTTTGTTCTGAGTATAATTCAAAAAAATTATATATATATATATATATATATATATATATAGTAGACGCTTCGCTTCCTAGGTTTTTGGAAAATGACGCTTCTGCGTCCCCGCTTCCAAAAAACGTACCCACTTCGTCGCCGCTTTGTGCAACATTGGTTTGAAGACTAACACTGGCAAGGATCTCGGCCTTCTGAATTGGTTGCGGATAGCCTTAAAATTATATGTCTATACTGTGCAGTTGGCTCAACACTTTTGGTGCATACCCGAACTCACAATCTGTGGAGACCAGCAAAAGGGTTTTGCTTCTCTCTTCTGAACAGTGAAGAAGTATGGTTGGTTTGTAGTTCGGTTCAATCCTGGTTAGGGATTATCTTTACAAGCAAATTTGGTAGCTCCTATTACTGTGATTCTACCCCTATATAGGGCGCCAGTTCTAAACATGAATATCATCTCTGAGACAGCAAAAATGGTTGATTATCTTTTCTGAAGCAGCTAAACTTGAAGGGTTGTTTGTTGGGTGTTAATAGTTTCGGTTGATCTGTGCATGGTTCTAAGATTGTTGTTACAGGTATTTTGAATACAATCTAAAACAATGGAACGCTGAGGAATGTTGAGAAACTGAAATATGTTTGACTCCTGAACTAATTCTCATCGCTTGAAATAATCTCTGTTTAAGGTTGGGATTCATTAGCATTTGAGTTTTAGTGGGTTGTTGACCTTTGTGAAAGCTGTGCAATAACAACACGACTGATAACCTCAGAAGCAAGCTGTATTGAATTGATTATTGTATACATTTTGAAGATTGCAGTCCATAAGTATTTCTGAAATCGTGACTGGTTCAGTGGTTACACTCATGCATGAGCCTAATTGGAGTTGCCTAATTTTTGGTGCATGCTGGAGTATGATTTGTTGAACACAATTCTGGGCTTCTGTGACAACATAAGTCTGAATAAATTCATTATTTATGAACACACAAACTTGGCAATGGCACAGAGTTAGTAGTTGAGGTTGGCTCCTTGTAAATATGCCACGAGTCTAATATATTTCATTACGTGGCTCTCGTCAATGCATTGAGTTGGTATCGAGAGATCGTAGTTTAAAGTCATGAAGTCTAATCCTTGAAGGTTCATAAAATTAAACTTTAATTTTATAAAGTTTCAGTTTGTCGAATAAGTAGTCAGCCATAAATTAACCATTTCGTAGCACCAGCTCTGAACTTGTATGATTTGTAGAACAGTGCCTGGAAATATGAAACTGTAGAACAATTAATCTATTATGTGTTTTATGCGTTTCCAAAAGCCAAATCTGAAACAAGAAGAATAACTGATATCGTAATTAAATAACAGATTTTGTTGAAGTGATTATAGTAATTGTGGTTCGCAGTGTGGACAGACCTAAGCGGATTGATGAATCATTTGCTTGGGGAACTTCCTATGTAGGGTTATTGTGAAGGTTTCATATTTGTTATTTAGGGTTGGGAGTAGCATGTCAAAATGTGTCTGCAGTAAGGACAAAGACAGTGATTGAACACTTGGACAGTGCCACTGATCTACGTAACAATGCTCTTGTATAGGACAAAGAATCTTGACACGACAGTCATCTTTAATATGGCAGAAATTTGATATGACTGTGATGACTTGAATTTATATGTCATTGACTTTGACATAGTAATGAAGCTTCTTACATATTAGTGAACCTGGTGAAAGATAGTGGCAGTATCTCTCACGACAGTATGATAGAGACAGTGACTTGACTTGACTTGACAGTATTGATGATAGTGACTCTTGTTGTGATTTGATGATGTGACTTGACTTGACAGCCTTGTTGACAATAGATGTGAAAGTGATTTACTTTACATCACAACATTTCTGTAACCCTAGTAACAGTGACCTATAACAAAGACCTGGCATATGACAGTGATACCTACAGTGATCTTGATGCAATGATTGACCTATTGTGATTGACAATCATGATTATGATGTTCTCCAATTGCAGCAGTGAGCAGTTGTAAATTGTGGAGTGGACAAAGATAGCAGGATTGAGTAGTGGTTATATATGGCATTGAGCAGAGGCAGATTGATGACAGGACACTTGGCAGAATTGATTGTCCAGCAAGAGAGTGGTGATTTGTGAAGTCAGGGTTTGAGGAAATGATGCAAAAGCACATACTAGGGTTTGTTGTGCAGATTGAGATGTGGCGGTTTGATCATTGCAGTTTCTTTCATATTGCTTTTAAAACACGTGGATCAAGTCTGAAAATTGTGAAACGTGGTCCGTTGACTGATCAGAGTGGCAGGGTGGTTCAAAGCAAGAGAGTGTAGTCTCCTTCAGGTTAAAGCCTGAGAACACTTCAGGGCAGCATGGTGGTGCTAGGGCAGGTTGGAGACTGCACAGGGCACTGGTGCATCCATCCAATTGCAGTTGGTATATAGGGTGTTGGAGCACCTTCAAGTTGGAGTCTATAAACTAGGCCATTGGGGTGTCGTGCCAGATGCAGTTGGTAAATAGGGCATTGGAGTGTCCTACAAGTTGGAGCCTCCTTCAGTTGGAGCTGAAAACTTGATGTAAATCTTTTGAAGACAAATATTAAGAAGCGTTTGATGGCTTTTGTCCCAGAGGGGTTTCCACCTAAAAATCCGTGTCTATTGTCTCAATTTGTTATGCATTGTTGTATGGTGTTGCTGATTTTTATGTTTATCTAATGCTAATGACATTTAATGTTCTGTGGAATTAATAATATACTAATTGATAAGAAATATTGATTCACCCCCTTCTTAGTATTTCCAACAATTGGTATCAGAGCAGGGTCCTTCAGTAGTAGCTTAACTGCTGGAAGGCATATCTTAGAGTACAGAGATGGGAAAATCGAAGAAGCAAGCCACCACACATTCAAAGAATGTTCCAGGTATTGAAATAATTTCAAATTCTATTACTGTTGACAAAGAAAATGACACAGGAAGAGTGTTATTCATGGCTAGGGATAACAGGAAGGAAGCTCCTGAAGAAGAAGATGAACGAGATCGAATTTCAAAATGAACTGTCAGCGTTATAAAGGAGCTTAAGGTTGAAAAATAATCATCAACTATTAATTCTCCTGCTGCTCCAAGAGTGCCTGCACATAGGCTCCACAATTTGCCTGCTAGCAACGCTCTTGCTCCACTAAGATGTTTGCTCATTGGGTCTTCTGGATCTGCCCTCTTATCAGTGATTTGCCACACCAAATCCCTGAACTAGAGCTCCATCAAATCTTCCTCCGAACAATCTCTTTTGTGCTCCAAGGATCACTATACATGAGGTCTTCCAGATCTTCCCATTATCCATCTCCTTGCTGCTCCAAGGGTGACAGAACATAGGGCTTCTACCCTCTACATACTTGCTGACAAGAAACATTGTTCACAACTTTGTTTATGAACAATACTCAACTAGCTTCACATAGTGTCTTAGCTACTCCAACGTCATTGTCATAAGGCCTTCCAGATCTGCCCACTTGTCAACCTTCTTAGCTACTTCAGAATGTTGATCCTAGGGCATCATCAAATCTGCCCACTAACTGACTTTTGCTCCTCCATAAGGTCAGTTCTAAGGAACACATGCACAACCCTCTTATCAACGATAAGTTTGCTACTTATCCACTGAACTAGGGCTATGTTCACTGTTGTTCAAAACCCTTGAACATACCTCATGATCCTTCAAACTTCATCAATTCAGTACAACACCATCACGTCTGTCCATCACATCACTTTGTACATACTAGGAGACACACTTCGGCCCCTTTCTAGATGCTTGTACCAACGCTGATCACAAAGATATACTGCCTTATTTATAGTGACAAGATAGACTTCTTGTCAACACCCATCAAGGTCTCGGCCTCTGTCAATCAAGCATGAAATCAAGGCGGACTTTCAATGCTCCTTGAACAAACATTAGGATAGAACTATAGTTAATTGAACAACCCTAAACTGGGGTTCCAAACCTTTGTCCAAAACCCTTGGGCAGACCGCCATCTCCTAGCAACTAATCAACATGAGAACCAAGTCAATGTACCTCAAACTAGGTCTCGGTCCTGTGGAATGTGACTGAGGTTTTTCGGCCCTAGTTAGGGCACCTGTACCAAATTTTCTCAATCTCAAAGCCTCCTTTCAATGCTATGGAGATCCCTCATCTAGGCCCTCTTCTCCAACATTGGTCCTCTAGAGCATGCAACCCTCCTTTTTGCAAGAAACTAGGCCTTACGACCCTCCAATATATTGCTCACAAGGGTCTCGCCCTCTCCTTAAAACCGGACTTTATGTGTCCTGCTACATAGAGGAAATCTGCCCAAAACTTGTGCCCAAAACCTCCAAACAAACTCGGCCAACAACTGCGCCTACACGGCCAGACCAGATCTAGGGAAAACAGAATGAACCATGACCTTCTCCACACTTTGGCTTGGCTCCTTAGGCCTGTGGCCTCTCAGATTTGATCCTCCACTTGATCACATTGCTCTTGGATGGTTTCCAAATGATTCTGTCCTCTTGCCTTCTTATAGTTTCCTATGAAGACAACGGCTAGCCCTCAAGGGGGTCTCTTCAAGCCTAGCCAGCTTGATCTTTTTCAACGATAACCCCAACTAACTTAAGACAAGGGTCTCTTCCATTTGATTTTGCCATCGCATCGTTGCCTTAGGTCAACCTTGGTCCATTAAGGTTGCTCACATGCAAACAAAGATTAAACAATTAGTTTCTTGACTTAGTTTCGCGTCCACACCTTGGGTACAAAACCCCCAGCTTGGGTACACCGCCCACAAAACCTTTTTGTGGTCAAACCTCTCACAAACCCATCACTTAGGGTTGTGGAGTACCTCCCAAGCTATGCAAATGAACAGTCTCCAGATTAACCCTTGCATGAACATTAATAACTCAAACTTTACCCTATTAGACTCAAGTGCTTGCTACATCAATCCTATCTTGTGCATGTGTCCATATTCTCCACTTGTCCATCCCAGAAGCTGCAACTTGTCACAACTAGAAGCTGTCGTGTCATCTGGGGATTTGCCATATGTCACCCTGCCATAAAGAGACATGGCAAAAATAGCAGCCCCCTAAAAGATAGGAAAAATAGAAAATGTCCAGCACTGTTAAGGGAACCCTGCTAATATAGCACACCTAGAAATAGGCACTACTAAATATAGAAAATCCTGGCATGTCCATGAAATTATACTCATTGGACTTGATTTTCAGCTAGGAGTCTGAATATGGGATTAGAATGGACATGCAATCCTCTGCTAAAAATAGCAATGTCTGGCTTGTTGCTTCAAAATATCTTATCAGAATCGTGGGTTTGCAAGGATCTCAAATATATCATCATCTCTCACAATGTGCAAGTCTCAGAACTGTAGCCACCGTAGAAAGTATCATGAATGTAATCACTAAAATGCTCAATGGAATCTTGAGCTCATGAAGACTCCGAATATATGATCAATACTGCCATGCAGACCTCCGAACCTTGTCTCCTAGAATGTAGGAGAAGTGCTAAAAATAGCAATCCTGTCCAAAGCTGATGAAAAGCTTTATACTCTCACTGAAAACCAACTCTGAACCAGGACGAAATCACTGAACTAGCCTGGATCTGAACTCTGTTTGAGCTCAATCTCTGACTCAGAAAAAACTGTCTCTGGACTCGGATTCTGAACACCAGCCTGATGAAATAAGCTGGCCCTTAACCCTCCAGTTTGCAAAGGAACGGGGTTAACAATGCCTAAACTAATTGATTCCTAGTGCATTAGCATCAATATTGCAAAGATCTTTTTGGGGAATATGTTGTTGAGGGCCTGGAAAAAACTTATTTAACATATCAAGAAAAATATGTATAAGCATAATCTTGGACCAAAAAACTTTATTAAAATCAGTGACCTGAAAAACTCCAATAAAATTGAAAAGCGATATTCGCAACAGTTATTAGCATTGATTAATGATGATTATAAGTTCCATAAACATATGTTCCTTTGTTGTCAAGTTGATTCTACAATTCATTTGCTATATTAGAATATAGTTTTGTAAATCATTCCAAGATGTGATTTTTCCTTAAAACGTGATTTCAAGTATTTGTTAATGCATAAATTTCAATATGAAATCTTCGTAAGGTAATTTCTATATTCTGTCCATAAATTTTTATAATTCAAGCTGCATTTTCTAATTTCAATTTGTAATTAGTTTGTTCTTGTAGGAGCAACTCAAAAATTAGCGTTGGTGTGATAGCACCATACCGGCACAAGTTCTTTTCTTGGACAGTGAGTTAAGTACAAAAGATAAATGGAAGAACACTCTTGATGTAGAGGTTAAATCAGTTGATGGGTTTCAAGGTGGAGAAAAAGATATTATAATAATTTCCACTGTTCGTACTGGAAGCAAAATTGGCTTCCTTTCTAATGAGCAGCGCACTAATGTGGCTTTAACACGTGCAAGGTAGCTTTGTCTTTTCATGTCTCTTTGGTTTGAGCATCTTGCAATCTCAATCCCTCTCATGTTATGTTATGATTTAGAAGTAAAGTTGAAGTTTACGTAATCAATTGAATGAATGAATGATATTTTAACTTCTACGAGATTAAAAATAGTCTATGGGACTACCAGCCTCCTTGTTTTTCGCCTTTTGCAATCCAGTTTTTTTCTTATTGAAATTGATGATGAGCTGGCCCAACCTTCTAACAGTCCCTCGCTGAAAAGACAATGCCGAGGTACTGATGCTAACATATTGCCATAACTTTCTCTGATGTCTCTGAAAGCATCACATTCCAAAATGAAATTTTTTTCCAATTCCACTGCCCCAGAAGTTCAAAATGTACACACTTGTTCTTCCCAAGCTTCTTTAGGTTTTTTCCACCGTCCCATTTCACACCAAAGTTTATGCGAGTTAGTTATTAATTGAGCAATAAGAATCTTTGCTCTCCATGAAATGTTTTTCCAATTCCACTGCCCCATAAGTTCAAAATGTACACACTTGTTCTTCCCAAGCTTCTTTAGGTTTTTTCCACTGTCCCATTTCACACCAAAGTTTATGCGAGTTAGTTATTAATTGAGCAATAAGAATCTTTGCTCTCCATGAAATGCTAGCTCCAATGTACTCTTTTTGTTGGAGATCACAAGTGGAGTTGAATCCCTCAACATAATACTTCTTTGTACCCAACTCTTTTCCCCATATATGCTTATGGAACTTCTTCATAACAAATTTTTTTAACTCCCTGCTATTTGAGGAACAAACATTTAGGTAGATATCCCATTTGTTGTTTTGTCTCATCCATGTTTTCTTTCTTTCACTCATGCCTTCATTGAATATAACTTTAGGCCATCTACTTACTCCCATTTGCTCAATTCTTTTTAGATATCTTATAAGATGCACCGTAGCAATTGCTTCGATGGGAGCTACTCTCGTTTCACTCAACATTATCTCATAAGGAACTGAAGTTTTATTTTGAACTTGCTCATGATCAAGTGGTTTTTTGGATTTTCTCAATTTGTTTCCATTTTGAGATGGGGTTACTGCTAGCCCATAATTCACACCCATATAGTATCACTGGAAAAACTAGGAGCCCAGAAAGGACTTTAATCGTTTTCCAATCCCATAACTCTGCCTCTATACATCTGCTTTGAAGAGCATATAATGCTTTCCACCCTCCTAAAATTCTCTTCTTTCTGCAGTCCTCCCAATTAAGCTTCTTGTTGAAATCGATCCTGTGGTACTTGTTCTCATTTACTTCTTCAAGAATATTACCCTCTTAAAGAAGAACGTACGTTGGCTCTGCTTTTTATTAGAGAAAATCATTATTTTGGTCTTGCTGGTATTAACTTGCATCCCCGTTTCTCTTTAAAAATGCTCAAGGGCATATAGGTGCAACTGCAATCCATGTGTCAATTTTGCAATCAATACAAGGTTATCAGCGTACAAAGGAAGCTTTATCAGAAACTCCCCCAACTTAACACCATCTCTACCTTGCAGATTTAGCCACTCTTCTAGTTTATCAATATATAAACCAAAAAGAATAGGGGATAAATGGCAGCCTTGCTTGACTCCAATGTCACTTAAGCTTTCCAAAATTCCTACTGAAGGTCTAATTTGACTTTCACCTCTTCATATAGCCTATGGACAGCAGCTCTATAATGCAAAGGAATTTCAAGTTCTTCCATTCTAAGCCACAACTTATCTCTAGGGACCATGTCAAATGCCTTTTTGAAGTCAACAAAGCAGAAAAATACTTCTTATTTTCCCCCCAAGCCTTTTCAATAATGTCTCTCAACATGATACTATCATCCACTATAGAATGATTTGACCTAAAACCTGCTTGCCCTTTTGCACATTTTTCTTTTTCTGCCCACTTACTGATTTTATTTTCTACCCTGCTGCCAAATAACTTTGCAAACAAAGAATTAATCATGATGGTTCTATAATTGCAAAGTTCTATTGTAATGCATCGTAACTTTGTAGCTTTGCTTTTGGGATCTAAGTATGCCACTTCATCGTTTCTGAATAGGTTTGGTCTTTGGATTGTTGGGCATGGGCCAACACTAGTTAAAAGCAAATCTGTATGGAAGAAGATTGTAAAGGATGCCATTTCAAGGAATTGTTTGCCAAATGCTAGCATGGATAATGAAATCGTACAAGTAATAAGAAAAGTAAAAGCTGGTTTGGATCCACTAGAAGATCCACTGATCAAGGATCCGGTCATCAAGAACAATACTGTTTTGAAGGTATTTAAGATGACACAACCACTCTTTCGAAGTAGATAAAGTGTTTTACTTTAGAGAGTTCTTTGACTACACTTTTCTTTAGTATCTGTATTTTGTTTTCCTAGCTTATTCAAGTTTTGTCACTTGTATTTATTTGTTATTTATGCCGTTAAGGATTTTCTTTGGGTTCCAAAGCGAGGATGTGCAAGGAAAGCCATGGAGGACATCAATGAGGCAATGATGAATATGAGCTTGAACGAGAACAATCAAAAGAAGAACAGGATTCAAATTTCCAATACGAAGCAGCCCCTCATATTCTATGTGAATCTTGTTAAGAGATACCTGAAAAAACGTGATGAAGTGGAGCTTTCAGGTCTAGAAGACGACATAGAGACGGTTGTGACAGTAGCTGAAATATTGAAGAACAGTGGGCTGGCATTAGAAAAGAGAATCTTGACTTCTACTGTTGACATGATAGATGATGCAAATAGCAGGCCAATCCCAAGGGTTACGATTGAAATAACTTTGACGAAATCACCCAATTTTGAGGACTTGGTGGATGATGTTGCTGAGGAAAGATTACTTGAAGATTATGACAGATAGCAGCCAGACACTAAACAAAGATATTGGTTGCAGCAGGACACTTTGTCTTGTATTAAGCTAGAGTCGTGAAGGATTGTAACGTGCTAGGTGATTACATGCTGCGATGTCATCAAAAGAAAGCAGGTTACACAAGGTTGCATGTATCATGTATGTTGGACTCTATAAATAATGAATTTGGGCAAATAATTTTTTTCGCCGATTTTCCGAAAACACAAAAAACATTATTGAGATTCCAATTGTTTATGATATAATCCAAGCATAAAATTTGACACGGAATTTTATGGCTGTTAGAATCTTCTTTCAATTGTTGGAGGACGAATCCATCATGAGCAATAGAAATTATATGATACTGGTTTTAGGTGTTTCAGTCCATTTAATGCTATATAGATTTGAAATGAGTGTAGTCTCTCTTTTCCTTTTCTACACTTTAATTTTGTTTGATAAGTTTTGATCAAGTTTTTGGGAAAAATATTGCACTATTTAGATCAAGCTCTTTTATCTGTTTTAAACTCTCGTCTTAGGTGCAAAGTCCTTACCAAGTGAAATTTGAAGTGGTTTTTGGAAGGATTACCGCTATCACCTTAACACCTTCTTCTCTCACTTCAGGATGACTTGTGACCAACACAGAGTGGGTTCACTATAACTACTAAGTCCAAATGTGTATGATAAACAATGAATGGTTTATGGACTTATTAGAAATCTGTTATATGTATTTTCTGAAATCTAAGAGTTGTGGATTTAGATGAACTGAATTTTCAGTATAGTGTTAGGCACAAAAAATTATGTGCTAGACTTCTCTGGAAAATCTGTAGCATAATAAACAACTGAAGTTTTCAGATCTGTTGAGCGGAAATAAGAGTTACTTTTGTTTTTTAAATCCTTTCTAAATATTTTTGATATGTTTTAAAGTGGGACTAGTGCCTAACAAGACATTGAGAATATGGGGCTGAAAAGGGCTCTTGGAAGGCAATCTCAATGAGGAGATGATGGGAAATACGGCTGCAATTTACAAGCTAGATTTACCGTCATCTAGTTGTCTTAAAATTCAGAAATATGTAATGGGAGATTACTAGTGTAGATAAACTCAATGGTTATGGGTTTCTATTATGCCAAGGATATATAACACATGCATATAACCAAATAAGGATATACAACACATGCATATAACCAAATGAAGGGAGTCGTATAAATGTAATGATAAATTTGATGAAAGAGAAATTGCGTTAACCATTTTAGCATCTCACAACCATAAGCCAAGCAAATTTCTTCTACTTAAGATAAAATAATTATGTAGAAGAAGACCTCATTAAATGAAGCATCTTACTTAATCATCCAAATAACACCAATGAGATAGTAAACAACACCAAGGGTTCAATATTCGATCCTTCAACAGCTAATAAGAATGGAGGAGCCTTTCTTTTATAATGTTTTAGGCTCAAAAGCACCAACACTAAATATTAATTTCTACTCTAAAACCTCAAATCTAACCTTTGAAAGCATGAACAATGATTATTTCTAAACTAAGTTGAGAAGATAGAATCAACAATGCTTAAAATCAGTGTGGCATTGCAAAATTTACAAATCTTCAAGTGAGTGCTCATTAAGGTGGGATGTATCCCTCATATGAGTAAGAGACCAAGTCATAACCTCTAGTGTCCTCGAAGAAAAGCTCCAAAACAAATCAATCCACCAACTAATCCTTCAAAATATGTGCTAATAATCTCTTTGAAATGGTGAATGAAGTCCCATTATGGGCGTACCATCAGGTGAGCCCAAAAAAATGTGCAAATAATAAATGACAACCCTCAAAGGTGGCCATCCCATCAAACTAAAATAATAGTGGTCGAGGGTGTGGTCTCCAAGGTGTAACCAATCCTTAAAGCAAAAGCCAATGACCATATCCCCAATGTGAGGATTCATGTCAGTAACCATATCATGGGTCCGTGTGCAAGGGAGTCACTAATCACCATGGAAAAGGGGATGGTCCAATCAACACAAGCGAATATCAATATAATATATAAGGCAACTCCTTGCTTTAGTGGAATTATAAGCTAAATGATATCATCCTTGTATGCTTGAGGGCATCATATGACTAAGCAAAGACCTATTTATATTCCTTGATCATATTCTCAATATTGCTTCCATTGCCTGATGCGCTCTTCTTAATATTGACAAATGTGGGACTCTTGGTTGATTCAATGTTTATCTCAAATGAATCCTCAGGTTGATATCCTTGTTGTTTCTTATTTTACATGTGCCTATTGAAAACTATTTCTAGGAAGACCATTCTATTGAAAGAAGTTGTCATTGATGTCAAATACTATCCAAATGAAAGAGAAAGTTAGATATTCAAATAGCACATTTCGAAATATTGTTTTTGGATTTTTAATGCTACGTTTGGATACCCTATATTTGAATGCATTTTTAATCCATTTACCTAGCTCAAATGGAAACATAACATATATGGTTGGAAAGCTTATTATGAGACCTTTCCAATGGTATATGACACTCCCTCTAACTCCTCACGAGGAGAAATGATTTTTTGAATATTTGCTATACATTCTACTAGTTGCACAACTTGCCATTCTAACAAGTAGACAAATTGACCCAACCAGTGGACAAGTCGGCCCAATATAGACCCCAAATGCATTATAAATAGTCGTGAGAAGAAGCATTTCATGTTATTCGTTCAAACAAGTTAAAATTTGTTCAAACAAATGAAGAAAAGGAGTTTTGAGGTTCATACCTCATGAACCAAAAGTGAAGAGGAGTTGATTTGGAGAGACTTTCTGGGGAAGGATTTTTGACATATTTTTGAAGGGTTTTTGGCTTATTTTGGAAAGGTTTTTGGCTTATTTTGGAAGGATTTTTAGCACTCTTTGAAGGTTTCTAGTCCTAGTTAGAAGGTTGATTGCAGACTTGTTCTTGAGGGAAATTTTTTTTCCTTTGAAGGCAAAATTTCAGATCTATGTAGAGGGCTGAATTCTAGTGTGGAAGGCCAAGTTTCAGGCCTGTCCTAAGAGAAATGACCTATCCCTATTGAGGTCGAATTTCAGGACCAAAGTTTTGGTACAAAGAAGGTTGAACTCAGGCCTGTTTTGAGGGCCAAATCTTGTTGTGTTTGAAGGTGAGTTTCAGGGCTATTTTTGAAGATCTAACATTGTTCTCCATTGAGGAGGCTGAACCCTATGGAGGAGGCAAAGTTTTAGAAGTCGAGTTTTGATTGCTTGAGGGATGAGTTTAGGTGCATTAAAGTCCAAGTTTCAATCCTGGTTTGGGGCCTGTTAAGGTTGAGTTCTACTGATAAGGAGGTTGAGTTCAAGGATCATTTATTGAGGGAAGTTCTATTGCTAAGAAGGTAGTGTTTGGGAAACTAGGTGCTTGTGTGAAGGACAGAGGAGCAGCTGCCAAAAGGGCAGACTTTCTTTGACTAATATTGACTCTTGTACAAGCTTTGGTGTTGATAAATCAAGGAGTTGGTGCTGATAACTAGGGAGTTGGTGCTGATAAATTTGAATGTATTTTTTATATATATTAAGAAAAACATTCCATGGTTTTCTCCTACTTTGGGCTTCCATATAAAAATCTTTGTGCTCTGTATATTTATGTGCTTTGTTTTATATCTGTGGATGCATTTACAAGTTTTTGAAGTTAAAATTTGTTAATATTGATTCACCCCCCTCTTCAGTGTTGTTAAATATTCCAACAATTGGTATTGCAGGTTCCTTTAGAAACAATTTGACCATTGGAAGGTAGATCTCAGTAAGGCTCATGGATAAGCAAGCATAATATAGCACACATGGTCTGTCATTGTTCGATGGACAAAATTATTCATTTTGGATGAAAAGGATGAGATTTTTCTTACAGGCACAAGGAGTTGATGTTTGGCAAATTGTTCTATATGAATACAAGGTATCAACTTGTACTCCAACAAATTTAATTGGAAGAAGACTTGATCACAGTAATTCAAAGGCTTAAGTATGCCATTCTAAGAGGGATGACAAGATTAGAATTTGTCAAGGTTATACATTTGGAGCACATTGAAGGAAAGGTTAATTAATCAAGCCTTATTGGGTTTCTTTCGTAACTTCTCAAAACTCAAATAACCCCATACCTTTCACACCCTTCAATTCTTCTTATTTCATTTGGCTTTTAGATCCAAATGGGTGGACGGATTTCACTTGTTATATTTTCAAAATTTCTAAAGATTTTCTCATAAATATGATGCTCTTCATAGCTCCAAATACTTGAAGGAGTTGTAGTTTCTCCTACTCTAGGAAGTGTTAATGAAAATACCACTACCTAATGAGGTTGGCCTTGTTTAAACCAAATAATCGTCATATGTATTAATTATTTTTTGAAAACATGATAAATAATGTAGCCAACGTGGGGCATATCTTTCCCTTTTTTCTCTTTAGAAAAATATTTTATTATCGTCATCTTTTTTAGAACTAAAAAAATAATTGTGTTGAGAGGCCCTCTGCAACCCTGTATGGTAGAGATGTTGTAATTTAATGTCCTATTTAACATTTTGATTTGGTCAAGTTAAATAAAAATAAAAATAAAGTAAATTACTAACATTGTAATTATCAACCACCCTAGATCCATCTTAACTCCGGATCTATCAAACGTTGAGAGGGATCAAATCTCTTTTCAATCTAAAAAAATTTGCATTTTAAAATATTTGATCCCTCTCTATGCTTAGTAGATCTAAAATTAAGATAAATATATATTGATTTAATTTCCCTTTTAAATAAATTATATTACAAAAATAATCAATAATATTATAATATATTTTATACCCATTTCAAATAATAATTTCCCACACTAATTAAATATCAAATATATTCAAATCCCCTAAATAAAACACACTTCACTTTAATCACCATAAACATATCTACATCTTTAAAAGCATTCTTGCTAACAACATTTCCGACTCCAAGCAACAACCTCAATCTGCACATTCAGATTTTTAACATTTGATTTCAGTGCCTCAATCTGCACATTCAGGTTTTTAACATTTGGTTTCAGTGCTTCAATGTAACTGGAAGACTGCAGAGCAAACACACTAATTAAATATCAAACATATTCAAGTCCCCTAAATAAAACACACTATATGAACGCTTTACTTTAATCACCATAAACATATCCGCATCTTTAAAAGCATTCATGCTAACAACATTTCGGACTCCAAGCAACAACCTCAATCTGCACATTCAGGATTTTAACATTTCATTTCAGTGCTTCAATGTAAAATGGTTAAAAAAATAATTAAAAATTCGCAAAGCCTTCATCGACTTTGCCATATAATATTTCACATCTAAAACCCATATCAAAATAAACGAAATGAATGACAAAAGAGTCCATTACTTCCAATAGATAGAGACCTAAGAATAAGATAATAAAAACATATACTACTCCCGTCGAAAATTCCATTAGCAAAAAAGCACAATGCATAGCATATGATTTGGAAACCTGCAAAACCCTACTCTGTGGAAAATCACAAATAAAAATCCTAGCCTAGAAGTTAACTCAAGCAAAGTCATAAATTATTGATACCCAAAATAAGAATCATTCAAAGGGCCACAACACAGATGAATTTCTGTCTAGGGATAGAGAGTTTATATAGAGTAGTTTTTAAGTCTAAGTTTTTAGAGTTTTTGGTAAATTTTTGACTGGAATTTGGCGAAAATATTTGTGACTAAATTTTGATTTATGTTTGTTTAAATTGGTTTTTTGACTGCATATATTGATTCAGCTTCGTCAAATACTTATGGGACATTTCAATTGTGAAGAGTTCATCCATCAAACTCGTGATTTCAATGAATCCTTACTGGATTCTAAAGAAATTAGATCAAAAAATAAATTGGAAAACTTCCTCAAAAAATGCACTTAAAACTACTTTTATATATATATATATATAATGGAAAAACAATGAGTTGTGAAAACTGAGCTCGAAAACTACACATTGTATTATTTCAATTTTATTTTAATTATTATTAATTAATTAATTATTTATTATTATTATGTAATTGACCAATTCAAAATGTTTACATAACATAATAGGACAAGACATTACAACACCTTTTCCATACCCTTGTAGGCACACTAACAAAAAAAATACCATGGGAGAAACTATGGGTTGTTACAAACTAGAGCCAAAAAAATAAGAACAGTAAAATGACTAATTTACCTCAATTTTATTTTAATTATTAATTTCATTTTTATAAATTTGACGAAGTCAAAATGTTGAACAAGTCAAACAAGACAAAAACATTATAACATCTCATCTCTACTAAGCAAGAGAGCCTCTAAACATTTCTGGCTCCAAGCAACAACCTCAATCTACACCTTCAGAATTTTAACATTCTCACTCTAAGCAACCATTTTTTTTATATACCCATTCAAGATTCAACAAGTAAAATATTG